>CM077161.1:156813441-156998372 GCA_039583875.1 Platanthera guangdongensis
CATGCAGTATTAACTGCTTCAACCCAAAAGTATTCTGGTAGTGATGTATCACTTAATAGGGTCCTACCAGCCTCAATCAAGGTTCTATTCTTCCTCTCAAGCAATGCCATTTTGCTGAGGTGTTCTTGGTGAAGAAAACTCTTGAAATATCCCAAAGTCTTCACATAGTTTGCCATACTCTCAGACTGAAATTCAGTACCATGGTCACTTCTAATCTTGACCACTGTACTGTCTAGTTCATTCTGAATTTGCTTGACAAAGCTATAGAAGACATTAGGTGTTTCAGATTTCTGTCTTAAGTAAACAACCCAGGAAAACCTTGAGTAGTCATCTACAACTACAAAGGTAATAGACCTTCCTACCTAGGCTGTGAACTGGCATTGGACCAAGAGATCCATATGCAAGAGGTATAAACAACCTCACAACATCTTTGTTTTCTATCTTCTAAAGGTGGATCTAGTCTGCTTGCCCTTTTGACAAGCTGAGCAAATACCATCTTTAACACACTTAACTTGAGGACCATTCCTCACTAACTCTTTGCTAAAGAGTTTTGCCAATTGTCTTGTAATTTAGATGAGCTAGCCTCTTGTGCCATTTTGACATAATGAGAGACTTTCTCATCTGCTACAAGACACACTTGAGAACCATTGGCCTCACACATAATGTCTAGGCAGTAGACATTTCTTTTTCTATAACCTGTCAAAATGATCTCTTGATCAGTTGACCTCTTGATATGACAACCATTCTTAACAAATGAGATGTCATACCCTACATCACTAAATTGACTTATACTTATTAGGTTGTGTTTCAACCCTTTAACATAAGACACTTGAGTAATGGTAACTAAGTTACTAGAAATGTTACCAAACCCTTTGATGATTCCTTTTTCAGAACCACCAAGGTGACTTTAGGACCATCTTTAAATGGAATGTAGTCCTTTAGCAATTCCCTTGTTCCAGTCATATGTCTGGAACATCCACTGTCCAATACCATATAGGGGCATGACCACTTGGACTCACCTGCAAAACAGATAATGAACCTTAGAACCCAAAGTATTCTTGGGTCCTTGGTATTTGTTAGTTTTGCATCCTGACAAGACTACCTGCTGGTTTTCCAACAGCCAGTTTGCTACTCACTTTGGCACTAATATTGTGCCAACAGTCCATTGCAAAGTGGTCAACCTTGCCACAACACCAACACTCAAACTTATTGTACCTTTGCTTAGGTACAGTATTAGCTGTTTTATCCACAGCTGGCTTGTTGAGTGTTGGGGCTTTGCCCTTGAACTTGGACTGGACAGTCCTTGCAGGTTTAATAAAACTCAGTCCAGCCATGTCCTTTGTGATTAACAAATTCATTAATTAAAGGTAGAACTGACTTAGGTTTAGAAAACCTAGCAACTAAGTCCTTCTCCTTCTGAAGATTAATCTCCAGACTCTTGATTTGATCATTCTTGAATGATATAGTTCCCATCTGAATCACAGTTATGTGCTTCAGTCTGGCTATCTCATTAAGCTTTTGATCAAATGACTTTTCAAACTCAGTTGCAGCAGCTTTAAGCTTATCAATTTCCTTTGCTTGACTTTTGACTAGGGACTTGCTCTTCTTATAAGCTTGCAACAGAACTATATATTCATCTATCAACTGATGAATATCTTCTTCAGACTCAGATGCACTCTCATCATTTGATGAGGATGAATCTGATTCTGTACTGGTACAAGAAACAGAACTTAAAGTTGAACTTTGTACCTTACTGGGTCCTGGCTGCTCCAGGATTTTGTCACTTTCAGTTAATGTCATTAGCCCTTGGCACTGACTGTCTTCTTGTTCATATATAGAATTCATAATTTGGATGAACTCTTCTTCTTCTTTCTCAGCAAACAGCCCTATATATGCCTCAGCTTCTGACTCAGTTTCTGAAGAAGAAATATCTGACAGGGTCTTGTCTTTTTTGGCAACAAAAGACTTCTCCTTCTTGTCCTTGTATTGAGTCCTTTTCTTGTCACTAGACTCCTTCCTCTTTTCTGAACAGTCTGCTATCACATGACCTTGTCTATTACAGCAATATCACACAATTTTTGATAGTGTAGCTTTGCTAGACTTTGACTTTTTCTTGTCTTTCTTTGAAGATCTCTTTTTCTGATAAGAGTCTTCCTTTCCCTGTGAAGTAGATGGCCTTGACCTCCATGTTTCTTCTTTAAGAATTTCTGAAAAATGTCTTGTGAAGGCAGCAAAGTCCTCATCACTTTCACTGCTTTCAGATTTTGTGCTGACTGACTCATCTGACTCAGAATCAGCTGCTTTTGAAGGTGGAGAAGGTGACTTACATCTGTACTTTCTGGGGGCTTCTGTCTTGAAGGCTACTGTCCTTTCTTTGTGTTCACTTCTTGTGGATTTCTCCTCTTCTTTCCACACTGTCAACTGCATTTCATAAAACAGCAGTTTGCCAAACAGTGTAGGTGGAGGAATTTCAGCCAACTTAGCCATTTCTCTAATGGCACAGATCTTGGTGTCCCAATCTTTAGTTAGGGACCTTAGAAACTTATCATTGAGTTCATAATTACTGAACTCTCTCCATAGGACATGATTCATTCATTATCCTGTAGAACTTCTTATCGCACTCAGTTATGCTATCAGTTTTTCCTTGTCTAAAACTTTCATACTCTTGATTTAGCAAGGATTTTCTGTCTTGCCTAACTTCTTCAGAACCTTCCATATACACAATAAGGGTATCCCACATCTATTTGGCTGTCTTACAGTGTATTAGATTCTGAAAAGTTGCATCATCTATGACACTCACTATAATGTTTTGAGCCCTTTTGTCTATGATGGCTAGGACAATCTCATCCTTTGTCATTTCAGAGAAATCCTTTGTTTCTCTGATTTGCATCTAATACTGACACCTTCATGGGCACATATGCCATTCCTTTACTGTGATATAAATCCTAGGGTCTGAGGCTTCCATAAACAGCCTCACCCTTTCCTTCCATATGCCAAAGATTTCCTTCCTACATATAGGTAGTTTCATGGATCCCAATTCCTTGTGATTTTCAGTAGAACCCATGGTTCTTGATTTTCTTGAATCTGTAATTGACTTAACCTGAATCTGCCAACAGGATCTACTCACACTGTTAGTCCTTTTTTGAGTAACCTGACTCTGATACCACTTGAAAATATTGTACCTAATCACCTAGAGGGGGGTGAATAGGTGACTTTGAATCTTTTAACTTTTTATGCAGCAATCAGATAATATCACAGAATTCTATCTACTATATCACAGCACATATGCAACAATCACAGCCAACAACAATCACACAGTAGACACAGAGTTTATAGTGGTTCCCCAAGCTTTGGGTACATCCACTTTCCCCCTTCGCCTATCTAGCAGTGTACTAGATTCGCCAAACTCCTCCACTATCCAGAAACCCAAAACAGCTCCTACACCTCAGGCCCAAGGCCCTACAACTCAGCTTTTCCACAAAGCCTACACTCAACCACAAAGGCCTACACTCAGCCACAAAGGCTACACTCAGCCACCAAGGCCTACACTCAGCCACCAAGGCCTACACTCAGAGATTTAACTCTCCTACCCTCAGCCTTTATAAATGCAGGCTTACAATCTCAGATCCCTAAGGATCCTACAAGTTATAATGAATACAAAATGTATAAACTCAACAACTTAGATGAAAGAGAGATAAGTTGTGAGATTCTTGATGAGTTCTTGGAAGAACTCAGCTGAAATCAATCTGACTTGGCTTTCTTCAAAGCTTCTTGAAAGTAGAACACAATAAGACTGATTCCTCTGCAGTTGATCATTGATCTCTGCTTCTTAAGATTCAGACCAATCTGAATTCCTTCTTCTCAGCTGGGTTCCAACAGATCTGATTTCTTGGATGAGCTCTCTCTACTCCAACTTCTTAGATCTTCACTTGAAAGTCTAGATCTTCTTGTGTGTTTCTCTTGTGAATGATCACTTGAACCACTTCATAATATTAACCACTTCAACAAACTACTTTCTGTAGACAGCATAAGCCTTTTATAGGCTTCTTACATGGTAAACGGCTGGTCGGTTCATATACTGAATTCTGACAAACATGACAGGTGCTGTAGAAGGCTGGAATGGCAACTGTCAAGTCTTTTCAGTCAGTCTTGAAATTCTGTATTCTGTCTTTAAGTGTCGAAGACTTTCTGTCTTTAAGGTCGACACATATAGACCAGTGTCGACAAAAGTTGTCTAAGTGTAGACACTAGTTACAAGGTGTCGACACAACCCTTGCATTGTAGTTTTTGTATCTCGACACTACTTCTTCTTCATGTGTCGACACTGAAATTGAGTGTCGACACATGTACTTGTTACTTAGTATCCTGCTGAATTCTTCTAAGTGTAGGAAACAACACCTTTGTTTGTCGACACATTTTCATGTGTTTGAATCTGTCAAGTGTCGACACTGCTTCTTGGTGTCGAAACATGTCTTCAGTGTGATACTTGTTGAGTGTCGACACATTGCTCTGGGTGTCGAAACTTTCTTCTTCTGTCGAGACTCTGGCTGAGTATCGACATTTTCCCTTAGTGTCGAAACTTGTACTTAGAATATTTTTGTTGAACTTTGCTGATCTTTACTAAGTGTCGACACAGCTCTTGTGTCGACACTTTCTTCAAGTGTTGAGTCTTCAGCTAAGTGTCGACACATTTTTTGGGGTGTCGGCACTTACTTTTCAGTGTTGAATCTTCTGCTAAGTGTCGAAACATTGTTCTGCGGTGTCGACACTTACTTCAAGTGTTGGCTCTTCTATTGGTGTGTCGACACATTGTTCTGGGTGTCGACACTTTCTTCAATGTGTTGACTCTTCTGTTGAGTATCGACAATTGTTCTGGGTGTCGACACTTACTTCAAGTGTTGACTATTATGTTTAGTGTCGACACATTGTTCTGGGTGTCGACACTTGTCTTAGTTTTGCTGACTTTTGCTGAGTGTCGGCACACCTCCAAGTGTCGAACTCTTTTGGTGTAGACACTGTTTTTTTGGGTGTCGACAAACTGCTAAGTGTCGACACTTCTTCACGGCTTTTCTTCAATGAGTGTCGACACAGCTGCTTGGTTTTGTCAACACTTTCTGTCTGGTGTCGACTCAGCATCCCTTGTGTCGACACAATGACTCCAAGTGTCGACACTGCTTGCCTAGGTGTCGACACAAGTCTTCTTAAGTGTCGACACTTTCCTCTGGGGTGTCGACACATGGATTAGAAACTTTTTCTTCTTTCCTGCAAATACTTAGCCTGAACAAGTAAACTCAAAACACATCAAATACACATTTTGATGTATATCATTGAGTTGTGTGAGGCTTCTTCAAATCAGGTACATTTGAACCAATGTACCCAACAACTCTGCACCGTCTACCTACATGACAGACATTTTGTGTCATTTTTTGTTCAAAGAATGAAAGTGACTTGCTTGAGCACTTACGTGTGGGGAGTTGGTCCGACAAATTTGGTCTTACCCTCATTTTGGGTCAGATCTATGGTAAAAGAAGGCGAGTCAAACACTAAATTGCATTTTTCCCCCACCATAGAGCCCAAAAAGGCCTCTTCTTGAACATGCCCTTATAATTGAAGTATAATTGCAAATGGTCATATGCATCACTACTAAGAGCTTGCTCTTGATAAAGTTTTTATTTCATTCTAGCAAATTCATGATATCAAGTTCATTATTTTCGTTATTATTCTTTCTGATATAATAATATTTTTGATCATGCATTTGCAGAGAGTGCTCAGTTTTTATAATAATATTTTAGTTCATGGTATAACCAATTCATGAACATTATTTGATATGCTCAGTTTTTTTTAATGAAATTTAAATTTAAGATTACTATTTTAATGTTTTATGCAGGAAGAAGATAAATGGAGGTGAACATAAACATTAGGGAAAAGAAGCATTTAAGGAAGTAAACATCATCACAAAAGCATGTTTTATTGACGTCGATGGCTGGACCAACCTACGTGGAAGATCTTCTTTAATTATCCGTAGAGTTTTAGAAATAGGATTATTCACAAGCTTTTTTGTTTTGTAAAGGTGAATTTTTTTTGTTTTGATACTCTCTATTGTAATGTGCACTAGGGAAGATTATAATTTTATGATGTTAATGTGAATATATTGTACTTATTTTTAGAACAAAAGCATGTTTTAGAAATAGGATAGATCATGTAGTGTATCTGTTTGTTGTTATGAATCAGAAGTACAAATAAGCAAAATGAGCAAAAAGATCCTTTGCACTAATCTCTAAAATGATTTTGTTTGATTATGTAAAATTGTGATCCTTTGAATGAGTTTATGCACCGCAACGTTGCATTGCACTACAGATCATTTTCCGCACATCTACTTTTTTGATTGTTTTCCTCATCGTTCGAAATTAGGGATTTTCTTCGCGATCTTGGGAGAGGTGCTCTTCTTACCAGACTTCTATTACACGCGCACGGCGCATCGCCTGCTACGCCTACAAGGGTTACATGGTTTTCTCTTTTTCAAACATTCTGGTTGTCGGAAGGGTTGTTTGAGCTATGAATCTGTACAAATCCTTTAACAAGAACACATCTCTCTTGTTGTAGATGATTAGAGCAAGCCCTTCAAACTTTTCATCAAGGTCAAACTAAACCCCTTCTCTCTAACAGTGATGTCTGCAAATGCTGATCCTCAATTGCATGGGTTTTTGTTCATATGAGGGCTTATGGACTTTGTGATGTCACTATTTCTTGTGTTGGTTCCCTGCGTTTGGGGTGGGGGGGGGGGGGGGGCGAGGATGGGTGGTGGACGTTGAGAAGCTATTCCAATGGTCATCCCTTTGGAGGTCAGGAAATTTACACTGGATGGATCTCCAGTGACTTTGATTGTTATGAGAGAATAATAATAGCAGACAACAAGAATGATTGTTCATTTTCCTGATTTTATTATCATTCTTGTATGTTTATATATATTTCAGCTGTTTTTAGATGAATTTCTGTTATGAATCTTCTGTTGAATTTTCTGATATGTTTTTCATGACTTTTATATTGTTTTCTGCCTAACTTTTACAAGAGGTACACTGCTTCTTATACAATAATCATAAATCAACATCTGATTAGGGGTCAGCTTTATAAGAATCACCATTCTGCAAAGTTAATGTGGCAAATTGTTATATATATGATACAAATCTGAGGTGAATCTAAATATTTTTTCCCCCGAGCGGTGGCACAATAGATATAAAGTTTAATTATTCTAACTTTGTTTCTCATATAATCCTTTTAGGCTCCATTTGATGCGACCTTTTTGCTTCTATGAGTTTAAAAAAACGTCGTCATCATTAAATGCATGTTTCCCAAGGCAATGGTTATGGCCGTCATCAAGATCAAAAGAAAACTAGTTTTGTACATAAAAGTGAATGAAGCTCCTTAGGTGAGGTAGGGCGTTCACGTATGATAATTCATAACGACCACGTTCACGACCGACAACGACATGCCAAACAGATCCTTAATATTTGTCTAAATTAAGCTCTAGAGCAAACGATCACATATGATAATGATTACTCATTGCAATGACAATGCCTAGCTTAAGCTATGCATGAATATTTAACAAAAAAGTAACAAGGTAAGTTTACTTTTGAAGTTGGTACTAGGTATTATAGGGTGAAGATGGACAAGACAATGTCATAACTCCTCTGATCAGAATTGGAGCTGAAGCCTCTGATTTTAACAAGAAATGGTTGATTGCAGAAGAAAAAAAAGTGGAGATGGAGGGAGGAAAAAGATAATGGACTCACATGAAGTTGATGCATTGTTAATACCAAGATGATGATGCCTTCTCTGTGATCTCTTGTTGGATTAGACTATTCTTGTCTAAAGTTTTTGTGAATCTTTTGATATATTAATTAAAATAAAAACGGAAAAGGGACAGTTTGGATCACTTGATCAAATAATTTGGTGGGATGGTCTCGAACTTTTGCTTTCTCATACTTGATCCACCTCATGATGTCAATAAAATCAGTAGTCATGCATGTTCATTATCGTGCTAGACATGCTGTCTTTACTTAAATTGAATAAGAATCAGTTTAGTATTTTTTTAGACCTTTATTATTTTTCAAAATGAAAATGAATCATTATTATGTGGGAGATGATAAAAATTGTAATAAGCTTCTCTTAGCATTTATTTATAGTTTTGTAAGTTTTTGTATTTTCTAAAAAATTATTGAGATTTGCAGAAGTTTTACTTAACTATTGAACAACATTTTTTTTCTTGTTATTCCTTCTTTGATCATAGTAGTTACAAAATTTTTTGGCTTTATTTAACTTTGATACGCTTGACAAGTCCACACTTCGCTATCTTAACATTATTATGTATATGTGATCTGAAAAGGTTAACATCTTACTGCATCATGGTGCACATCATAAACTGATAGTATGAAACAGAATTTAGTTGAATCCCAAACTATATGGTACCTAAAAAACATTAAGGACAAAAGGTTTAGTAATGAATATCATTTCAGCTCGACTAATAATTTATTTTCAAAAATACCAACACTTAGGGTTTGTTTGGTGCGACGTTTTTGATCCAGTGAGTTTGGACAAAAACTTCGCAGTCGTGTTTGGCATGACAACAGTTATTGATCACCACCAAGAAAAAAATTGTTTTTAAAACATAAAAGTAAATGGAGTTCCTTAGGAGAGGTGGGCGTTCACGAACAACAGTCATAACCATTGTGTTCATGACCACCACTGTGCATGTGCTCGGCTCTCTTGCGGACTAAGCCCACATACAAAAGGGAGTCGCCCATAGCCCCAACTCTTTCTGTACATTTGTTTAAGACTAACCTAGTTAAATTGTGCTAGATGCATTTGATTGCAAACATCCGTGAGTTGCACAAATTTTATGGGTTGCGAACAAGCTTTCAGTGGATTCTGGGCCTCCCAATTGTAATTCTCAATTTGAGAAATTATATAAATTTGCAAAAATACAATGCAGTGCAGCAAATAAATTTTGTCATTTATAGTCCACTCTTCATCATCATATTTCACTTCCCCTCTTGTCTTAATTCCTCTCTTCCTTGCTTTTTTTCTTTCTTTCCCTCTTCTCTCTTTCTCCCCCCCGCCCCCCCCTATCTTCTCTTCCCTCTTTTTCTTTCTCCCCCCCCTTTTTTCCCCTCGTACTGGAGTGGAACCCCCCCCCCCCCACGTATCGCGTAACTTTAATCTCTCACAACAAGAAAACCTTGATTAGCAAGGAGCAAAATTCGTTGCTAATTAGATAAATTTGTTGCTAATTTTAATTATGAAGGAATTTAGAAACGAAAAATTTTGTAGCTAATTTGACCCTAGCTAAATTTAACAAGGAATTTATTCCTTTCTAATTAGCAAGGATATTTTAGGAATGAATTCTAATGTTTTTTATTTTATATAATTATTTGGTTAAATTAAAATAATATTTATATACAAAAAAAAATATTTTCTAATATGCTCATGTTGAGATTCGAACCTCAGACCTCTTACAAATATTTTTTTTACCCAACCAATCCTCCTAATTAACTAATTCATTTAAATTTACGGTAATATATATATATATATATATATATTATAAATTTATATTATTTATGTATATGATTATTTATTTATACATACATATTTATTTATTTATTTATAATATAAATATATATTTATATTTATAGTTTAATATATATAGTTTATTTTATATAATTATTTATATATATCGTTATTTCTATATATTTATATATTTATATATTTTGTATATATTATATATATTTTTTTATTATATATTATATGTATATATTTATTTATTTATTTCTCGTTGGTGCACGACGGGAGATTGCATGGGAGTGTGACGAGCTCGGCGGGAGATCGTGCGGGAGAGTGACAATCTTAGCATGAGAGCAGATATCGAGATGAGAATGAGGATATCAAGGGATTCTTTAATTTGTTTAAAAACTTATAAATATATATTTATATTTTTTAAAAGTGAGATGAAAATATTTGGAGGGAATTGAATCTTTCCTTCCATAAATTTTTAATCTAAAATAATTAGTATAGAAATTTTGAAAGGAAATATTTCTTTTCTATTTAGTAACAAAAAAATTCGTTGCTATTTTTGCAACGAATATTTTCATTGCTAATTTTGTGGGTAAAAACAAATATCATATAGCTAACTAAATTCGATGCTAATTAGCAACAAATTATTTAGCGTTCCTAATTTTCGTTGCTAAATGAAGTTTTTCTTGTAGTGTCTCTACGCTCGGTATGAAGAAACTGCGGCTCCTCCTCTTATCCCTCTCGACTACTCGATCTCCAGTTTCCAGCGTCACTTCTCCCGCCGAAGCCCTAAATCTCGCCGACGATCTCAGTTTTCCCCTCGTTTGGCGTCGTCAATATAGCGTGTAGCCCCGACAATCTCACTAGGCGTTGTTGTCCGATCGTCTAGGCGAAGGTTTTGACAACCTTGTTGCGTCTAGGAAACACTTTCAGGGTTTTTTGCATCCACTTCAAACCTCGATCGATTCTCCACACCCTTCCAGAAGCCTCCGACGATCCTTTTTACAGGATTCCAGCGATCTTTGTTCTTTCCCAAACTCTCGTTCCTGCACAGGTTAGTGTTGATATGTCAATCTTTTTTTGTTTCCTACCTAAATGGATTGTGTAGTTTGTGAATCCAGATCCTCTGGAGTTAGTTCCTGCGGGAACTCCAGGGTGTAGTTTGTTCTCCTCCTTTTGGTTATAATGGATGTCCACTACCCTTTTCAGGTTTAGTCAACCCTAATCGTCAAGTTCAGCGGAAGCGTAATCATGACCACTTTCATTTCAAAAAAAAATCCTAACCTTTTATCATTATGCAATAGTATTTCCTAAGTTTAGAGAAAAAATGTGATTATAAGTTTAATTATCATTTTAGGGCTGTAGGGAGAACCAGAAAGAATGCTTCTAACTTTCTCAGAGCTAACCTAAAAGTTATGTCACCGCATCTTCTGTACGAGCATCGCAATGTCGCGGTATGAAACACTTATTTTCCTTGATTAGACATTTTCAGATAGTGTAGCGTAGTAATACTCTTCATTATTTAAAGTAGTATATTCAAAATAGTATATCTCATCGCAAATTAGATTTTCATAAAACCGATAAAAATTATGAAAATATGTTACCACATAAATAATTAGGGTGCGGTTTGTTTATCAAATTTATGGATTTGGATCTTAGAGAGTAACAAATAAGAGATACTATTGAACACACGCAAATGCAAATGTGAGCAGGGTAGCGTTAGATAGTATATGATTTGTAAGCACGATTAAAACCTCTTCTCGTGCTAGATAGAGGCACATTGTCATTCTCATAGGGTGTAGTGTATCTTATGAGTCTCAAAGTTGGGAGATGATATTCCTGTTTTAGAAGATTAGTAAATTCGAGTCCGTGTCCGTGAGACACTAGGACACTGGAGTTTGTTAGTTGGACTCGAATTTTTAGACTAGTATTGCGTGATAGAAGTTACTATGCCTAGAGTTTTAATGAAAGACAAACATAAGCGATCTTAGAACTCAAGTTTTAAACCAAACTTTAGAAACTCCTAGTTTACCAAATTATTCGGAACTTGAGTAAATTATACACAATATGACTAAATAGAACAGTTATTTAATTTGCTAGTTTTATTTTAGAAAATCATGCATAATACACTAGCATACAGTTTTTCTACAATACAAATATTATTGTTAAAAGCATGCATACATTTCTTTCAAAATAAATTTTAGTGTCAATAAGAAGAATAATTTTTCTTACTCTCCTTTTGGGTTAACCCATTTTGGATCATATTTTTACATGGGACTCAGGTGAAAAACTGCGCTTAGGATGAGCGTGATGGTGGAGTTGCTTCTATAGTTTGTTGTCTCTTTCAGTTGTTGTTTTACTTTTAGTACCGTACTGTTTGGTATTTGATAATTGTAATATTAACGTTTAAGAGTTTTCTTTGTACCAAACATATTACAGTATTTTAGATATTCAGTTATTTGTCTTTTCATCTTTCTAGTGGCTCTGTAAATTCGGCTTATTAAGATACAATTTTACCCTTAATTACATATTCTACTTCAGCTGTAAGTCTACATTTCAGTTCCTTTTACCCTTAGTTACATTTCTGTTTTATACTAGTTTAATATTGTTTCTTAATTTCTGCTTATCGCTGGACCCAACTGGACTGCATATTTGCTGTTAAACTAGGATATGGTGTTACATGCCAGGCCTTGTCAAAAAAGATTTTACTACGATTTTGGACTTTTTGCCACCAAAATTTGACGTGGTAAAAAGTTGATTTTTTGGGGAGTCATACATATTAGCAGTAAGATATATGACGATGCCCGTGCCCATTCTCTCTTAGTGCGAACGAGCTCCTCCCATCTTTGGGTTGAAAATGAGTTCTACTCATCCATAGTGACACCTAAAGTGATGGCACACAAACCTCACCTGCGCGTGATTGAGGAGGTAGCACCCGTTCGAATGCTAAACAAAGAGTCACATGATTCTCCAATTACAATGGAAAGTGGTTTCTAATAAAATGATTATGGCTCCAGTCTATCTCGATTTTGATTAAGGTCTCTTTTCTTCTTTTGATGTCGGTGTGCTTGCAAGCTCCATTCCATCACTCTAATTCTTCCTCAGATTTGTGAGGTATTTTTCCATTCCGTCACTCTAATTCTTCCTCAGTCTTTCTTGTGTATTTTTTGGATGAGTTTGTGGGTGTTTTGGTAGTGTGTTTGCTATTATCATGCTAATTTTCTTGTAAGTAATAGTATTTTGTGTATGTGGGCAAGTGTACCGTTATTTTCTTTTGTGTTTGCATATACTTTTGTATGTGTGCATGTATAGTTGTGTTTGTGTTGTTGTTTTTGTGCTTTTATCTTATTAAAAAAAATTTAGACGAGAAAACTTATGGATGGACGGATATCATCGATATATGGACAAAATGATGTTCTTATTTTTTGTGACATACATTATCAAAATTGAGCTCAGTAATCTGCCGACTACACATTTCAATAAAGATGATTGAAATAATTTTGTTGTGAAATTTGAGAAGAGAATTATAAAGAAGTACAATAAAATTCAAATGAAAAATAAATGAGACCCCTTACTAAAGAATAGAAGTTGGTCAAGAAAATGATACTCATTACTCATAATTTATATTTTAATAACTTTTATCTGTAAATCTAATTAAAACATTTTCATTCATGCAAGTGATACACCAAACTATTTGCATGCAACCGATAAAATCATTCGCAAAAACTTTAAAAAGTTTTATATCTTTAATATTTAAAAACCGATGATCTTTTATTATGTATGTTATGTAACTTTGGTTTTCAATGTCTCAAACTATTTTTGGTATTGAAAATGAAGATTATATTAATTCAAAAAAATCATGTACCTAACAAAAATTTTTTTGCCAAACAGTTTTTTGAAAAAAATTCTTGAACAACATTGCGAATTTTATTTTATCCAAATAGTTTTATCATAAAATTTTGTCTTTCAGAAACAACTATTTTTTTCAGCTCTATTCGATCAACAACATTTCCATTAACAACAGGTCTCCCAAACTGAGCCAATATAAGATAACTTATATTAAAAAGAGCTCATGGTCCCCCTCTATCTAAATTATAAATCCTTGTCCATCTATACCACCTTGACATCTCATCTCTTAACTTCTCTCTCTTCGACCATTTCACCTACTCCCCAACTCCTCTCTCTCTCTCTCCTCCACGCCCCTCTCACATTGGTGCAAGAGGTACCATGATCCTCTCGTTTTGAGTCCAAATGAACAGTATCCATTTCACAATCCAAATTAATTCGTGAATGATCTGTATTCACTAATTAATCTCATTCTTTTATATTTTTTCTTTAATAAAAAAAAACTATGCACCTTCAAATAAAGTAAGAATCAATCTATATTATGAAATGAATCTTCATTTGGGTCCCAAAATGGAAAGGATTCCGATCCGTGCAAGAGACTCGTGGAAATATTTTGAGTTTCTCTGCCCCACCTCTTCCCGCTCTCTCTCTCTATAGTGATTTATCAGATGCATGAAAAAAGTACTTTGGTGAATGAAAAGAGGAGACAAGTGAAACTCTTAAGTCTTAAAGAGTGTCCTTATATATAGTGTTGATGCGCGAAATGGAGAGAGACGGGCACCACCAACTAACGGTTCGAACACGGGGGAAATGAGGGAAAAGAAGGGAAAAAAGGCGACTGCAAGTAGCTATCTACTAAGAGAATGAGAAAGAAAGCAGAGCCGTGAATCACGGCAACACCAGACTTCGTCTGTCGCGGCCTAAATGCCTCCCTTGTGACAGACTTTCCTTTAATTGCAAATGAGTTGATTATAAAAAGGAAAGGAAAAGTGCAGGAGCAGAGCAAGCTGGAGACCGCAAAGCCTGAGATTCGAATCCGCAGCCTTTAACTGGTAGGCTCTAAGGCTTGAGTCAGCATGCTTTGGGGGTACCACTCCCCACTATTTATAGGTTCGGGGGCCTGCCCAAACGGGCAGGGCTAAAATAACCGGCTGCCCGGGGTACAGGAGAACCGGGCAGCGGTGACGTGAAGCAAAAAGAAAAGACACGTCAGTCCGCGCAACAGGGGCGGACTGGGCTCGCGGGCTGGAGCTTCCGTCTTGCTGCAAGTTGCAATCCTGGCTGGAGGGCCGCGACCTAGGCAGACTGAGGACTGAGTCCGCCTGAAGTGGTAACAGTGCGATCCTGGGGCCGATCTCCTGAGACAGGGCGACCTGGGCGGACTGAGAGTTGAGTCCGCCGCCGGAGCTGGATCTTTGCTGAAACATGTCGAGGCTTGACGATCTGGGCAAATTGGAGAATCGATTCCACCGCTCAGGCAGTATGTGACCTTGGAACCTTGTTGAACATGTTGCGGACTTTGGGGTTAACACACTCCCCGCACATTTTTAAGTTTCTGGAAACTTCGAAAATGTTTGCTTAACCGGCGAGTCCGCAAGCCTCATTAATGTTGTCAGCGCTATAAATATCGCTGGAAACTCTATATTTGCCAAAAGCTGTTCATAGCCACGGGGCGCTTCTCACCACTTGCGGTCTGCGCTCTGCAGTCCGCCATGACAGGACTAGGTGCATTCTTCGGCAGCCTTACTTGTAAGGAAGAGAAGCCCAGACCGCAAATGAAGACGAAGAAGGTGGTGAAGAGAATTGGGGCAGGGACACATTCTGCAGGAGAACTTCCCGCAGGGAAAAGCCATTAATTGAAGCAGTCTGCCAGGTTGACAAGCCTACTCGCGCGAAGTCTGCGGATGCGCATCTCATTCTGAAAATTCACCACAAAGCGCGGGCAAAGCGCTGACTCCTCCAGAGTCTACTAACAAGAACCCCGCGAACTCTGCGGACATGGACGTGTACCCATCTGAATCGGGTACACTCATGTTTCGACACGGAAGCAAAAGTTTCTTCACTGGATGCTCAACAGCCCATCGTCGATCTGGATCAAGATAAGCGACCTGCTGGGGAAGGTGCTGAGGAAGAGGCGCCCTCACAGGTACTGGTTGTTGTGAATCCAAAGGCAGTCTGCAAGAGTCTGCCGGACTTAGAGCAGGTCGCTGCAGACCCAACTGAGAAAGAAAGGCATTCTAAAAAGAAGAAGAGGAAGAGGGACAAGTCCACTATTGCCGAGCGGGTTGAGAAGAAACTGCGAGCCAGGAAGGAGAAAAACATCTTCGATCAGACTGGGGTTGCGAGCTTGCAGCACAAGTCGCGAGAAAAGGAGGTCACAGAGGCCGACTTCGTCACACCAGAGGCTCCAATCCCGGAAAGGGATTCCCGCTCGACGGTCAGTCTGTCAACTGATGAAATACTCAACTCTGTAGATACCGCCCAACTTGATGTCATTAATCAATCCTTGCTGGAGGTATTGCAGTCCGATGTCGAGATTCTGGCGGTTAAGATTGGCGATCAACCCCCCACATCTGCAGCTGAAGGAGATGAGAAGGATAGGCTGGGGAAGCAGATCGCCGAGCAGAAGGAAAAGATCGCTGCTCAGGGAGCAATGGTGGAGGCGGCCTCGAAGCAAATCGCCGCGGACAAGCAAGCCGAGGATCTGCGGGCTGGTGCTGAACTGCTGCGGTTCGGTAAACTCCAACTGGCGCCTAAGCACTTTAAGCGTCAGTGGCTTTACAGGTCGCCACAGTGGAAGTCGAGACCAATAAATATTATAACCAAAACCGATGACATTGTTGTTTCGATGAGGTCAGCGGCTGAGAAGAGAGCCAAAGTCCATCGCCAATGGAGAAAGCGACTAAGCGTCTTTGACCCGGAGCGGATAAGGTGGCCTGTATTCGATAGTCGCCAACTCGCCGTGGCGTTTACCAAAAGTTTGATTTCATCTTTGCTCTTTGAGTCCGCCGCGGGCTGTATTTGAGTATGAACTTTGCACCCTTTGTTGCAGGACGGAAGTCACCGCCTGGATCTGTAGAGATTGGAGAGATCGTGCCGACACCGGATGCAGCTGCTATAGAGCGATCTGGCGCGATCTCGCTTAATGAGTCCGCCCGAGGAGAGTTGTCCGGCCTGGACAACACAACAGTGTTAGAGATGATAAAGCTCGAAGAAGATATAAAGGAAATTCGAGCAGAGTTGAAGAGAAGGGCGGAGCGAGAAAAGGCTCTGGAGGACCAGGTCGTCAGCATCTCTATGACGCTGGAGAGAAGAGATAGAGAAAGGTGGCGACTTGGCGATGATGCCCGCTTCTACAAGGGCAAATATTTGGCGTTGATGCGGAAAGGCAAAGGCAAGCGGGCTGCCGAGCTCCCGATGGAAAGGTTGCGATTGCCAGATCGCGCTGCTCCATCGGAGGCTCTGACTCAAGCTGAAGGCAGTCAATCCGCTGCGGACGAGGTATCAAGGCCAGCAACCGAGCCCGTGGTTCCTCTAAGCCGAGTGGACCGAGAGGTCGCGCATATGCACAGGACCATCAACTACATGCATCTCCACATCTATCATCTGTATGGTGAAGTTCTTCAAATGAGCGATCAAGTGGCGCATCTGTGCAGGGACAAAACGGAGCAGCCTGCGCGATCTGACAATAGAGACCGCTGAGTCCGCTAGACTACGACCAATTTAATTTGTTGATGTATAATGATTTGTGTGCTTCGAACAATGCTTTGTTTGAACTGCTGTGATTTGTGTTTGAATTGTGATATTGCATTGTTTGAATTATGATGCGGTCTGCACGACTTGAAATCTTTGTGCAGGATTATGGCTTGAATGCGAACTGTGCGGACTGAAGCTGTGTCCGCTTAATTTGATTTAAAATGCTGCTTGAAAATTACACAGGTTGAAAACATATGGCAGACTCCCATGTACTCGCTAGGCTTCCTGTAGATCAAGAGAGGATCAATTTCTCCATTGTGACCCAGATCGCAGTGCCTGTAGATCATTTCGAAAGCGGATTCAAATTTCCTTTGCTGTGGAAGATCGCTGAGATCTTTGAACATTACAGAATGGTGCCTGGCCAGCTCACGCCAAACACCTTGGTCGCGATATACAACTTCATCGCATATTTGCAGTCTGAGAAGATCGCATTCTCCATGAGCATCTTCAGAAAGATCTTCTCAGTCCGTTCCATTACACCATCTGGAGGCCGCCCATACATGGGCGTGATATACTTTTATTGCCGAGGAATGAAGGTGATGGGTCTGCCGAACAAGATCCACAACTGGACCTCACGGTATCTGATCTTCGAGGGCAACCTGGGGTTCGCGCACACCTATCCGCAGGAGCGTGCAGACTCCCTCTTCAAGAGCGTCAAGCTTACTGAAGTGGAGGCTGCCATCGTTGACTTCTTGGCTGGAGCAAGGCTGGATATTGAGCATTATATCCCGCTGCTCGTGAGCCTGGACTGTACAACCTGTATTCGTCGAGGATGGGCCCTACCACAGCCAGGTCAGCAGAAGTCAAGGTCAACAAGTCAAGACAGGAGTCAAAGTCAACATACAAGATCGCGGAAGGCCTGAGCGAGTATAGGAGAGCTCCCATCGCATACTCGCCAGGTAGGTGACTAGGCGAGATACTCGCCCAGCCTGTGCGAGTTCCTCTGGAAGTCGCCTAGTCGCCAGGGGGTGGGGTATAAATATGACCCCCCCTCCTTCTTGGATTTGACTATAAATAGGACCCCAGTGGTACGAGGTGAAGCACTGGAAATCCTTGGGAGGATACTCGCGCGCTTCATATTCGAGATACTAGCTAAGTCTTTGAATTCCTTTTCCTTAGAGAGCAAGCCACGACATTACGACCTTATCAGCTAGCTTCCCTCGTACCCAGTTCGGCCATCTTTGGTTGAGAAGAGACTGCTCCTTTCGAGCATCCGGATACGTGGTGGGACCTTTCTGTCGCAGCATCTGGGGTCCTATTTGACCTGATTCTTCATCCTAGTCACCCTAGCCGTCTGATCTAGCTTCCGATCCGGTAACCTTAGGCGGCATTGGTCCAAATTCTGAGATTAGGATTTTTCCTGGCTTCAATACTTGGTGCGGTGAGCGTGGATCGCAGCCAAAGAGGAAATTTTGAAGGTTTAGTGAGATGGTCAATGATGGCGAGCATGGAGAGTTGGTCGGCAACTCGGCAGGAGGAGGAGATGCCACGCGAGGTGGCGAGTTTGTTACAGTTGTTGCGTTTGAAGAGTTCGCGAAGAGGATCGAGCAAACCATCCTCGCCGGGTTTGCTCATCGCCCCGATGTCACGGCGACTTCTCCCCATCTTCTGACACCGCTGGAAGAGGAAGCGCAGCCAAGGCGAGCTGGAAAGGAGCCCGCTTGGGCAAGGGAAGAGCGACCAATGCAGTCACGACTTTATCCGGCGAGCAGCCAAGGGGTCCGCTTTTGGGATCCAATGTCGCCGGCGAGATACAGAGATACTCGGCAGTATAGCGAGTATGACGTCTCCAGCGAGGATGAAACTCGCCACCGCCCGGGAGGGAGGAGCCCCTTCTGTGACGAGATCCTCGCCGCCCCAGTTCCAGAAGTGTTCAGAGAACCCGTTCTCACCTACTACTCTGGCAGAGACGACCCTGTCAGACATCTCCAGTGGTTTGAAGACGTCGTCTCCATCCGCAACATGTCTGACGCCTTCAAGTGTCATTTCTTCTCCATCACCCTTAAGGGCAACGCTGGGGATTGGTTCCATCAACTGCCAGCAGGGTCTGTGTACCACTTCTCATACCTACGTCGGGGCCTCATGGCGAGGTTCGCGACATCGAAGAAGAGGAAGAAGGAAGTGACAGCTCTCTTCAAAATCATCTAAGGGCAGCACGAGAGTTTGGGTCATTACATCGATCGTCTCCAGGAGGAGATTTTGGAGGTGGAAGAGGTGGACAACTTTACTCTGATGGTGACCTTGAAGTTCGGGTTGAAGCAGAGACTGTTCAGTCTGGAGATGGGGTCCAATCCTCCGAGATCTTTCAAAGATATGATAGAGAAGATGAATACTTTTGTTCGGGGAGAGGAGAAGAACAAGGATTTATTAGCAAGGCTGGACGGAGAGGATTCAAGGGAGAGGTGCAGAGTGGAAACTTCGGGATCGAAGACAAGGAGGATGCCAGAAAGGCGGGAGGAGAGGAAGAAGGAAGAGCCAGAGAAAGAGGAGAGGAGGAAGAGAGAGGAACCCAGGAGGGTTGAAGAGAGGAGGCAGGAGAGGCCTTGAAGACAACAAGAGAGGAGGCAGGCGGAGGTCCGGGAAGGAGGAAGGGGGGAAAGGCGATTCCAGTATCCCGAGAATTGCCCCTAGTGGAGACCACAAGCAAGGCATCACTACCAGGAGGAGAGGAGGAACGGTAACCGGCAGGAGGGAGGCCGAGGAGGAGGAAGAAGGGAGACGATGGCGATCGCTCGCCATGACAACAAACGACGCCAGAGGGAGCAGCGGGCGATGCGTCAGGAGGCAGAGATTCCCCTCTACTACGACATTCATCGGGTAGAGGGGCACGAGACCTTGGCTTGCCCTGAGTTCTGGGAAGCAAGGAGGAGGCTGGAGGCAGGAGCAGCTGAGAGAGAGCAGCAGAGGCAGGAGGCCCCGGTGGGGCAGGTGGCATTCCAAGCTCCGGCAAGGAGGAGGAATGAAGATCGAGTCGACCTGGGAGGTCGCGGGGAAGTGATACATGGCCCAGGAGGTGGGCATGTAGGCATAATCAATGGAGGGGTCGGGCTTGGAGCTTACCGCAAAGGGAGTCTCCACCAGATCTATCGGAAGAACGTCGCCTCGATGTCACAGACCCCGCCGCCATTGGAAGAGATCACGTTCTCGGAGGAGGACATGCTGGGGAACAAGAATCCCTTCCACGACGCCTTGGTCATTCAAGCCGCTATCGAAGACTTCACCATCGACCGAATTCTCGCGGACAACGGTAGCTCGGTAAATGTCATTTTCAAGAGAACCTTTGTCGGGATTCAGGTGGAAGCGTCCCGGGTCCAGGCTGCAGATAGACTGCTCTTTGGCTTCTTAGGAGAGAAGAAAGAGGTGGAGGGAGTAATGGAGCTGCTAGTTACACTCGGCGGGACGTCGATCTGATGCTGCTTTATCATCATCGACGCGTCGAGCGGGTACAATGCCATCTTCGGGCGACCCCTCATCAACTACTTCAGGGTCGTTCCGTCGTCTTACCACCAGTGCCTAAAGTACTGCCGGGGAGATGTTCAGATCAGGATCAGGGGAGATCCCAAGGCCTCCAGGGAGTGCTACCTGAATGTCGTCAGCACCATCAGCTGGATGGGTGACGCGGAGAAGTTGGAGGAGCTGCTGGAGAAGGAGAAGGGACTGTGTGCTGCTGAAGAGGTGGATGAGATAGAGGTGATCTCTCGAGGAGGAGAGCCGGGACTGCTGAAGGTTGGAGGATCCCTGCCGCTAGGAGGGAAAATAGAGATCGCTGCTTTCCTGCAGGACAACGTCGACGTCTTTGCATGGAGCGCCGCCGAGATGCCAGGGGTGGATGCCGATGTTGCCTGTCATCGCCTCAACCTGGATCCCGCGGTGGCTCTTGTTCGTCAGAAGCAGAGGAAGAGTGCCGCCGTGCTGGCCGGGCCGATCAGAGAAGAGGTAGAGAAGCTGCTGGAGGCAGGATTTGTCTCAAAGATCCAGTATACAGGCTGGGTCTCCAATGTTGTGATGGTGAAAAAGCCCGGAGGGGGTTGGCGTCTATGTATCGATTTTTCAATGTTGAATAAAGCTAGGGACGTTACAATAAAAGTGCACCCTTGTTACAGTTAGTATTGGGTTACTCTCTTTCACTCGTATTAAGTCGCTTGAATGAACAAATTAGGGGTTTAGTTCGTTGGTAAACTTATAAAATTCGTAGGTGTAAGACCTCTTGATGCTGAAGTTTAGCCCAAGATAATTGCTTGCAATATAGTATTATCAAGTGTTTAACTCTCTGTAGTGCTTTGTGTACTCAAGTTGAATACAGTTGCGAGGTTAGATGCGGGTCTAGTTAACCAACGTCGTCAGCCGCTTTGCAGCCAAGTCTCCTAGGCGGGTTACTCTAGATGTTTAGGGTTCAGTGTTGACTTCTTGGTGGTTCATGGAACCATTAGTGAGGGCTTTCCCGAGTCACGTAGTGCTGGAGTAGGATGTGATTTTGAGGTGGGTCGGACCGATGCCGCCACCCTTGTTTTACTTCTTATCTTATTAAGGCAATGTGAGCTGTTTGGTTGAGTTGGACTGATGCCACCACCACAGCACCTTGAGATGTTTAGGCCTGTTAGACGTGGTTGGACCGTTGCCACCAGTCTAGGCCCCTATTTCTGTTTTTGTCCATCTCCAGTACTAGGTGGCTCTTCCTGCTCTAGCTTTATACTTGAATTTATTTATTTATTTTGCTAATCCTTCCTGCAGAGATTTGTGAGTCTTGACTTCACCCGTGCTCTTGGTGCACCCCTTTTTACCTACTCATGGCGAGTATTTTCCTGCACTCGTTTACTTTAGCTCTTACCCGTGCACTTGGTGCACCCCTTTTTACCTACATGGTCTGCGTGAAGGACCACTTAAGTTTGAGGCTAATGTCCGAGCACCAAGGACATACTCGCCGCTGTCGAGTTGGGAGGTTGGCGTCCAACCCTGTTCCTGATAGTTCCTCCAGTTGGAGGAGAGATGCAATCGGGGGTAGCTAGACCGACATGCAAGGGGGGAGCTGATCTCGGCCGTCAATGTAGGGGTCTGGTCTTACAAGGACGCTTATATCCCGAGGCATCGTCCCATCGTCCGCCCTGGGCCATCTAGGAGGAACAGGTTGAAGGCTCGTTTCCCAATCCAACCGTGGAGATCATTCCAGCTCTGCCACCTGGCTATGAGCATAAATGCATGAGCGAGGGGTAATGTTCTTCTGAGGGTCCTCCAGGATGCACTCTCGACTAACATCTCCCCTTGGGCCTATCCCTGCCCTTTGGCCGGTTATCCTGCCTTTGGAAATAATTGAAGGGTTGTTGCCCAAATGAGAGCTTGGTAAGGTCGATCCTTCCTCGAATCCGAGAGATTAGGGTCCAAACCTGTTCCTGATAGTTCCTCCAGTCGGAGGAGAGATGCGGTCAGGAGTACCTAGGCCGACATACAAGGGGGGAGCTGATCTCGGCCGTCATTACAGAGGCTCGGTCTTACAAGAGCTCTTCCGGAGGCATCGTCCCATCATCTGTATTGGTCCATCTAGGAGTAACGGGTCGACAGCCGGTTTCTCGGATCGATCTCGGAGCAGAACCTTAAGGCCTCAGAAATCTTTATATGAAATAGCGCAACGAGAAGCCAAACAGTTGCCACTATCTGTATATATATGTGAAAAATATGTACAAGTAAAATACAGCGTTAAACGCTAGGGATAGAACATTTTCAGGTCATCCCCGCTCCAAGTACCACTGAATTGCTCTCCAATCTGATCCTGAAGATTATAGCCTTTGGTGGTCAAGGCTTCTTGGACGATGAAGGGACCTTCTCAATTAGGATGCAACTTGCCAACCGTTGCTCCTCTTCCTGCGGCGTCCACCTTTTTCATGACTAAATCCCCTGCGAGGAAATGTTTTAGGCGGACATTCTTGTCGAACTGCTTCACCATGCGCCGCTTGATCTCCTCTTGACAGATGGAGGCCAAGTCACGAAGCTCTTCAACAAAATCCAACGAGAGTCTTTGAGCGTCTTCATTTTCCAAGCACCATTCTTCGCTGTCATCTCCAGCTGCTATGACTCTCAGGCTCCGAACCTCAAACTCCACTGGGATGAGTGCCTCAGACCCGTGGGATAACTTGAAGGGAGTTTCCCCTATAGCCGAGTTTGGAGTGGTTCACAGAGCCCAAAGGACTGAGGGGAGCTGCTCTGCCCAATTTCCCTTCAAGTTGGTGACTTTCTTCTTTAGGAGGTTGATGATCAACTTGTTGGCGACCTCCACTTGTCTGTTTCTGCGAGGATGATGCACAGAGGCGATTCGAAGATCCGTCCCTAGCTGTTTGCTGTACAACCTTGGGCTTGTGAAAGGTGGCTCAACGAGCGAGAAGGGGAGGCTGGCGAGATGAATTTGATAAGCAAGTGAAACCAGGAGGCCCACCTGCAGGAGACGAGATGGGGGATTCTCTGAAGTAGGCGAGACGCCCTGGGGGCGAGATGGCTCTAGGAGGCGAGATGGCCTATAGGGCGAGAGACCGACGAGACGGACAGGGGGGTTGTCTCGCCCGTCAGTCATTTTCTCCACTCGCCACATGAGAGAAGAGATGTTTTTACCTTTTTACCCCTAAGTGGAATTTTACCTTTCTGCCCCAGGTAATTTTACACTTTTACCCTAGAGGTCTGCGTATAGCCCTCTAGAACAGCGAAGTTTGGCTGTTGGCAGACCCAGCACGAGGTATTTTGGTCATTTCAGGTTAGTTCCGAAGGGAAATTTGCAGACCAGATTCAGAGGCCTAAAAATACACCGATAAGGTGCCTGGGATGGTTGTTGAACCTTTCCACTTTCTTCCTCACAGGCACCTAGCTCAGCATTTGCTAGAGAGGGGAAGATCTTCAGTTTCTTCCGGGAAAGAGGTGGGACCTCCGAGCTGAGACCCATCGGTCAGTTTCTAGGTCTCAGACTCACGTCGGGAGGTTAGTTCAAGAAGAGTACTTGTGGGCTGCATCCTCAGTTTAGAACTTTGGGAGGGACCAGAAAGCTGGTTCCAACATTTTTGGTGCGGTGAGCATGGAACACAGCCCTCAGAGAAGAACCTTGAGCAACCACATGACGGGAGGTCACGGAGAAGGAGAAGGAGAGGGGTCAGATTACTCGGGAGGATTTGTCGGAAGAGAAGAGTTATGGCCTCAATCAAAGGGATCATAGACTTGCTGCAAGGGATCTCGCGGCAGGGAGATTGTTCAACCCCACTGCCTCAGGTGTCTGCTCTTGCGCTGCAAGAAGAGCTCGTCTCGGCGCGAGTGGGAGAAGATGCCTCGGGGAGGAGACCGGGGAAAGAGGTGATGGCGGAAGGGAGCGGGAGAGACATGGCGGGAAGGGAGCTGTTCCCAAGCCCGGCAAGTACAATCTCGCCAGGGGAGGTCGTCGCGTGAGAGGGTCGTCCCGGAAGGGTTTCGGGAACCCGAAATGAACTACTATGTGGGGAAAGATGATCCCCTTCATCACTTACAGTGGTTTGAGGACGCAGTTTCGATCAGGCCCATGATAGACGCGTTTAAATGCCGTATTTTTGCCATCACTCTAAAGGACAAGGATAGAGACTGGTTTCACCAGCTCCCGACAGGCTCGATATACTGCTTCGAGGACCTGAGCAGGAGCTTCCAGCTACGGTTCTCAACTTCGAAGAAGAGAAAGAAGAACCCGGAGTCAATCTTTTTGATTAAGCAGAGGGCAGATGAATCCCTAGCTCAGTACGTGGATAGATTCCAAGAGGAGATCTTGTATATACAGGAGGTGCCGGGGTTTGCCCTCCAGATGGCCTTTACCGTGGGACTACGGGAAGGTTTCTTCAAAATGAGCCTCACCCGGAAGGCGCCGCTGTCTTTTGAGGGGTTGATGGAGAAGGCGGCGATGGAAATAGCAATGGAGGAGGCGAATCCCATTTTTGCAAAAAAGTTGGCGAGGCTTACAGAGGTGGAGTCGAGGGAGTAGGGAGGGAGACAGCAGGAAGCGAGGAGAAGAGAAGAGTCGTGGGCGCCGACATATCAAGAGTTGGGATGGAGGCAGTAGGGAGGCCCTGCCCCAGGACAAGGGAGAGGATTTCCCCATGGGGGGAGGAACCAACAGGGAGGACCTGGAAGATTTCACCGGCAAGGGTGGGGGTACGGTCATAGACTACCCCTGCCCCCTCCGCAGCAGGCTATGGCAATCGGCCGAGGGAGAGGTAGAGGTCGGGAGAGAGGAAGAGGAGCAGGGGCTGTGAGAAGGAGAAACCCTCAGGAAGGAAGGCAAGGGGGGGAGGTAGCATTGCCCTATTGTGACTTCCACTATGAGGAAGGTCACGCGACGGCTACCTGCCCAGATTTCTTAGAGATGAGGAGAACTAGAGGAGAAGGAGAGCAACAGAGGCCGGTGCGGATAGAAGAAGTGACGGGTACAGGAGAGGAGGATCGATGCGTAGACCGAACGGATGTAAGGGATCGAGGGGGAATTGGAGTAATCCATGGAGGGGTGGGGATAGAGGCTGCTCTAAAGGCGAGCCTTCATACTATGTATCGTCGAAGCGTAGCCTCGACGTCGCAATCCCCTCCCCCAGATGAGAAAAACACCTTTTCAAAGAAGGACATGCCAGACCATGAAGACCCCTTCTGCGACGCGCTGGTGATCCGGACTACCATCGAGAACTTCACGGTGTCACGGATCTTGATAGACAATGGGAGCTCTGTGAATGTTATTTTCACGAAGGCATTCAATGAGATGAGGGTGGAGGCCCGGAGGGTGCTGGCGGCGGATGGACCATTATTTGGGTTCTCAGGAGAAAGGAAAGAAGTCGAGGGGTGAGTAGGACTTCAGGTAACCCTGGGGGGCTATCCCGAAATTGCCGCTTTGTCATAGTGGATGCCCCCAGTAGTTACAATACCATTTTTGGGCGCCCCTTGATCAGCGCTTTAAGATGTGTTCCATCATCGTTTCACCATTGCTTGAAGTTGAACTCCGGAGGTACCCAAATCAGGGTGCGGGGGGATCTGAAAGTTGCAAGGGAGTGCTACGTGACGGCAGTGAACACCATCTCATGGCAGGGAGATGCTGAAGAGATGGAGAAGAGGATGGAGCGATGGCAACAGGAGCTTGAGGGCGAAGTAGAAGCGAGAGAGGAGGAAGATGTCGGAGGAGAGGGAGAAGTGGTGATGGTTGGTGGCATTGCGGGGGAGCCAGAAATGGCGGGAGAGAAGTACGGAGAGATGGGAGGTAGTAGAAGCGAGAGAGGAGGAAGATGTTGGAGGAGAGGGAGAAGTGGTGATGGTTGGTGGCATTGCGGGGGAGCCAGAAATGGCGGGAGAGAAGCACAGAGAGATGAGGATAGTAGAAGAGAGAGAGGAAGAGGATGTTGGAGGAGAGAGAAAAGTAGTGATGGTTGGTGGTATTGCGGGGGAGTTAGAAATAGCTGGAAAGGAGAAGGGAGCGATGGAGGCGGAAGAGGAAGGGGAGTCAAAGGAGGATAGAAGGAGGAAAGAAAAGAGGAAGATGGAGGAAGCGGGAGGGTCGCCCAGGAGGGGGGCCCGACTGGAAAAAAGAAGAGCCTCATTACGAGAAGGAGAGGACGCTAGCGAGTGGGAGATGGAAAAGTTTGGGGAAGAAATGGTGGTGGTTGTCGCGGAAGACGAAGCCAGAGAACAGGACGCGCTGGAAGAGCAGGAGGGAGAGGAAGAGCCATCAAGGCTGAAGGCAGCCGTGGAGTTACTCGAGGTGGAGATCCGCACCAAGGAATGGAGAGAGGAGAAGGTAAAGATCAGCGGCGAGCTCAGCCCGGAAGACCGAGAGAAGATCAAGGCCTGCGTGCAGAGAAACATTGACGTCTTCGCGTGGAGCACCGCAGACATGCCTGGGGTTGATGCAGACGTAGCTTGCCACCGCCTCAACCTCGATCCCAACACTTGCCCAGTACAACAGAAGAAGAGGGCCATCGCCTCTAAGATGGTCGAGCCTATTAGAGAGGAGGTAGAGAAGTTACTTAAGGTGGGGTTTGCGTCCACCTGTAAGTATCCGGGTTGGGTAAGTAATGTTGTAATGGTTAAAAAGGGGGAGGGTAGATGGAGAATGTGTGTGGATTTCTTTCTTTTAAATAAAGCATGCCCTAAGGATTATTACCCACTGCTTCGGATCGACGCGCTGGTTGACTCAGGCGTCGGTTTCTCTTTTATGAGTTTTTTAGATGCGTTTTCCAGATATCATCAAATACGCATGCATCCTCCGGACGTTAAGGACGTCACCTTCATCACGGAGATATGCCAACAAGGGTCTTGGATGGACCCCTTCATTACCTTTCTGACCTCGGTGCAGCTGTCTGCGAGAGAACTCGACAAGAAGCATACCAGATACAAATCGGTGTACTACCTGCTGAAAGATGGAGTTTTGTACCGCAAGACACTGTCGGGTTTGCTGGCTCGCTGTGTGTCAGAGGGGGAGGTTCTTAAGGTTCTATAAGAGATTCACTCGGGAGAATGCGAGAGTCACTCGGGGAGCCGGACTTTAGAAGGGAGGGTGCTGAGACAGGGGTACTTCTGGCCTACTCTCAGGAGAGATGCAGAGGAGTTCGCGAAAAGGTGTCAAAATGCCAGGAGTTTGCCCCCTCCAACTCCTTCCAGCCCAGAGGTTGCGGACATTCACAACTCCCTAGCCCTTCGCTATATGAGGGCTAGATTTGGTGGGTCCTTTTCCCCAGGCAAGTGGCCAAAGGAAATTTCTGCTAGTCAGGGTGGACAGAGACGGTCCTCTCCCCTGAGCAGGTTAATAGTCAGCATAAAGAAAAATGTTTACAATGCTAAGGGGGCAGGAGTATACCTTCGTCGGGGAAGATAGCAGGAAGCGAGTCAAGGTCTCGCCTGAGGAAGTTGACCTCGAAGTTTTTTCCTACTAAGAAATTGCAGCGAGCCTTCTCGGCACCTCCAACCTTGGGAGTTTCGTAGTAGCACTCAGCAGGGGACACCGGGGCGAGAGGGATGCCTCCCAAGTCCCCGCGAATGATGATAAAGCGGGTCAGCCAGTGATGGTTTTTGTTTGGCGTCTCGCACACCTTCAGGCCTTGGCCGGTGAAGTAGGAAACACCATCGTCTTTCGCGTGGTAGATGAACAGCTTGCGAAAGACGATCAAACTAAATTCAATGCGCTCTCGCCGCAAGTAGCAGGCGAAAGCGATCAGCATTGAGATCGCGTTGGGGTTGAACTGAGCGGGAACGACCCCGAAGTACTTGAAGACCAATTTAACCTCCGACCAGAGAGGGAGTCTCAGCCCTGCCTCGAAGTGCGAGATGGGGAAGGCTAATTCGTTGGGGTAAAATGTATTGATGCACTCGCCAACTTTGGGGTGGGGGGACAGATAGCCATCAGCAAGAAACTCGCTGGCGAAGCGAGTGTACTCTTCCTCTGGTAGCATGCCAAGAGGGAAATCATGATCCGCGAATCGCCTCCCGCAGCGGCTGCGGCCCTCACCTTCTTCTACCCTCTTCTTTCCCATATCCGACAAGGAGGAAGAAATAGGAGAGAAGAAAAGATTGAAGGGAAAGCGGGATGCGAGAGGTGCTGAGAAGAAGAGGAGTATGCAGGAGCTCCAATCACGGAAATAGCAGAGAACAGTAATGAAGGTGTGAAAGTGTCTGGATCCCGGAGAAGAGTATTTATAGCAAATAGGGAAGAGATAGAAGACTGAGCAGGAAAACAAAAGGGCGGAAAACGAAGAGGCAACCTGACGGTTCATCTTCTCCCTCTCTCTCTCTCTCTCTCCAGAACCCAAGGGGCGGAAGCGCCGCGGCGGCTTTTTCGATGAGCCGAAATAATCATGACAGATTAATTAATTGGAAAATAAGCTAATCACAACAATGATGAAAAACCTAGCACGACATGACATGTAGACAGAATATTATAATGATAAATTATTTCATCCCGCGCGGGGGAAGCATCTCGTCCAAGGAGTTTTATGCAAATTAACAGGTAACATAATTAAGTCTGTAATAAAGATATAGGAGAGCCTTTAGAGGGCGAGACGGGGTTGCAACCGCTTAATTCTTGATCCATTTCCAGCGGCCATCCCGACCTCCCGCACAAGGAGGGCAGCCAGGTAGATGAAAGGCGCGGGCGACGACCAGGCCGCGACGCGTGAGATGGAGGTGTTCGTCCGTCTCGTTTAGGATAGCTTGGGGGTCTGTCCCATCCATTACGCTGTCGGCCTCTATCTCGGTAGAAAGGCGATTGGACTTAGTTTCCAACCAGTCCATGCGCCAATCAGAAGCCTGCTTCTCCAACTCCATCTCGCAGATGATATGCGTGTACTTGCGAAACATCCTAGCCGTCCGTCGCTTCAGCTCCAGGGTGTCCATGGGATCACCCATATAATCTTCGATCTCATCAGGGCGTGGAAGAGGCGAGACGGGAGGAGACGCGGGAGAGTCCTCAGTATCGGATTCAAATTGGATGCCTGCGCAGAAAGAGTAAAAAATCATAATGAAGGATGATCTCGCGGCCATGCGCTAGGATTACAGAGGTTAACCCGGTGATCTCGCATGGGTTGGGTGAAGGAATGCGAATTGGAGTGAAACCGAAGGGGGGTGAGTTTTCTTACTTGGGATACGAGGGTTTCCCACAACTCGCGTGATGTTTTTTTTTTCGCGTGAGGGGTGGGTAGGATGCCTCGGGGCGAGTCAGTGTGCTGATAAGATTCGTTGGTAACGTCGGGAGGATTTGCAGGCATAGGGGAATCAGCGAGGTTTCCCTGAAAAAGCGCGATCAACATGCGAGACGAAAGAGGGAAAACGGTGAGAGGAAGACTATCAGTTGTCGAGGGTGCAGAGGAGGTCGCGCCGGCTGAGAGGGGAGGGCAGGCGGCCTTCACCTTCTTCAGGCGAGAGGATGGAGGGGCTGAGGAAGGAGTACGCCCCAGGTCCGGGAATAGGGCGGCCATGTTGGCTTTATTTTGCTTTCGCACCATCGCGAGGCGCTCGCGAAAACTCTGACTATGAGACATGCTGAGGGTCGAAGAAATGAAGGAAGATAAAAAGGGGCACCCTAAGGGGAGGTGGGATCTCATATTTATAGACCCCAGAGGGGGGGGGGGCACCAAAGATTCTCATAAATGAATCCCAGCGTCGCGAGCCTCAGTTGGACTTTTCTTTCCGAGGTTAAGGCTACCTCGAAAAGAGCGGGGATTGTGTACAACATTGGGCTCGCGAAAGGTGGCTCAATGAGAGAGAAGGGGAGGCTGGCGAGATGAATTTGATAAACAAGTGAAACCAGGAGGCCCACCTGCTGGAGGCGATATGAGGGGTTCTCTGAAGTAGGCGAGACGCCCTGGGGGCGAGATGGCTTTAGGAGGCGAGATGGCCTATAGGGCGAGAGATCGGCGAGATGGACAGGGGGGTCGTCTCTCCCGTCAATCATTTTCCCCACTCGCCACATGTGAGAAGAGGTGTTTTTACCTTTTTACCTCCAAGGGGGATTTTACCCTTCTACCCCAGGTAATTTTACACTTTTACCCCTGGAGGTCTGCGTATAGCCCTCCAGAATAGCGGAGTTTGGATGTTGGCAAACCCAGCCCGGAGTATTTTGGTCATTTCAGGTTAGTTCAGAAGGGATATTTGCAGACCAGATTCAGAGGCCTATAAATAGACCGATAAGGTGCCTGGGATGGTTGTTGAACCTTTCCACTTTCTTCCTCACAGGCACCTAGCTCAGCATTGGCTAGGGAGGGGAAGATCTCCAGTTTCTTCCGGGAAAGAGGTGGGACCTCCGAGCTGAGACCCATCGGTCTGTTTCCAGGTCTCCGACTCACATTGGGAGGGTAGTTCAAGAAGAGTACTTGTGGGCTGCATCCTCAGTTTCGAACTTTAGGAGGGACCAAAAAGCTCGTTCCAACACTTGCATAAGTCCTCTAACTTCAGGCTGGCGAACTGTGGCCCATTGTCGGTGATGATAACGAGAGGAATTCCGAACCTGCATGCAATCTCTCCCCAAATGAAGTACTTTACAATCTGCGAAGTGGTCTTGGCCAGAACTTTTGCCTCAATCCATTTGGAGAAGTAATCGATCATGAGAAGGACGAACTTCCTTTGTCCACTGGTTTGAGGAAAAGGGTCGATCAAGTCCATTCCCCGGATAGCGAAGGGCCATGGAGCAGTGATCGAGCGCAGATGTTGAGCTGGTTGTAGTTGAAGAGGCGTGAAGAGCTGACATTGGAGACATTTCTTGGCGAAGGCTTTTGCATCCTTTCGAATGGTGGGCCAGAAGTATTTGTGCCTTAGAATTCTTTGTTCCAGAGTGTGAGTCCCTGAATTACTGCCACACTCTTCTGAATGAATCTCCTCCAAAACGCAAGGGACTTCAACCTCTGACAGACATCGAGCCACAGGGTCTGAGATAGTTTTGCGATAGAGCTCTCCTTCCTGAAGTAAGTAATATGCAGCTTTGTAGCGGAACTTCCTCTGATCCCCCTCACTGGCAGGGACCTGACCTGTGGCTAAGAAGGAAATAAACGGATCTCTCCAGGATACTCCCTGCTCGATCTTCATCATATCCCCCTCTTCGATGGACAGTCGAAATAGTTTGGTGACGGTCCCCCCAGCCCGGGGACCGTATTTGGTGAGGTAGTCAGCTTCTGAATTCTCTTCTCGGGGTACATGATCGACGAAGAAAGACTGAAAACCCCCGATCAGACCTTTTACTTTGATTAAATATCTCTACAGGACCGGATCATTCACCCCAAACTTGCCTCTGATCTAGGACGCGACTACCATCGAGTCGGTGAAGGCTCTGATATCCTGAATTGCCAACTCCTTGGCGAGACGCAAGCCAACCACCATAGCTTCGTACTCTGCCTGATTATTTGTAACGGGGAAGAGGATCTCGACTGTTTGTTCGATCCTGGTTCCTTGGGGGCTAACCAGCACGATTCCGGCTCCCACGGAATATCTGCCGGAAGCCCCGTCTGCAAACATCTTCCAGGAAACTGGGCTATAAGGGTCTTCACCTCCTTCCACCTCGGATGAGAAGTCGGCCAGGAAATCCGCCACTGCTTGCACCTTGATCGCTACCCTTGGAGAGTAAGAAATATCGAACTCGCTAAGCTCCACTACCCACTTCATCAGTCTGCATGAATTCTCCACTCCATCCAGGATACTACGTAGAGGATGATCAGAGATGACCTTGATGGAATGAGCCTGAAAATAAAGACGGAGCCTCCGAGCCAAAACTACCAAAGCAAACACCAACTTCTCCAAAATAGGATATCTCGTTTTTGCCTACCGCAACACTCTACTCATATAGTAGACGGGGAGCTGCCTCTTGCCTTCTTCTCGAACCAACACCGAGCTAATCGTCTCTGCTCCTACCCCCAAATAGAGAAAGAGATCTTCGTTACCCCGTGGGCCTTAGAGGAGAGGAGCCTGGGTAAGATATTGTTTAAGCTTTCCGAAGGCCTCCTCACACTCTGCGGTCCACTCGAACTTCTGGTTCCCCCAAAGAGTCTTGAAAAATGGAAAGCACTTCTCCCCTACCTTAGATAAAAAATGACTAAGGCCTGCCAGCCTTCCCGTCAACCTTTGAACCTCCTTGGGATCACTCGGGGATGCCATCTCCAGAATGGACTTCACTTTATCTGAATTAGGTTCAACCCCCCTAGGAGTGAGGAGGTGACCTAAGAACTTCCCTCTTCCTATACCGAAGACGCACTTGGCCGGGTTGAGTCGCATCTTATACTTTCTCATGATAGCGAAGGTCTCCACTAGATCCGTTATGTGCTCTACAATGTTTTTGCTCTTGACGAGAAGATCACCCACATAGACTTCCAAGTTCCGCCCCTTCTGCTCCTTGAAGATTTGATCCATCATACTTTGATAAGTCGTGCCTGCATTCTTGAGCCCAAAGGGGATCATCTTGTAGCTATAGCAGCCATCCCTGGTTATGAAGGAGACGTCGCGACAGTCGGGGGGATGCATCCGGATCTGGTGATACCCTGAAAAAGCATCAAGAAAACTCATCACAGGAAACACGACGGCGGAATCAACTAGCGCGTCGATTTGAGGCAAGGGATAGCAATCCTTCGGACAAGCTTTATTCGGCATAGAAAAATCGATACAAAGACGTCAGCCCCCTCCTGGCTTCTTCACCATTATAACATTGGAGACACAGCCTGGAGACTGGATCTCCGAAACAAAACCCGCCTCCAACAGCTTATCTACCTCCTCCCTGATCGGTCCGGCCAGTATGGCATCGCTTTTCCTCTGCTTTTGACGAATAGGAGCCACCGCGGGATCCAGGTTGAGGCAATGGCAGGTAACATAGACGTCAACTCCTGGCATCTCGACGACACTCCAAGCAAAAACGCCGTCGTTGTCTTGCAGGCAAGCGACCATCTCGATCTTCCCTTCCAGCGGCATGGATCCTCTAACCTCCAGCATCCCAGGCTCTCCTCCTCGAGAGATCACTTCTACCACCTCCACCTCTTCAACAACACACAACCCCTTCTCCTTCTCTAGCTGCTCCTCCAACTTCTCTGCGTCACCCATCCAGCTGATGATGTTGACGTCATTCAGGTAACACTCCCTGGAAGCTTTGGGATCTCCCTTGATCCTGATCTGGACATCCCCCCGATAGTACTTCAAGCACTGATGATATGATGACGGAACGGCCTTGAAATAGTTGATGAGGGGCCTCCTGAAGATGACGTTGTATCCGCTCGGTTCATCTACGATGATAAAGCGACATCGAATCGAAGTCCCACCGAGTGTAACCAGAAGTTCCACTGCCCCTTCCACGTCTTTCTTCTCTCTTGAGAAGCCAAAGAGGGGTCCATCTGCAGCCTGGACCCAAGACGCTTCCACCTGAAGCCCGGAGAAGGTTCTCTTTAAAATGACATTCACCGAGCTCCCGTTATCCGCGAGGATTCGATCGACGGTGAAGTCTTCGATGGCGTCTTGAATCACCAAGGCGTCGTGGAAGGGGTTTTCATTCCCCAGCATGTCCTCATCCGAGAAGGTGATCTCTTCCAACGACGGCAGGTTCTGAGACGTCGAGGCGACGTTCTTTCGATAGATCTGGTGGAGACTCCCCTTACGAGAAGCTCCGAGTCCGGCCCCTCCATTGATTACGCCTACATCCCCACCTCCTGGGTCATGTATCACCTCCCCCACGACCTCCCAGGTCGACACGATCTTCATTCCTCCTCCTTATTGGAGCTTGGAATGCTACCTGCTCCACCGGAGGCCTCCTACCTCTATTGCTCCCTCTCCGCTACTCCTGCCTCTAGTCTCCTCCTTGCTTCTCAGAACTCAGGTCAAGCCAACGTCCCATGCCCCTCTACTCGATGGATGTCGCAGTAGAGGGGAATCTCCGCCTCCTGATGCATTGCCCGTTGCTCCCTCCTGCGCCGTTTGTTGTCTTGATGGGCGATGACCATCGTCTCCCTTCTTCCTCCTCCTCGGCCTCCCCCTATCGGTTGTCGTTACTCCTCTCCTCCTGGAAGTGTTGTCTCTCTGGTGGCCTCCACTGGGGGCGATTCTCGGGATATTGGAATAGCCTATCCCCCTTCTTCTTGCTGGGGCCTCCGCCGACCTCCTCTCCTCTTGTCTTCGAGGCCTCTCCTGCCTCCTCTCCTCAACCCTCCTAGGCTCTTCTCTCGTCCTCCTCTCCTCTCTCCTCGGCTCTTCCTTCCTCCTCTCAACCTGCCTCTCCGGCGTCCTCCTGGCCTTCGCTCCCGAAGGCCCTGCTCTCCCCCTCTCTATCAGATTATCTCTGTCCAGCCTTTCCAAGAAGTCTTTGTTCTTCTCCTCTCCCCGAACAAAAGTGTTCGTCCTCTCTATTATCTCTTCGAAAGACCTCGGGGGATTAGACCTCATCTCCATACTGAACAGTCTCTGCTTCAACCCGAACTTCAGGGCCACCATCAGAGTGAAGCTGTCCACCTCCTCTACCTCCAAGATATCCTCCTGGAAACGATCGACGTAATGACCCAAACTCTCGTGCTGCCCTTAGGTAACCTTGAAGAGAGTTGTTGCCTCCTTCTTCCTCTTCTTGGATGTCGTGAACCTCGCCATGAGGCCCGGATGCAAGTCGAAAAAACAGTATACGGACCCTGCTGGTAGTTGGTGGAACCAAACTCTGGCATTCCCCTTGAGGGTGATGGAGAAGAACTGGCACTTGAAGGCATCAAACATGTTGCGGATGGAGACGACGTCTTCGAACCATTGAAGGTGTCTGACAGGGTCGTCCCTGCCAGAGTAGTAGGTGAGAACTGACTCTCTGAACCCTTCGGGAACGGGGGCGGCGAGTATCTCGTCATAGAAGGGGCTCCTCCCTCCCTGGCGGTGGCGAGTTTCATCCTCGCTGGAGATATCATACTCGCTGCAATGCCGAGTATCTCGGTATCTTGCCTGCGACATCGGATCCCGAAAGCAAACCCCTTGGCTGCCCGCAGGATGATATCGCGACTGCATCAGTCGCTCTTCTCTCGCCCAAGCGGGCTCCTTTCCAGCTCGCCTCGGCGGTGCTTCCTCCTCTAGTGGTGTCACGCGACGGGGAGAAGCCGTCGTGATATCGGCGCGATGAGAAAACCCGATGAGGATGGTCTGCTCAATCTGCTTCGCAAACTCCTCGAACGCGACAACTGTCACGAACTCGCCACCTCGCGTGACATCCCCAACTCCTACCGAGTTGCCGACCATCCCTCCATGCTCGGCATCATTGGTCGTCTTACTAAACCACTAAACTTTCCTCCTTGGCTACGTTCCACGCTCACCGCACCAAGTGTTGAAGCCAGAAAAATTCCCAACCTCGAATTCGGACCAATGTCGCATAAGGTTTCCGGCTCAGAGGTTAGATCAGACGACTATGGTGAAGAATGAAGGATGAAGGTTAACAGGACCACAGATGTTGCGGTAGGAAGGTCCCACCACGTACACAGATGATCGAAAGGAGCAGCCCCTTCTCAACCAAAGATGTCCGAACTAGGTACGAGGAGACTAGCTGATGACAAGTAGCAAGGTCGCGACCTGGCCTCTAAGGAAAAAGAATCCGAAGACTTGGCTAGTATCCTGAAAAGAGAGCTCGCGAGTATCCTGCAGAGGATTTCAAGTGTCTCACCTCGTACCCCTGGGGTTCTATTTATAGGTAAATCTAAGGCGGCGGGGGGGGGGGGGGGGGGGGGGGTCATATTTATACCCCACCCCCCGGCGACTTGGCGACTTCTGGAGGAACTCGTACAGGCTGGGCGAGTATCTTGCCTAGTCGCCTACCTGACGAGTATGCGTGGGAAGCACGCCATACTCGCCCAGGCCTTCTATGGTCTTGCGCGCTGATGTTGACTTCTGTCTTGACTTGTTGACCTTGACTTCTGCTGACCTGGCTATGGTAGGACCCATCCTCGACGAATACGGGTTGTACAAGTGAGTCCTCTGGCGAACTGGAGCGGTCTGAATAGCGAGCTCGGCGGTCTGACATTCTGTCCGCAGATTTCAAAAAACTACTTGATCTGAAGGTTGCGTATTAACTGTTGATGCGCGAAATGAAGAGAGATGGGCACCACCAGCTAACGGTTCGAACACGAGGGAAAGGAAGGGAAAAGTGGCGACTCCAAGCATCTATCTACTAAGCGGATGAGAAAGAAAGCAGAGCCGTGAACCACGGCAACACCAGACTTCGCCCGTCGCGGCCTAAATGCCTCTCTTGCGACGGGTTTTCCTTTGATTGCAAATGAGTTGATTACAAAGAGGAAAGGAAAAGTGCAGGAGCAGAGCAAGCTGGAGACTGCAAAGCCTGAGATTCGAGTCCGCGACCTTTAACAGGTAGGCTCCAAGGCTAGAGTCAACGTGCTTTGGGGGTGCCACTCCCCCCTATATAGGTTCGGGGGCCTGCCCAAACGGGCATGGCTAAAATAACCGGCTGCCCGGGGTACAGGAGAACCAAACAGCGGTGACGAGAAACAAAAAGAAAAGACACGGCAGTCCGTGCAACATGGGCGGACTGGGCTCGCGGGCTGGAGCTTCCGCCTTGCTGCAAGTCGCGATCCTGGCTGGAGGGCCGCGACCTGGGCGGACTGAGGACTGAGTCCGCCTGAAGTGGTAGCAGTGCGATCCCGAGGCCGATCTCCTGAGACAGGACGATCTGGGCGGACTGAGAGCTGAGTCCGCTGTCGGAGCTGGATCTTTGCTGAAACATGCCGAGGCTTGACGATCTGGGCAAACTAGAGAATCGAGTCCGCCGCTCAAGCAGTATGTGACCTTGAAACCTTGTTGAACATGTTGCGGACTTTGAGGTTAACATATGGTTTATACAAGCAGTCGTGCACGGGAGACCCCGTGCGGGGCAGCGACATTGGTCGGGGGCGGCGACATTTGTCGGGGGCGGCGACATTTGTCGGAGGCGGCGACATTGGTCGGGGGCGGCGACATTTGTCGGGGGCGGCGACATTGGTCGGGGGCGCCGACATTGGTCGGGGGCGGCGACAATGGTCGGGGCGGCGACATTGGGCGGGGGCGGGGGCGGCGACATTGGCGAGGGTGGCGACATTGGCGGGGAGGAGAGTAGGGGAATAAGAAAAAAAAACTATGCAAATGAGTAAGAGAATAAGAAAAAATTTATGATCAAATGATAAAAAAACTATGCAAATGAGTAGAGGAATAAGAAAAATGAGGGGTATTTTGACATTTAAAAGTTATACCATAGCTGGGGGTATTTTGGGAAAACAAATGTTACACCATTACTATTTGGTAGTTTGCTTATAGTATAAAGATGTAAATGTAGATACAAATGACTCCATGTTGGTACTTGAAAATCAGTCGTGATTATTTGAATCATATTGACAATTAAGGCTCCGTTTGGGAGAACTTATTTTCACCGGTCAAGCGGTTACGACCGCATGAACCGGACCTTAATTAAGGTCCGGTTCATGCGGTCGTAACCGCTTGACCGGTGAAAATAAGTCCCCCCAAACGGAGCCTAAGACTCCGTTTAACGCAATGTTTTTGCCCGACTGAGTTTGCCCAAAAACGTCACCGTCATAAAATATATGTTTGACATCAAGAAAATAAAACTAATTTTGAACATAAAAATGGATGAAGTCCCGCTAAGTGAGATCGGAACTACGTTACCCACCACCACCATGGCGCCAAATAGAGCCCAAGATTTAAACATTTATCTAAAATATCTTTAACTTTGCTTTCCTCCTTCCCTCACGAGTCACGATGGATATTTTCTATATTTGTATAACTCATTGTGTTGCAAATTTAGAACAGGCCATTAATTATGCCCTGAAAAATATGATATCTTGTTATATCAACCACCATATTTAATTCAACAAATTTACATAAATTTAAAGTTATTTTTTAGTTGCCCCTCGTTGTCTACATTTGCAAATCAACCCGCTAAAATAACCCCGCATCTTCCCTTTCTGTGCTACATCATCTCCTTACAATCACTGCTGGTAAGAATACCTCAACCGACCAGTATGACACACGTCAATTCTAATTCCCGCCACCCAGAATGTTCCGAAATAATTTGACAAGTATGTGTGTCTTAGAAAGGTGCGCGAGCAGATGCGATCATATGCTTAATTACGTGGCTTTTTAATCAACATTACAGATTTGTTTGGACTGTACTATAGTCATGTTTTGATAGACTATTTAGAAAATACGGCCGTATTTTAAGGGAAATGATATGCGTCGTTTTTGAGTGCTATTACTAGCAAACTCAATTTGATTTCTAGCAAATCATTAGTATTAATAAACCCTCATTTTTCAAAATGGGTATTTGAAAAACATTTTGTTACTAGCAAGACAATATAAATTTTTTTTAAAAAATTAAATTTTGTTTAAAAACACATTCTTTCAAAATAACTCACTGCATATAATGATATTATAAATGATTTCAAATGTATTCATTCAACACTTATGTTAGCATTATAAATGAGTCAAAGTGCCGCAAAATTTTATTTAGTATGTCTAAAACTCATTTTTCAACAAAATATCATCATCTACATCAAAATCTTTAAACAAAATATCGTTCAGTTTAGAAATATATTTGATTTATAATTGCTATAAGAGTTAAGTATATAAGAATATATGCGTCTTTTTGAACAGAGAAGTGTTCAACATGAAAGTTAGATCTCGATGAGATCTACAACTTTCATGTTGAACACCTTTTGATGTGAAAAAATTTAGATCACCGATTTGGCCCCTGAAAAAAGTCACGCCGAACAAATGTACGGACGCCCTAAATCAACGTTACCTTTTTAGGGTGCCAAATAAGAGGCTTAAACGACTTCAAATTAAAAAGTATTCAACATAAAATTTGTAGATCTCGACGTGATCTACAACTTTTATGTTGAATACTTTTTGATTTGAAGCTGTTTAGATCCCCGATTTGGGCCCCGAAAAAAATCACGACGAAAAACTGTACGAACGACTCGTTATGTATGTGTCTTTTTTCGGATCCAAATTGAAGACCTAAATGTTTCAAATTAAAAAATGGCCAACATGAAAGTTGTAGATTTTGATGAGATTTACAATTTTCATGCAGATTACTTTTTCAAATGAGAAATATTTGAGGCTCAAAATTCAAAAAATATTAAAATTGCAAAAAAATAAGATTGATATGATAGTAGTAATTTTTGGGAAGGGAAAAAATGCAAAAAATAGCTTAATCTTTTTTTTCCTGATTTGCTACTAACGAAAATGAATTTGCTAATAACAACACTTTTAATTAAAAGCCACAAAATTAGCTCCTATAATAAAATCTACATATCAAAAACGGATGCAAGAACATATGGGGGATCCGGATTCTCTAGAGTTTGTGCGGGAACTTCCGGGTGGAGTTCTATCCAACGGCGCGAAAACCCTCCACTTCTTTAATCCAACGACTGAACTTTTTGCACGTTAAAAGGCAAAAAAAAAAATTAAAATATTAAAAATTGTAAAATTCTCGCCCGTTAAATTTCAGGACGAGCAAAATTACGCGAAATCTATCCTGGAGCTCGCACAAGAACTAGAGAGGATTCACATATGGGTTCAAACTCGATTGGACTGGTCTTGTGAGGAGTAAAAGTATCTCGCCACGTTTAACGACATCTGTGGGACCCAGCTTCTCTGCCGGGCCCCACCCAGGTCTCCAAAGTTGGCGAGACTGCGTCTCTGGTGCCTTCCACCTTCTCTTCAAAGCATGCAAGCCCGGCGGATTCCAATCCCCTTTCCACAACTCCGCCACTCTCTTCCACCCCTCTCCTTCAATGGATCGCCGCCCTCCTCTTCTCCCCTCTCTGATCAAACGATGATCCGCCGCCGGCTATGGAGGAGGAGCCGCAGGTGCACGCCGTGCTCGATTTCCTCACACGGCGCGGCTTCCCCAGCGCGGCCTCCGCTCTCCGCGACGAGGCCGTTTCCCGAGGTATCGAAATATCCTCCGATGAGGACTCCATCCCTCCGCTTCCTCCTGTGAAAATCACCCCAGGCCGCTGCGGCGGAACCCCGGGTTTAGCCTCCTCCGCCTCCTCCTCCTCCGGAGATTTCTTCAGTATCGGATCATCGCCCTTCGGTACGATTCAGTTCATATTTTTTTTTTGGGTAAAATCTAGTTCGATTTTTGATATAACTCTACTTGACGACTAGAGCTGCGAAATCCGTATGGAATTTGGTCGCCAGCGCGGACGGGATCGTCGGCGAGAAACTCGGAATTCGGGACCGCGCCGGAATATAACGAATCTACTTTGTTCGGAGACTCCGGTTGGTACGGCGATCAGTTCGCCGGCTGCTTCAATGACCCCTACTTGTTGCCGGCCAACCAGAGCGAGGAGAGAATTGTGATGTCAATTGAGGCGGAGAAGAAGTTTACGAAGCTGGAGGGAAGCAGTTCTACTTATGGAGTAAAGCAGGAGAGTTGTGTGTGTTTGGGCTCTACTGGTGTTTATGGATCCTCGTTTCCGTTCTGTGACTGCTATAAAGGGAACGGGGAGGAAAAGCTTAGCAGATTGGATATAATGGACAATGAGGGGGAGATGTTGAATGGGTGCGAGGATGATGCGATTCATTTGAAGCGTGTGGACGGATGCACTATCATGATTCCTCGGAGAAGTGACAATGGATGACTTAGATCGAGGAGCAGAGGATAGAGTGTTGGAATCATTATCAAGCGAGAACTTAAAGTTTAGCATGGATGAAACCAGTAGCTTTTCTTTTACTGGTGAGTTTTTCTGATAGGTAAATCCGGCTCAATACAACAATTTTGGCACTCAAAGTGTATTTGCAATGACTTTGAATCTGTTCTTTCAGTTTTCATTGTATTTTGTTGCCTGTGGAGTTTCCTTCTGCTCTACAGTGATTATTTAAACATAAACTCATGCTTGGTATAAGTTGAGTATGGGAAAAAGATGGTACTGATTTACAGATCCTACATATCTTAGGACTGAAGCTATAATATGATGTAGGTTGCATTGACATTACATACTAATTAAGGAAACTCACAGCTAAATTGAAACTTAATGTTAATCCTTAAGATAATGTATTAAATGGACAATGCAATAGTCACAAAATAAGAGATCAAGGGAACTGATAGAGTAAACTTTAAGGGAGAATCAAGTTGGTTGAACAGAAATGAAAAACTCAAAAAGGCTAACCCGACTTCATCAATCAAACTCAAAGTGGGAACAACAACATTTAAGGGAAAATCAAGTGACAACAATTCAAGACCGATCATGAAGCCAACTTATAGAGTACAATACAATACAATGAGTAAGTGAATTGATAGAGTAGAATTAACGCAGCCTCAGAGTAATCTAGTTGTCCAACAAAAATGACAAATTCAAAAAAGGCTAACCCGACTTCATCAATCGAAACTCAAAGTTTGAACACCAATAATCAAGGGAGAATCGTGTGACAACAAATCAAGATCGACCGTGAAGCCAACTTATAGAGGACAATACAAATAGCAAAATTACTATAAAATAACCGACCAAGGGAACTGATAGAGTTGAATTACCGCAATCTCAAAGTAATCAAATTGGTACAACATAAACGACAAACTTAAAAAAGTCTAACTCGACTTCGTCGACGAAACTCAGAGTGGGAACGACAATAATCAAAGGAGACGTGACAACAAATCATGACCGATCATGAAGCCAATTTATCTGCAAAATTTCATTTTGTAACTCAGATGAAATCCACAATAATTAATTTCTTTAAATGAAATTCAAATTAAAGAACCACTATTAATAATTTGAATAATTAGAGCTTCCTTTTTTGCACTAAATATATCCTATATTTGGTTCTTCTTCCCTTGCACTCTTCCCTACTCTACTTATTGTCTCCAAGGATACTTATTCCTTTTCATCACTTGCATGTTATCTAAGGAAATCAAAATCGCTTAGCAACTAATCATTATGCTCCTCCCGTCTAAAGTTTGTTCACGATTCCCAGAATCATCATCATTAATTCTTGCACTTATCCAGACAAAAAGGTGTTACCATTTGGTGCTCTCGTTCTTCCTGACCTCAAATTCTATTCAAATAGATGATACGGTTCGCCTCAAGGAACTTTACAAAATGATTGTTACTCTCCAAAAAGAACTCAAGGAATACAAACATCTGTTGACTAACCACCAAAATGAGATCCAAGCGCATCTCACTGAACCACGAGATGACATTGCAACAATGAATCAAGGCTTGAAGTGCTAACCGACAGATGTGTTGCCACCTTGGTACCCAGTGACCCCTCTTAACAGATTCATGATAGGGGACCCATATTGAGACCTTGTTCATGACCGTGAGATTTGGAAGTCAAAGAGGAGGTTGGAGTTCCTGTTCTTTGATCCATGGGAACTTATGGTAGAAGTTCAGAGGAGAAGAGATCCAGCGGGGAGGAGCGACGGGAAATTGGTTGCTGCGTATGGCGTGTGGAAGAGGCCGATCAGTATTAGGTTACTGAAATTAAGAGAGGGAGAGAGGAGAAATTAGAGAGAAAGGAATTTGATATTTGATTGCTTACTTTCATTTCGCCTCCTTCCTTCTTAAGTAGGAAGACCAAATAAAACTGCGACAGAGAAATTAAATTGTGACATGCAAAAATAAGACATGACGATGAAATAAAAATGCGACATAAAAATAAAAATGCGATGATAATGCGATGAAGCCTACTCCGTGTTTGACATTCTACGACAACGATCGTGGGTGAAGCCCCAATGTGGGTCTGTAGCTTATGGGTCCATAACATCTCCCGCTCTGCTGAGACCAAGCTTGCCCTAAAGTTTATTATCTATCTGCACTGGTAGGTGCACCAAGGGGGCCGAAGGGGGAGGACTGTGTAACTGATTCAAGTAGTGCATGAACGACGTCATGAATGCGGGCTTCTGGTGGGAGCTGGAGGAGGTATGTCACCTTGCCAATGCGTTGGAGGATCTCAGATGAGCCGTAGAATTTCGGTCCCAACCTGTGATATAGGGTCCGGGTGGCCGAGGACTGGTGGTAAGGGTCCGGGTGGCCGAGGACTGGCGGTAAGGGACGCGCCTGAGCCATGCCCACTCTCTCGGGGCAAAAGATTGCTCTCAATCACCATGATTGTAAGCAATCTCTATACGCGCCTGGGCTTGAAGAACGCGCCCCCGTGCTAGGGAGAGAAATTGGTCTCGATCCTCAGCCTGCGGTCGACTATGTCTTGGTGGGTTGTGCTACTCTTGTAGGACAATAGGCACTGGGGATCTCGTCCATAAATCAATCGGAAGGGCTTCATCTGCAGCGTGGTGTGGTAGGAGATGTTGTAACAATAGTCCACCCATGGAAGGCAGTGGGGCCAATCTTTGGGGAAGTCGTTAGTGATGCAACACAAGTATATCTCCACCGTGCGTTTGACAACCTTTGTATGTCATCTGTTGGTGGTAGGGTGATGAGAAGGAATGATTGGTACCGCAAAGAGCAAACAACTCTTTCAAAATTTGCTTCTGAACACCTTGTCCCGATATGAGACAATGCTCTCAGGGAGATCGTGGAGATTAAAAATCTGTGTGAAGAAGGCATTGACAATGCCCTTTCACTGTCAGTGATCCTCGCATAGCAATGAAGTGTGCTCCCTTCGAAAAATGGTCGAGCACCACCATAAGGATAGACTTTCCGTGCGAGGTGGGCTGTAACTCGACGAAGTCCATTGAGACGTCGGCCTAAATCTTTGTGGGAATCGGCATGGGCTGAAGAAGGCCATCTGAAAGGAGATGCTCCGCCTTGTGGCATTGACAGACTGTGCAACCAGCAACAAACTTCTGGACATTGCGCCGTATGCCCTTCCAAAAGAAATTGTCGCGAATTCGCTGAAGGGTTTCACAAGCCACTTCGTGACCCAAGGTGTGGGTTGTCTCCATGATGTCATCAGTGAGGGGGATGGGGAAGGGAACAAGTAAACGTGTCCCTTGTAACGCGCCAGGTCCACATGCACTGTCTAATGAGGAAGACGACCTTTGACAATCTGCCGACTGAGCTTTGCGAGAACCAGGGAGTTTTGGGACTCCTGACGCAACATGGTGAGGATCGCTGGGCTGGGCAGGGAGGTGGCACACAGTAGACTGTCCATCTGGTCTCAACGAGAAAGAGCATCGGCTGCGCGGTTCATGGCGCCCGTCTTGTACCATACAGAAATCGAAGCCTAAAAATTTGCTGACCTAGCGTTGTTGGGGAGCGGTGTCGATGTACAACCCGTATTCGCGAAGAGCGGACCCGAAATAAGTCAAACCCGTTTTTAAGCTTTTTGGAGATTTTGAACTCTCGGTGGCCAATTTTGGCTCTGGCTTGGAACATACTATTAGGGGGAGGAAGATTGGCTTCCCCCAATGGCCCTCTGTTGGGAGGGCGGGTGCGGCAAGCTGGCTAGCCCCCGCCCGGCCGGTTGAGTCTGTGGTAGGGCAGGCGAGGCGGCCGCAGCCTGGCGCTCGCCCGAGCGGCCTGCTCGCGGCGAGGCGGCCGCGGCCTGGCGCTCGCCCGAGCGGCCTGCTCGCGGCGAGGCGGCCGCGGCCTGGCGCTCGCCCGAGCGGCCTGCTCGCGGCGAGGCGGCCGCGGCCTGGCGCTCGCCCGAGCGGCCTGCTCGCGGCGAGGCGGCCGCGGCCTGGCGCTCGCCCGAGAGCGGCCTGCCGCGGCGAGCGCGGCCTCGGCCTGGCGCTCGCCCGAGCGGCCTGCTCGCGGCGAGGCGGCCTCGGCCTGGCGCTCGCCCGAGCGGTCTGCTCGCGGGCGAGACGGCCAGCAGCCTGTCTCGCCCGAGCGGCCTGCTCGCGGCCTGGCGCTCGCCCGGGCGGCCTGCTCGCGGCCTGACCGGCGGCCTGGGGCCGTCTCGGGTGTTTGGGGGCGGGGTGTTGGCGGCGTGCTTTTACCGCTGTGCCCTGGAGGCGTTTTACCGCTCTGCCCCCCGGCGTGGGCGTTTCCTATTGGCCAAGGCTTTTTGGGCGTAGGGGTATTTTGGTCATTTTTACCCCAGGACTTGGAAAAACTATAAATAGACCCCCTTGGGTGCCTTGGAGAGAGGGATCTGCTTTCTTAGTTTTCTCCTCCCCTAGCTTCTTCTTGGTAGAGTTGAGAGAGCTCTCCAAGGCATCCTAGCTCGAGCATTGGCTAGGGAGGGGAAGTGCTCAGGTAGCCTTCCGGGTGTGAGGTGGGACCTCCGCGCTAGAGCCGAGGGTCTGTTCCTAGTTTCTTGATCCTTTGGTCCGTGACGTTCTCTCGAGTGTAGTAGGTGTGAGGTCACCCCTTCCCCGAGGGACGAACTCCACGAGAGACCAGGTTTCTGGTTTCAACATTTTGGTGCGGTGAGCGTGGAGAGTGACCAGCACAGAAGATCTCGGGAGAGTGTCATGACGGGAGGTCAAGGAGGTAGTGACGATCTCGGCGAGCTCCCCACCCCAGGACCCTTTGTGGGGAGGCAAGAGTTCATGGCCTCCATCCAGGGCATCATGGAGATGCTGCGAAGCATTGCTCCTCAGGGTGGCGGCTCCACCCCGACCCCCCAGGAGCTAGCTCCCCCCCTCGACGAGTCGACTCCCAGGGGTCTAGGCGAGATGACCCCAGCGGGGGGAGAAGGAAGTGCACCAGGAAGAAGGCCAGGGAAGGAGAGGATGGGCGATGGGGTCGAGCGAGACCTCACCGGCCGGGAGCTGTTCTCCAGCCCGGCGAGTGCCAACCTTCAAGGCGAGCAGGTCGCGCGAGTGGAGGTGGCAAGACCACCCCTTAGGGGGTCACCCTTCAGCGAGCTGATCATCTCAGCTCCCGTTCCCGAGGGGTTCAGAGAGCCAGACATGGCTTACTATACGGGGAAGGATGACCCCGTCCAGCATCTGCAGTGGTTCGAGGATGCCGTCTCCATCAGACCGATGACGGATGCCTTCAAGTGTCGCCTCTTCGCGATCACTCTGAAGGAGAAGGCAAGGGACTGGTTCCATCAACTCCCTCCGAGGTCAATCTACGGGTTCGAGGACTTGAGCCGAAGCTTCCAGCTCCGCTTCTCCACCTCCAAGAAGCGGAAGAGGAGTCCTGAGTCCATCTTCCTGATAAGGCAGGGGGCCGAGGAGTCGCTGGCCCGCTACGTAGACAGGTTCCAAGAGGAGATCTTGGAGGTCCAGGAGATGCCAGGGTATGCTCTCCAGATGGCCTTCACCGTTGGGCTGAAGGAGGCTTCTTCAAGATGAGCTTGACCCGGAAGGCCCCCTTTCCTTCGAGGAGCTGATGGAAAGGGCGGCAGAGGAGATAGCCATGGAGGCGGCCAACCCGGTGTTCGTCAAGAGGTTGGAAAAGTTGACGGAGGTGGAGTCAAAGGAGCAGGGTGGCTCAAGGCATCAGGAAGGAAGAAGGAGAGAGGATCACAGAGCTCAGGGGTTCCAAGGACAGGAGGGTCCGGAACCAGGCTGGAGGCAGCAGGGAGGACCTGCCCAAGGTCCAGGAAGAGCTCTCATCCAAGGAGGGGGGAACTACCATGGGGGCCAAGGGAGGTACAACTTCCAGAGGCAAGCCCCAAGGCAACTCTTACCCCCTCCACAACAAGCATTGGCGATAGGAGGGGGAAGAGGTAACAGGAGGGAGCGTCCAGCCCGCCGAAAGAGAGGGAGGAGCGCTACCGTACTGCGACTTTCACCAGGTGGAGGGGCACGCCACGGCTACCTGCCCCGAATTCTTGGAAGTGAGGGGGGCGAGAGGCCCTGCCCAGCCACAGCCGCCGGTACGAGTAGAAGAGGTTCTACCCGGAGAAGGGGGTGATGATATATGCGAGGACCGGGTCGACGTGGGAACCCGAGGTAGCATAGGAGTGATCCACGGTGGAGTGGGGGTTGAGGCCACTCGGAAGGCTAGCCTCCATGTCATGTACCGGAGAAGCGTCGCCTCAACCTCCCAGACCCCGCCCCCAGAGGAGAAGATCACCTTCTCGGTGAAGGACCTGCCAGATCATGAGGATCCGTTCTGCGATGCGCTGGTCATCCAGACGGCCATCGAAGGCTACACCGTCTCCCGGATCTTGGTTGACAACGGAAGCTCCGTCAACGTCATTTTCAAGAAGGCGTTTGATGAGATGAAAGTAGAGCCAAGGAGGGTGTTGGCCTCGGATGGACCCCTGTTCGGATTCTCAGGGGAGAGGAAGGAGGTCGAGGGTGGAGTGGGGCTCCAAGTAAAATTGGGAGGAGTCTCGAGGAACTGCCGGTTCGTCATTGTTGACGCTCCAAGTAGCTACAGCGCCATCTTCGGAAGACCCCTCATCAGCGCCTTCCGTTGCGTGCCGTCTTCATTCCACCAATGCCTCAAGTTCAGCTCAGGGGGAATCCAGGTCAGAGTCAAGGGAGACTCAAGGATGGCAAGGCAGTGCTACGTCACGGCCGTCAACACCATCTCTTGGATGGCCAAGGCAGAGGAGATGGAGAAGATCATGGAGAGCCTGAGCAGGATGGAAGTGTCCGGCGAGCAGGAAGCGGATGGCGACCACCGGGCCCAGACCCCCTGAAGAAGCCTCGTCCCGGTAGAGTCCTGTATTCTTCTTATGTTGTATTGAGTCCAGCCCCCGACCAGCTGAGTCGGGGGGATCATGTAACCCATCTATTTCCCCGTTTGAGGATGTAGGATTTGGTATGTTTGATTGTGTAGCTTAAGTCCCTCAGCTCCGATGACGATTCCGCCGCCAGGCTCCCACTAGCTGGCTGGGTAGGTTGATCTCTCGTGGTAGCCCAAGTCCTTAGCTCCGATGACGATTCCGCCGCCAGGCTCCCACTAGCTGGCTGGGTAGGTTGATCTCTCGTGGTAGCCCAAGTCCTCAGCTCCGATGACGATTCCGCCGCCAGGCTCCCACTAGCTGGCTGGGTAGGTTGATCTCTCGTGGTAGCTCAAGTCCTTAGCTCCGATGACGATTCCGCCGCCAGGCTCCCACTAGCTGGCTGGGTAGGTTGATCTCTCGTGGTAGCCCAAGTCCTTAGCTCCGATGACGATTCCGCCGCCAGGCTCCCACTAGCTGGCTGGGTAGGTTGATCTCTCGTGGTAGCCCAAGTCCTTTGCTCCGATGACGATTCCGCCGCCAGGCTCCCACTAGCTGGCTGGGTAGGTTGATCTCTCGTGGTAGCCCAAGTCCTCAGCTCCGATGACGATTCCGCCGCCAGGCTCCCACTAGCTGGCTGGGTAGGTTGATCTCTCGTGGTAGCCCAAGTCCTTAGCTCCGATGACGATTCCGCCGCCAGGCTCCCACTAGCTGGCTGGGTAGGTTGATCTCTCGTGGTAGCCCAAGTCCTTAGCTCCGATGACGATTCCGCCGCCAGGCTCCCACTAGCTGGCTGGGTAGGTTGATCTCTCGTGGTAGCCCAAGTCCTCAGCTCCGATGACGATTCCGCCGCAGGCTCCCACTAGCTGGCTGGGTAGGTTGATCTCTCGTTGTAGCCCAAGTCCCTCAGCTCCGATGATGATTCCGCCGCCAGGCTCCCACTAGCTGGCTGGGTAGGTGATCTCTCGTGGTAGCCCAAGTCCTTTGCTCCGATGACGATTCCGCCGCCAGGCTCCCACTAGCTGGCTGGGTAGGTTGATCTCTCGTGGTAGCCAAGTCCCTCAGCTCCGATGACGATTCCGCCGCCAGGCTCCCACTAGCTGGCTGGGTAGGTTGATCTCTCGTGGTAGCCCAAGTCCTCAGCTCCGATGACGATTCCGCCGCCAGGCTCCCACTAGCTGGCTGGGTAGGTTGATCTCTCGTGGTAGCCCAAGTCCTCAGCTCCGATGACGATTCCGCCGCCAGGCTCCCACTAGCTGGCTGGGTAGGTTGATCTTCGTGGTAGCCCAAGTCCTCAAGCTCCGATGACGATTCCGCCGCCAGGCTCCCACTAGCTGGCTGGGTAGGTTGATCTCTCGTGGTAGCCCAAGTCCTCAGCTCCGATGACGATTCCGCCGCCAGGCTCCCACTAGCTGGCTGGGTAGGTTGATCTCTCGTGGTAGCCCAAGTCCCTCAGCTCCGATGACGATTCGCCGCCAGGCTCCCACTAGCTGGCTGGGTAGGTTGATCTCCTCGTGGTAGCCCAAGTCCTTTGCTCCGATGACGATTCCGCCACCAGGCTCCCACTAGCTGGCTGGGTAGGTTGATCTCTCGTGGTAGCCCAAGTCCTAGCTCCGATGCGATTCCGCCGCAGGCTCCCACTGGCGGCAGGGTCGGTGGTACCTCTCGGGAGAGTAAGTTTTTGCAACCCGGGAGGGTCGTCTCGTCACCCAGACTCCCATTAGCGGCTGACAGGTTGACCCCTCGGGAGGCTAAGTGTTTTCACCCAGAGGAGGTCTCGCCACCCGGGCCCCTAGCTGGATGGCAGGTGACCCCGAGGGGAAGTTACACTCCGCGAATACGTGGGTTGGATGTTTCTTCCGAGCTTGTGCCACCTCGAAAGAGCGGGGATGTGTACAACCCCGTATTCGCGAAGAGCGGACCCGAAATAAGTCAAACCCGGTTTTAAGCTTTTGAGATTTTGAATCTCGGTGGCCAATTTGGCTCTGCTTGGAACATACTATTAGGCGGGAGGAAGAATTGGCTTCCCCCAATGGCCCTCTGGGGAGGCGGGTTGCGGCAAGCTGGCTAGCACCCGCCCCGGCCGGTTGAGTCTGTGGTAGGGGCAGGCGGGCGGCCGCAGCCTGGCGCTCGCCGAGGGGCCTGCTCGCGGCGAGGCGGCCGCGGCCTGGCGCTCGCCCCGAGCGGCATGCTCGCGGCGAGGCGGCCGCGGCCTGCGCTCGCCCGAGCGGCCTGCTCGCGGCGAGGCGGCCGCGGCCTGGCGCTCGCCGAGCGGCCTGCCCGCGGCGAGCGCGGCCCGGCCTGGCGCTCGCCCGAGCGGCCTGCTCGCGGCGAGGCGGCCTCGGCCTGGCGCTCGCCCGAGCGGTCTGCTCGCGGCGAGACGGCCAGCACCTGTCTCGCCCGAGCGGCCTGCTCGCGGCCTGGCGCTCGCCCGGGCGGCCTGCTCGCGCCTGACCGGCGGCCTGGGGCCGTCTCGGGTGTTGGGGGCGGGGTGTTGGCGGCGTGCTTTTACCGCTGTGCCCTTGGAGGCGTTTTACCGCTGCCCCCCGGCGTGGGCCGTTTCCTATTGGCCCAAGGCTTTTGGGCGTAGGGGTATTTTGGTCATTTTTACCCCAGGACTTGGAAAAACTATAAATAGACCCCCTTGGGTGCCTTGGAGAGAGGGAGCTGCTTTCTTAGTTTTCTCCTCCCCTAGCTTCTTCTTGGTAGAGTTGAGAGAGCTCTCCAAGGCATCCTAGCTCGAGCATTGCTAGGGAGGGGAAGTGCTCAGGTAGCCTTCGGGTGTGAGGTGGGACATCCGCGCTAGAGCCGAGGGTCTGTTCCTAGTTTCTTGATCCTTGGTCCGTGACGTTCTCTCGAGTGTAGTAGGTGTGAGGTCACCCCTTCCCCGAGGGACGAAGCCTCCACGAGCTGACCAGCGTTGTTGGTTTCAAGTGTCGACACGCTGTTCGAGTAAGTACTTGAGGCTGAAATGGTCTGTGCGGATCGAAAAGATCTGCCATATAAGTATGTCTGCCAGTGCTGTACCGCCTTGGTGAGGCCAATCAGCTTGAGCTCGTAAGCCGGTAGTCGCTGATGGTGAGCCGCTGTCTTGCGACTGAAGAAGGCGATCAGGTGCCCCCACCTACTGTAGTACCGCGCCATAGCCTTGTCTCGATGCATTGCACTAAATAAGGAACTCCCGGAGAAGTTGGGCTGGCGGTGGACTGAGGTGACGACCAAGATTTGTCGGAGGGCTTGGAAGGCCTGGTTAGCAGGATCGCTCCAAAGGTAAGCATGCTTCTTCAAAAGCGTACCAGGGAGGCCGCAATCGTGCTGTAGTCCTGAATGAAATGACAATAGTAGCCTGTTAGACCCAGGAAACCCCAAAAATCCCATATGGATTGGGTATTGTGTAGGCTGTCAGCCTACGAATCTTCTCAGGGTCCGTTGAAGCGCCTGTGAGTTGGATTCACATGGCTTAGGTAAGCCACTCGGCCGGTCTCAAAAGGGGCACTTAGCTCACTTCAAAAAAAGTTGATGTTGGTGGAGGACGTCAAAAGCGATTTGCAGGTGCCGCCGGTGGTCTTCCCAGATCTTGATATGCACCAAAATATTGTCAAAGAAGGCCAGAACATTCGACAAAGCAGCTCGTGAAATACCTCGTTCATCATGGTCTGTAAGGTGGATGAGGCATTGGTAAGCCCAAAGGGCGTGAACAAAAACTCAAAGTACTCGTGGTGAGTGTGGAAAACCGTCTTCTCCACGTTTGTATGAGCCATGCACACTTGATAGTAGCCTGAACAGAGACTGAGCTTGAAAAAGAGCCGGGTGCCATGGAGCTCGTCCAACAGTTCCTCCACAAGAAGAATCAAAAACTTGTCTTTCGCGATATTGGCATTCAATGCTTGATAATCCACGCAAAATCGCCAAGTTTCGTTCTTCTTTTGAACCAAAAGGGTTGGGGAGGAGAATAAGGAGATGTTGTAGCAGATGATATCCTGCTATAGCTTGACATTGCATTGGCAGTCTGACACTCAATCTCATCCTTCTGTTGGAAGGGATCACGATTGGTCTGCACCATGACATGGGCGGTGTTTGGAAGGAGGCAGATGCGGTGATCGTGACGATGCTGTGAAGGAAGTCCCGAGGAGTGGCCAAGATGCCCTCAAACTCTTGTAGCGGATGCTCGAGGCTGTCGCACAGCTCTGGACCGGAAGAGAGGTAGAATGCCCGATCTAACTTCCCAGTCAAAAGCCTCTGCCACACTGTCCGCTCTCCCTTCTGTTGCAAATCCACGGTGATGCGATCAAAATCCCGCGTCAGGAGGGCCAAGTGTTTGCAACCAGCGGACGTCTAAAATCACCTCGAAACCCCGAAGATCAATTAGCAAGAGGTCCACTGTGGAGTGACACCCTTCCACCACAAGTGGCATTGTTAGGAGGATACCAGGGCACTCCATAATGCTCACATTGGCCACTGTCGTGCTCAAGTCGGGACAGCTGGTCACGGTTAGATGGAGCCGGCTGGCGATCTCCGCGCTAATAAAGCTATGTCGTCCTGTGTCCAGCAGGGTGACAAAGAGGTCATCCACAACGAGAAATGGAAGTTGAAGAGTCTATCCGAAATGTGACCCATCAATGGCGTGAATGGAAATCTCTGGAGCGCGAGCGTCTTCCTCGTCTTCGTCCTCGAATGGGTCGTCTACCTCCTAGAAGAACAAATGTTTGCACCCGTGGCTGCTTGTGAAGGTCTCATTGTAGTTGAAGCACAATCTCTTAACACGGTGGTCGACCATCTCTTGGGAGGAGAGATGATAAATGGTATGGTGGGGGGGGGGGGCAATCTCGTTCCCCTTAAGCAGTGGAGTAACCACAGTCGGTGCATGCAGGATGAAGCATGGGAAGGGCAATCTCGTTCCCCGTCGGTTATTTTAAGGCCGATCCATCAACAAATGATCGTTGCAGGGCGAGCAGTACTTATAGCGGCGGCGAGGTCGACCGGTATCTAAATCTCTACTTTGTGGCGTAGGCGCTCATTAGAAGCCGCCGTAAAGATGGGCACCTGATGAGCCGGGGTCACGGAAGAAGCGTGGGCAAGGGGAGCCTGAAGCCGCTCCAAGTAATCATCAAGAAGGCCGGTCAGTTTGAGGGAGGCCAAGTCATCAATGGAGTTTCAATGCATGGGAAAACCGAAGCAAAGATTGCAGCTAACCTTGAACTCTTCCTCAGTCAGGAGGGATTTTTCCTGTTGTAACTCTGAATACCAGAGTTGAGCCCATGATGTGGAAGGAGGCTACATTGAGCCAGTCGTCCCACGAGGTGCGTTGATTCATCAACAATGACTCACAATAGGTAAGCCAAGTCAATGGCTTTTCATGGCCGTCAAAACAAGAAATTCCATTTTAACATAGCAGGGAATGCCACTACCTTCTGGACGATGCAGAGGGTATGCCGGTTGATGGTGGTCCGATGCCTTAGCATGAGAGTAGTCGGAGGGTGCCCAATGCGGTTGTGGTGAGGGGAGATCGTGGTAGATGTAGGTCGTGAGGACCTCGAGAGCATTTGAGTGTTTTGTTCATTAATTTGTCAAACATCTCCATCATTTGGGCTCTGGAGACGTGATGATCGTCCATGGCTGAAGGTGTATGCAGTCAGAATGCGATGAGTGGGGTAGGGAGGACTGAGGAGACCGGTGCTGCCCGGAAGGAGGGGATAATCCCTGGAAGTGGCCCCTAAGAGTATGCCAGGCGAAACAAGAATGATTAGCAGTTAGGCGGACTCGTCTGTGTTCAATGGTTCAGCATGGTCGGTGCACATGTCACGAAAAGCTCGCGCTGGGGTTGCTGATGTCGTGGCAAGGGATGTAGAGGAGTGCAGCGGGGAGGAGTAGGCAGCGGTGACGTGTGGTTGTGATACCATGATGATAGGGGGCCAGATTGAGACCTTGTTCGTGGCCATGAGAGTTGGAAGTCAAGGAAGAGATTTGAGTTCCCCTTCTTAGATCCGCGGGAACCTATGGTAGAAGCTCGGAGGATAAAAGATCCGACGGGGAGGAGCGACGGGAAGTTGGTTGCTGCGTGCGACGTGGGGAAGAGGCCAATCACTATTAGATTACATGAAATTAGGAGAGGGAGATGGAGAAATTAGAGAGAGGAGTTTGATCTTTGATTTCTAACTTACATTTCACCCCTTCCTTTCTAAGTAGGAAGGACCAAATACAAATGTAACATAAAAATTAAAATGCGACGTACAAAAATAAGATGCGACGTACAAAATAAGATGCGACAAACAAAAATAAGATGCGACATACAAAAATAAGATGCAACATACAAAAATAAGATGCGACATAAAAAAATATGATGCGACATACAAAAAAAAGATGCGACATACAAAAATAAGATATGACATACAAAAATAGGATGCGTGATACAAAAATAAGATGCGAAATACAAAAATAAGACTCGACATACAAAAATAAGACTTGACATACAAAAATAAGACTCGACATACAAAAATAAGACGCGACATACAAAAATAAGACACGACATACAAAAATAAGATGCGACATACAAAAAAAAGATGCGGCATACAAAAATCAGATGGGACATTGGAAAAAAAATGCTACATAAAAATAAAAATGCGACGACGCCTAGTCCGCACCTGACATCCTGCAGCGATGATGGTAAGTGAAGCCCCAACGTGGTTCTGTATCATGTGGGTCCGTAGCAATTCACTACAGATTTAGCTCAATTAGATGTTAGCCAACCTAACATTTTGAATTTACGCCATACAAAACTACTTTGTCTACAAAAACAAATCATATGATGTCCAGGTCCTCATCGCCTCGACGCATTTAGGAATACTAGGCTCATGTTGGTTTCAAAATGTATCTCCGAAAGGATTTGGTCAAGATCGGTCATCATTCATGAATTCCCGTATACACTCAATTAGATCAATTCAGGATAAGGAACCCGACGATGAGGGCCGACAGAGGTGAGAGAGAAGAAGAGGATTAAAGTTGAGAGGAAATCTTAGCGAGCCACCCCAATTTTCATTCATCCAAGCATAATGAAAATGGAGTACAACTCCACCCTTTATAGGCGCGAGGTGTGAATAGCAAGTGCGAGTAAAATAAATGCGTACACAACATAATACAAAATAACATAGTGCAAATAAAATAAAATAATCACGTCAGCGCCGCGTCTTCGGTCTTTCATCCTCAAGATGGACCCGTCGTCGTATTCCTCGTCGTGTAGCCCCGCCATGACGTCTCATTGTCGTGCAAATCCGTAAAAATACCACCGTCTGAAAAATGTGTCTTATCCCTAAGGTAGTAGGAGCCACTTGGACCATCTACGAGGTTGCTCCCCTACGAAGTAACGAATGCACGTCTCCAAACAGCGGTTGAGGATCTCAGACTGGCCATCCGTTTGCAGGTGATTAGCAATGCTCATACGGAGGGGAGTCCATTGTAGTCGGAAAAATGTGGTCCAAAAGGTGCTCAAGAAAAACGGATCACGATTGCTCACGATCGACCGAGGAAACCTATAAAGGCGTACGACGCCGCTGATGAAGCTGCCCGCGACTGTGACGGCGGTGTAGGGGTGATGAAGGGGAATGAAATGACCGTATTTGGACAGTCTGTCCACCACTACTAAGATATAATCGAATCCCTTGGAGCGCGGTAGCCGAGTAATGAAGTTCATGACCACACCCTCACAAATGTGGTCTGAAATTAGAAGAGGCTGAAGGAGGCTGACTGGAAACGCTGCCTCGTACTTGGCTTTCTGGCAGACCAAACAGGCCGCTACGAATACCTTGATCTATCGGAACATGTGGGGCCAGTAGAGAGAGCCCGCTAAATGGTGGTACGTACGGAAGGCCCCAGTGTGCCCTCCGAAGGGCAAAACATGAAACTCGGCGAGGAGGCGGGGGATGCTCGGAGAAGAGGGTGCTAGAGCAAGACGGCCCTTGAAGAACATGAGGCCCCCTACAAGCGAGTATGGTGGGTGGGCGAAGGCGTCCGCGATGAGTGCCGTCCGGATCCCGAATAAAACAGGGTCGGCCTCGACATAGTGCTGGATGGTCGTCGTGTCTTCCCACACCGGCCGAGAGATAGTCGTGAGTTTGGCGACTTGCTCTGCCGAGAGAGGGCATCAGCTGCCCGGTTTGCCCTCCCCGGGCGGAACTCAATGGTGAAGTCATAGCCCTGGAGTTTGACCACCCACACCTGCTGGGCTGGCGTTGCGATCTTCTGTTGGAGGAGATAGCGGAGGCTGTGGTGGTTTGTGCGGACCACAAAGGGGCGGCGCAGCAGACATGGGCGCCAATGCTGAACGGAGAGAACGAGCCCCATGAGCTCATTCTCATACGCGGAGCAGCTGCAGACAGTGCTGGAGAAAGTGCGGTTGAAGTATGCATTGACCATAGTCATCGGTGGCTGTCTCAATGAGTCACGCAAGCCATCAATAAACCAATTGCACTTCTCAACCTCATCTCCTTGCATCGAGCCCGTATAACAAGATAAGTGGGTGAGTTCTGACTCATACTCTGTAATAGTTTTATCCCCTTGAAAGTGCCTGATGTATTTCTCTTGGATACTTTGACGTGCTGAAGGGGGCACGAACCAGTTCGCAAGTGCCCTAGAAAAGTCACTCCAGGTGAACATATCTGCTGAATAACGCATTGACATCACACAAGATAGATAATAAGTTCTAATTGGGGGAAAAATTAAACTTGATTTCTTACCGACAGGATCGTCCGCTAGGTGTTTGGTTCACCAAATTTTTGCCTCACCCCGATGGAGAAAAATGGTTAGCGGTACCTTTTTATTCTCAGGATGCTGCATTACGTTCAATAATTTTCTAGTGTTTACTATCCAATCATCTGTTTCCATCGTGGTTCCCTCTTCATTGAAGTTGGAGGGGTGGAGGTCTCTAAAGTTTCTTAAGTATCAGTTCATGCTGACCTCCACAGCTGCAGGGACTGTGTTACGGATCAGTTTTGGATCTTTCACCATTTATCATTTTATATATACTGGGTTTCTATTAGGAGTGAGTCTTATTATATTAGGGTATTTTATTATTACTTGCATCTTCATGTATTTACGAGTGTGCCACCCGAGTGTTCTATAAATAGACCCTTAGTGTCTTGTATAAGATTATCAATGAATGAAGTCTAGTTCTTGTCTCCTGTTGTGAGATCTTGGTGACTCTCCTCCAACGAGCAACCCCGCCTAGGCAGGCCGCGGTTCCGGCTCCACGGTAACCCTCACTATTGTCCATCATCTCCACCTCCGACCACTACTCCGGCGAGTTACCGCTGTTACAGAAGTAGACCCGTAACAACTTGGTATCAGAGCTTCTCGATCCTCTTCCGTGGACGCACGCCAACACCGCATCGACGCCATTTTCCTTTTTCCCGTTCTCGATTAGCTCTGCTGACAGGTCAACAACAACACACCACCTATGCTTCTGCATGCAGCTCCGTCGAAATCGGTCCCTGTCGCGTGCATCTCAGTTTAAATCGACCCCGTCACGTGCATCCTCGTCGCCTGGAGCTCCGTCCGAAATCAACTCCAGCGATTTCACCACTGTTCATCTTACCCGATCGCCGGCCCTGCTGTCTCGAGCCGCACGACCCGCCGACTCTTCTTCGTCGAGCCGCACCACATCGCCAACCTTCAACGTACCCTCTTCGTCAACCCCCGCCTCCTGCAAAGCCGCTGGCAATCATTGGTGGCTCCGGCAGGCGTTTTGTTGGATCGTCGACCGACTGGAATCCATCCCTCGTCAAAGCCGCTGACCATCATTGCTCGGCCATCGCCGTTCCAGAGCCGCGTCTCCCTATTTCCCTCGAGCCGCCCGCGCTCCTGAGCTCCTGCTTTTCCTCGAAGCCCACCCCGCCCCAACCTAGCAGTCCAACATACTCCGTGGACCCCACCTTCCTTCTATTTAATTACTTCTCCATCATCCCTCTTTTTATTTCCTTGGTTTAAATATTTAATTGTTTAAACCTCCCCCATCATCCCACTTTTTATGACCGTCCAACCTATTTAAATGTTTAATTTATTTAATCAAGTACTACTCTTGATTAATTCATTACTTAAAATTTTAAATCATATTATCTAATTATGAGGAACACCAAGTTGACTGCCGCGGCTGCCGCCGCCATCCAATCGAAGCTACGAGAAATGAGGACCTCCAGGGACACACTTCTTCGGAATGCTGCCGCACTCCTCCATCACATTAAGAATCCGAAAACTGACTTTCTGTCGCAACACGTGTCTTTGCCGTTTCCACCACCGTCTCTCTTCGTGCAATTGCCATCTGCGCCGTCCGCTAACGTGCCACCGATTTTAGCGGTAATTGCCCTTCCGCAATCACCTGTCGTGGCGGTACCGCCCCACCTTGGGCCACCTTCGTCAGACATCATGGTCGCCTTTCCGCCACCCGACGGTCACCTCACCGCCTACTGATCCATTCCTTTTGTTGGTCGTTGCTTCCCCGACCTACTTGCTGCTGCTGCTCCTCACCGCTCCACCGACCGTGTCAAAGCCATTTCTTTGGCCGCTCGTATGCCAGCCGGCACCGCCACTACTCACCACCGCCGCCGCCGTTGGTACACGATATCATGCCTTGTTTTGGCAGGAGATCAAGCTACCGAATGATCCAGTCGCCGCGTGGAGTTCGAGCTTGAGGGCAAGCTCGATTTCAAGGGCGGATGAAATGTTACGGATCGGTTTTGGATCCTTTGCCATTTATCATATTATATGTACTGGGTTTGTATTAGGAGTGCTTCTTATTATATTAGGGTATTTTATTATTACTTGCATCTTCATGTATTTACGGGTGTGCCACCCGGAGGTTCTATAAATAGACCCTTAGTGTCTTGTATAAGATTATCAATGAATGAAGTCGAGTTCTTGTCTCTTGTTGTGAGATCTTGGCGGCTCTCTCCTCCAACGAGTAACCCCGCTTAGGTAGCCGCGGTTCCTACTCCACGGTATCCCTCACTACCGCCATCATCTCCATCTCCGACCACCACTCCGGCGAGTTACCGCTGTTACGGAAGTAGGCCCGTAACAGACTGGTACTGGGATCCCTGCAGTTTGTCCCCTTTGAAACTCCAACAAGGCTACGACTACTACCTTGACAATTTGGGTTGCTAAGTCAGTAGGTTCTGGTGCTGCTAGCGCGGCTGGCTCATTAACGTCAATCATGGCGATTTCAGGAGCAGAGTTTTGATGTGAGGGTTCGCCCGCTTCACTGACTCGGGGTGCCTATAGGACATAGAGAAAAGAATTACTACTACGAAAGACATAACTGTAAAATCTATTACAGAAGGTATTTCCATACACGAACATAATTAAGAGCTAGACAACTCGATGACTCTAATGTTGATGGAATGATTCTGAGGCAATCCCACGACTCTATGAATTTTCTGGGTCATGAGATCCTAAACCTAACTCTAATACCAAATTGAAACACCCCAACCTAGTTTAAACTACAAATCAGCAGCCCGATCAGGCCCCGCGATAAGAAGTAAACCAAACAACAGTATTAAAACTGGTGCATAACAAACATAAATAAAAGTGCTGAATTCACAGAGTCACATATAATTAAAAATACACTATGAAACTAAAACACTGTAAATCTAAAATAGTCAGGTACATCAAAGTATGAAAGAAGTACAAATACATAATGTTTGGAAATAAAACAAAAAATACACCGAAAGAGGTGTACAACTTAAGTAGACTAACGACGGTGTAGACCGCACCGTCTATCCTAAGCGAACTCCTGATCTGAGTCCCATGTAAAAAAAGTTCCAACTGGGTCAGGCACACTAGAGAGTATGAAAGACTACTCCTCCCAACAACACTATAAAAAAATAAACTTTTTTTGTATACATAATATGTAATATTGAATATTATTAATCTTGTCATTTTGTATTCTTATACTGTTTATGTATTCGACTTATTATGAGTTTTGTCTCATTTTCTAGATTTTACTGGTTAATGATTTCTGAAGTTTCAGAAATGTGTCTGTTGTAAGTTTTAATAGATTTCACGATTGACTTATTAAATTTTTTTACTAATTGCGATTGCACAAACTGAAAACTGAAGCCTGGGTGACAAAACCTAATGGTGCCCTGAACTGAATGACCTTCAAGACGAACACAGACTCATGTCTGAGGGGTTCCATAACTGGAATCAAGGGTCAGTCTGAAACTTGTATGGTGAGCTGCTGGCCCTGCGGGTACGGTGGTGTACCTCCACCAAAAGAATGAGGGTGAACCGTTCTCGCCATTTCTAGATTGATCTAATCTAGTGGTTGGTACGACACTCATGTGGTAACGTCCAACTTGAGTACGCTAAATTAAAATATTTCATGTGTTTTTGTCTTCCGCGTTAACTCTAATGACTAACATTTAAACTCATTATGTTCAAGCGTTAACTGATATATTTTCATGAGCTGACCATAAATCTGACTATAATAACTTGATTAACATCTAATTTGTGATTTCTGGTTAAATGTGATCTAATACATAGGCAATAGACATCTTATTCATTGTTGGCCCGATTTGCAACAAAAAGAACTTTTATCTTCATGCACGCATATAGACATAATTTAATTCATGAATTATGCAAAATGATATGCTTAATTGAAATGAGTCGAATTTCTTACTGCGGTGTTGCGACGCTTATAAATGCGGCGAGGTGACATGATTCCCCTTTTGATAGTTTTGACCACTTTGAACTCCTTCAATTAGAGATGTAATTCACTTTCCCGAAAGCTAGGGAAAACCTTAAAATAAAATCCCATAAAATTCTTAGAATTAGAATCAATTTCCAAGAGGTATAATCTGTTGGCTTGAATCACAACAATTGCAAAGAAATTCAGAGACAAAAATCTCACCTCGTTACCGAGATAAACGCGGAACTTCTCCGATTCATAGCGCCAACACTTAGGGTCTGTTTGGGACAGCTCTGGCGGATTGAAAAGCTGCTGTCCGGATAGAGCTGTTTTAAAATAGATCTCTGGGGAGCAGTTTTGAAAAGCTGCAGAGTATTTGGGTGTTCTGTGCAGAAGTGCGCTTTGATAATTTAAAATCCTTTAAACCCAAAATATTCTTAGCATAGGACAACCGCAACAAAAGGGCTATTCATTTATATTTACAGGAAAGTAATGTCATATCATCGAAGATAGTCCAAATCAACTCATTAGAACAACTGAAATAGATCAAATTCCTAAACCCTAAACCAACGAAATACCTATTATTCATAAACGTCTAACGCTATTTCACAACCCAATCACGCCCCCTTGTAATCAAAAGTCCCAATCCGATTATCGTTTATAAAGCACATCGTCGTAGAGAGGCATCTAAAGGGGGTAAATATTTGGTGATGGGATTAAGAAACTGAGAGAAGGGACCTGAGTGAAAGAAACGGAATGATGGAGCATAGGATCGTTGGAGGCATAGAAGAGAGACGATTCTCGGTGAGCGGAGGAGGCGTGGATGGCCTTGGCAGCGAGCGACGTCGGTATGGAGACGGGGGAGTCGTCGTCACGGTCGCCGGTAAAGGAGGAGCGGAAGTCCTCGAATGTTGAGGGACGTGAGCTCCCGCGGAGAAGAGGGCGAGCGACGAGTTGGGGAAGACGAAGATCTGTCGGGTTTTTTAGATCCGCGATTTTACGGGAGCGAACGCGGGGGGTGGGCAGCGCTCTAAAAAGCTCTTTTTGGGGCTTTTTTAGATCCGCGATTTTCATAAAGTGGTGCAATCAAACAGATAAAAAACAGCTCCAGCGGTTGGAAAATAACTTTTCCATCCGCTGGAGCTGTCCCAAACAGAGCCTTAAATAGATCTAAAATTAGGCGGAAATCCCTAATTAAATTATATTCCACGAAATAGGGTTGCTATGAAACTCGCCAAAATAAGCGAAATAAAACTGAATCAAAAGGAACATCATACGAGAGATCAGTACCTCGATCTAAAGGCGAGGGATTACACAAGGATCGATCAAGCCTTAGCACACCAAAAAGTCAACCCCTCCAAAATCTGAAATCGAAAAGGCATTAGGGCATAATCGCATGATATAAATGAAGAAAACGCCTCGAATAAAAAAATTAATGGGGAATTACACTCACCAGACCAAAAACTGTGATTTTTAAACCTTCCATCAACGGCTAGGGTTGAGGGAGCACCTCCTATGGCGCTTGGAAGGAGGAAGAGGAGTTGCCAAGGGCTGCTGTGGAAGGAGAGATCGCCACTGGCTTCTGGCGAGGAGGAGAGTGCATCGTCGACTGAGATCGAACGACAAGGGGCGGCTGCGAGAGAAAGAGGGGTGCAACAATTGTGTCGTTCGGCTGGGACGGTTTAGGGATATATGCAATACAAGGGGGGTGCTGGATTTTTTAATTGGTGTGACAATACGTGAGAGGGGGGGGGGGGAGGCGGTTATGACAACCGTGGAGGGGGAAAGGGGGGGGGGGGAGGCGGTTATGACAACCGTGGAGGGGGAAAGGGGGGGGGAGGCGGTTATGACAACCGTGGAGGGGGAAAAGTAAATAAATAAATCGTGATTTTTATTTATATATATCTACCGCCTCACAAAGTTAAGAGGAAATTTCCCACATATTTACTAGTTTGCCATTGCGCACTAATATTCAAATGCTATTAGGTTTCAAGCTCCCACAAACCTCTAAATCGCGCCATAAACATTTTATTAACTTCAATTTAGTTACTAATTAACGCTTAACAACTAACATAATATTTCACACCTCAATTTCGCTCATGGTCGGACCCTGAAATTTACAATTATTTTGCATTAAAAAAATACAAATGCTACAATATGAGTTGGGGGATGCTCTAGAAGGTGGTCACGAAGTTCCTGAATTGGAGTTTTGCGTTGGTGAGCTGCCATAGTGGATGGATCGGGCTTCCTAGCTTCATGTTGAGTTCCTGAGCGGTATTAAGGGAGGAGTGGTAGTGGGGTGTTCACGGTTAAGGAAATAGGGAGGAATCGTGGTCTGGCTGCTTACTGGTTGGCTATACATGAGATTCACGTGGATCTGCGTCTGCGAGAGGGGGGGGGGGGGTCACAGGGAAATCCCAGAGGAAAGAACAGGGCAGTGGGAGTTGTGGTGGAGTTTGGTGGATCTGTGGAGGGGGGGGGGGTCACAGGGAAATCCCAGAGGAAAGAACAGGGCAGTGGGAGTTGTGGTGGAGTTTGGTGGATCTGTGGAGGTCGGATGGGGGTTTGGAGGGAGAAAAACGTAAGCTATGGATGGGGGATACAAAAAAGATGATGAAAAATACCTAGGGTTCAACGGAGTTGCCACTGTGAAGGGATCGCCGGATTTCGAAATTCTTCTCTATAAACTCTGAAATGAACCAAATGGCAGTCCCTACTACTATTTATAATAAAAGAATATTAGGGCACCCTGAAATCAATGATTATGATTGATCGAAAGTGTCAGGTGCCCGATTACATTAAATAATAATTGAAAATACCAAAGTTATATATGAAAAACATATAAAGAAAGATCCAGACTCATCCGCGGAGTCGGATCATCGATCCGGAAACGCCTTATATGGTAGGTAGCCAATTGGCTTCGAACGGGCTCAAAACTCATCCTCCGCTGCGGGTCCCCGTTGCTGTTCCGCATCATAATCTCATTAAAATAAGCCATATCTAAATAACTTGTTTCATTCCTGAAAGCTGTCACTCCACAAAAAAAAAAAAAAAACTCCATTAACAGCAACAGGATCCGGAAAAGCATTATCTTGCTGAATGATATATAAAAATCAGGAGCCAAGATAAGAACCACAGGGAGGGGAAATATTTCTTATTTAAATGGCGTAATATCGTGGATACCTCCTATATACAATAACTTTAACGATTTCAGCAAGAGAGGATATAATTTAGGTGGGAGCCAAAACAGATTTTATGAAATGTTTTACCTGCAGATCATGACACAGAGAGGAGGAACTGAAGAAAGTAAGCACAACACAGGAAGGACCAAAAGCAGTAAAAAATGAAGGCGACCATTGTGAATTATCATTTTAAAATTCGTTGAAACTTCCCAAAGCAGATTTTTTGAATTTCCCAACTTCATCACAAAGCCCACCACATGCAGCCACATATTTCGCACTCAAGGCTAGTTTCGTAAAAGCCCCATCCACTGAAAACACAATGATCAAAGCTCCCACACGTGTAAGGCACTAATCCCATCCTTTTTTTCATTTCAAACAACTGTTAGGATAAGGTGAAATATGGGCTTTAAAAGAAAATAACACCAGCCCAACAAAAAGGCCCACCAAAATTCAGCCTTAGAGTATACTCTGCCAATGTATACCAACTAGCGAAAGACCAATATGCTTAATTATTCTCCCAGTACATCAGCCAACCTCAAGGCCCCAAATCCCACATTCTTTTAATGCCCCAAAACCAGCTATAAAAACAACAATTGTGTCAGCTTATAACAACCCACCCTCATATAGTTATAGGCCAAAAGCCCAAACTAGATGACAATGCCAAGAGCCCAAAGTTAAGCAATCCATTTAATAAAAGAAACAAAGCTGAACCATGTAATAAATAAGAAAACCGTTTATCGCAAAATAAAAGTGCACTTGGTACTCATCTCTTAAATCACATAATCATTAGAGAGGCTTCATTTATGTTGTTTAGTTAAATTTAAGCTTTTAAGTATTTAAAATTTTAGACGAAACTCAAGGCACTACACCTAGAATTGTTATATAGTGTATTAATTAAGGAGAATTGAAGCTGTTATTAACGATGTGCTAAGATTTACTATTTAAATTTGATTTTGTTCTATTTTAGAATGACACTCTTGTTGAAACTGTTAGAAGATAGTGAAAAACAATGTAAAAGTCCATTGTAATTGTGGCCCATTTATGAGCCCATATTTGTCTTAGGTTTAGTCCCACATTGTTATTCTTGAGATTTTTCTTTTCCTCTCGTCCTATATAAGTGTATTCACACTTACTGTTTATACAAGAAATACAGCCTGCAAGGTTTCTTGCATTTTTTTCTACATGGTATCATAGGGAGCGGTCCGACCTGTCCGTTTCTGTCCGCCGAGTTCTTCGACTTAATCGGGCGGCCTCTTCTGGTCGCAAACTGCGGCTTCCCGCGCGGTTTGTGCCTCTTTCCGCTCCTCTTGCTCTCTCTGTCTTTCCCTTCTTCGTTTCCCCACCCCTCCCTCTCCCTTTTATAGACCTCTCGGCTTGTGGACCCTCTTTTTCCCTAATCGGGCGGTCTCCTTCGATCCTCCTGCGGTCTGCTCTGCGGGCTGTTCTCGCTACCCGCTGCGGGCTGTTCTCGCTACCCGCTGCGGGCTGTTCTCGCTTCCCGCTGCTGGCTCTTCCGTAACCGCTGCCTTCTTACTCGCTGATTATATCTCGCGGGCGACCTCTCTTCTTCTCGCCGCGGCTTTCCGTCCTGTTGCTCCCACCGCATCTTGGTCGTGTCACCTTTCTGTGTCGCTGGTTTTCTAGCCGAGACTGCGCGGTTTCCCTGTTTTAAGTCACTGCGGCTCCCTGTGCTCAAGTTGCTGCGGTTTTTCCCTCTCTTCTTCTGCGGCTTCTCTACCCGCTGGGGCTCTGGACCTTGGTCGCGGTCTTTTTCCGCTGGTGTGTCCACATCGAGACCGTGCGGCTTTGCTTTCTCTTCACCCGGTTTCTTCCGGCTGCGGGTTCTCTCCCTTAGTCGCTGCAGCCTCTCAATCCGCTGCTGCCTTTTCACTCGCCGCGGCCTCTCAATCCGCTGCAACCTCTTCGCTCGCTGCGGCCTCTCAACCCGCTGTAGGCTTCGCATCTTGGTCGCGGCCACTTGCCGCCGGTGGTGTATCCCCGAGACTGTGCGGCCTAGTTTTTGTTTCGCTTCTCATTTCTCCGCTGCTGGCTTCCCTCTTCTGCTGTCCGAGACTGTGCGGCTAGTTCAGACCGCCGTGTCCGCTTCTGCTCTCTCTCCGCTGCGGCTTCATGGATTCAGCCACTGCTTCAGGCGAGTCTGCTGGTACTTCTATACCCTAGCTATCTCCTCTGCTACGGAACCTCAAGATGAACTCAGGATTACAATTATCTCTCTCTGGAAAAAAGAACTTTGTAGAATGGGTCCATTCAGTTCGTCGTGTGCTCCAGACCAAAGGCCTGCTCCATTACTTGATCCAGGCTACTCCTACTGTTCCAACTGATGAATGACTTCGTGATGACGGCCGGGTGCAATCCTGGCTCCTTAACTCCATGGATAATGAGCCGTACAAGATGGCCATGTATCATGACACGACTAAGTCCACGCGGGAGGAACTCCGCTCCTATTCTGGCCAAAATAGCCTCTAGCATTTGTTCGACATCATCACTGATCTTCAATCCCTTGATCCAGGATACCTGGCGATATGAATTCCTTCGTTGCCAAGGCCAAGACTCTTGTTGAGGCATGAATACAACACTAGCCGCCTACTACAGATTTGGTTGCCCAACGAGCACGGAAAGAAGCTGTTGGGATTGCCATGATGATGGCAAGGGTTCCTCCGCATCTGCACAGTGTTCGAGCTCAGATTCTCTGCTCTGCCACTACTCTCTCTGATGTTTGCTCCATGCTTCTAAAGGTCACTCCACCACCCGAGGTTTCTCTGCCTCCCTCTCCAGCTCTGCTCCAGTTACCTTCATCCCATCCCTCCACCCGTGGTACCTCGACCCGCGGGGGTCGCCATTCGTCTCGGGGCCGAGGACGTACTGGAAAACCCCCCTTAAATGCACTTTCTGCGGTCGGGAGAATCATTTGGAGGCTACCTGCTATCGTAAGAATGGTCTGCCACCCCACCTTGCTGCTTCTACAAAGGCTGAGTCTCCGTCCTTGCCTACTCCGTCGACATCTTCAACTGCTTAGTCCGATATTGATGTTATCCGCACCCAGCTCCAACAACTCCAAGGGGTACTTGCCCGCTCCTCGAGCTTCGTGACCTCCATTGCAAATGATGGTATAACCCGTCTATCTCGAAGCTCCCACTGGATTGTGGACTCTGGTGTCACCCACCACATTACTTGTCAGAAGCCGTCACAATACTTGGCTACTCCTCATCCCAAGTCCATTACTATTGCCAATGGTGACTCCACACCTATTTCAGGAGCTGCTGATATCCAACTCACACCCACCCTCTCCTTAACCTCGGTTCTTCATGTTCCAGGCTCTCCGTTCAACTTGTTTTCTATTAGCCGACTTACTCAGGACCTTGACTGTCATGTTACATTCTTACCATCTTCTTTTGTTTTGCAGGATCGGAAAACGTGAAATATTATTAGTAGCGGACGACTGTCTCATGGGCTCTATCTTCTTGATGTCCCTCCTTCTACCCTGTCTGTCGTCTCCTCAGTTGAGTGACATCGTCGGCTTGGCCATGCTCCCCTACAGATTCTGAAGCAAGCTCTTCCGGATGTCTCCTTGCATGAGTTTTCGTGTGAGTCATGTATCTTTGGTAAACAGCATCGAGTCTCTTTCAGTCCTGTCTGTAATCGGAGTAGTACTCCTTTATCCATTGTTCATTCTGATATTTGGGGCTCTTATAAAGTCCCTAGTGTATTTGGTTATCGCTACTTTGTAACCTTTATTGACGATTACTCTCGTGTCACATGACTCTATTTACTACGTGATCGTACCGAACTCCCCTCTATATTCCGAACGTTCGTTATTGAACTTCGAACTCAGTTCTCTTCCCCGCTTAAAATTATCCGCACTGATAATGCGCGAGAATATACGAGCCGAACGTTCGCCGCTATTTGTGTTGAATTTGACATTATACATCAAACTTCTTGTGCTTACACTCCTCAGCAAAATGGTGTTACTGAGCATAAAAATCGTCATCTCCTTGACATTGCCTGCTCCTTAATGCTCCAGATGACGGTACCCATCGAATACTGGAACTTTGCATTGTCGACTGCCTGTCACCTCATCAATCGCCTACCTTCCTCCGTTCTCAACTTCGTCCCTCCATTTAGCCTCTTATTTCCTTCTCAATATATGTTTCCTCTCCCACCTCGGGTGTTCGGATATGCTTGATATGTCCATAACCTTGGTCCACCTACGGACAAGTTTGCCCCCCGTGCAACTTAGTGTATATTCGTAGGGTACTCTCGGACTCAAAAAGGGTATGTGTGTTACTCTCCTATCGACCGAAAAGTGGCTGTGGCCGCTGATGCTATTTTTCCGGAAGACCAACCCTTTCTATCCTCCACTTCGATACCTTCTTGTGGCCAACCCGTGCCTCGTCCTGCTATTCCGGTCACGACTTCTTTACCTCTTATTCTTCCGACGCCCCACGTTAGGGGTGTGCACGGTGCGGTTTGGTGCAGTTTTGGCCCAAACCGCAACCGTACCGTAAGGGCTCGGTTTTTGCCCGAGCAAAACCGCACCGCACCGAAATTATGCTGTGCGGTTTCGGTTCGGTGCGGTTTTTTGCGGTGCGGTTGCGTTTTCGGTGCGGTTTTTAACATGTATTTTACATAGACTACAGATAAGTATCAGAACTATGAATGTTGTTTGATAATTTATGAGTTTTTTTATGTTTTGCTGTTTTTCTCTCTTTATTGTATTAAATTACATCATTTTCTTACAATAGATGATTTCATTTTCATAAATTTTGATGCAGTTATTTGTCTTTCTTTTTTGAGATGTCATGTCAACTTATGAACTATATAATATTTTGTGAATATCATGTTTTATAGACAAATATTTTCACACTAAACTTTGTTGCAGTAGATTCATTCATTCTTATATATCAACACTTCTTATACAATATTTTGTTTTAATTTGGATTATTAAAACTAAGAGGCTGTTCTAATTGATATCTGAGTTGTCTGTGTGTAGAAGAGATACAACAACACTCAAACCTTTATCCCACTATAGTGTGGTCGGCTATATGGATCATTTGTTGTCATTGTGCCATATCTTGACATATTCCCACTAATGCGTATACCATGTTTTCTTTATAGTTTTAAGCCTTTATTCCACTATAGTGTGTGTGGAAGAGATGATTCAGCAAAATATCTCACATAATTATAATAACTCTGACGGTAATATATCATATAAATATATCATATAAATATATCAACTCTTACTTAATATACTTAAATGTGACATCACATAATTATAAAAAATTAAATACACAAAATATTTGGTGCGGTGCGGTTTTTGCGGTTTTCAAAATCCAAAAACCGCACCGCACGCCGCGCTCGGTTTGTAAAAGTTTAAAACCGCACCGCACCTAAACTACGCGGTGAGGTTTAAAAATCGGTGCGGTTTTTGCGGTGCGGGCAGTTTTTGCGGTTTGCGGTTTTTCATGCTCACCCCTACCCCACGTGGACCCCCTAGTTTCCACACCACCATGAACTAATCCGCCAGCCACCAAACCACCTCTCATCAGTGTCTACACTCGTCAAACTCCGAACTCCGGAGCCCAGCTACTGCTACCGTCTACCAGTACGATCTCGCGGCCAGCTGACCCTGCCCCAGCCTCAACGGCTCATCCGATGGCCAATTATATTTCTCTACATCGGCTCTCTCATCCTTTGCGAAACTTTGCTCTTACTCTTTTCTCCGTTTCTCTACCTAACACTGTGCAGGAGGCTCTTCAACATCCTGGGTGACGTGCGGCCATGAAAGCGGAGATGTCAGCCTTGTGGGCTAATCATACTTGGGATTTGGTACCTCTTCTGTCTGCCCAGTCCCGTGTTAGCTGTAAATGGATCTTTGCCATTAAACATGCTCCGGATGGGTCTATCGATCGCCTCAAAGCCCGTCTCGTGGCTCGTGGGTTCACTCAGCAACAAGGCTTGGACTATGAGGACACTTTCTTCCCGGTCGCCAAAATAAATTCTGTCCGGGTTCTTATTTCTCTTGCTGTTCACCGGTTCTGGCCTCGACATCAACTGGACATTAAAAATGTCTTTCTTAATGATGATCTCCAAGAGACGGTGTACATGAACCAACCTCCCGGGTTTGAGACCACGGGGCAGTCTAAGGTGTGCCGACTGCGGAAAACTATCTATGGTCTCAAACAGTTCCTTCGAGCTTGGTTTGAAAAATTTAGCAAGGCTGTTCGTGATATTGGTTTTCAGCGGAGCTCTGCTGATTTCTCTCTTTTTACACATCATCGAACAACAAGGACGGTAATTCTTCTAGTCTATGTGAATGATATTCTGATAACTGGCGATGACTCGATCGGGATACAACAGATCAAACAGCACCTAAACTCTGTCTTCCAAACAAAAGATCTGGGAAACCTTCGATACTTTCTTGGACTTGAGGTTACTCGAAGACCAGATGACATGGTCCTATCTCAACAAAAATATTGTCTTGTCCTTCTTCAGGATGCTGGTTATTCCGGATGTAAACCACAAGTTGAGTGCCCATGGATGTCAACCACAAGTTGAGGGCCCATGGAGCCGAATCAGATTCTCTACTTACAAATCCTGAATATTATTGGCGTCTTGTGGGAAAACTGATATACCTAACTGTCACCAGACTCGATATCTTATTTGCTGTTGGAGTGGTAAGTCGCTTTATGCATTCACCAAGAACATCTCATCTACAGGCCGTCGAACGCGTTCTCAGGTACTTGAAAGCTACCCCGGGACGAGATTGGTATACAAGCCATCCTCCTCTTTATCCCTTATTGCATACACTGATGCTGATTATGCGGGCTCTCTTGACGATCGACGATCCACCACTGGTTTCTGTACCTATTTTGGAGGAAATCTCATCACATGACACAACAAGAAGCAATCAGTTGTTGCTCGCTCTTCTGCTGAAGCAGAGTATCGTGCTATGGCTGCGGTAGTGTCTGAACTTACCTGGTTAGAAAACCTTCTTTGTGACTTGGGTGTCGAACTCTCCTCAACTGCTACTCTATTCTGCGACAGTCAGTCAGCTATACATATTGCAAAGAATCCTGTGTTCCACGAGCGAACAAAACACATTGAGGTTGACTGTCACTTTGTTCCGGAGTAGGTGCAACTGAAGAAACTTGAATTGGAACATGTTCCAGCTTCCGGGCAAATTGCTGACATCTTTACCAAGGCTCTACCTCGGCCATTGTACCAGCAGTTTCTATCCAAGCTTGGTGTTTACGATTTGTATGCTCCAACTTGCGGGGGAGTGTTAGAAGATAATGAAAAACTATGTAAAAGCCCATTGTAATTGTGGCCCATTTATGAGCCCACATTTGTCTTAGGTTTAGTCCCACATTGTTAGTCTTGAGATTTTTCTCTTCCTCTCCTCCTATATAAGTGTATTCATACTATTGTTTTTACAAGAAATACAGCTTACAAGATTTCTTGCATCTTTTTCTACAGAAACTATTGTTGTTTTTTATTTTTAATATCATCATCAATATTTTTTTATAAATATTTTGAATTGCATCACGAAAGCGCTAAGTTTGGCAGGCGATTCAGCTTAAATTTTCATTCAAATTGTTGTTTGTTTTTTTGTACTTCACTGTAAGTTTCTTCAAAATTCTCCAATCGTGTGTTGTTCTCACTACTTGCTCGAAATTTGCCTTGCTAATGCAGATTTTGTTCCTGAATTTATGCAAAAGAAAGATCTAACTACAGTCCACTTTTTAGAAAATAATAATAGCGAAGTTTTAGGAAATGGATACAACGATGAAAAGCTTTTGTGTTGGAAAACTTCTGAACTAGAAGCTAATGATGAATCTGAATGTGGGATTGTGGATGGGGACATTAAGGAATCGGAATCTCTTAGTGCTGATGGTGAAAATGATGACATTCCTGATGATCATCAGCTCTTTACTGCTCATGAGGTCGAACTTGAGACATTTGATTTGAGAATTATACATCGCAAAAACAGGTCACAATCCTAATCCCTTCATATAACTTGTTTGTGCAATGTGTTTACTATTTAAAGTATGCTGGTTCTCACGTTGTATGGATTTATTGCAGGACTGGTTTTGAGGAAAACAAGGATCTCCAAATTGTGTTAAACTCAATTGTTGCTGGAAGATATTATCTTACTGAGTGTCTGGGTTCTGCTGCCTTTAGCAAGGTTGTCCAGGCACGTGATCTTTACACTGGAACTGATGTATGCCTTAAGATCATAAAAAATGACAAGGATTTCTTTGATCAGAGCTTAGATGAGATCAAGCTTCTCAAGTATGTTAATAAAAATGATCCTTCTGATCAGTGCCACTTATTACGTCTCTATGAATACTTCTACCATAAGGTACACAGTTTGCTCAAAGGGAGGAGTTTTTGATATCCTTATAAAGTTTTTCTTACATATATATATGGCTTGCTTTTTGTGCTAGTGTTTAGGGCGGTGGGTATAGGAGCACCTGTATTGTAATATTTTAATTATTTGATCTGAAGTTTTACCATCTTGCTAGAACTTATTACGGTTATATTGATCCTCCTTTTTTTGTGTGATTGAATTCATAAAGATAAGGCACAATGGCGACAAAGGATCCATATAGCCGACCCCACTATAGTGGGATAAAGGCTCGAGTGTTGTTGTTGAACTCATAAAGATAAATAGATAATTGAGTTACTAAATTAGAGAATTAATGTGGCAGTATTATAAAATAGTAGAATACGGCGGAGATTTCCAAGGTAGATCACAAAATATCAGACTGTTCGTGGAAAAAAAGATAATGTTACAATGGATGTTTGTTAAAATTAGGATGCATAGGTTGCATATTATATTTGAGGGATGATGGAAGAAACACCTATTTAATATAAATTAGTTGAAAGTAGAGCTAGGTGGTTCCTCTTTTTAATTAAAAGGTAGAAAATTCCTATAAGATGGACAGATAATAGCATTGAATGATTAGGTCAAGAATGGGGTAGAACAGAAGTAGCTTGAGTATAAATTATAAAACACGATTATCTCAAATACATGTTTAATACCTCACCCAAGTCTCAAGCGGGACTGTTAGGGCATCACCCTAATGGTGTCACACTTGCATGAAATAAGCTTAAGGTAACCGGAAATTTCAGCCTAGAGCTCACAATCTTTTCATTAATCATCCAACCCGCTTCGCAGTAGAAACTCGCCTCTACATATAAGGGAGACAAAATAAATGAAATAACTAACCAACAAATAAGGAAATTGTTGTTATTTGTGTATTTTTGGTTACTTTTATTTCATGCTTTCTTTATGTCCTCCTCACCCATATATACTGAGTTGTAGTTCTCTATTTTGATTATTGAATACGATTAAGAGTTTCAAAAAAAAATACAAGTACCATGGGATCTGTGAAGGGATATGGATCCTTGTTCTTAAAAGAGAGGAGCTTATCTAACTATACTGTGATAACATGCCGGCCATCGGTATTGCTCACAACCCAGTACACCACGATCATATTAAACACATTAAGATCGATCGATACTTTATCAAAGAAATTGTGAGAGGCATTGTGGTTACTCTATTTGTGCCATCCGAACAACAATTGACCACCATTCTCACTGAGGGATTTAATGCACGTGTGTTTGAAAAGATCATTGGCAAGTTGTACATGGTTGATATCACACACCCAACTTGAGGGGGGTGTTGGTATTTGTGTATTTTTAGTTACTTTTATTTCTTGCTTTCCCTATGTCATCCTCGCCCATATATAGTGGATTGTAATTCTCTATTTTGATTATTGAATATGATTAAGAGTTTCATAAAAAATAATAATAAAAGCATCACGAGTAGGTTTCCAGACACCGGTTCAACACCTTTTTGCTCGCCAGTCTGTAGGTGGTAAATTGTGCTCATTCAGACTTGGGTGCCTTGACGTTTGATTACGACCTGTTAGAAGTTGCTCAAAAAATTGGATCCCTATCACTAAAATTGGATCCCTATCATTGATGATTGAGGAAGGGCATCATTGTAAACCGACCACATGATGAGTTAATGCACTTTCCACAATCGTGGGGGTAACAGGATGACATAAAGTTATAAAATGTCTGTACTTGAAGAGTCGGTTCACAAAGACCAAAATGCAGTTCTGGCCCTGGAACTTGGGTAGTGATGAAGTCCATAGATATATCCTCCCAGACGAGTTATGGTATGAGAATTGTTTGCAAAAATTCACTAGGGAAGTTTATCTTTCGGCTTTTGGCACGTTCGGTAGGAGGCTACAAACTTCATGATTTAAGCATTTCCTTCAAATAAATTGTGGCCTCCAGAAGGCGGTAAGTACGAAAAACATCCCCATGGACGACGTTAGTAGTGGAATGAAACTCGGCGAGGAGTCGTGCAATATAGGCAGACATTGTTGACAACAACAACCGTCATGGTAGTAAAGGAAATCTCTCGGGAAGTTGTGTGGCGGCTGTCCCCCTGAATTCTGGTAGAGTGTAGTCATGATCTTATTGAGGTGGTCGGACATGACTTCCCCTTGGATACCTCGCGTTTCCTTCCAAACAAGCCGCGAGATGAGTATGAGTGAAGATTATTCATCCTGTCGCGACATGGTGTAGGTGGCGAGGTTGATTTTACCTTAGCGGAATTCAACATTGAAATCGTAACCCAATAGCTTGACCACCCATAATTGTTGTGTTTGAGTGGAGATTTTCTGATCCAAAAGATAGCGAAGGCTATGATGATTAGTTTGTACCACAAACTTGCGGCTTAACAAATATGGCCGCCAATGTTTTAGGTTGACTTTCTTGCATGAGTACGCCACCGATGTTGGAGCCAGAAGTGTCACACTCAATCGCGAGTGTCTTGGTGAAATTTGGCATAGCTAAAACGGGTGCGGTGACTAGTGCCTGCTGTAATTTACGAAAGGTGTTGTCGGACTCCGGGCCTCTAGCGTCCACAAAAATCTACAGTCGGCCTCCTTATGCAGGAGAGTGTCGAAAGGTGCTATCAGCCCTATGTAAGATTGGATAAAACATTGGTAGTATACTGTGAGGCCCAAAAAGCCCCATACAACCTTCTGAGATAGTGGTGTGGTCATTGCAAAATAGTCGTGACTTTGTACAGATCCATGGCGACGTCATTTACGGAGATGGTGTTACCAAGTAACTGATGCACGTATGTCCAAAGTCACATTTCTTTTGGTTCACATAGAGGTGTTGTTGTAGGGTGGTCTATGTATCAAAAAAATGTTGTAGATGATCTGACCATCAACAACTATAGATGAGGATGACGTCAAAAGAGACAAGGAAGTAAAGGCGAAAACTAGTCGGTATACCTCATTCATGGTTGATTGGAAAGTGGTAGGTATATTGGTGTGCTTGAACGACATATCCAAGAACTCGTCATGACCGTTGTGAGTCAGAAACACAATGTTATTGACATATTATGGTTGGACTCAAATTTGATGTTATTTGGAGTGCAAATCTAACTTAGAGAAGACTGTGGTCCCTTGTAATTCGTCCAAGAATTCTTCGATCACTGGAATGGGATATTTGTCAACTAATGACGATGGTTGCACGATTAAATTTTCAATAATCCACCCAGAATCACCATCTGTCATCCTTATTGCAAACCAAAAGAACTGTAGAATGGGCGAACGCTATGCCGTATGATGTAACGTTAAGAATGAACTAAAATAGCTCCGACCCGTGCTGGAGAGGGATGCTACGATCATTGGAGGAGGATCCGCTGGTGAGGTTAAAACTAATGGAAAAAATGTGAAGGCTTTCTTTAATATCCCCATTATGCGGTCTTGTCTTTCTGGTTGGATATTCATTGGTGGTGATCAGGCCAGTGTACCATAGTGGGCCACATAAGTTCACGATCGTCGATCGAGCGATGACACACATAGAGGTTGGAGAATGTGCAACAAAGCTACCCCCCTGAAGTGTGCACCGTTCCCCTACGCTGCGGAATTTCATCGCCATAGTCGCCCAATTAACATTAACATTGCTTAAAGTACACAACCAAGAGGTTTCGAGGATGACATCATCGTCGCCTCGATGTATAAATCAATGGTGGTTGGGCATAGTTAGTCTTGCAAAGTCATATTGCTACAAATCTCACCCGCTGGAGCTCGATGTCCGACGCCTAAATGGATGGTGAATCCTGGGATGAGTTCGGTGGGGAGTCATAATTGGGCTACCGAGTCCCGAAAGATGAAGTTGTGGCTGACCCCACTATCGATCATGATAGGAATAGGGTGATAAGCCAATTCGCCATGTAGTTTCATCGTTTGGGGACCCAAAATGCCACCCACAGAGAAACATGAAAAATTTAGGCGATGTAAGAGTGCCCCCAATTTTACAGTAGGTAAACCATCTTCGAGCTTTAGAGCCTCAAAGTCGGCCATGCAAATGTCGTCCACCTCGTCATTGATGAGCGCTCGCAATTCCTTCATGAGGCAATTGTGGGTGATGGATACTATTGTTTGCAACAAAGATAAAGTCTTCTGTTGGACAAATTGTTGTACTCCTGGTTACATAGGCGACATGTGGGTGGATTGGGGGGGGGGGGTCTGCCGCGATAGTTAGGGGCAGCTCGGGCCACTAGAATGCGAGTGACTGAGGTGGAGGGAATGGATTCAACGCAGAGGAGTGATGTAGTGGGACGGATAAGGGTGTCGACCCAGTTGGCGTCCGTGCACTAAATTCGACTTTCACGCGAAGGGTTAAATCCATAGCTTGGTTGAGTGAGGTTGAATGTAAGGTGAGAAGACACATGCCGATGTTTGTCTAGAGACCGTACTTGAAATATCCCAAGATTGGTTCAGAAGAAGGTCCGGAACGTGGGTAAGCTCGGTGGTTGAATGTGGGAATGTCGCTGCGGTTTGCCAGAGGAAAAGGGCGTTTGAGCGGCAAAAGCGCTATTCAAATATTGGTGTGGTGAATCTAGGGCGGCGGGTTTGGTGGTGGTTGATGGTTGTTGACCCAGTTGGAGATTGAGGAGGAGCGTGATGTTAAAGGCGTATTGCTCATCCTCAGCGTCAAGGAGGGATGTTAGGGTGGACGCAACATGTTTGACGATCTCTAAGAAAAAGTCAGGCATCATGCAAGTATTCAGGCGATGAAGGGATGACGATATGCAGGTGTCGGTTGGCTTGAGTGCATGATGGCTACGAAAGCAAAATCCGTTGATGACAGTTGAGATTAGGCGGAGCGGGTGCGAGGTTGATGTGAGCGCTTGATCGCTGCAACCGTCGGCGAGCAAGACTTGGTTGGTAGTGGAGGGATGATGTGGAGCAATGCTCGACGGAGAGATCCCAATGGCGGCACGCAGGCAGGATCGGCGGGTCGGACGAATGTTAGGGCATCACCCTAACGACGCCGCGACTGCACGAAGAGACTCAAGGGACCGAAAATTTCAGCCTAGGCTCTCAATCTTTTCATTTATCAATCAGCCAGCCTTACAATAGAAACTCCCCTTTATTTATGAGGGAGAGTGAATTAATAAAGGAAATAATTAGCAAGAAAATAAGGAACTAAAGCTAACAAGCAAAACTGAAATTCAACTAATTCATATTTTGATATTAGGGAAATAATATTTAGAAGATATTCAACGGTCATGATCACCCTAGCTCTTAGATGGTCTGCCCGCTTCTTTTACCTGTTGTTTATATATGTGGCATACTTGTGGTGTGTTCGAGTGCTTGCCGTCCTGACCTATCATGGTTGGGACAAATGGAGGATTATAATACATAGGATCAACGTCAAATACTTAGATTAGGCTAATGTGGTAATGCTTAAAACAAGATTTTTAGAGTAACTTGCCCCTTCTTTTTCTTCGTAATTGTCTAGCACAGAATATTAAGTATCAGGCTGAGCATGGCTCTTATTAGTTCCAAGGTGAGAAAAATTGTCCCAGGGGAGCATTCTTTAAATTAACTTTTGTAAAATCCTTTCAGGGGACTCTCAGCAATAAAAGGCATGGAAAATTGAAGTTCCTGAGGAGATTTTAATAAGGCTCTTTAGTTCTGTTGGGAAACATCTTTGATGATTTGATGGGACAAAACGTTACGATGATAATGTTATGTATTTCTGGAATTCTCCTTTCTTTTCTGTAAACAACAAATTGCATTCTTTCTTTTGTAAAAGCTGATCTATCAAATAGTGGACATTGTTTAGAAAAATTCTCATGATTTGGTAGATCATGTTATCATAATACACCAGTTGTATAGTGCATATTTTCTGTATTTGTCCCAATGGAAGCTATCCGAGAAGCTAGACAAAAGGTGAAGAAAATTGTCTAATTTCATGCAGGCAGTCGGAGATAGCCGACCGGGCATTCGTCGATCGAGGAAATGATCGCTGACTGAATGCTGACTGAATGTCTGATCGCTGACTGGGCATTCGCCGATCGAAGCTCGATTGCCCACTGGGTGTTCGTTTACCGAACGACATTTCACCGATTGGGTACCCGAACACCGACCGATCTTAAGTCCGTTCTCCCAGAGCTTTTTTACTAGCTTTTCACCGACCGGTCTGAAGAATGCCGATCGCTAATTCTTATTCTACAAAGTGGTCCTGGAACCCTCCCTTTAGCTTAACAGAGATTGTCGTTTGCTGACCGCGGCTCCATGACTGATGCTCGTTGACCGTGGCTCCACGATCGCCGTTCGCGGACCGAGGCTTACAGAAGGAAATTCATTCTATTGAAGAATAAAGACCTGAAATCGCTGATCATTGATAGGGGCTCAACGATCGCCCACCGAAACTATATTTTGTCGGGATTCAAAAAGAGTTGTTAATGCTCTGAAAAGGTGCTCTTTCGCTGATATGATCCCAAAGAGGAATCCAGCAAGAGGAAGGGCCGAAGGCGGTGAGGGAGAGGAAAGAGGAGAGAATGAGAAGGAAAAAAACCTATGAAGCAACCCTAAATTCCATATATTCAAAACATAATTAGAAGGAGTACAACGCAACCCCTTATATGAAGTGTTGTAGATGTTGGCCGACATGTCTGACATGTCGGCCGACATAAAGATTTTGGGGATAAAACGCCACGACATCGATATTTTAAGCAAAAATGTTGTTTTTGAAAATATCACCCGATATATCCGTTTAACCCGATATATCAGGCGATATTTTGCAACCGATATATCGTCAAGAGTGTTAAAAGTATTGTTTTCATATTTTATGAGACCAAATACCAGTTAAGGTGTTACCGTGTGACCTTAAGGTCATGAGTTCGAGTCCTAGAAGTAGTCTCTTGCAAAAATGCAGGGTAAAGTTTGCTTACATTTCACCCTTATGGTGGGATCCTTCCCCGGACCCTTGCTGCACGAGGATGTTTTGTGCACTGGGTTCCCCCTTTTGAAGAGAGCAAACAAAATATTTTATTTTGTGCTTCATTTCGTGCATCTCTCTAAGTTTAGTGTCGACTAATTTCTCATCTCGCTCTCATTTGATGAACTTTATCTCGTTTATTGCAGTCGGCGACTTTTTTGTGTAATTTATAAACATATACTATGCGTATATATGTTTATTGTGTAATTTATTAACATACATTTTGTATTTAATTGTTCATATTTATAAAAACTGTGTATATATATGAATACATTTATTTAAGTACTAAAATCCGACATTGTAAAATATTCCCGATATATCCCCCGCAATCCGACATTCAATATTTCAAACTCAAACCGACATGAACCCGACATCCAACATCTGCAACCTTGGTTATAGGCACGGAGTGCTGATAATGAAAAGCAGTGCGAATAAAATACTGCGTACACATAAATGAAAATAACATAAAAATGCAAATAAAATGATCACGTCGGCGGTGTCTTCGGTCTCTCCTTCTCTAGACAGACCCTTTATCGTCTCCTTCCTCGTGCGGCCCGCCACGATGTCTCGTCGGCTTGTATGTGTCCCTCGGCATGCGCAATTGTAACAATGCCCACCGTCTGGAAAATATGTCTTGTCCCCAAGACAATGGTCGGAGGGGTGACGACATAAGTGATCCTGGGGAAGCCACATGGCTTTGGACTTCAGACGGTAAGACCCAGTAACCAGGATCTCCTGCGAACCAGAGTCCCTTTGAAGGTGGTAGTGGCAATCAAGCAACCTAGCTGGGTAGTACAACTCTAACTACCGTATTTCTTCCGGACCAGAGAAAGCTGGGCTGGTGGCAATCCTGTCGGAGGCTGGATGACGTCAGCGAGCACAATAGAAAGCTCTTGGTGGTCCATTGGGGAAGGAAAAGTCATGTCAAATAGGCTTGAGAGGGCCCACAACCCCGCGGATAGGCCGACATCCATGTTCCGCTGGATCGTGCAAAGGGAGACCAGAAAGGGAGGAGAGGGTAGTCACCGTTGAGGTGACATGGCTGGCCCCCGTGGAAGAACTGCATGGTCATAGTTGCCCAATTAACGCGTACATCGCTGAGCGTGTGGAGCCAAGCCACCCTTAAAATGGCATCGATATCTCCCATGCCAAATGCGTAGAAGTCCGCGGTTACGGAACAGGACCCCACAAAAATAAGCACGACAGTGCAACGACCCTGAGTCGGTCAGCGACGTCCATCGCCCAGGCGGATCGCAACATCTGGAGAGGGAGGGAACTGAGAGAAGACGGAGCTGCTGCACCAGACACTCAAAGATGAGGTTGTGGCTTGCGCCACTGTTCACCATGATGATGATAAGATGATTCCGCAGTGTGCCCGAGAGCTGCATGGTTTCTTCGCCAGAGATCCCGCCCGTCAATGCGCATGATAACTCCATTCGGTGGAACGTAGTTGCAGTGGAATCGAGTGGTGTATCCCCCGCTGAGTGCTCCAGGGCCTCAAAGTCAGCCAGGGTAACCTCAGGGTCGACGTCGCTGATGATGGCGTGGAACTCCTTCACAGAGCACTCATGATTAGGGGAGTAGGGTTGGTGGCACATAAAATAGAGACCCTTACTACGAAGCTCATTGTAATCACTATTTGAGATGTGCTGAGGGGCCGGTGGGCGGCACGACCGATTTCCCCAAGGCGGCGGCCGCAGTGGAGGAGATGTGGCTGGTACCGCCAAGGCGGTCGGAGCTGGTGGCGGTTAGTCGTAGGAGCAGGTGGTCGGGGAAGGATGTTGGCTTTCCACCAGGTGCGCTAAATCCATGACGTCAGAGACTATGCGGGGATGGTGCGTGTATTGACGAGAGAGAATATGTGGCAGTAGACCCTGCATGAAGAAGCCCATGTAATGATCGGGTGATTGCCCGAGAACGTTGGAGACCAGGGCGACAAACTCATCGACATAGTTGTCCAGGACGGCTGGTTGACAAACGACTAAGGGCTTTGGAGGTGGTATCTGGAGCGAGGTCACTAGAGGAGCGAGTGTTGGGAGCCATGAGTCCGGAAACATCAGATTCCGGTCGGAAATGGGCAGATCAGACTGGGATTGGTGGAACCCGAGGACGGGCGTCCTTCCTGCGTTAAAACAACTCGAAACCAACAGATCGGGGGGGGGGGGGGGGCAGTTACATGCTGGTGTATCCCCCGCTGTGTTTCCTCCCGTCCATCTCCTCACCTCACAGCCACCATCCCAAAAATTCCTTCCATCCTTCCTCCAATCCTCACTGTTTTTGCCCCAGACCCACCGCACAGGCCACTGATTTTCCTGTCTAAAAAATACCAGCCCCATTTTCTACTCCACCATCTTCAACCCTGTCACTGCCCAACTGCCGCTCTCCGCCTGCCGTGACTGCGCTGTGAAGGGATCGAAAAGCTATTGTCGGAACCCTCCCGGTGAGATCTTCCCTTTCTCCACCTCTCAATCTTCTTAATAGCAGTTATTATGATAATTTCAGCAAGTTTTTGTCACATTCAAGTGTAGCGCGTGCTTACCCTAATCATTCATAGCCGTTATTCTATTTTGTGTTAGTCTCTTGCTTAATTTGTGTTCTTGCCACATTTATTTTTGTAGAAAAGTGGTTCAAACCTTGTATATACTTCTTGAATACAAAAATACAAGTATGAGTACAAATATATAGGAGAGAGGAGAGTAAGAGTCAGCTATACCAACAATGCGAGACTAAACACTAAATCCTACATGAGCCATATTAATGGGCCAATACATCATTTTTCCTAGTATTTTTTAACACTCCCCCGCAAGCTGGAGCGTACAGGCCGTAGACACCAAAGCTTGGATAAGAACTGATGTTACATTTGTCCTGTTAGTGCCTTGGTGAAGATGTCAACAACTTGTCCTGACGCTGGAACATGCTCCAGCTCTAATTTCTTTAATTAAACCTTTTCACAAACAAAATGATAGTCAAATTTAATGTGTTTGGTCTGCTCATGAAACACATGATTCTTCGCAATGTGAATTGCAGTCTAACTATCACAAAACAAGGTTGCTGGTGAGGATAATGTGACCCCCAAATCACTAAGTAGACCCTCAAGCCAGGTGAGTTCAGATACAACGGTTGTCATTGCACGATACTCAGCTTCAGCAGAAGAGCGAGCAACTATAGACTGCTTCTTGCTATGCCAAGTGATAAGATTCCCTCCAAAGTAGGTGCAGAAAGCTGTAGTGGAATGTCGATCATCCATAGAGCCCACGTTGTCCGCATCTGAGTATGCAACAAGAGATAAAAAGGAGGATGACTTATATACCAATCCTTGTCCAGGAGCTGTCTTCAAATATCTGAGGATGCGTTCTACTGCCTGGAGATGATAAGTCCGAGAAGTATGCATAAATCGACTGACCCCTCCAACAACAAACAAAATATCAGGTCTTATAACTGTTAGGTATATCCGTTTTCCCACAAGACGCCGAAAATACTCAGGGTTCGTATGCAGGGAATCAGAGTCAGACCCATGAGCACATAACTTGTTGTTTGCATCCATCAGAGTTTCCACAGGTTTACACCCAGAGTAGCCAGCATCGTGGAGGAGATCAAGGCAATACTTCCGTTGTGACAGAACAATACCATCAGACCGTCTTACAAACCATATCCAAGAAAGTGCCTGAGATTCCCTAAATCTTTTGTTTGAAAAACAGAGTTCAAGTGTTGCTTGATTTTCTGTATCCCTGTGATGTCATCACCAGTAATCAAGATATCATCCATATAAATTAGGAGAATGACAGTCCCAGTTGATTGATGATGCGTGAAGAGAGAGAAGTCAGCCGAGCTCCGTTTGAATCCAACGTCGCGAACGACTTTATTAAAATTTTCAAACAAAGCACTGAGAGATTGTTTGAGACCATAAATAGATTTCCGAAGATGACACACACAGGACTCCTCCATGGTCTCAAATCTGTGAGGTTGATGTATGTAGACCGTTTCTTGAAGTTCGTCATTCAAAAAGACATTTTTAATATCCAGCTGATGGAGAGGCCAGTGACGATGCACAACCACGGAGATCAATACCCGAACAGAGTTCAACTTGACAACGGGAGAAAATGTTTCATCATAATCAAGTCCCTGTAGTTGAGTAAATCCCCAAGCCAGAAGATATGCCTTTAGCCGTTCGACTGTCCCATCCGGAGCATGTTTTATAGCAAACACCCACTTGCAACTGACACACGAATGTCCGAGAGGAAGAGGAACCAAATCCCAAGTCTGTTTAAGCCAAAGAGCAGTCATTTCCTTGTCCATGACCGCGCGCCACCCTGGATGTAGAAGAGCCTCCTGCACTGAGTTAGGAATAGAAATGGAGAGGGAGAAAGCAAACTTGCGTAGAGGTGGAGAAAGACGATGCAGAGAAACATAATTGGTCATGGGGTGAGCGGTAGATGCTGATGCTGGATCGCCAGTCTGTGGGATAGCACTGGTGAAGGAAGGTTGTTGTAGAGCTCCAGAGACCGGGGTACGACGAGTGTAGACATGAAGAAGAGGTGGTTTGGGTGGTAGAGGTGGAATAGGTGGCAAAAGAGGAGTGGGAAGAAGAGGTGGTAGAGAAGTTGTGACGAGAACAATCAGACGAGGAATGGAAGGGGAGAGAGGAGCGGTGGCAGATGATGAGTTGTAGAATGGTTGAGCCTCCCGAAAGGTGACATCGGCGGAGACAACAACTTTGTCAGTAGTCGGGGAATAACACACAACCTTTCTGGGTCCGAGAGTACCCGAGAAACATACATTTGCTAGCCCAAGGAGCAAACTTATCCGTGATCGGACCAAGATTGTGAACATAGCATGTGCAATCAAATACACAAGGCGTGAGAGTAAACGAAGTTTGAGACGGAAAGAGAAGACTAAACGGAGTGGCATAGTCGAACATAGATGAGAGCATGTGATTGATGAGGTGATATGCCACAGAGACAGCAAAGTTCCAAAAACGAGTAGGAACCTGCATTTGAAGCATGAGAGATCGAGTAACATCTAGAAGATGACGATTCTTTCGCTCGTCCACACCTTTTTGTTGAGGCATATATGCACACGAGGTTTGATGTATAATATCGAATTCGTTGCATAAGTTCATAAATGTCCGACTAGTGTATTCTCTGACATTATCCGTGCGAATGACTTTTAGAGGAGAGGGGAACTGTGTACGTATCTCACTAAGGAAGGCGCGAAATGTAGTGGTTAGTTCAACACGATCCCGAAGTAAGTATAACTAGGTTAAGCGTGAATAATCATCAATAAAAGTGATAAAATAACGATAGCCAAACATACTAGGGGTTTTATAAGGTCCCTAGATATCAGAATGCACTAATGATAATGAAGTATCATTCCGAGTACAAGTAGGAGAAAAAAACACGATGTTGTTTGCCAAAGATACAAGACTCACAAGAAAACTTATGTAGGGAGACATCCAAAAGAGCCTTCTTGAGAACCTGGATGAGAACATGCCCAAGACGACGATGCCAATCAGTAGTAGAGACAATAAAGAGAGCAGAAGGAGGTACATCGATGAGGTAGAGCCCATTTGACAGACGTCCTTTACCAATGATATTCTGCGTTTGTCGATCCTGCACAACAAAAGTAGAAGGCGAGAAAGTAACACAACAATTAAGGTCTTGTGTGAGGTGGTTAACAAAGAACAAGTTAAATGAGGAAGCAGGAACATGAAGAGCAGAAGTCAGAGAGAGAGTGAGTGTGAGAGGTATATCAGCAACACCAGAAACAGGGGTGGTATCACCATTTGCCACAATGATGAATTTGGGATGAGCAGTCACTGAATATTGCGGAGGACGTTGCGAAGTAATATGATGTGTGACACCCGAATCCACAGTCCAGGGAGGGCTCTGTGAGAGATATGATATACCTTCATTTGAAATAGATGCGACAGAGCCTGACGAGCGAGAGATCACCCCTTGTAGGTGTTGGAGCTGAGTGCGTAGAACATCAATGTCTGCCCGAGCAGAAGTAGCAGAGTCCGGGGCAGGAGTAGCAGGAGGATCAACCATAGCTTGTGGAGGCAGGCCATGTTTGCGATAGCAGGTGGCCTCAAGATGTGGAGGCAGACCATGTTTGCGATAGCAGGTGGCCTCAAGATGGCCATCCCGTCCGCAATAGGTGCACTTAAGATGAGATTTGCCAGACCAGCCACGTCCCCGCGACGTGTTGCGTCGTCCACGGGCCGAGGACCCCCGAGCAGGCGAAGCAGGTGTAGAGTGTTGTATAAGAGCTGGGTAGTGAGTAACAGGAGCATCCTGGGGCAGGGTGACCTTCAGAAGCATAGAGCACACATCAGACAAGGATGGAGTGGTAGTAGATGAAAGAATCTTGGCCTGAACACTATGCAGGTGAGAGGGAACCCAAGACATCATTATCGCAATCCCGACAACTCCTTTCTGGGCCCGTTGAGAGGTCAGATCTGTAGTGGGAGGTTGATGCTGGATACAGGCCTCGACCAGGGTCTTGACTTTAGCAACAAAGGAGATCATATCACTAGGAGCCCCAATATTAAGGTTCTGAAAATCCGAGATAATGTCGAATAAATGTTGCAAACTATTCTGCCCAAAGTAAAAAAGAATGAAGCTCCTCCCACAAGGCCTTTGCCGTGTCATGATACATAGCCATTCGATAGGACTCGGTGTCCATGGAGTTGAGTCGCCAAGATTGGACCCGACCATCATCTCGAAGCCACTCATCGGTGGGAGCGTTCGGCGTGACCCGAGTCAGGTGATGAAGAAGACATTTCGTCTGCAGGACATGACGAACCGAGTGTACCATTCCAAAAAATTTCACTTCCCACTGAAAAAAATAGTAGTAATTCAGAGTTCATCCCGAAGCTTGGGAACTGGAGCCGCAACACGATCAGGTAGAACAAAGGATGCATTAGAATTTTCAGGCGCCATGAGTTCGCAGCGGGTAGAAGGAGCCCACAGCGGTTAGAGGAATGACGACAAGAAGCCTGAGCGAGCAGCGACCAGAATTAGAGGCCGACGAATAGGCACTAGACCGTGCGGTTAGAAGCAGACCACAACAAGATCAACCGAGAAAACGAAAAGCCGCAGGTAGTCCGCGTGAACAAGCAAGTCGAGCAGATAGGCACGAAGCGGCAAGGCAGACGACAAGAGAAGAGTGGCAAGGCAGTCCGGTCAACAAGAAGACCCCGCAGAAGAAGTCTTGCGTCAGTTGCGTGACAAGGAGACCGTGCGACAAGAAACGAGGCCGCAACGAGGACTCCTTGAGACAAGAACGATAAGACTCCTTGCGACAAGGAGACCGCGCGTCAAGAAATGAGGCCGCTGCGGGAAAGACCACCACAGATCGAGAAGATGTCGTGCGACAAGAAGTCGACACGACAAGAAGAGAGAGAAGGTTGTAGCGGACAGAAACATGCCGTAATAGATAGGAGCAGGCCGCCACGACTAGAACAAATGACCAGATGGAGAGATCTTATCACAGGAAGAAGGGAAGCCGCAGAGGGTAGAAAACAACCCGTAGCGGTTAAGAGAAACTAACCGCACGGGAGTGAGGTCCACTTGCCAGATAGAGGAAGACTATAAAAGGAGCATAGAAGAGAAAGAAGAGGTGGATCCACGGGAGAGAAGAACAAGGTGGTTAGAAAGGAGGAAGTCGCAGAGGTAATGCGGTCAACCAGAAACACAGGTCGCCCGGTTAATCAGAAGACTGGACGGTTAGAAAAAAAACATGCAAGATCGTTCGCGTTGATACCATGTAGAAAAGTGGTTCAAACCTTGTATATACTCCTTGAATACAAAAATACAAGTATGAGTACAAATATATATGAGAGAGGAGAGGAAGATTCAGCTATACAAACAATGTGAGACTAAACACTAAATCCTACATGTGCCATATTAATGGGCCAATACATCATTTTTCTCTAACAATTTTAAAGCCAATAACTTTGGAAGATGAAAGCTAGTCTTTTCTGTTATTCGGTGGTGTGCCTATTCTAGAAAATTTAATATTATGTCAAGTGAATCCCACTTAGATTTAAAATTTATGAAGCCAGTTTACATCATCTGACTACGACACCTACCTAGAATGTCGTCCCTTTTACCGCTCACCCTCTCTCTCATTATGTCTCCTTTCACCACATATCTCCTGACTTTCGTAGGTTTGCAACTTCTTTGTTGTCCATTTCTACCCCTCTTTTGAGCAGGAATATCTCCAGCCTCCGAGGCGGCGGGCCGCGATGAATGACAAAATAACCGCCCCTTAGGCTAATCAGACATGGAACTTTGTCTCCCTTCCTCTTGGCCAATCCTACGTGGGATGTAAATGAGTCTTCATTGTCAAGCACCTTCTTGATGGGACATTTGAGCATCTTAAAGCTCGTCTTGTGGCCTACAATTTCACTCAACAATATGACCTCAATTATTAAGAGATGTTCTCTCCAACCACTAAGTTGAATACGATTCAGGTACTGGTTACCTTGGTCGTCCATTGTCATTGACAATTGTTTAACCATGATATCATGATGCATTCCTTACGATGATTTAGCCGAGACTGTCCATATGCAACAACTTCTTGGTTATGAAACACGAGGGGCCTTTAACAATCTATATGAGCTTGGTTTAACAAGTTTAGTTAGGCCATTCAAGATGTTGGGTTCACTTATAGCTCGACATACTTCTCATTATTCACTTGTTGTTACCCTACCAGTACCGTGATACTTATGTATGTTGATGATATTCTCATCATGGGCAGTAATCTGAATGACATCTATCTGATCAAGAAGCACTTGGACTCGAACTTTCAGACCAAAGATTTGAGATGCTTTCGATACTTCTTGGGTATTGAGGTAGCTCATCGGATCGATGGATTTGTTCTATCTCAATTGAAGTACCGCCTCGATTTTCTTCACGTTGCAGGTTACTCTGGTTGCATGTCCTCTAACACACCAATGGATGTCAATCACTAGGTCTGTTCTCACGCGCCTGACTATGATCCTCTCCCGAATTTGGAGTACTATCGTCTCCTTGTTAGAAAGCTTATCTATCTGACTGTCACACGACTTGATTTCTCATTTGTTGTTGGCACGGTTAGCCATTTCATACATGCTCCTCGGATATCGCACCTCCAAGCTATCAAACGAATCCTCCGGTATCCGAATAATGCTACAGGACAAAGGCTTGTGTATAATCCTTTTTCTTCTCTATCATTAATTGCCTATTTTGATGCATATTATTCTGTCTCCCTCGATGATCGTCGTTCTACGAGTGAATATTGCACATATTTTGGTGGACATCTTGTTATTTGGCTGAGCAAGAAGCATACGGTGGTGTCACGCTCCTCCGCGGAGATTGAATATCGTTCGTTGACGTCTGCTGTTTCAAAATTCACATGATTGGAAAGTCTCCTTTTTGATTATGGTATCATGCTCCCCTCTCTGGCCGTCCTGTACTATGATTGTGAAGTTGTCGTTCATATTATCGAGAATCTAGTCTTTCATGAATGCACCAAACATTGTTGTCGATTGTTATTTCATCCGAAAAAATGTTCAATTTTGCAAAATTGATTTGCGACATATACCTTTCGTCGAGCAAATCTCAGATATTCTCATTAAGACCCTACTGCGCTTCCTATACCGACAGCTCGTTTCAAGCTTGGTGCCTCCAATCTGTATGTTCCAGCTTGTTGGGGAGTGTAGAACCATGAATAAACCCAATGTAAAGGCCTACTTCTTGGCCCATTAGGAGATTCCTCTCATGTATAGAGTAGTCCCACATCTTGATTTGGAGTTAAGATTTCACTCCTCCCTCCTATATATATATTTATTATAAATGAATATACATATCTTGAAAGCACACCGATCTTTTAATTTGGACCATACGATCCAACTGCATCGAAGATTTGCCACCGTCGGATTATAGATGACTTGCTTTGTCAGTGTTGTATGAACATTGGTTTATATATTGATTATAGATGACTTGCTTTGTTAGTGTTGAAAGAGTTCAAAAATTTGTATGTATTGCTTGTGTAACTAAATACAATGAGAGAATACAAATATATAGGAGGGAGAAGGTGAGAAGAAATTCTATACAAGATGTGGGACTAAGAAGAGAAAAAGGAAATACAATAAAAATGAGTCCAATAATGAGCTCTTTACATGCGCTTTTCTAACACTCCCCCGCAAGCTGGAGCGTACAAATCGTATGCGCCAAGCTTGGACAAGCACTGATAGAAGAGGGTACTGGAAAGAGCCTTTGTGAGGACATCCGCAATTTGTTCAGTTCCCGGAACATGCTTGAGTTCGAGCTTCTTCATTTGAATCTTTTCCCGAATGAAATGACAGTCAACTTCAATATGCTTTGTTCTCTTGTGGAAGACCGGGTTCCTGGCTATATGTATAGCAACTTTGCTGTCACAGAGGAGGAGAGCCGGGGAAGGGAGCTTTACACCCAGATCGGTAAGGAGACTTTAAAGCCACGTCAATTCTGAAACCACCGATGTCATTGCCCGGTATTCTGCCTCAGCTGATGATCGAGCAACGACCGCTTGTTTCTTGCTTCGCCAGGTAATCAAATGTCCCCCAAAATATGTGCGAAACCACTGATTGACCGTCGATCGTCAAGGGAACCAGCATAATCAGCATCAGAATATGCCACCAATGTTGGAGCTGAAGATGAGGTTTTGTATATCAGTCCTTGACCAGAAGCCGTTTTAAGGTATCTGAGAATGCGTTCAACGGCCTGAAGATGAGATCTTCGAGGGAAATGCATATACCGACTGACAATACCAATAGCGAAGGAAATATCTGGTCTGGTTACCGTGAGGTAGATCAATTTTCCAACGAGACGACGATAGTATTCTGGATTCTGGAGTAGGAGATCTGAGTCAGATGCTTGAGCGCACAAATTGTGATTTACATCCATTGGGGTGTCAATCGGCTTACAACCTGAATAGCCTGCATCATGGAGGTCGAGGCAGTACTTATGCTGAGAGAGGACAATACCATCTGGCCGTCTGACAACTTTAAGACCCAAGAAGTATTGAAGGGGCCCCAGATCTTTTGTTTGAAATACGGAGCTCTGATGTAGTTTGACCTCCTGTATTCCTTTCGAGTCGTCTCCTGTAATTATGATATCGTCAACGTATACTAGCAGAAGAACCGTTCTCGTTGTTCGGTGACGAGTAAACAATGAGAAATCTGCCGAGCTCCGAGTAAAACCAACCTCCCGAAGGGCCTTACTGAACTTGTCAAACCACGCCCGTGAGGATTGTTTGAGACCATACAAGGCCTTCACAAGACGACAGACCTGAGACTCCCCCGTGGTCTCAAACCAGGGAGGTTGCTGCATATAAACTGTTTCCTAGAGATCGCCATTCAGAAAGACATTCTTAATATCTAGTTGGAGTAAGGGCTACCGGCGCTGGACATCCACGAAGATGAGGACTCGAACAGTGTTGAGTTTGACCACCTAAGAAAAAGTTTCTTCATAGTTGAGCCCCTGTTGTTGGGTTAAGCCACGAGCCACCAAACGAGCTTTCAGACGGTCAATCGTCCCATCAGCAGCATGTTTGATGACAAAGACCCACTTACACCAAACTGGTTTATGACCCGGAGGAAAGGGTACGAGAGTCCATGTCTGGTTGGCCCAGAGAGCAACCATTTCCTTCTCCATGGCGGCCCGTCATCCAGGATGTTGGAGTGCCTCCAACACAGAGTTAGGGACCAAAACCGAGGAAAGAGAAGTAGAAAATGTGTGAAGGTGGGGCGAAAGGTGATGCAAGGAGACAATTTGCCAGAGGATGAGCAGTGGAGGCCGCTACCTGATCAGCAGGGCGCGAAGTAGCCGAGGTCGAGGCTGACTGCAGAGGGGCAACGAAACCGGAAGGGGGACGAGTGTAGATACGAATAACAGGCGGCCTGGAGGGCGCATGAGCCAGAGCATGTGGAACCGGTGGCAGAGGTGTAGTAACGGGGATAACAGGTCGTGGGAGGAGTGGAAGGAGAGTTGTCGGTATGAGAGGAGTGAGTAAAGGAGCAGAGAAGAACGACTGATCCTCCCAAAAGGTAACATCAGCAGAAACAGAGACCTTGCGGGTAGCGGGAGAATAAAACACATAGCCTTTCTGCGTACGCGAATAGCCGACGAAGATATGTTTAGCCGCCCGTGGATCCAACTTGTCCGAGGACGGGCCCAGTCGGTGGACGTAGCAGGTGCAACCAAAAATGCGAGGCAGGAGAGGGGAGGCCGGAGTAGAGGGAAACAATAGGCTGAACAGAGTAGCATAGTGGAGGACGGAGGAAGAGAGACGGTTGATAAGGAAGCACGCAGTGGAGACCGCAAAGTTTCAGTAAGGTTTGAGAACATGCATTTGAAGCATGAAGGAAGCGAGCAACATCAAGTAAGTGCCGGTTCTTTCGTTCGGCAATGCCGTTTTGTTGGGGTGTATAAGCACATGATGTTTGATGAATAATCCCGAATTCAGAGCATAAAGCCGCAAAGCCGCGACTAGTGTATTCGCGAGCATTATCGATGCACAATGTTTTGAGGGTGGTGTGGAATTGCGTACGAGTTTCAAGGACAAAGACCCGAAAAACACGAGGAAGATCGGTGCGATCACGAAGTAAGTAGAGTCACATCGTGCGAGAGTAATCATCAGTAAATTTAATGAAGTAGCGATAACCAGAAATACTAGCAATTTTAAAAGGACCCTAAACATCTAAATGTACTAAGTCAAAAAGAGCAGTGCTCCGGGTACAATGTGCATGAAAAGAAGAGCGCGACTGCCTGCCGAAGATACAAGACTCGTACAAAAAAGGGTGAAGAGAGATATCAGGAAGAGCCCGCTGGAGGACCGGGAGAGGGGCATGCCCATGACGTCGATGCCACTCACTGGAGGAGACAGAGGATAGGACACTGGGATAGTCATCGAGAAGGTAGAGTCCGTTCCGCAGTGTGCCTTTACCAATGGTGGTCCGCGTCCGCCGATCCTGGATGAAAATTGAAGAGTATGTGAATATGACAGAGCAATCTAAATCATTAGTAAGGCGACTAACAAAAAGTAAATTGAATGTGGTGCTCAGAACATGAAGAGCCGAGCAAAGAGAGATCAATGAGTTGAGAGAAAGGTCAGCCGAGCCGGAGACTGGAACCGTCTCCCCATTTTGCACAGTGATACATTTCAGATGAGGAGAATCCGAGTACTGGGGTGGCCGTAGCGATGTTATGTGATGAGTGACACCCGAGTCCGCGATCCAGCGCGGACTGGTGGATAAACAAGCAGTACCTGTGTTGGAGACGGAGGCGATGGAGGCAGAGGGCGGGTTGAGCAGCCCTTGAAGTTGCTGGAGCTGGAGACGAACGACCTCAAGGTCTGGAGGGCGGCAGAGGATGTGTTAGCATCAACAAAGGCCGTCGGACGAGGAGGATAACCATTCTTTCTGTAGCAGGTCGCCTCAAAGTGGTCGTCCTTTCCGCAGTAGGAACACTTCGGCCGACCCGACCACCGCGCCCCCGGCCCCTAGATCCCGAACGTTCACCACGAGCGGAGGTAGGTGGGGGAAGTAAGGGGGGAGGAGTCTGCTGAAGAAGGGCCGAGGGGGAGGGCGCAGAAGTATCCGAAGTAGATGAAACACAGAGGAGCATGGAGCACACATCAGACAAGGACGGTATGGTGGAGGAAGCCAGAACCTGAGTTCGAATACTCTGAAGGTGAGGCAGAACACGAGCCATCATTATGACAATGCAGACGGCCTCCTTCTGAGCTCGCTGAGTAGCATGATCATTGGTAGACGGCTGATGCTGGATCCAGGCCTCAGCAAGAGTCTTGGCGCGAGCGACAAAGAAGGTCATGTCCGAAGCCCCCCAATGCCGAGAGCCAGGAGATCAGTGAGGATGTCATAGAGATGCTGGAGACTGTTTTTGCCCGAGTACAAGGAATGCTGCTCATCCCACATAGCCTTGGCCGTTTTGTGATACATGGCCATCTGATAAGGTTCGCCATTCAGGGAATTGAGGAGCCATGTCTGAACACGACCATCATTTCTGAGCCAGTCGTTGGTAGGAGGAGGAGGAGCCTGAATGAGGTGAGGCAAAAGGCCCTTGACATGAAGAACCCGTCGAACAGAGTGTACCCAAGGGATAAAATTTTTCTTCCCAGAGAGGGAAATGACGGTGATCCGCAGCTCATCGTGGATGTCAGCCGGATAAGCCGGACTGTTTGCAGGCGGAGTAGCTTCCTGGCCGGTGGAGTCAACGGAAGAGCCCATAGAAGCAGGAGGCAAACCGTAGTGACTAGGGAAGAGACTGCTCAGCAGGAGGCAAGTCGCAGCGAGTAGCGGGAGGCAAGTCGCAGCGAGTAGCGGGAGGCTAGTCGCAGCGAGTAGCGAGAGGCAAGTCGCATCGACTAGGGAAGAGACCGCTGCGGGTAGCAGGTGGCAAGTCGCAGCGACTAGGGAAGAGACCGCTCAGCAGGCAGGCCGAGAACTCTTGCATGACAAGGCCACGCCGGACCAGAATACACAGCGGACAGTCACAGCGACAAGAGCAGCGCCCAAGGAGAGGAAGGCCGCAAGGAAGAAGAGAGACGAGCTGCTTGGAACAGTCCGCAGCGGGCTGACCAGTAGGTCACGAGCGAGAGGAGCTAGGCGAGAAGAAAGACGAGCTGCTTGGAGCAGGTCGCGGCGGGCTGACCAGTAGGTCTCAAGCGAGGAGAGCTAGGCGGACAGGCAATCCGCGGCTCTGAGGCAGATCGCAATAAGCACGGGAAGAGAATCCGCGATGGGTAGGCTATCCGCGACAGATTAAAACAGACCACAGCGAGCAAGGGAAAAACCCCGCAGCGGGAAGAGAGAGCAGGGGAAAACAGGTCGCGGCGATCTGAAGCAGACCGCAGCGAGAAGGACAGTTCGCGGCGACCTGAAGCAGTTCGCGGCGACCTGAAGCAGTTCGCGGCGACCTGAAGTGGTCCGCGGAGAGAAGGCAAGAACCCGTGGACCCCACGGGGCAGAGACAAGGCTATAAGAAGCCCGAAGAGGAGGAAGGTGGAACCACGGAGGGGAGAAAAAGCGGTTAGAAAAGGAGCAGTCCGCAACAGCCAGGCGGCTACGAAAGTCTGAGAGAATGGCGGGTAGAAAACAAATTAACCGCAAGGGGTGCGGTTAGAGAGGAGAAGAGGCGGCTAACAAAGGAGAGACCTCCCGGATAGGAAAACCTCAGAGATGGTTGCGGTTAGAAATTCAGAGACCGCACAGCGGGATCGCTCCCTCTGGTACCTTGTTGAAAGAACTCAAAAACTTGTATGTATTGCTTGTGTAACTAAATACAATGAGAGAATACAAATATATAGGAGGGAGAAGGTGAGCAGAAATCGTATACAAGATGTGAGATTAAGAAGAGAAGGAAATAAAATAAAAATGAGCCCAATGATGGAGTCTTTTCTAACAGTTAGTATATTTGTTTGTGACTAAATCTTGATTTGCGAGACCATTATTGCTTGCACATTATTTGTTAGCCCTCTAATCCGAGGAAAGGATAATTTGCTTGCTTACTAAATTTATTTGCTGTTACATATTTGTTATAATTGTGTGAGATTTATATCTTTATTATTGCTTGCAATTTATTGTTTGATCGTTGCCTGCATCCGTACATCATTCTGGGCTAGACATTGTTCATTTCCTCAGACACTGCACCTATGGTTTACATTATTTGGATCCACTATCACATCCGTATCCTGGGTAATTGTATCATGGAAATAGGCTCTTTGCAATGCATGTTTAAACTCTTTTGCCTTTTTTATTATTTATAAAATTTAAAGCCACTTTGACCATTATTTACATGTATGATAATTTGCGTTTGAGCTGCTGTACGTTGCATAGTAATAACCTTCTTGGCAAATCTTACAGGAACATCTTTTTATCGTGTGTGAGTTACTTCGGGCAAATCTATATGAGTTTCAGAAATTTAATCAGGATTTAGGTGGGGATGTATACTTCACGTTGCAAAGAATACAGGTACTTTGAGTAATTCCCCTCGAAAAGAATGTTACTAGATTTTTGTAGTTTTGCTAAATTGTTGTGAACTCCAATTAGGAGATCAAAAAGTACTTCATTTTGAACATATTGCCACATAAGCGCACACATTTATAAATAGGTTTTACTCAAATTTTACTATATCAAGAACATGATTAAGTGCCATCCTTAATCCGCTGTGATCTTTTTGGGAATATTTGTAGATGGATGTTAGTATTTGCTTTGATTTTGTTTAATCAGTGTGTTGAAGGAAATATATGTAAAAGCCCAAAATAAGGCTCATCTTGAATCCACTTCCTCTTTAGCATTTAGTCCCACAATTTAGATTGAGATTCCTTCCCTTTCTCTCATCCTATATAAGTGTACAAATACGTAGAGACGATTGAGAAATTAATAAAAATTTAATTTTATTTCTCTCCATTTTTCATGTATTTCTACACGGTATCAGAGGGCAATCAACTTAAATATTTTTTGGTCTTGCTCTAGCTTGTACCAGTTCCTGCTCTTCTGGGCGGTTAGAACTTTGTTTAACCTCAGCTGCCCCGTTTCCGATCCTCCTGACGATCCCCCTTCCCACCCTTCTCCTTTTATAAGTTTTCTCTAGGCCTCAACGGATTGTCGCTCCCGCCCTCTCTCTTGTCTAGTCGCGCTTCTTCTTCTCTTATCGCACTTATCTAGCTCTTCAGCTCTTAGTCTCCGCTGCTTGCTGCTCGCTTAGCGCCTCTGTTCAGTTTCTGCTTGCAACTCCTGGTTGTCTGGCTCGTCGCACCTTACAACAAGGTAACCACAGAAGTCTAACCGCGGGATCTCTCTTACCGGTTTCCTTCCCGTAGGATCCTGACCGCAGGACCTTCTTTCTGTGCGCAGTTTCCTGCCCGCATCAGTCTTTTGTTGGCTAACCGCAACTGGGTGACCGTTGCTGCCTTCCTTTGTTGCAATGGCCGTGAATGATGCATTGTCCCTTCCTAGTTACTGCTCGTGCAACTTCCCCTCATCCTGAAATTCGTGATGAGCTTCAGATCACCACCATTTCTCTTAGTGAGAAAAAGAATTTTGTTGAGTGGATGCACTCTGTCCATCGTGTTCTTCAGACAAAGGGACTTTTGTATCATCTCACTAAGGACACCCCTTCTGTGCCCATTGACGAATGAGTCCGTGATGATGGTCGTGCCCAATCATGGATCCTTAACTCCATGAATAGTGAACCTTATAATATGACCATATATCATGAGATAACAAAGACAATGTGGGAGGACATGCATTCCCTCTATTTCGGAAAAGACAGTCTTCAACATCTGTTTGACATCATAACAGACCTCAATCTCCATCTCTCCTCCAACACTAATCTATATCTCACCCCACTCCTCCATCAGCTCATAGAGGTCGCACTGGCTACCGAGGTAGAGGTCATAGTGGCCGATCATGTCTCAAGTGTACTCATTGTGGCAGAGATGGACATCCTGAAGCAACCTGCTATCATAAGCATGCTATGCCTCCGCCATCTTAAGCTTCTGTTGGTTCTGATACGTCTTCTACCACCCGTGCCAACATTGATGCCATGCGCATCCAACTCCAGTATCTCTAGGGGCTGCTCAATTGTCCATCAGGCTCTGTTGCTTCTATATCTCTTGTCTCTCCCATAGTTCGCATTGGATTGTGGACTCCGGTGCCGCTCATCATATAACTCCGTAGAAACCACCTCAGTACTTGGACTCTTTGTATCCCAAGTTTATCAAAGTGAGCAATGGTGACACCGCCCGTCTCCGATTCCGCTAATATGTCTCACTTCTTCTATCTCTCTTCGCTCGGTCCTTCATGTCTCGGGCTCTACTTTCAATCTTTTTTTGATTTGTCTCCTTACTCAAGACCTTGACTGCTCTGTAACATTCACGTCTTCTTCTTTTGTTTTACAGGATTAATGGATGCAAAATATCATTGATGAAGGACGATTGTCCAATGAGCTCTATCTTTTGGATGTTTCTCCCACATTTCTCTCATATGTTACCTCTGTTGATTGACATCAACTTCTTGGACATGCTCCTCGTCCAATTCTCAAGAAGACTCTTTCGAATCTACATTTTCCTAACTTTACTTGTGAGTCGTGCATCTTTGGCAAGCAAAATCGTTCTTATTTTCCCCCTCATTGTACTTGGAGCGATGCTCCTTTTGATTTAGTGTACTCTGATGTTTGGGGACCATCTAAAATTGCTAGTGTTTCTGGTTATCGTTACTTTCTTAATTTTATTGATGATTATTCTCGCATGACATGGTATACTTACTGTTTGATTGATTGGATCTAACTTGTGTGTTTCCTACCTTTATTAATGAGACTCATACACAATTTTGCAGATCAATTAAAACTATTCAAACAGACAATATGCGTGAAAATACTAGTTATGCGTTGACAAGCTCTGTACTGAGTTTAGGATCATCCACCCTCATGTGCTTATACCCCTTAACAAAATGATGTGTCTGAGCGTAATAATCGTCATCTTCTTGATGTTGCTCGCTCATTTATGTTTCAAATGCAGGTTCCCAAGTCATTGACACTTTGTCGTGCATACTGCATGATATCTCTCATCAATCATATGCCCTTCTCCATTCTCAACTATGCGATAAAACATGCTCCATACGAGACAATTGAATGCCTAAAGGCTCTTCTTGTGGCTCGAGGGTTAACTCAGAAACACAACCTCGATTATGATGAGAGCTTCTCACCAGCAACTGAGTTAATACTGTTCGAGTCCTAATCTCTTTAGTTGTTCATCGACAATGATCCTTGCATCAATTGGATGCCAAGAATGTTTTTCTCAATGACGACCTTCATGAAATTGTCTACATGTACCAACTTCTCGGGTTTGAGACCCCGTGGGAATTTCTTGTTTGTCATTTTAAGAAATCTATTTATGGTCTCAAACATTCTCCTCACGCATGGTTTGATAAGTTCAGTAAGGTTATCCGTGATATTGGATTCACTCGTAGCTCGGCTAACTTCTTTCTCTTTACTCATATATTATTAAAGGCGCGCTTAATGCTCAAGACTTACCAGACTCAAAGGTTTGCGCCTCCCTGCGCCTTATTTGCGCTTTGTAATATAAAAGACGTGACTTAGTGAGTTTTTTGTTATAAATTTTTTTCTTCAAAAATTAAGAATAAAATAATGTAAGAAAATAATTTTTAATTGATTTAGTGTTTATGATAGATAATTGTGCGTTGAGACTTAGATACGATGCAAGAGATCACATTGATTCTATTTTTTAAGAGATATAAACAATACCAATGAATGATTAATTAATAGACTGATCAAGAAGCGGAAGTGATGTTTGATGTTGATTATTTTAAATGAATGCGGTTGCGCCTTGGCTTTGTCAGGCGCGCGCCTAGGCTCCAAGACCACTTTGCGCCTTGGTGCGGCTTGCACCTTTAATAACCATCATCGACCGACCGACACAGTGATCTTCCTAGTTTATGTCAATGATATTCTGATTACAGGTAATGATTTCAAAGGAATACCAATGGTCAAGCAACACTTGAATTCAATCTTTCAAATGAAAGGTCTGGAAAATCTTCGATATTTCCCTGACCTTGAGGTAGCAAGGCGTCTTGATGGTCTCGTCCTATCTCAATGGAAGTACTGTCTTGGCCTTTTCATGATGCTGACTATTCTTGATGCAAACCTGCTGATACTCCTATGGATGCCAACCACACGCTCCGCGCTCATGACTCCGACTCCGATCCACTTCTTCAAAATCCAGAGTATTTTTGTCGTCTTGTATAAAAGCTGATTTACCTTACAGTTAGAAGATCTGATATCTCATTTGTTGTTAGAATTGTCAATCAATTCATACATTCTCCACAGACATCTCACCATCAGGCTGTCGAGCGCATCCTTAGATATTTAATGACTGCTCCTGGACAAGGGCTTGTATGCAAACCCTCTTATGCTTCTTCTCAGTCTCTAATTGCCTACTCCGATGCTGACTATGTTGGCTCCCTGGATGATCGACATTACACAAGTGGATTCTGTACTTTGGAGGACACCTTATTACCTGGTGCAACAAGAAGCTGTCTGTGGTTGCTCTCTCATATGTTGAAGACTAAAGGTAAGTATCGTTCAATGATAGCTGTTGTATCTGAGCTTATATTGCTAGAAAGTCTCCTAGGTGATTTGGGAGTCAAACATTTCTCACCGACCATGCTATTTTGCGCCAATCAAGCTACTATACACATTGCCATGAATCGTATATTCCATGAACGAACCAAACACATTGAAGTTGATTGTCATTTTATCCGGGAGAAAGTTCAATTGAAGAAGCTAGAATTAAAACATGTTCCTGCATCTGAGCAAGTTTCTAATATTCTCACCAAAGTCTTACCACGCCCGCTATACTATCAATTCTTGTCCAAGCTAGGTGCTTACAATCTATATGCTCCAGCTTTTGGGGATGTGTTGAAGGAAATATATGTAAAGACCCAAAATAAGGCCCATCTTGAGCCCACTTCCTCTTTAGCATTTAGTCTAGCATCGTAGATTGAGATTCCTTCCCTTTCTCTCATCCTATACAAGTGTACAAATACTTGTATGTAGAGACAATTAAGAAATTAATAAAAAATATATTTTATTTCTCTCCATTTTTCATGTATTTTTACACATTGCATGCTCCATTTTGGAAGGAGATAATCATTACGAGATACTTTTTTCTTGATAATCATAAAGAATATAAATATTTGGGTATTTCAAACGTTACCCATCAAATAAGTGGCTAAAAGAACTTTTTGTGGGTGTCTCCCCTTCTTTTTAAATTTATTGTAGCACTGTTCCATGTCATTATTGCTACAGTCATTAAATTAAATGCCCTTATAATGTAATTGTTAGACCGTATCTCGTTATATTTTTGATTTCGATGTATTTCTCCCCTATATATATGAGACCCCTCTCTTGAATAATATCATTGAAGTCATAATTTGACATGATATCAGAGCTACCGTGCGGCTAACCTCCCGCGTGCATCATATTGGAGTTACCATTTTGTTATTAGTGTTAATATTGTATTAGTGTTAATATTGTATTTATATTCTTGAGATTATATATATACGAGGGTGGCTCCAATTTGGAGTTAAACTTTTCATTATTCATTATTCAACTTGGTATCAAAGGTACGAGACTTCCGCACGATCTAGGGTTTGCCGCGTCTCACCGACTTCCGCATCGGGACATCAGCTGCTTCGCCGACTTCCGCTGCTTCGCCGACTTCCGCTGCTTCGACCGTCACCTGCTACGTCTTGCCTTCTCCCGCTGGGATCGTCTCCCACCGGGATTCGTCATATATCGCCGATTCGCCGATTCGTCGTCTTGCCACGTCTCGCCTTCTCCCGCCGGGATCGTCTCCCGCCGGAGCCAGGAATCAGCGCCCTTTCGCTGTCGACTCCCTTCCGCTGTCGAGCCCTTCCGCTGCTTCCTCGGAGCGCCTACTGCCTGGCGCCTCCTGCCTTGTCTAACCGGTGTCATCTCCTGTAGTTTATCCACTCATCCTCCTTCAGTTGCTCCTTCCACTGACGTTGTTCTTGATGTGTTGTATGTGATTTCTCGTCCTTCTTTGTCCTTCGATCCCCGGTCTCCTTTGCGGGAGGGATCTCGTTCCTCAGTTTTTGTTCTCTGTGCTTCATGGATTCGAAGGATACTTATGGTACTATAGGACGAATTACTAGCGTCATTCTCGATGAGAAAAATTATCCTTCATGGGCGACTTCGCCCTTACCGGCCGGAATAAGCTTTCCCGGCTGACCGGCGGCCCGTCAATGCCCAAACCAACTGGCAAAGATGACAAGAAAGAGGAGTTAGTCAAATGGTCGACTGAAAAGTACATGGTTCTGGGATGGATTCAGTGCTCGATGGTGCCTCGCATATTTTGTCAGTTCATGCGGTTTGAGGATATCTCCGAGCTTTGGTCCGCTCTCCAGCGCACTTTTGGCCACACACGTTTGATGCCCAGATTTTCGGGATCTTTCAGGTCATTTCTTCCGCCACACAGGGGGAGCGCTCTGTTCAAGAGTACTTTACTTACCTTCAAGACCGTTTTCTTGAGCTTAACGATCTTGAGCCTCTCAGTGCCCTGGAGTTTCCTACTAATTTCACCCTTATTCGGAAACAACGCCAGAGAAGGGAGACGTACCATTTATTGATGGGGCTTCTCCCCGAATATGAGTCTACTCGTGCCCAGATTGTGGGGATGTCACCTTTGCCAGATCTCCTTGAGGCCTACTCCATTGCTGCAGAGCATGAGAAACGTCTGCAGAGGCAATTTAGTCTTCCCGGCCTTCGTGCTACCTCCTCTTTCCTTACTAAGTAGATGGCCCTTGCAGCTACCCACCGCCATCCCACCTCCAACACTCGTAGTCGCGGTGGTCGGGGTTCTTCTACTCAATCTGGTGGTCGTGGCTCTTCTGGTGGTCGTGGCTCTACGAGTCCTCCTGGCCCTTGCTCTCACTGTGGTCGTCTCTACCATGATCGCAATCGTTGCTATCAGCTCTACCCACACCTACCGAGCTCTGAGCGTCCTACTCCTGGCAGTGTACCCAGACACACTGTTGCTTTTGCCGAGTCTTTCGAGCCCGTTGAGCGCACCTTGGGTGCCAACTCCTCCGACTTCTGTCAGATGATGACCCAGTTTCAACAGTTTCAACAATTTCAGCAGTCTCAGCCTTCCACGACTGTCTCTGCCTCCACTATCTCTTCTTACTCAGGTACTCCATTTGCTTGCTCCGCAACCATGGTTGACCAGGATTCGTCACCCTGGGTGATTGATTCTGGTGCAACCGATCATATGACTGGTACGTCTTCCCATCTGCTTCAGGTTGTTCCTTGCTCCCACCGCGACGTGCTCCTTGCTGATGGCTCAGTTACTCCTGTCCTTAGCCGGGGTCACTCCCCTCTCTCTTCTTCTCTCTCCATTAACTCTGTTCTTCTTTCCCCTCAGTTGGCTCTCAACCTTTTGTCTTTTAGTAGTATTACTCGTACTTTGAACTGTTCAATAACTTTCTTCTCCGATCATTGTGTTTTTCAGGACCTGAGATCCGGGAGGACAGTTGGTACGAGATATGAGAAGAGTGAGATGTACTATTTGGAGCTACCTCCTACCACTGCTGCTACCACCACCACCACTACCTTCCCGCCTACCTCTTATGCTGCTTCCCCTGTTTTGTCGTCGAGCTCGCTTTGGCACGCACGTCTCGACCATTACAACCCTCAGCGGATGTTGTCTGTTTGTCCTGATGTGTCTTTTGTTTTTCCTTTTCGCTATGATGTATGTGAGCTGTCAAAACACACACGCAACACGTATTGATGACTATTCTCGCTGCTTATGGGTTTATCTCCTCAAACATAAATCTGAGGTTCTATCTGTTTACTCCCATTTTTCACGTATGATACAAACCCAACATGGTATGTCAGTTCATATCCTCCGCTCTGACAATGGTGGTGAGTACACTTCTTGTCCCTTTGATCTCTTCCTCCGCAATGAGGGCACTCTACATCAATTTTCTTGTCCGGGGACCCCCGAGCAGAATGAGGTGGCAGAACGCAAAAACTGCCACCTCTTAGACTCTGTTCGTTTCCTTCTTCGTGGAATGAATGTTCCTAAGTCCTATTGTAGCGCTGCTCTTCTTACAATAATTTTTCTTATTAATAGGATTCCCTCTCGTCCTCTCAGTGGCGTTACTCCATATAGTCTCATCCATCCATCTGTCTACGCATTTCCCATCCCTCTACGGATCTTTGGTTGTGTCTTTTGTCCAGAATCGGCGCCCCTCTCGGACTACACTCGACGACCGGGCCATCCACTGCCTCTTCCTTAGCTATTCGACTACGACTAAGGGTTACCGCTGCTATGATCCCCAGTTGTGTTGTGTCATTCACACTATGGATGTGACATTTCATGAGGAGGTTCCCTTTTTTCCTGGACATTCGACCCCTCCTGCGCTTCCCACTATTGCGCAACCTCTCCCAGTCGTCTCTCCTCCACCAGATGCTACCCCTTCTGTCGCTCCGCCTGTCCTGCTGACTTACTCTCGCCTCCCTCCGCCATCTCCACACGGTGTACTCCTTTCTCCTCCAGTTCCGGATCCGCAGCTCCTTCCGGTTGCAGGTATCTCTCTTGAGCCTCTCTCTTCTCTTTCTCCTGTTGATTTACCTATTGCCCTTCGCAAGGGCAAGCGTACTTGTGTTCATTCCTCGGTTACTGAGCCCCAGTTGGCTAATGTTGTTTCCTACCAGCGTTTCTCACACTCTTACCAGGCTTTTGTGGCTGCTGCTGATTCTGTCAAGCTACCTACCTCGACTGCTGAGGTTATGCTTGACCCGCGGTGGGTTCAAGCCATGAAGGAGGAGATGTCTGCTCTCCGTCGTACTGGGACATGGTCTCTGGTTCCTCTTCCTTCCGGGAAATGTACAGTTGGGTACAAATGGATTTATACTGTGAAGTACACCGCTGACGGTACTATTGACCACTACAAGGCTCGTTTGGTGGCCAAGGGCTTTACTCAGGCTCCAGACGAGTTTGGTGCCACGTTTGCTCCTGTGGCTAAGTTGACCAGTGTCCACCTTCTGCTCTCACTTGCGGCCTCTCGGGTGTGGCCTCTATACTATGTTGACCTCAAAAATGCTTTCCTGCACGGTGAGTTACAGGAGGAGGTATATATGGCTCCTCCTCCGGGGCGTGCTCGTTCAGATTTGACATTTCCAAGCTGTGCATGATTGACATTTTTGCTCCAGCTTGAGGGGGAGTATTGGAGTTACCATTTTGTTATTAGTGTTAATATTGTATTAGTGTTAATATTGTATTTATATTCTTGAGATTATATATATATGAGGGTGGCTCCAATTTGGAGTTAAGCTTTTCATTACTCATTATTCAACACATCCCTGCTTTTGCCCGTCTCCCGCTGCGCCAATCTCCCATCCGCCTTCCATCCAGCCCCCCTCTCTCTCACTCCTCCTAAATGAACGCTTTGGAAAAGAATTGTACCTAAGACCTAACTCATCTTCCACCTGGAAAAGTCGTCGGTTGTAAGTGGATGTTTACCGTAAAGCAGAACTCTGTAGGTTTGGTTGAACGATTCAAAGAAAGATTGGTTGCAAGGGGGTATGCTCAAACTTTTGGAATTGATTATCAAGATACGTTTGCCCCCGTCGCAAAAATGAGCTTCATACGAGTCCTGCTATCATGTGCTGCGTGCAAGGGTTGAGAACTTAACCAGTTGGACGTGAAGAATTCTTTCCTTCATGAAAATTTAAATGAAGAGGTATATATGTCTATACCTCCAGGTTTTTCCCTTTCCAGATCTGAAGGGAAAGTGTGTCGTTTAAAAAAGTCACTTTATGATTTGAAGCAATCTCCGAGGGATTGATTTGGTCGATTCGACGAAGTCATGATTTCACTTGGATACAAACAAAGTCGTGTTGATCATACTTTGTTTATTAAACGAAGAACAAATCTAATAACTGTTCTTCTTGTCTATGTTGATGATATCGTCATAACAAGAGATGATATTGAAGAAGTAAAAACTTTGAAGGTTAATTTGGCAAGAAAGTTTGAAGTAAAAGATCTGGGGAAACTGAAGTATTTCTTGGGAATTGAGATAGCACGATCTAAACAAGGCATCTTCATCTCTCAGAGAAACTACACCCTTGATTTATTAGAACAATCTGGTATGAGTAGCTGTAAACCTGCTGATGCACCTATGAAGGTGAATCATAATCTTGGAAAAGATGATGGTGATCCTGTTGAAGATGTGGCTGGCTATCAACGCCTGATAATCTGCTTATCCCACACTCGTCCCGACATAGCTTATGCAGTTGGAGTCGTCAGTCAGTTTATGCATGCCCCCAAAACAAGACATCTGAATGATGTTCATCAAATCTTGAGATATTTGAGTACTTCACCAGGAAGAGGGGTCCTTTTCACTCCCAATAAAGACTTGAAGATTGAAGTTTTTACCGATGCTGACTGGGCTGGGTCTGATAAAGACAAACGCCCTACATCAGGGTATTGCTCATTCGTTGGTGGAAACTTAGTAACTTGGAGAAGTAAAAAACAATCTGTCGTCTGAAGGATTATGGATACGCTCTTTGAAGTGTGACTTGAGTTTGAATGAGTCCAGTCCTATCCTTGAATGAGTCTAGTCCTATCCAATTGTACTGTGACAACAAGACTGCAATCAACATTGCAAACAATCATGTCCAACATGACCGCACCAAGCATATCGAGGCGGATAGATACTTCATTAAGGAGAAAATCAAAAGAAGATTATATGCATACCATTTGTTCCCTTAGAGAGATAATTAGCTGATATCCAAACTAAGAGTTTTGGTGGAAATCCTTTTTGTGCATGTATTGACAAGTTGGGTATGAAAAATATATGCCCAACTTGAGGGGGAGTGTTAGACCACATCCCTTTATATTTTTAATTTCGATGTATTTTTCCCCTATATATAGGGGACGCCTCTCTCGAATAATATCATTGAAGCCCTAATTTGACAATAATTGTGGAAAAATATAAATGTTAGAGAAATAAAATAAAATCTTTATTATTTATTTCTCTTATTTTAATACATACAAGTATTTGTACACTAGTATAGGAAAATAGGAAGGTGCACTAATCCCATCTTAAGATGTGTGACTATTTTTTAAAGAGGTAAAAAGTTCTAGTTGGTCCTTGCTATGGGTCTTTTTACATATTTTATTCAGGCTCTATTTGGCACGGTGGGGGCGACTGGAGAAGCAGTGGTGGGAAACCGTGGTGGAATAATCAACTGTTTTGCAGAGTGGGGGCAGAATCTACAAAACTGTTGGGAATAGTTGTGTTTTTAGTGCTATTTCTGCACCATTTCCTGCATCTTGTTCCTCGCCTCCCCCAAAACATTCTGATCATGATTGAAAATATATCATCAAAATCGCCAAAGATAGTTCAGATTGTATCACCTACTTTCAAGCACTAATTAAAACAACTTGAATCACAGATCAACCTTCAGTGAAGAAATTTTGGAATGAATATGAAAAAAATTTCACCCAGGGAGATAATAATTCCAAAACTTCGAATCACAAATGAGGAAGAATAACGAGGCTTACTCCTTGTTTACCAGGGATTGTACAGTGCCAGATCATGAGATTGACGGAGCCATCTGTCAGTGTTTCCGGCTTCGCAACGAAACCCTAACAATAATTATAGAGAGAAAACAAGATCATTCACTGGATCATGGTTAAGAATAGAGAGTCGCACAAAAAAACAAAAAGGTGGAGAAGAACATGGGGATAATTCTTGTGCTAGGCCTTGGGCTCCTTAGTGAGATGGTGGCACCTTCAGCAGATTTCGCGGAAGAGTTTTGTGAAATCGCAGCCCGCGTTTTGGAGTCGTGGAAATTTTTCACGACTCCAAATCGCGGGAATTTCACGATCTTAGGGCGGGACGGTGGAAAAAAACGGGCTTGATTTTTCTGTTTGGCGGGACAGTGAAAAAATCTGCGGGCCACTGCACCCAAATCGCCGTGCCAAACAGAGCCTCAACAATCTCCCGTAAGCTGGAGCATACAAATCATAAGCACCAAACTTGGACAAGAACTGATAATATTACGGATGTGATAAGACTTTATTGAGAATGTCATCAACTTACCCAGTAGCGGGAACATGTTTTAATTCCAGTTTCTCCAGTTGCACCTTCTCCCGAATTAAGTGACAATCGACTTCAATGTATTTGTTCCGTTCATTAAATACAAGATTCTTGACAATATGTATAACAACTTGACTGTCGCAAAAGAGAGTGGTTGGCGAGGTAAGTCTGACTCCCAAATCACTTAGGTGACTTCCAACCATATAAACTTAAACAAAACAACGGTCATTGAACGATACTCAGCTTTAGCATATGAGCAAGTAACCAGAGACTGCTTCCTGCTGCGCCAGGTGCTAAGGTGTCCACCGAAGTAAGTACAAAACCCACTTGTGGAACGACGATCATCCAAAGAGCCAAGTAGTCAGCATCAGAGTCGACAATAAGAGACAAGGAAGACGAGGGCTTCTATATATGCCCTTGTCCAGGAGCAATTTTCAAATATCGAAGAATTCACTCGACGGTCCGGAGGGGAGAGATTCGTGGAGTATCTATGAATCAGCTTATAACTCTAACAACACATGATATTTTTGGTTTTGTAATTGTAAGATAAATCAACTTCCATACAAGAAATTGATAATATTCTGGATTCGGAAGAAGTTGATCAGAGTCGGAGACGTGAGCACAAAACTTATGATTGACATCCGTAGGCGTATCAGCAGGTTTGCATCCAGAACAACTAAGATCATAAAAGGTCAAAACAGTACTTCCGTTGAGATAGGACAAAACCATCAGGTCGTCTTGCTACCTTAAGACTAAGGAAGTACAAAAGGTTTCCATATCTTAAATTTGAAACACCGAGTTCAAGTGTTGCTTGATCATATGTATTTCTTTTGGAATCATTACTTGTAATCAAAATATCATCGACATAAACCTAGAGAATCACCGTGTTTGTGACACGATGACGAGTGAATAGAGAGAAGTCAGCCGAGTTTCGAGTATCCAACATCACGAACAACCTTACTAAACTTATGAAACCATGCTCGATGTGACTATTTGAGACTATAAATAGATTTTTTGAGGTGATAAACGAGACTCCCCCTTGGTCTCAAATCCGGAGGTTGGTGCATGTAGATAGTCTCTAGAAGGTCGCCATTGATAAATGCGTTCTTGACATCCAATTGATTTACGCCCAATGTTGATGAACAACTAAGGAGATCATGACACACCATATTTAACTATGCTAGAGGTGAACTGTTTCATCATAATCGAGGCCTTGCTGAGTAAACTCTCGAGCCACAAGACGAGCTTTTAGGCATTCAACCATCCCGTATAGACCATGGTTTATCGTAAAGACCCACTTATATCCCACATAAGGTTGTCCCGGAGGTAAAGGGACATCCCAAGTCTGATTGGGCCATAGAGCAGACATTTCCTTAACCATGGATGCACGCCACCCCGGATGTTGAAGAGCCTCCTGTAGAGAGTTAAGAATGGAAATATAGGATAAAGAAGCTGTGAATTTGAGACGTACCGGGAAGAGGCGATGCAAGAACACATAATTAGCCATGAGATGAGCAGTAGATACTGGTGCCAGATCTTGAGGCCGTGAGGTATCATCTATGTAGCATGGGGACGAAAATGGGATACGAGATACGATATGAAATGGATACGTGAAACATGATTTTTAAAAAATTAGGATACGGGAAACGTTTTTTATTATTTTTAATTATTTTAATATAAGTATTAATTAATATAAAAATAAGACAACTAACAAACTATTTGTACATATCTTGATTTGCAATGAAAAAAAATTAATAAGACTATATTATATATCATTGACATTTCATATAATGATATAAATAACATTTAAGGAAACAAGCATCATAAAGAACAATCTATCACATGTCCACATCAATACATCATTACATCAATTGAGAGCATTATTTTGTTACATTCACATGCAAAATATCAAGTATAAAAATTAACAAACTCATAATAAAATTGGATCATGTGAGAAATTCCTAGCTACAAACATTTTTTTTGTACAACAATAGATTAACTGTTGAGTGAAAAATCTTAGCTATACATATTTGTTACTACTATAAGTGCTACATAGATCACATCAGATTAACATGGTGCTAACATTAAAAACACAAGTTTTGTGAAAAGAAAGCCATTAAGGGCAAGGGGAAAATTTCATCTCAATTACTTGTTTGAGTTGGAGTTGTTGAGAGATTATCAATGTAAATATCATAAGCAAAATTAGATTACTTAGCAACATGTAGAGAATACAAATGTAGCCGTACTTAGCAATGTTTTTAGACATATATTTGATATTAATATGATGCAGAAAGATGAACCAGGAGAAGAAGAAGCAGGAGAAGAAGGAGAAGCAAGAAAAGAAATAAGAAGGAGAAGTAAGAAAAGAAATAAGAAGAAGGAGGGGAAGAAGAAGGAGGAGAAGAAGAAGCAGGAGGAGAAGAAGGAGGAGGAGAAGAAGAAGAAGCAGGAGGAGGAGAAGATGAAGGAGAAGAAGAAGAAGAAGAAGCAGAAGAAGAAGCATGAGGAGGAGAAGAAGAAAAAGAGGAAGGAGAAGTAGGAAAAGAAGAAGAAGAAGAAGGAGGAGGAGGAGAAGCAGGAGAAGAAGAAGGAGGAGGAGGAGGAGAAGCAGGAGGAGAAGAAGAAGAAGCAGGAGAAGACGGAGGAGAAGAAGGAGGAGAAGAAGGAACATGAGAAGGAGGAGGAGAAGAAGGAGGAGAAGCAGGAAGAGAAGAAGAAGAAGGAGGAGGAGGAGAAGCAGGAGACGAAGAAGAAGGAGGAGGAGGAGAAGCAGGAGGAGAAGAAGAAGAAGCAGGAGAAGAAGGAGCAGGAGAAGAAGGCGGAGGAGAAGGAGGAGAAGCAGGAGGAGAAGAAGAAGAAGCAGGAGAAGAAGAAGAAGCATGAGAATAAGAAGAAGAAGAAGAAGACGCAGGAGAAGAAGAAGAAGGAGTACCTGCGGGATTGACGAAATCGGGAGCGGAACGCCGACGGGATCAGGAGCGGAACAGGAAAACCTAATGCGTAAAATGAAATACGCGAGCTCTATATCTCACGGAATCGCGTATCCCCCTTGAGGGATACGCGATTCCGAAAATAAAATAAATTTTTTTTAAAATGCGTTTCCTGGAGTTTCGGAAACGCGTTTCCGGGCTTTTCCCGTATCCTGTACGCGTTCGAGTCGATACGTAGACCATTTTTAAGTATCCGTGCTTTGAAGGGTATCACTAGTAGAGGGTAACTGTCATAAGGCTCAGAACGAGGAGGACGACATGTACACACGAAGGAGGGGTGGTTTGAAGTGTTCAAAAATCAAGGTTAGAAGGAGTGGTGGAAGATGAGACATAACAATGATAGTAGGGCGCGTTAATAGCATTGGTGCAAGAGTAGCTGGATGAAGAGAGTGAAAAAGCTGGTATTCGATGAAGGTCACATATGCAGAAATGACAACCTTGTGATTGTCGGGAGAGTAGCAGACATAACTTTTCTGAGTGCGAGAGTATCCAACGAACTTTTATTTTGTGGCACGAGAAGCGAGCTTGTCAATGGAAGGACCAAAATAATGGACATAGCAGGTACATTCAAAGATGCGAGGTGTGATAGAAAAGGGAGACATGGAAGGAAATAGAAGACTAAAAGGGGTCACATAATTGAGAATAGAGGAGGGCTTGCGATTGATAAGTGAGTACGTAGTAGAAACCGCGAAATTCTAGTAAAATTTTGGAACTTGCATTTGAAACATAAGTGAGAAGACGACCTCAAGAAGGTATCGATTCTTCCGCGTAGCCACACAAATTTGCTAGGGTGTATAAGCACATGAAGTTTGATGAATGATCTCAAATTCAGTACAAAGATTAGTAAAAACATGGCTCGCATATTCACGTGCATTGTCGGTGGGAAGGGTCTTAATATGGCTTAAAAACTAAGTGTGAGTCTCAGTAATAAAAGCACGAAATACATGAGTTTATTCAAAACGATCATGAAGTAAATATAACCATGTCATACGAGAGTAATCATCAATAAATGTAAGAAATTAACGATAACTATTAATACTAGTTCTTTTATATGGTCCCCAAATATTTGAGTATACTAAAGTAAAAAGAGCATTGAAGGATGTTGTTTTCTGAAGATACGTGAGTTGCAAGTAAAGTCAAAGAGGGGGAGATTGAGAGGAGCTTTCTTGAGGATCGGGAGAGGTGCATGCCCAAGACGCCGGTGTCAATCAACAGAAGTGAGAGATGAGATAACTGTGGGTAAAACATCCAAAGTATATAGCTCATTGGACAGTCTTCATCTACCAATGATATTATGCGTCTGTCGATCCTGTGCAACAAAAGATGAGGAAGAGAAAGTTACACAACGATCAAGGTCTTCAGTCAGACAACTAACTGAAAGAAGGTTGAATGGAGATCCCAAAACACGAAGAACCGAACGAAGAGAGATGGAGTTGAAGGGGCATATCGGTAGGGCCAGAAACTGGGGTGGTGTCACCATTAACCACTGTGATAAACTTGGAATACGTATATTGTAAGTACTGAGACAGTTTTTGCGGAGTAATATGGTGTGTGGCACCCGAGTCCACAATCCAAGTGGAGCTATGGGAGAGACAGGAGATACCTTCATTGGAAATCGACACAATAGAGCCAGATGAGCGACTGATCATCCCCTAAAGATGATATAGCTGGGTGCACAAAACATCAATATCGTTACAGGTGGTGGAGGTAGTATCGACCGTAGTGGATGTATGTTGTTGTGAGGGCATACCATGATTACAATAGCATGTTACCTCAAGATGATCATCTCGGTCATAATGAGAACACTTAAGACGCGACCTTCCATTACCTCGAGAAGTGGCGCGACCTACACGAGCCAAAGGAGGAGTGGGGTAAGATGTAAAAGACTACTGGTGGAGGGTTGAAGATAGAGTCCCAGGAGCATCGGTGTGGGGTGTGTGTGTGTGGGGGGGGGGGGGAGTAACCTTTAGTAGCATGGAGCACACATCCAAAATAGGGGGAATTTTGGAGGAAGGATGGATTTTAGCCCGAATGCTGTGGAGATGCGGTGGAACATGAGTTATCATTATGACGATCCCAACTTCTTCTTTATGTACTCGTTGAGCGGCGTGGTCCGCTGTTGGAGGCTGATGCTGAATCTATGCCTCCACTAGAGTTTTGGATCGCGCAACGAAGGATGTTAACTCTACTGCCAGCCCGAATTCAAGAGATTGAAGGTATGTGATAATGTCAAACATGTGTTGAACGTTGTCCTTACTAGAAAAGAGTGAGTGAAGTTCCTCCCACATGGCCTTAGCCGTCTCATAGTACATGGTCATCCGATATGGTTCACTGTATATAGAGTTTAGGATCCAGGATTGGACATGAACGTCATCACAGAACCATTCCTCGACGGGCTCAGTAGGAGTAGCCTTTGTCAGATGATGGAGACCTTTGGTCTGGAGAACACGACGGACGGAGTGCACTCATTTAACAAAGTTTTTCCCATTAAGGGAGATAGTGATGATCCAAAGCTCATCACGAACTTCAGGAAAGGGAGGGACAACACGTACCAAACGAGATGAGGCATCATTCAGTTCCATTGAATGGGATAAAAATCTTGGAGAAACAAGAGATTACTGCGGACAGGTAAGTAACTGAGGAGCGAACAGGCGGGCAGCAATACGTGCTCGGCGATTAGGAGGAGCGAATTGGAGGTCTGGTGAACTGAAGGTGTGGTTAGCAGATCTTGCGGGTAGGAGCATTGCCGATCTCAAGAAGTTTGGGTGGCCTGATGAATAAGAGAGATCGCGGGAAGAGATCAGCGATCAAAAAGGCTCGCGGGAAGGAGCTCACGCAAGAAGCCAAGGAGATCAGGAGTTGTGAATAGGAGGTCTGACTAGCAGGAGCTCTTGCGGTCAGGAAGATTGTCGATCACAAGCAAACTTTGGCAGGTAAGCGCTCTGAGCAATCAGGGAAATTAGACGCTTCTCGACAAGCGTGATAGAAGGTGATTGCACGAGCAAAAGACATGCTAATGATCACAAGGAGCTGCGAACAGGAGCTGCGAACATGAGCTGCGAACAGGAGCTGCGAACATGAGCTGCGAACAGGAGCTGCGAACATGAGCTGCGAACAGGAGGAGCTCGGCAAGCTTCGAGCTACGACGGTTTGGAGCAAAGCTGAGGAAGCTCGGCAGAGGAAGAACTGAGCTTCTGCGAACAGGAACTCAACGAACAGATTTGACGAGCGGCGAATCAAGAGCTGTGGCCAGAGGGTTTCACGGCTAAACCAGTGCGGACAACACATGAGAGACCGCGGGAAACGCCAGGCAGATGGGTCCCAGAGCGGCACCGGGGAGAGGCTATAAAAGCAGGATGGGGGAGGAGCGAACACAAGGACAAGGTCTTGAGATGCAGAGCTGCAGTATAATGATAGCAGTCCACCAGGCCGCCAGAACAAACTGGGAAGTGTGCATGTGAGCAAGGTTGAACAAAACCAAAAAATTAATTTTGAGGATCACCTCCCTTTGATATCATGTGGAAAATATGACAATGAGAGAAACAAAAGAAAATATTTATTATTTATTTCTCATATATTAATACATACAAGTATTTGTACACATATATAGGAAGTGAAGGAGTACTAATCTCACTCTAAGATGTGAGACTAACTCTTAAGGAGGTAATGAGCTCTGGCTGGGACTTGCTATGGGCCTTTTTATATACTTTATTCAACAGTAATTTTAAATCTGTTAAATTAAAAATATATATACAAAATTGTGACATATAATGTCTTTACAAAACTTGATAATCTTATCTAGAAGAAAAAAGCAGCAGTGGAAATATGAAAGAAAAAAAATCTCTGTAATAGGAGTTAAGACTCGGACTAGGTTGTCTCTGAGTAAAGTAGAGCCGATGATGCAGTGGATGGACTTCATTTTTCGGTCTTAGGAGACAGGAGAGTCTAAATGTTGGAGTTTAGAGATGTAGGTAAAAAGGTGTTTGGTTTTGAGAATAGGTTTATAATTTGATAGGGTGGTTTAATTGTTGAAACTGATTTGAGGAAACTTGCATGATTGAGGGTAATAACTTGTGAAAAATTATACTGCATCTATATCCTTATAAATTACAATCGGGCTGATGCCCACTTTGTAGCTGCCGTGCTGAAATGTTCACTAATGCAATATTTGATTTGACCCTAAATAGCCTTGAATTAACATTCATATCTTAAGTAGGAACAGCTGGCCTACATTTAGTTCTGGTCACTGGTAAATTGGAAGTATTATAACATAAATATGTTGCTATTCCCTGGAAAAAAAAGGAAACTGCCGTTTCTGTTATTTAAATTTCTGAGTTTAAAGCAAGCAAAGTAGCATTGAATGACATTGGAAAATCTCTTCTCAGGCTATAGCTCGGCAGTGTCTTGAAGCTCTTCAATACCTACACGGTTTGAAAGTAATCCATTGTGATCTGAAACCCGAGAATATTCTCATTAAGAGCTACAGCAGATGTGAAATTAAGATTATTGATCTTGGAAGCAGTTGCTTCCTGACAGACAACTTGCGCTTATATGTGCAATCTCGCTCTTATAGAGCTCCAGAAGTTATTCTTGGTGTGCCCTATGACGAAAAAATTGATATCTGGTCTCTTGGCTGTATCTTAGCCGAGCTCTACACTGGTGAAGTATGCTTTATATCTTAAGTGAATCATACTTATTTTTTTTATGTTAATTTATTATTTATTGGATATTAGTTTCATTTTTTGTGGGGTTGTTGATTTTAATGTCTATTACCATTCAACAAAATATGTGAAAAATTTCTCTACTTTCTTCGTATGCAATGAGAACAACAATTTCTTGTATCTTTTAATTACCTAGTTCTAATCGATTGAAGCCAAGGGTTTAAATATAGACTGGATCTGCCTGTTGAATTGTGGATTGGTAAAAGGGCAGCCCAGTGCACAAAGACATATGTTATGAGCCTATCTCGAAGGTGATCGCGAGGATGAGCGGCGAGTTATCAGAGATACTGTGGAGCCCTGACTGTGGTTGCCAAAGCAGGGTTGCTCGTCGGAGGAGAGAGCCACCAAGATCTCACAAGAAAGATGGGGAGTTAGAACCTTGTCATTTGTTTACCTTCAACAACACACCCAAAGCCTTTATATAGGCTACAACATAATCATGACTCTAACACTCACTCCCCTAACATAACATAAAGACACTAATAATAATGATAATAAGGAGCTCGGTGCTCGAGACTCCAACAACCCATAACCATCATAACACATAACATCTCATCCGCTCTTGAAATCGAGCTTGCCCTCAAGCTCGAACTCCACGTGGTGACCGGATCATCTGACAGCTTGATCTCCCGCCAGAACCATGCATGATATCGCATAACGATGACAACAACGTCAGTGAGTGGCGGCGGCGCCGTTGGAAAGACGAGCGACGTAATTAATGGCTTCAACAAGTTTGGTGGAGCGGTGAGGAGCAACAGTAGCAAGTAGGTCGGGGAAGCGACGGACGACAAAAGGATGGATCTGTAGGCGGTGAGGTGACCGTCGGGGTCGGCGGAGCAAGTGCTGGTGGAAAGGCGGCCATGATGTCTGACGAAGGTGACCCAAGGTGGAACGGAACCACCATAACAGTTGATGGCAGAAGGGAAATTATTGCTAAGAGCGGTGGCACGCCAACGGTCGACGCAGGTGGCAATTGCACGAAGAAAGGCGGCGGTGGAAGCGGCAGGGACACGGGTTGCCACAGAAAGACGGCTGACAGATTCTTAATGTGGTGGAGTGCGTCGACATTCCGGAGGAGTGTGTCCATGAAGCTCATCATGCCTCGTAGCTTCGATTGGATGGCGGCGGCATCTGCGGCAGTCAACTTGGTGTTCCCCATAATAATATGATGAAATTATTAATAACCAATTAATAAAAAAAAATAATTAAAAATATTTTCATTAAAGTATAATAGTACGGGATTCGGGATATGTGTTGCACTTCACGCACATGGCTGAAGAAACCATTAGATAAAGCTGCCGCCAAGGGAAAGGTGTTTAAAATAAAGTTGGGCTAAGAGGGAGGTGTTTAAAATGGAAAGAAAGTAGTTGGGAAAAAGGAATAGAGGAGTGGTCTGCAGTGCACATTTTTTTAATAAAATAAAAGTAAAGTTGTTGATGCAGGGTGAGGGGCAAAGGTGTAATAAATAAAATCAGATGACTGTACTCTAATAAATAAAACCACAGGAGTGCCGATTTTTTTTCTTTTATAATCCAACGCCGAATCGGATCGACCTCACGCGAGTGGAAGCGGGAACCAAGGGGAAGGCGCGGGGCTCGAAAAGGCTGTGTTGTGCGTGCGTGATGATGGCACTGCTGTGCAGGGGGTCGATGAAGCCGCGGTCTGCGGCGACGATGCAGGTGAGGGGCTCGAAACTGTTGCAGCGTGCGGAGGAGGAAGACAACGCCTTGCTGTTCCCGACTCCGTAAGACTGCAGAAGATTTCTGCGCAGGACTACTGTTCTCTTAACGGGGCATTCCGTAGGGGATTGTCGTCAGGGATGGAGGATGTCGTGAAAGCCAGAGCAAGGATAAGTTGTGGTGTTTGCGGCACGCGCCGTTGGAGACGCAGAGATGATCGTTCGGAGTTGATGAAGGTGTAGGGTGCCGAGGAAGGTGGGAGACGCGGAGGTTGAAGGATGTTGGTCTCGGATCTGCTGTGGCCAACAGAGGAGGGGGTCCTAGGAAGGTGAAATGTTGTGCGTCCGCGGAAGAGGACCAAGAGCTCTGATATCAAGTTGTTATGAGCCTATCTCGGAGGTGATCGCGAGGATGAGCGGCGAGTTATCGAAGATACTGTGGATCCCTGACCGTGGCTGCCTAAGCAAGGTTGCTCGTCGGAGGAGAGAGCCACCAAGATCTCACAAGAAAGATGGGGAGTTAGAACCTTGTCATTTGCTTACCTTCAACAACACACCCAAAGCCTTTATATAGGCTGCAACATAATCATGACTCTAACACTCACCTAACACTCCCCTAACATAACATAAAGACACTAATAATAATGATAATAAGGAGCTCGGTGCTCGAGACTCCAACAACCCATAACCATCATAACACATTACATCATAACACATAACAACATCCCCGCACAACGAGGGTCCAGGGAAGGGCCCCACCACAAGGATGATATATATGCAAACTTTATCATGCATTTTTGCAAGAGGCTGCTTCCGAGACTTGAACCCATGACCTTAAGATCACGCGACGACACCTCAACCGGTGCGCTAAGACCCCCCTTCTGAACTCTGAATTTGTCCTTTAACTAATTTGTTTTTTGCAAAAAAACTGGCCTAGGTCACTCATCAAGGAACGTAGTCATAAGCCTTCACAAATCCCGTAAGCCATAGCTTTAAACTCAGCTTCTGCGCTGGATTTTTCCACTACTTGTTGTTTCTTTCTCCTCCAAGTAACGAGGTTACCCCTAGCAAGGGAACAATATCCTGAGGTTGATCGTCGATCTTCAACAGACCCGCTCAATCGACATCAGTGTAAACTTCAATATTTAGACATGAATTTGGAGCAAACAATATCCCACTTCCTGGTGAGGATTTGAGACATCTAAGAATTCTGTGAGCATCATGCACATGACGCTTCTTTGGAGGATGCATGAACTGACCGATGACACTCGCCACATAAGAAATATCAGGGCGAGTGTGAGACAGGTAGATCAGCCTTTCTACTAATCTTTGAAATTCAGAGATGTCTTTGATCACCTCGTCATCATTGCAACCCAATTGGCGATTAGCTTCAGTTGGGGTGTCAGCCGGTCTACATCAACTCATCCCTACATTCTCAAGGAGGTCCAGAGTGTATTTTCTCTGAGAGATGAAGATCCCTTGCTTGGACCTTGTGATCTCAATACCAAGAAATACCTGAATTTTCCCAGGTCCTTGACCTCAAATGCACTAGCTAATTTTTATTTTAGATTCTTCATTTCTTCCACATCATCACCTATTATGACAATATCAAAAGTTTCTATTCAGATCCATTTGTGAAAGAACAAAGTGAGGAAGTAAAATGAGCTCTTTTGGGGATAGAGGGACTTGAATCCTCACGATTTTAAAATTCAACGGATTTTCCTCTTACTCTAAATTTCATTGTTGTTGGTATTTACATGTAAAATGGGACTCTTTATTCTCGTCCGATTAATCTTCAAAAGATCTATCAAACTCTGGAATGAATAATTTGATCACACAACATATACAATGAAAACAATGAGTTTACCGGTCCTATGCTTGATGAACAATGCATGATTAACATTACTCTGGTGATACCCAAGTGACACCCTAGCTTTGTGGAATCTCCCAAACCACGTGTTTGGAGATTGTTTTAGCCAATATAAGACCTTATTTAACCTGCAGACTTTCCCTTTTGCATATTTGGGGGTGAGCCCTGGTGGAATACACATGTAGAATTTTTCATCTAAATCCCCATGAAAGAACACATTCTTCACATCAAGTTGTCAATGGTCCCAATCTTTGTAGATAACATAGGATAACAAGACCCTAATAGTGTTCATCTTTCCTACCGGGGAAATTTTTTCCTGATAATCATTATGAGGTTGTGTGTTATGGTCCACGCCTCTTGAGGATCGGGCCGTTGGCCCACCAGGCAGGCCTCAACCATCACTTGGCAATTCTGCACCTATCCCGACACCGTAACAAGGCCGCGACCCATACACCCCAACCTGTCTTCTCATCTGTTTAACCTTGGAGGCGGGATGTTGAGGCCGAAATTTGAACTCGCAACCCCCTTGATGAGAAAACTTCCATTATCTCTCATCAACAACTGAGCCACCACTTGGGAGAATATCAGCATAGACTTCGTGCTCGGACTCCCCTGCACTATTCGTAAACATGATTCCATCTTTGTGATAGTCGATCGATTTTCAAAGATGGCACACTTTATAGCTTGCCGTAAGATGACGGATGCGCCATATGTTGTATCTATTTTTATGAGGGACATTTTTAGGTGGCATGGTCTACCCAAGTCTATTGTGTCAGGCCAAAATGTGAGGTTTATGAGCTATTTTTGGAAGACCCTATGACATAAGACTGTCACAACCCTCAGGTTTTTTTCAGCCTATCATTCCCAGACGGATAGACAGATTGAGTTAGTGAATTGTAGCTTAGGAAACCTAATGAAGTGTCTGGTGGGCAAGCATGTAGCTAGTTGGGACTTTGTTCTCCCCATCACAGAGTTTGCATACAATAGTTCCGTCAATAGGTCCACTCGATTGAGTTCATTCCATGTAGTATCAGGTACGAACCTAGGGAGCCTATCAACCTTATTTCAAGTCCACTAGAGTCACGCCCTAGCGAGTCCGCTGAGTCATTTGCACGTCATTTACATGAGTTGTATGAGTCGGTTCATCGACGGATCATTGCGAGTAATGAAAATTATAAAACCCATGTAGGTTTGCGCAAGCGAGAACAAGTATTTCAGGAAGGCAAACAAGTAAAGGTGCCGCCCAGAGAGGCACCCTCTGAGGCTTGCCAAAAAGCTAAACGTCAAGCAAATGAAGCCATACTCGGCCATATGCTGCATCAGGGCGAATGCCTATAGACTTGATATCCCTGCAAGTATGAGTATTCACCCGACATTTAATGTTGAAGATCTGACGCCATACTACGAGCATCGCGAGTATGTGGTCCCAAGCAGTGAGGACCCCCATCCACCCGCAGCTCCACTCCTGTCGCCTTGCCACTCACACAGTCCACCCACTCCTAATGTCCACCCCCACAACTCACCCATTTCGAATACCCACCCACTCGGGGACTCGACTTCTATGACTTTACCCACGACACTGCCGATTGCACTGTGATCCACCACTTGTGAGTTGAGCGATGAGAGTACTAAAGATCATATTCCACCAGTACATTGCTACTACAGACGAACCTCTTTGTCGTTACTTGGTGCACTAGCAGGGCCACCCAGATGCTGATGGCACCTGAATACTATCGACAGAGCTTGATCGACTCGCCCCTGGACTACGACTTCTGTACGACCGTCTCTATTTATCGGAGATGAAGGTTTTTCAGTCGGGGGGAGTTGATAGGGATCCATCAGTGCATGCTCCAGGAGGGGTTCGCCTCTAGGCGGGACCCACGTTCACGTATTCATGCAGGAGGACTTGATCGGATCGTCGATCCGACTCCGCAGATGCGTCCGGATCTGCTTTCCGACTCGATTTCATATAGTATTTTGTCATTTTACCTTTATTTTGATGTAATCGGGCTACCCCATCTTCGGCCAATCATAACCGTCGATGGTGGGATGCCCTAGTATTCTCTTTATTATAACTAGAGTAGTAAGGGGCTTTTTAGGCCATTACAGATTTTGGAGATATCTATCCCGGAATCTCGTGATCTTCCCACTGTGCCGACTCTGTGGAACCCTAGGTGAGGACTCCTAGGCGTTCTTCTTCCCAAAGGTAATACCTAACCCTAACCTTCATTTTTCACCTCCAAACCCCTCTTCCGCCACCGCATACCCTTCCAACACTAGACGCCCTTGCTGCCAGCCTACAGTCGCCGACTCGCTGCTGTCCAGCCCGTTCCCCGCTAAATTCGACCATTGTCCAGCCTATTCCCCGCCAGTTCCTCTGCCGTCCACCCCCTCCCCCATCAGTTTCTTTGTTGTCCAGCCTTTCCCTATCAGATCCCCTGTTGTCCAGCCTATTCCCCGCCAGATTCAGTGTCTCCTAGCCTTTCCCCATCAGATCTGACACCGCCCAACCTTTGCCCCGCTAGATCTACCCCCTACTAGCCGCATATCACCAGATTTGGCTCTCCCCAATCGCCGACCATCAAATCCAGCCAACCCTCTTCCCCCCTTTGCTGCTGCCGACCCAGTCCACCTTCAGATCCGCTATTGCCACCCCTATTTCACTCCACAGCCGCTTCCGCCTCAGATCCAATCACTCCCCTACAACATACCACCTCCGGTTCTGCCATGGATTACCATCAAAGCGCATTGTCTCACGGGATCTCCATTTCCTTGGACAACACCCTTACTTGGTGAGGTATTATTGTATTGGATTATTATTTTTAACATTATATTATCGCCATGGATTTTATGCTTGCTTAGATAAATTGTCTGTGGATAGATCATTCTCGAATCGCTTGTGATTTGCAGGTGTGAGTTATTTGCTGCGCATTTTGCTTTGGCCTCAAAGTGGAGGAAAATCATTGGATGTTTTGCTAACTGGATGCTTTTCTCCTTTCAAATATTGTTGCGTGGGTTAAGTGTTATCATTGCCCGTATTGATTTGTCGCCATCTACGACGACTGCAGTGCATATAGAATAGGATCTTATGTGTCAGGTTCTCATTTCCCATCTCTAGTAGTCCTGGATTTGTGCTCCCCTTAGCCTACCCTACATCAAGATGTGGGTCCTGCAACCTCTTTATGGTCTGCTGTTAGGCAGCCTAGTGTGGAAGATCCCACAACTAATAGTGTCATCGTTGTGTGCACTCAATCACCTAAGTATCGACCTGATCCCCGCTGTGATCTCCCTCTGGCACCAGTGACCCTACTGAGGGGAATCCAAGCTTGCATGCACTGTGGCTAGGGCAGTGGCATGCCTCGCTTTGCTTGTCGCGGAATTGGTGATGAATTTAGTTAGCATTGCCTTGATTTCTCCGAGTTGATCTGATTCAACATCCATGGTGAGTGTCTCTGATACCACGATGTTAGGAACCTGAAATTACGATCTCGTCACAGGGCTGTGGAGAACTGGATCAAAGCCAAAGCTCCTTCTCTTGTTTTTCCTCCCTCGGTAATTTTTGGTAAGACCTATTGTGAAAATCCTAACCAGAAGAAAGAGAGAGTGAGATGACAGGAAAAGGAAGATGAGAAAATTAGGGTAACAACTTGCCATCATCTTCATCACTCATGGACAAAAGGTGCCCAATATTACAAAAAACGTCTATTACTAAAAACACAACAACACTCAAGCCTTTATCCCACTATAGCGTGGTCGGCTATATGGATCTTTTGTCGCCATTGTGCCCTCTTTTTTGTCATATTCTCACTAATGCCTAAGTACATCATGCCTTTCCTTATAGTTTCATTCCAAGTCTTTATTGGTCTACGCATCCCTCGTTTAACATGCCTAGTGACTAGACTCTCACAATGCCTAACAGGTGCCTCAAATGGTCTCTTTTGTACGTGTCCAAACCATCTTAGACGACCTTCTCGCATCTTCTTTGCAATTGGTGCTACTCCTGTCTTATCCCTGGTACTCTCATTCCTAATTTTATCCAATCTCGCGTGTCAACACATCCACCTAAGTATTCTCATCTCCGCAACTCCCATTTTTTGCTCATGTACACAATTTATTGCCCAACACTCAGAACCATAGAGCATCGCGGGTCTAATTGCAGTACGGTAAAACTTGCCCTTAAGTTCTATGTTATTAAAGGCGCGCCTAAGGCTCCAGGCTCACCAGACTCAAAGGTTTGCGCCTCCGTGCGCCTTATTTGCGTCTTTAAAATATAAAAGACAAACTTGAGTGAGATTTTTATTGTAAATATTTTCCTTCAAAAATTAAGAAAAAAATAATGTAAGAACTCGATAATTTTTTATCAATTTAGTGTTTGTAAAAGATAATTGTGCGTTGAGACTTAGATATGATGCAAGTGACCAAATTAATTCTATTTTTTAAGAGATATAAACGATAGTAATGAATGATTAATTCGTAGACTGGATGAAGAATTTGATTGAGAAACTGAAATGATGTTTGATGCTGATTATTTAAAATGTATGTGGTTGCGACTTGCCTTTATCAGACGCGCGCCTGCACCTTGCGCATAGGCTCCAATACCCCTTTGCGCCTTGGTGCGTCTTGCACCTTTAATAACTGAGCTTAAGTTTTAGTGTTACTTTACGATCACATAAGTGTGATCCATGACGCTCTCCACTTCAACCAACCCATCTGTTACTAAAAACATGCAATAAAATTAAACTTGCAAAAAGAAAAAGATAATGTGGATAAAGTTTGCGAAAGCCTCAAGCGTTTCATCAAGTCACGAAGATCTTTCTTGTGATGTAAGCGGACGTCCCAGAACCTGTTCGTAACAGTATATTGGACATCTTTAGAATATTGAATATGCCCATCTTAATAGGTCTTTTTTATGCTATCATTTTTGCGAATAGGTCCTTCAGAATTATCATCTTCCAACAATCATGTTATACCAAATTCATTTAAATGCTTACTTTATCTCTGTGTAATTCTTTTCTTTATACCTGTTTTTCTCTCCCCTTACAATTACATCAGTTCTTATCTTCTTTTATCATACACCAAAAACATGGAAAAATTTGTAGCCTGAACGCATTAAAATTTCACTTTTTAGGTGCTCTTTCTAAATGATTCGCTGGCAATGATACTTGCTCGCATGATAGGAATACTTGGCCCTATTGATGTGGCCATGCTTGAAAATGGTCAGGAAGCACACAAGTACTTCACAGAAGACTACGATCTCTATTTAAAAAATGAGGTTTGCTTCAGTTTATCACTTCTCAGTTATTGTAAGAATCACTGGCATCATACATCTTTGCAATCTCATGCTAATAAGTTGAAGTTTTGAACTTTCTTTATTGAATTTTAAATACAGACATACAGAGTTCAGGATTTGGCACACTTACCCCGGTATTCAACCGGTGTCCCGATACACGATAGACTATTTTTCGTATTGACATTTATTTAAAACTCTTGTTGTGGAACCATGGCCATCGAATCTGTTATTTTGGTGTAAGGATCTTTGTGTGTTTGTGTGGAGAATGATAAGGTTTTTTCTCACTATTCTGCTATATCAATTGATATCAGAGCTAAGGTTCATTTCCTCATTCCAATGGTCGACAAAAACTTCAACCCATCGCCAATGACATCTTCGTTCATACTAGCTTGATGATGTAAGCAAGGTTGTCAGGATCGAGATCGTAGATGAGATCGTTTCGAGGATCGGATTTGATAGTGGGGTTGGATCGATGATTGCTTTACAAAGTCAGGATCGATTTACAAAATCTGGATCGTAAGATCCTATGATCTGGATCGCGATTATGACAACCTTGGGTGTAAGAGGAGATGCAGAATATATGTGAGGAGTCTTCGCTTCGACATGCTCTGATGTTGGTGGCATTGCAGGTTATGCAAGGTAAAATTCTAAATCTAGTAGTTCCCCAGGGAAGACCTGCTGGAGATAGGCCTGTGCAAAAATATCCGAAGAACCGAGAATCGGACCGAAACCGAACCGAACCCGACGGTTCGGATCGGTTCTCGTTTTACATGGTTCGGGTATGGATCTAAAAATTCTAGTACCGCCGGTTCGGTTCGGTTCTCGGTTCCCGTGGTCGGGTACCCGAGAACCGACCCGAACCGAACCTATAATTAATTATCGGGTTGACCCGTTCGACGAACGACGAACATCGAACGGGGGAGGTGGGATGACATCGTTCACTTGTCTTTATCGGATTATAGGTTTAATTCATATTTTATAACAACTTTTTTAAACAAACAAGTCTCTAAAGTAAGCATTCACTTGTCTTTATTTTTCATATATAAACATTCAAGGTTCAATATTTTGTTGAAGGCGAGTAGAACCGAGAACCGAACCGAACAATTCGATTCGGATCCGGTTCTATCTTTTAGAACCGTGGGTCGGTTCCGGTTCCAAAACTTGGAACCGAACATACATGGGTCGGTTCCTGGTTTTGAGGGGAACCGAACCGAACCGAACCGAGTTGCACCCCTAGCTGGAGACGGCTCCAATCTTCGAATTTCGTTGGGCATGATCAACATGGATTCCTATTTCAACAACCATGAATACTACTCTCAAGTCCAAATTCAACTTCTCTCAATCAAATCGGCGGAGCCTACCACAGTCTGATGCAAAGAAGATTTCAAGGTTAGAAGCATTCAACACTATCCAAAGGGTCGTGAAAGGGTTTCTAGTGAGGATGAGCGCACATGTGGTCTGCAAGTTCACCGCAGGAGTCATCAACAGTTCTTGTTCAAACCCTTGATCATATACAAGAGGGTGCAACTTTCATGGCGATTGAACCTCCAAACACAGGATAGTGATTTCTATAATGTTCCTGATAATTGTATAACCCGTAATTCGTTGAGATCAGAAATGCCTAAAGAGACGCCTATTCACAGACCCAGCGACTAGTAGAGGCAAGCTTGTGCGAGCAGAGGCGATCTTGGGAGAGCAGGGTTGAGCTTGGGCAAGCAGGGGCGAGCAGAGGCGAGTATGAGCGAGTACCTCGCTATTACGGGTGAGTAGCCATTGTAACTCGCTAGCAGAGGCTGGATACTCGTCAATACCCCCCTCGGATTTCTCTATAAATAGACCCCCAAGGGGTACTAGAAATGACACTTTTGGAAGAGATGGACCCCCCCTCCCCAAGTTGGATACTCGTCAAGTCCATGCCTTTCTCATACCTCGCCCAATTTTTGGTTGCGGAGGGAAGTTTTTCTCAAACTTTCGGGTACGCGGTGGGACCTCACTGCTGGAGCACTTGGGGTGTGCTCATAAACAATTTTCTCTCTCCTGCGCTAGCCATCCGAACTGTGGTGTCGGACCGCAAAATCAGTAACCTTACACTGCATTGATCTGAATATTTTGGAGTTGGGATTTTCCCGGTTTCAACAATAATCATCATACTATTTACCCTTGCCATAATCGAATCATGTTGGATGTCAACACTTTTTTTTGGACTGGTGGTTGAGGTAGAGAAAATAAGGTTACACGCCTAATGAAAAAATATGCAAACAATTCGAACTAAATATCACTAAATAATATGTGTAAGTTATTATCTCCTCATTACCCCTCACTCCTATATATTAAAGGGAGACACATAGTAATTGATTAAGCAATGTAATTGAACATTTAAACATGGTAGCAGAACCACCTTGGGGTGAAAATCTCATCTCCCGCACGCATTCTTCTTCCCGCTCCATTTCCGCATCTTGCAAGCACCGACTCCCGCAAGCACCAACTTGTCGTGCAACGTGTTTGCAGGAAAAAATCTCTTGATTTGATATATCAGATTAATTAAGTGATTTTGGTGGCCAAAAGTGATTTGTACTTCACAGGTAACAGACAGAAGCTCAGTTGAATGGATAAAAGTTGAAGACAGTATTCTTGCATCAAGAAGTAATCAAAGCACATCTAGAGTAATCGGATTACATTGATAAGGATCTTATCTTACGTTGATTCCTCCAAAATTTAAAGTATACAGACAGAAATCAGTGCACAAAGTATAAAAAATTGACATACTTTGAGAAGTAATCGACACATAAATAAGCCTTGCGTCGATTAGTCAACAAAATGACAGTTTTGAATTACGAATTAAATCAAATGGTGATTAAGATAACAGTGGATTTAAATCATGAGGTTGCAGATATAATTAAGGAAATGATGTGAGATATTCTTTTAAGTAAAAGTATCAAAATTGGTATATTACAGATTTGCCACATTCTAATTGAGGAAGGATCTCGACTGAAAGTTTATATATACAAAAGGCTATACAGAAAGGATCTAGTTCTTCTTCTCCTCTCTCCGTTCTTCTTCTTCCTCTTTGAAATTCATCTCTCTTCTCGACAGCTTTCTTCATCACAGTCTGAAAGGTTACTACTACTACATTCAGATCAAGAAGATATCTCATATTGTTCTTACTTCTTCTCCTCTTAAAAGAACAATCAGATATCAAGTTCAAGGCTGTATCCACGCAAAGCTTAAATCAAGATCCTATCAAGAACTTGTTAAAGTTCGGATCTCGTTATGGAAAATCAAGAATCTTCTTGAAATCAACTGAAAATAGTTTTTAGAATACCTCTCCAAAGGATTCAGTTGTTTTTGTTCTAAGAGTTTTCTTGTCAAAAGACTCGATGGTTATAAGCGTGGAGTGGTTCTAAGAATCTTATTATCAAAAGATTCAGTGGAGTGGTTCTATCAGTCTCCTTATCAAAAGACTTTAGCCATTTGTAGATAATAGATTCCCACCCTCTATAAAATCTTTTTGTGTCGTCTGATGTGTTGCTCTATAGCTTTTATTTTTTCATTACTACATTATATATAATATGTGGATGAATTGTGATTATGTATAAAAAAATTTAATACTCTATTCTCAGGGTTGGCTATGTAGGTGTACAATTACCATGCAACTCTAGTGTGAAGTGCGGGGAAAGTAAATCTAATATCATTGAACACGATATGTCATGCATGCATAGTCGGACGGAGAAATCAAAATCAAATAATAAATAATTATAATTCCACGCATATAAATTTTAAGCATGAAAAAAATATTTCTCTAGGCAAGCATGCTTAGACTTTCCTCTGTGCGGCAAATAGTTCTTGCAAATCACAAAATAATCCAAAACAAAACACCACGAAGCTATAGATCTAATTGAGCACAAGTCAATACCATATAATAATACTGAAAATAAAGGTTCATGCAACAAATAAAGTACTCACTAAGTAGAGGAGGTGTCGTAGGGTGGAGATCCAATGTCTCGGTAGCCTTAACTATGATCCAGTTGTGTAGATTGAGGTTGGAATCGGTTTATTGTCAGTGGGGAGGGCATGGAGGATGGGCTGATTTGAGAGGTATTGAGGGGTGGGTTTCTGGAGGGGAGAATGGGGTTGGGGAGGGTCTTGGCTGAATGTAGTCAGGGAGGGGATGCGAGGATCAGTGGGGAATTTTGATGGAGGGATCCAGTAGTTGAATACGTGGGTAATAGAGGCATTAATTGTTGGATAGGAAGTGGCCTCCTGTGTGGGATGGAAGTGCCCAGATCTGGATGACATGGCATGCGTGGTTTTTTCTTTTGTGGGTTGGAGGGGAAAACAAAAGCTAAAGATTTGATTCGAGGTTGGGAGAATGGAGTTGGCAGAGATTTGGTGGGGATTTGAAGCGGAAAACGAAAGCTAAAGCTGGAGGATACAGAAGAGATGAATGGAAATATATAGGAGTCGTCACCTAGGGTTTCACGGAGTTAGCACCGTAGAGGGATCGCTGGAAGCCTGAATTTCTATTCTTCAAATTCTGCAATGAGGTTGACACCCCACACATCCTCCTATTTATACTAAAACGCTATTAGAGCACCCAACATCAACAACTATGATTGGTCGTGGGTTGCGGATGGACTGATTACAATAAATATAACTCAAAAACAACAAAGTAATATATGAAACCGTAGGTAAACGACGACACACACACATCTGTGGAGTAGGATCGTCAATCCATAGATGCTATATATGGCGGGTAGCCAATTGGCCCCGAATGGGCTCAAAACGCGCCCTCCGCCGCGGGCCTGCGTCTTCATTCCGCATCATTCACCCCCCTCTTTAAAGTGATTCTCAGTTAGTTTTTTGCATTTTTAATTGATATCAGAGTTAGGTTAATCATAAAAAGGCTAACACCTTGACTAACCAAGATCCTGTAAGTGAGAATTAATTTTTAACAAACACAATCATGAGTTCTACACAATTTAGAGATTATGTCGCTTCTAGACCACCCATGTGTAATTTAGAAAAATTGTTTTATAGAAACCAAGAATCAAATTGTATAATCACTTGCAATATAGATGTTTGGTGTAATTTAGAGAACTTGTCCCTGGTGCAGTAGCTCGAGGTCAAACTCGATCGATTTGACGAGCTCGCCTAAGTGGCTGTGGAAGTACCTCACATCGATTTGGTGCTCCCCGTATCGGCAGTTTCAACCACGTTTGAACATTCTGTCCCCAAAGATTTTGTTATTGTGCTCTCTGCTCAGACAATCTCTTGGATGGGAGCACAACACTCCTCTCAATCCATGCTTCAAGACAACATCCTCATCCTTAGACCTGTGTCGTTGGATATAGAGGAGTGTTGTGCCTATCGCTGTCATCCAGAAACCCACCTCCTTGGCGATCTCCTATCGGCTGCCTATCCCTCGCACATCGATGTTTCCCTTCCCCCTCTTCATCATCGGCACCCGAGACTCCTCCCGAGTCGTCTCCCACATGTTGGCGCAATCTACTCTAGACTCTCATCCTTCTCCTCATGGATCCGCCCTTCACCACCCAACCACATATGTGCCTTCATCCATTCCTGCCCGCCAACGGTGTCAACATCCTGACATCGACACGGCCCAAATTCCTCGCCTTCCTCCATTTACTTTTTTCTTACCTCTAAATGCGATCGACATCGACTCTGCCTCGAGCCCTCCACATGCACTCTACGACGAAAGGCTCGACCACTTCCTCACTCAACCTTTTGAAACTATCGGTCTTTTCTCTTCCCAACTGTAGGCCTTACAAAACCTTCCTTTTTTCAGTCTACCGAACTGCTTTGTTTACCCAGCCACCCCCTGCACATTGGACCTCACTAAAAGCCACCTCAGGATATTGCACTTTGTTTGGTGCGAATTTGGTTACATGGAGGAAAAATGTGTGTTAGCCAGATCCAGTGCTGAAGTTGAATTCAGAGTTATGGCACATGTAATTTGTGAAGGACAATGGATTTAAACTGTTATGAAAGATTTTGGCCTTAAGAAAAATAAGCCAATCAGACTATATTTTGATAAAAGGCAGCCATTAATATTGCTTGTAATCCTATTTAACACAATCACGCCAAACACATTGAGATTGACAGACACTTCATTGAAGAAAACATAATGAGAGAAATTCATTTACTCCGTTCGTCGCGTCTAAACAACAACTGACAAACATTCTCACATAAGGATCGAGTATGAGTGCTTTTGGAAGTATCATTACCAAGTTTAGCATGATCAACATTACACGGGCAACTTGAGGGGGTTGTTAGCCTTTATTAGTTAGTATTTCTTGTATTTCTCCTCATTACACCTCAGTCCATTATATTAGAGTGTGACTCATTGCAATTGGTTAAGCAAAGTAATTGAACATTTCAATAAAAACAATTCAAAGATTTACATGTAATTGAGTTCGAGGCAAAAATGATGTAATAGGTGTGTTTGGGTAGGGGATGGGAGGCACGCGCTTCGACTGTGCGGTTAGTGAGGAAGGTGATGTGAAATTTTTGAGATTTTAGGAATTTGAGAATTTTGGTGGAGGAAGGAGTTTCCGACCGTCATAAAGGGATACTTGTGATGGTGGGAGGTTAGGGGGTTGTGGTAGGGGAGTGAGGATGAATGTGTGCAGTTAGGAAGCTAGCTGTGGATGGAAGGCTATGAATGTTGCAGACGGCTACAACGACTAGGGAAGAGTTGTGGAATAAAGAGGAAGGGGTGGCTGCGGGTCAGGGTTATATGACTTTGCATCGATGGCATGGGAGGAAGCAGACAGGGTTGGTGGCATTGGAAGTGGGAGGCGACGAGACTGAGTTGGAAACACAGAAATTGAAGATAGTAGTTGGAGGAACCTACTGAATGTGGTTGTAGCGGTATGTGTAGGGAAAAGCAAATATGTTGGGGGAAAGTGTGGCGACGAAGACTGCGACAGTGGAGATGAGCGGTTTCGACTGTGGTAGGGAGGTCGTGAACAGTGGGTTTGGCACCATCTAGCTTTCGTTTGACCGAGATGCTGAAATATTGAGCCTTCAATTATCAATGCTCTAAAATGACCACATGGAATTAAAAAATGAAGGGGGAGGGTCTATTTGGGTAGGTGGTTGTAACACTTCAACCTAGTTTAACAGTAAATCAGCAGTCTGGTCGGGCCCGCGATAAGAAGTAAACTAAATAACGGTATATAAACTGGTATAAAACATGTAGAAATCAAAGTACTAAAAGGAAACTTACAGCGAAAGTAGATTAATAAAAACTAATTATGGGTAAAAGTGTACCTCACAAAGCTGTATTCACAGAGCTAACTAAAACTAAATAAACACTATGAAACTGAGATACTGTCAATCTGAAATATACTGATACATCAATAATATATGGAGTACAACAATGCATAAAGTATGCAAGTAAATAAAATACAACACAATAGGTACAATTGTAATGACTGACAATAGTGTTGACTGCACCGCCTATCCTAAGCGGATCCCCTGACCTGGGCCCCCTGTAAAAGCAAGTTTCAAATGGGTCAGGCCCACTGGAGAGTAAGAAAAATTACTCCCTCTAGCGACGCTTAAAGAAAAATATAAATGAATTTTACTTGAATTTGACAAAATATGCATAATTTGTCAAACATTAAACTTGACATTTGAGTTCATGATTTGACATAAAATCGACCATATTGTGTGTTCTGACACTCACTTTTCACAACTGTATTAGTCATTGATTTATGAAGTTTTAGAATTGTGATTGTTGTAAGTTTCAACAAGTTTCATTATTATCTTATTAAATCTTGTCACTAATGACGACTATGCACAAATTAGTAACTGCAGTTTGAGTGGCAAACCTGATGGTGCCCTGAACTGGATGTCCCTCAAGTGGAACACAGACTCCTATCTGAGGAGTTTCATATTTGTAATAAGGGTCATCGACCCTAAGCTTGAAATTCGAGTGGTGGCCTACTAGCCCTGAGAACACGGTGGTGTGCCTCCACCAAAAACACAAGGGTGAACCTCCCTCGCCACTTTCTGATTTATTCTAGTCTAGTGCTCAGTGAGTCAATCTCAGGATAGCGTTTTAGTTAGGTACACTGAGTTAAGGATTTTCATGTAACTGAATCTAATAATTTAGTCTGTGTACCTACCCCTTTGACTTGGTTCTGACTATAGGAACTTGCAACTTTTAAATGCGTACACTGACATCAAATCATGAATTTAAATAGTCTGAAATGTTCAACTAAAAGTGACGGCGCGCCACGACCGACACGCGTGTATTCCCGCAGGTGACTGTGATTCGTTTCCCGGACGGACGATCAGAGTACATAGCTGTGTCCGGATGGTTGATCCGATTCAGATTCATTTAGGACTTTTTATATTTTTAGATGTATTTAGCCTCGATCGGTCCTGACAGTTTGAGCCGTTCGATTCGGGTGGTTTGTTTTCAGTTTTATTGTTTTGCAATTATCGAGTGGTTCTATTTTAGGGCTATAAAACAGGTGGCAGGCAGTTCCTAAAGGGATCAATGGTTTTGGAATTTTTCCTGGAACCGTGCGGTCAATCAGTGCGACGCCGATTTTCCTCTTCCTTCTGCTGGTGTCACGCCGGCCTCTGTCCCTCCCCTTCCTGTCTCCGCCTCTTCCTCCACCCAGTCCAACCCCTATCCTTCCGAAAACCATGGCGTTTATTTCTCCCGCCAGCTCGTTCAGCTACATCCTCCTCCCCTGCTAATCCCGACCAGTCTCCCACCTACCTTCCATGCACTGTTCTAACGCCACTGCTACCCTCCTCTCTCCCATCAGTCAGCCCCGACAATAACTTAGCATTTTCCTCCCACCAACACTCCCTATTTTTCCGCCGCCAGCCCAAGCCATTCCAGCCCCTGCTTCCCCCTCTGCCGCTAAGCCCGGTCAATTTCCCCTCCGTTAATCTCCACCAAGTCTTCATCAAATCAACCCACCGTGAATCTCCACTCTATCCTCATCAAGCCAACTCCACTGTGAGTCAAATCTCCTCTCAGTGAATCAATATCTCCACCAACAGCCCTACACACTTCCAGTGTGAGCCTACAACCAATTTCCTCCATTGCTTGAGTTGTGGTACGAAGTTTGTATTTCTTCACGTTGTTTATTTTGACCCTCAACTCTGTTGAATTTCAATTTTATGTGCTATTAGTTCCTTTGTTGTTTCACCTGCAGAGTTTATTTTGCGCGTGCTTAATTAATTACGCCTCATTTAGGTTCGTGATCATTATTTTTTTTATTAAATGAAAGTTTTGACAAAGTTCGCGCACCTGTTAATTTTTATAATAACATAATTACTTGTTGTAATTTTAGCGGACCACTCTCGCACTACATTGCACTACGTCGCATTTAGGGCTGCATTTATAGGGTCCACCCCATGTCAGCCTTACCATGACATGGAATTGGTATCAGAGCCCAAGTTTAAGGTCATTTGCAGGTTACGTAGTGGTAGAGATTATCATAAGTCCATGTCGAGTCTTTAGTTTCAATTATGTCTAGTTATCGTCGTCATTCGTCTACTCTATTTGGGGATCCTGAGTCCACATATAGCCGATCTCATAGAGCCCATTTTGAGAAAACCTCGTGTTATCATGATGAGTATTATTGCTCATCGCATACCACTCCTAGAGTTCGCGTCGACCCCTCGACGCAATTCCATTATGTTAGAGGCGATCACCACGACGAAAGGTACTCACGATATCATCATTATACCTCTCCACGACTTTATGATGATAGAGTTGAGTATAGTTCTGGTATTCGTCGTTACGCATCTCCTCTAAATGAGGAATCTGAGTTTGGATACGTGTGTTCACCACTGCACGTTCGCAGGGCCCATGCCCACCAACGGGCACATTCTGATTATGTTAGTAACTATGGTCTAGATGAACCTCAGAAACCCTATAGAGATCTACATCGACATGATCACCACACATGTCAAGACCATTCTAGCGTTCCACAAATAGAGTTACCTGAGGCTGAATTTCAGCGATTAGTTCTTGACCGTTTTGATCTCTTAGATGCTCAATTTGATCACATAAGATCTACATTAGGAAGTGTTGTAGTATGGAGACCGGGCGGTCTGGCGGTCTGACTCTGGCAGATTGGAGACCGCGCGGTCTGTCAGTTTCTCTCCATCGGTTCGGTAGCCGGATTGTTGCTGTTTGGTGTCCGGGCGATCTGGCGGTTTGTCTCAGGCGTGTTGGACACCGGGCGGTCTGGCGGTCTCCTATGACGGCTTGTTCTCTCCTTCTGGTGGTTGCCGGACGGTTAGCCTATTCGTCTAACCGCGTGGCCTGTTCGACTTGTTTTCTTGTTAAACCGCTTATACCTGTAATTATTTAGTCTCACATTGCTTATTTGTAATCTCTCTCATCTCCTCCATTCTATAAAAGAGAGGTCATACATTTGTAATATACACCTTTTTTGGATAATAAAATTTCTGTTATTCCAATTTCCGGTTTCTACTTGTCTGTTCACACATAGTATCAGAGGACTCGATCTTTTTCGCCTAATTTGGTGCCTTCTTCTTGTAGTCTGTTCGCGCGGCCTCTTTTCCCTTCCTTGTCGCTTCCATTTGTGTGCGCGGTCTCTCTTCTTGCTTCGTCTTTCTATCCGCGACCTGTTTTTGCGGTTTCTCTGCATCTTTTCTCCCCGCGAACTCCTTCCAGTTCGTGCGGTCTTCTCTATCTCTTGTTCGCGCAGCCTCCTTTTCTAGCCGCACGACTTCTTTCCCTCTGTTCTTTTCCATTCTTTTTCGCTGCCCTTTGTGTGCGCGACCTCTCTTCTCGCTCCGTCTTTCTATTCGCGACCTGTTTTCGCGGTTTTTCTGCCTTTTTTCTCCCTTCGAACTCCTTCCAATTCGCGCGGTCTTCTCTTTCTCTTGTTCGCGCGGACTCCTTTTTTAGCTGCACGACTTCTTTCCCTGTGCTTTGTTCTGTTTCTTGGTCGTGGCCTTCCTTGCCGCTGATGTGTTGACACCGTGACCGCTGCAGGACCTCTTCTTGTGTCCGCTACGGTCTTCTCCGCCGTACGACCTGCTTGCTGGTCGCGCCGTCTCCGCGGCTTGCTATTCGCGCGACCTGTTTCTACTCGCGCGGCTTCTTGTCTCTTTCATGGCTCTTTCCGGGCATACCGTGGATCGCTGTTGGCTGAAACATCCACATCTTCGCCCCTCTGGTAACTCTTCCTCCTCCTCCTCAAAGTCGTCCGCCTCGGTGGTCACGTCATCAGGTAGTGCCCACATGGTTACTTGTCACGACCCGTCTCGACGAAAGTTAGAGTGCGTTTCAGGCGGGCCGTGATGTCACAGGCATGGGCGAAAAGAAACCATGCCTGCTAAGGCGGATACAGAGAAAATCTGAAATTTAAATAGCTGTTTTGTTAAAAAGGTTATGATTTTTTAAAAAAGATATATGCGGAAGCGCTTAAGATTTTAAAACAGTGAAAATTTAATGCACATGTATTTTCTTGTAAAATTTAATGTTACACACAGTACTGAAACAGAAATAAATGCAATAACAACAGAAATGGAAATGCCATAAAATAATCTAGTACAACAGAAACATCACAGGAGTTGTTCATGATACAAAAGAAAATGTCTTACCATAATTAGTACATGATAAACGAACAGCCAGTAAAGGATTCAAATACATAAAACCCGATGCAAACAACTACAAAGGAAAAACTTCCAAGCAAAGCTGCAGCTGAACGAGAAGTAGCTCAGGGGGCAGGAGGCGCAGTCACGAAACCTAAGGCAAATTCAAGACATAAGGAAAATGCCTTAGAACTTAAGATTTAAACCTGAGCAAGTTAATTAATTAGAATGTGAGCAAAAACAAACAGACATATTCAAGTAATGATCTATCTTGTACAAAGCTACCAAACATACCAAAAACCAGGTCAAACAGACATTTCTGAAAGATTATTCTACTCCGGAGTATAGCCTAATATAAAATGTTGTAAGTCGTGATCGATGAAGTGTAGGTGCTATAGCGGGCGCACATGACTCACGTTCAGATCTAGGTGCAAGTCTTATTAGAAAAGTAATCCTGCTTGTCGTGACCATGTCAGTAGACAGATGTCATGTTAGACTCTACAATTCAAAGATTTGCTTACAACTACAGATTTGTCTTTATGTTTCGTACTTGGGTGATTACTTATCATGCTATGTTATGTCAACATTATGAGAATTCAGAATTTTGTAGAAAAAGCATTTGAAACAAAAAAAAACAGGTATCCAGATTAAATCTAAAGCTTTGCAAGTGAGAGGGGGTTCTCTACTTGCCTTAAGGTGACGTCGAAAACGCTAGCGACAGCTAAATGGCGCAAGCGAGGTTAACGACTCTAGCTAAACCTGTTTCAAGATCAAAAATGTACTTCGAAGCAATAATAAGGTTCCTACACTTGCACACGCATTTGATGACCGCGTTACACAACATGAGAGGAGTTTAGGAATTTACCTCCCTCGAGAGTGAGGGGAGAAGAGGCTACCGCGAGGGATCGGGGATTTTGGCGGCGATTGGATGCGAAAAATCCCTAATTCGGAGAGGGCTTGGAGTGATTCCACCATTAGACCTGAAGAGCGGCACCGTAAACACAAATAAGACTAGATTAGTCAAATATATGACGAACACACGTTGAATCGACGTGATTACATCGATTGGGGAGCGAAAATTAGCAAAAAAACAGGAGAAAACTGAACTTAGGAGGCAAGATGAGTTTTCTTACCCAAGAGAAGCCAAATCGGGGCTTCGAAATCCACGAAGAGGGGTTTCGAGCAAAATCCTAGGAGTCCCTCACGAAAACCACCGGCCGGAACTAGGAGGAGCTAGGGTTGCCGAAGAAGAAACGTCGTCTTTGCCCTCACTGGCCGGAGGAGGAGAAGAGAAGAGGAGAAAGTCGACGGGCCCCTTGGATGCAGCCGGCCAAGAGGGAAGACTGCTGAGGGATTGTCTGCCAACGGGAGAGTCGGAGACGATGAGGAAGCAAGAGGAAGAGGCGACAACCCTAGAGGAGGAGGTTTCCGGCCACGGGAAGAGGAATCGGGACGCCTAGAGGCGGGATCGGGAGCGGCGAGTCGCTCGTCTTCGCGGAGACGGGGCTGCGGGCTGCGACTGAGCGGGAGGGATTTGGACCGGGAGAAGGGCTCGGGTTAAAAGCCTTTTGAAGTCTTTGTTTATAAATTTTTTTTATATATTCTATTATTATTATTATTACTATTATTATAATAGTTAGGGGGGTAGGTTTAGGTTTATATTAAGGGGTTGTTACATTCTCCCCCACTTTGAAAGTTTCGTCCCGAAACTTTCCTGAGAACTCTCTGAATGATACTAAACAACGAAGTTTCAGATGACATATATTTCAATCAGAAGTTTGCGGATAAACGCATGAAAGCTAACTATGAAAAATACTGAAATAACAAGAAAGTCAGACTTAGAGACGTACCAAGATCAAGAGAAGAGTTGTGGATACTTGCTGTGTATATCAGATTCGTGTTCCCAAGTGTACTCCTCGGACTTGCCATGCAGCCAAAGTACCTTCACCATCGGAGTGGTTCTCTTGCGAAGCTTGCGTTCTTGAAATTCGACGATCTTCAAAGGCTCGATCGGAAAAGACAGATTGGCTTCAGGAATCACTGGAACTTCTTCAAGAACACGATTTGGATCGGGGATGTATTTTCGAAGCTGACTGACATGAAAGACGTCATGGACACCGACCAAAGAAGCAGGTAGCTCCAGACGATAGACAGATCCTCCAACACGTTCTGAGATGGAGTACGGTACCACGAACCTCGGGCTGAGCTTATGATGGCGACTAAACCGTTTCACCCCAGGAGTAGGAGAAACCTTCAAGAACACTAGATCGCCCACAACAAACTCTAACGGACGGCGGCGCTGATTTGCATACTTTCTCAGCCTCTCAATGGCACGACTTAGCTGAAGACGAGTCTTCTTGGTGGCTTCCTCCATTTCCTGAAGTAGCTCAGGGCCCAAAATCACCCTTTCACCAACTTCCGACCAGTAGAGCGGGGTCCTACAGCGATGCCCGTACAGTGCTTCGAAGGGAGCCATCTTGAGGCTTTCTTGATAGCTGTTGTTGTAGGCGAATTCAACCAAGGGTAGATGTTCATCCCAAGCTCCCCTGTAGTCCAAAATATAACACCGTAGCATATCTTCGAGAATCTGATTAACTCTCTCAGTCTGGCCATCGGTCGTCGGATGATACGCGGTACTCAGGTTGAGATCAGTGCCCAAAGCTTGCTGAAATCCCTTCCAGAAGTGTGATACAAATCCCGAGTCACGATCAGAAACAATTCGTAGAGGAATCCCATGGAGCCTAACAATCTCAGAAACATAAATCCGAGCCATCTTCTCGGTGGAATGACCCTCCTTATATGGGATGAAGTGAGCCACTTTAGTCAGGCGATCCACTATGACCCAAATCGCATCATGTCCCCTCGGAGTACGGGGCAGACCAGTGATGAAGTCCATAGAGATGTCTTCCCAAGGGATATGCAGAGGCTGCAAAAGTCCACCAGGCGCTGACGCTGAGCTTTCACCTTCTGGCATGTCAGACATCGAGAGATGAAGCGTGCAATATAGTTCTTCATGCCAGGCCACCACACGATCTGCTTCAGGTCATGATACATCTTGTTGTTGCCAGGATGACCAGATGTGCGGGACTCGTGGGCTTCTCGGCAAATACAATCCAGTAACTTAGGAACATCGGGAATGCAGAGGCGACCTCGAAAACACAAAACATCATCAGAGATGGAGAAATCTGGAAGAGTACCAAGTTCAACCTGTCGGCGAATGCGCTGGAGTGCGGGATCAGATGGTTGCAGATCCTTCACCTGTTCTACCCATAATGGACCAGAGACTTCTCCTTGGCCTCCAGGTGAGAAGGATATGTCCATCCGCTCGAGGTCATCAATCAGGGCCGTGAGAGAAGCTAACATGGGTGCACAGGTGGCAACTGAAGCCTAACGACTCAAAGCATCCGCCACTGAATTGGCTTTCCCGGGCACATAAGTGAGCCGCAGGTCATAATCGCCTCTGACGAAGATTGAGATCCTTCTGAACGAAAATATACTTCAAACTTTGATGGTCAGTGAAGAAGTGACACTTCACGCCATAGAGGTAGTGACGCCAAAGATTCAAAGCAAACACCACTGCAGCGAACTCCAGATCATTAGTGGGGTAGTTGCTTTCATGGGTCTTTAACTGTCTCGACCCATAAGCAATAACACGATCTTCTTGCATCAGGATACAACCCAAGCTCCCTCCGGAAGCATCGGTATAAACTGAAAAGTCCAACCCCTCTGAAAGAAGAGCTAAAACTGGCGCTGAACACAAATGTTGCTTCAATTCAGAAAAGGCCTGCTCACATTGATCTGACCACTCGAATCTGACATGTTTTTGTGTTAGTCGTGTCAGGGGAGAAGCAAGAGAGGAGAAGTCCTTGACGAAACGACGGTAATAGCCGGCCAAACCAAGGAAACTGCGAATCTCAGTAGTGGTAGAAGACTGCTTCCAATCCATAACAGCGGAGACCTTGGCAGGATCAACGGAAAGTCCATCGCCTGAAATGACATGCCCCAGAAAAGCAACACAATCCAGTCAGAACTCACATTTCGCCAACTTGGCATAGAGTTGGTGCTGACGAAGCGTGGAGAGAGTGAGTTTAAGATGGGTTGCATGCTCCTCGCGAGTCTTTGAGTAGACCAAGATATCATCAATGAAAACAATGATGAACTTATCCAGGTAGTCGCGGAAAACACGGTTCATCATATCCATGAAAGCAGAATGGGCGTTAGTCAACCCAAAAGACATCACCAAAAATTCAAAGTGTCCATACCGAGTCCGGAAGGCTGTCCTGGGGATGTCGGATTTCTTGATCTTCAACTGATGGTAACCCGACCTAAGATCTTTTTTGGAGAAGACGGTACTGCCTTTGAGCTGGTCAAATAGGTCATCCACGCGCGGGAGGGGGTACTTATTCTTGATGGTTACCTTATTCAGGTCCCGGTAGTCGATGCACAATCTCAGGGATTCGTCTTTCTTTTTAACGAAGAGAACGAGGGCTCCCCAAGGAGAAGAGCTGGGACGAATGTACCCACGCTCAAGCAATTCATCCAATTGCGATCTAAGCTCCTCCAGTTCTCGAGGTGTCATGCGGTACAGAGTTTTAGATATGGGGCACGCTCCAGGCTCTACATTAATGGAGAACTCTACATCACGATCGGGAGGCATTCCAGGCAACTCGGCGGGGAACACGTTGGGGAACTCAGAAGCAATCGGGATAGACCCAAGTTGCGGTATGACAACATCTGAATGTGAAGCAAAGACAAAGCAAGCAAAGCATCCCTGGCTAAGAAGTCGGGCGCGCACAACAGAAATTACCTGCAGGTGGCTACGGGTGGTCCTAACATGGACGCTGTAGTCTTTGCCATCGATACTGAGATTGACCCTCTTTGCCACACAGTCCAGTTTTGCTCTGTACGCGACCAGCCAGTTCATACCCAAAATTACGTCGAATTATGTCATATCCAGGACTATGAGATCGGCGACAACTTGCATTTCACCAAGCAGTATCGGACAATTGAGAATGCCTGTAGTTGACAAGTGCAGATGGCCGGGCACAGAAATCTCGAAAGGGACTTCGAGTGGCGAAGTAGGCCAACTATGAAGATCCACGATATGACACGCTATAAAAGAGTGAGATGCCCCAGAATCGAATAGGATTTGCATCCACTTGTTCTTGACCCTAAAACTCCCTAGAAATGAACATTACGGGCACATTCAAGATTATTTGACACTAAGGCAGCAAATGAAAAGATGCAGAAAATTAACAAAAACTTTACATAAAACATACCAGAGATGACAGAGGTAGATGCGAGCTCCTCGCCCTGAGTGGTGACGTTAAGCACAACCTTGCCCTTATCTTGGGTACCAGAAATAGCCTGCAGAGGCTGAGCGGGGATCGGGCTTTCCTTCACGGGGCAATCTTTAATCTGATGTCCAAACTGCCCACATCTGAAGCAGATATTCATCTTGCGGCGACAATCTCTCACCAAGTGACCCGATTTCTTGCAGTAAGTACAGACGGAGGAGGCAGAGACAAGCGTAACCTGGGGTTGTTGTGCGGGCACAACCATCTTCTGCTTCTTCAGGAGGGAGCGGCAGACCAGGATGGTATGGCCAACTTTATGGCAGTAGGCACACACCTCCTGGGACTTGGGACCTTGCTCCTGAGGTGGAACACTCTTACGCTTGTGGTCAGGTGCAGCGGCATTGCTTGTACCATGCTGAACTTTCTTGGTAGTGCGGTCCAGCTCAATAGCCTCAACCTTCAAGGCGGCCGCAACTGTCTCGGCGTAGGTGGTGGCGCTGTGGGCTACCACATGCTGGCGGAAGTCATGTCGGAGGCCCTTCACGAATCGACTGATCTTCTTAGACTCATCGGACACGAACTCTACGGCAAGGAGAGATAGACGAGAGAACTCTATCTCATATTCAGTCACGGTCCTGCCGGGCTGCTGAAGGGACAGGAACCTTTCAGCTAACTTGTCTCGCTCCACGGACGAAAGAAACTTTTCCATGAGCGCATTCTTGAACTGCTCCCAGGTCATACCAGAAGAATTGGGGAGACTGCGGCGCTGAAGCCACCAGGTGTATGCATCCTCGGTCAGCTGGTAGGTCGCAAGATGAACCTTTTGTGTCTCAGGGACTCCGACATACTCGAAGTGCTTCTATATCTGGGAGAGTCACTCTGAAATGACGAAGAAATCGCGACTGCCATTGAAGGACGGCGGGTTCAGCCTCTTGAACGCCAGTGTATATGCCATCGCCACAGGAGGAGCAACTAGACCTGGCACGAGCGGGACCACCAGGGTGTCAGTAAGCAAGCCAGTTCCTGAACCAGGTGCAAGAGGGGTGGTTCCAAGAGCGGAGGTAGCAGTGACTCCAGCTGTCCCTGCGCTGCCAGAATCAGGAGCTGTGTCACGAGTTTGACGATCTTCCTCTAAGCGAGTGAGACGCTCGAGAATCTGCCTCAACAGGTGGGCAGTGGCGTCTCCAGAAGTTGCTCCGGCAGGAGGTGTAGCCTTCTTACGCTGCGATCGCTTAGGGGCCATTTAAGGAGGAACAAAAAGGAAATGAGTAAGAGAGACAGTTACGTTGATCATAGAAGATTAAGGAACAACAGGTTCTAGCATTTTGATACTGTCGAATACATAAATCATATATTAGTTACAGCATTTTCATTGGACAACTCTAGGTAATGCTCATGTTAACATGACAAGGAATCACATGCAATGTCAAACAATTTATAAATCCATGTGTGTACAATCATCATCTGTTGTTCTTGGCTTAACATTTGTGTAATGAGTTATGTTATGCATGCAATGCAATTATGTCTAAAATGCATTCCTACGAATGTTCATGAATGAATACACATGTCATGTTAAGCGCCCATATCACTTAACATGTCATGCATATTATGATTATAATGTCAACGCACTTGAAAATATTAAACCGCCCATACAATTTAATATTCGCAAGCGGTGTATAGACTAGTGGAAATTCATATGCATAAAAATGTTAAGTTTGCCCATAACCCCTTAACATTCGTGTGCATACTACTCATGATTATGAGTGAGTGTGTGCAATGTTTCAGCCGCGAGCAACAAATAATGACAGGGTGAGTGAGATATGATGTATGTTCCTGTATTTACATAATAGAATTTAAAATACTTGATAATTTCAAAATACTTCGTTTTCTATTTGGAGCAAACCTCGCTTTGATACCAACTGTCACGACCCGTCTCGACGAAAGTCAGAGTGCGCTTCGGGCGGGCCGTGATGCCGCAGGCATGGACAAAAAGAAACCATGTCTGCTAAGGCGGATACAGAGAAAATCTAAAATTTAAATAGCTGTTTTGTTAAAAAGGTTATGGTTTTTTAAAAAATATATATGCGGAAGCGCTTAAGATTTTAAAACAGTGAAAATTTAATGCACATGTATTTCCTTGTAAAATTAAATGCTACACACAACACTGAAACAGAAATAAATGCAATAATAACAGAAATGGAAATGCCATAAAATGATCTAGTACAACAGAAACATCCCAGGAGTTGTGCATGATACAAAAGAAAATGTCTTACCATAATTAGTACATGATAAACGAACAGACAGTAAAAGATTCAAATACATAAAACCTGATGCAAGCAACTACAAAGGAAAAACCTCCAAGCAAAGCTGCAGCTGAACGGGAAGTAGCTCAGGGGGCGGGAGGCGCAGTCACGAAACCTAAGGCAAATTCAAGACATAAGGAAAATGCCTTATAACTTAAGATTTAAACCTGAGCAAGTTAATTAATTAGAATGTGAGCAAAAACAAATAGACATATTCAAGTAATGATCTATCTTGTACAAAGCTACCAAACATACCAAAAACCAGGTCAAACAGACATTTCTGAAAGATTATTCTACTCCGGAGTATAGCCTAATATAAAATGTTGCAAGTCGTGATCGATGAAGTGTAGGTGCTATAACGGGCGCACATGACTCACGTTCAGATCTAGGTGCAAGTCTTATTAGAAAAGTAATCCTGCTTGCCGTGACCATGCCAGTAGACAGATGTCATGTTAGACTCTACAATTCAAAGATTTGCTTACAACTACAGATTTGTCTTTATGTTTCGTACTTGGGTGATTACTTATCATGCTATGTTATGTCAACATTATGAGAATTCAAAATTTTGTAGAAAAAGCATTTGTAACAAAAAAACAGGTATCCAGATTAAATCTAAAGCTTTGCAAGTGAGAGGGGGTTCTCTACTTGCCTTAAGGTGACGTCGAAAACGCTAGCGACAGCTAAATGGCGCAAGCGAGGTTAACGACTCTAGCTAAACCTGTTTCAAGATCAAAAATGTACTTCGAAGCAATAATAAAGTTCCTACACTTGCACACGCATTTGATGACCGCGCTACACAACATGAGAGGAGTTTAGGAATTTACCTCCCTCGAGAGTGAGGGGAGAAGAGGCTACCGCGAGGGATCGGAGATTTTGGCGGCGATTGGATGCGAAAAATCCCTAATTCGGAGAGGGCTTGGAGTGATTCCACCATTAGACCTGAAGAGCGGCACCGTAAACATAAATAAGACTGGATTAGTCGAATATACGACGAACACACGTTGAATCGATGTGATTACATAGATTGGGGAGCGAAAATTAGCAAAAAAAGGAGAAAACTGAACTTAGGAGGCAAGATGAGTTTTCTTACCCAAGAGAAGCCAAATCGGGGCTTCGAAATCCACGAAGAGTGGTTTCGAGCGAAACCCTAGGAGTCCCTCACGAAAACCACCGGCCGGAACTAGGAGGAGCTAGGGTTGTCGGAGAAGAAACGACGTCTTTGCCCTCACTGGCCGGAGGAGGAGAAGAGAAGGGGAGAAAGTCGACGGGCCCCTTGGATGCAGCCGACCAAGAGGGAAGGGTTGCTGAGGGATTGTCGGCCAACGAGAGAGTCGGAGATGACGAGGAAGCAAGGGGAAGAGGCGCCGGCCCTAGATGAGGAGGTTTCCGGCCACGGGAAGTGGAATCGGGACGCCTAGAGGCGGGATCGGGAGCGGCGAGTCGCTCGTCTTCGCGGAGACGGGGCTGCGGGCTGCGACTGAGCGGGAGGGATTTGGACTAGGAGAAGGGCTCAGGTTAAAAGCTTTTTGAAGTCTTTGTTTATAATTTTTTAATATATATATTCTATTATTATTATTATTACTATTATTATAATAGTTAGGAGGGGTGTAGGTTTAAGTTTATATTAAGGGGTTGTTACATTACTCAAGGTAAATGGTTGATCGACTCTGGTGCGACTAATCATATGACATGCAATCCTCAGTGCTTTTCTCTCCTAAAAACACATGATCGGTTGCCCCCGGTTCTCGTTGCAGACGACTCTCCCTCCCTGCTCCATGGGACGGGAGTGGTTCATGTCACTCCGTCTCTTCGCTTGACAGACACTCTCTATGTGTCAAAGTTTTCGTGCAATTTATTATCGGTTACCTCTTTATGCAAGCAACTTCAGTGCTCCGTCACATTCACTTCAACTTCTTGTTCTTTTCAGGATCCGAGCTCCCAATGGACGATTGCTACTGGGGCTGAGAGCGACGACCTCTACTTCCTCGACAATATTTCTGCTCTATCTGTCTTCTCCTCCTCTACAAATCTTCTACAGTGGCATCTCCGCCTTTGTCATCCTACTCCACGGATTCTTCGTCAACTTCTGCCCCACCTCCCTCCACACAGTTCTCCTTTCAACTGCGACGCCTGTCAGCTTGACAAGCATCACCGTTCCTCCTTCCCGACGAAGCAAGGTCGTGGCTCTACCCGTCCATTTGATCTCATTCACTCTGATGTTTTGGGTCCTGCTCCTATCCTCACCGTTGGTCAGGGTAGTTCTTATTTTGTTACCTTTATTGACGACTTTTGTAGATGTACTTGGGTGTATCTCTTACGAGATCACTCTGAATTATTCAATGTATGAACATCTTTTTATCACTTAATTCACAATCAGTTTGGTGTTTCAATTAAAATTCTTCGCTCTGATAATGCTAAGGAGTATATTAGTCAATCCTTTTCATCTTTCTGTATGCAACATGAGATTGTTCATCAAAGTAGTTGTGTCTATACCTCCCAACAAAATGGAGTGGCGGAACACAAAAACCGCCACCTCCTTGATGTCGCTCGCACTCTGATGACGCAGATGCATGTCCCTCACTCTTATTGGGGCTATGCAATTCTCATTTCATGTTATCTCATCAATCACATTCCCTCCACGGTTCTCCACGGTAAAACATCATTCTCCGTTCTCTATCCGGACAAGGATCCTTTTCCTCTTCCTCTACGTATCTTTAGGTGCACCGCTTTTGTGCACGCTCCCTCCATCACCCATGACAAACTCTCCCCTCGCTCCACCAAATGTGTCTTTCTGGGGCACTCTACCACTCAGAAAGACTATTGTTGTTTTGACCTCATTCTTCGAAAGCAGTTCGTCTCCGCCGGCGTTACCTTCTTCGAGAATGCTCCCTATTTCTCCGCTGACTCCTCTCTCTTCACCATCGAGAATGTTCCCGCGGCTTCTGACTCTCCTACTGTTCCCTCCAACCCATCGACCCCTACCGAAGTTTTTTCACCTCCACTATCTTCATCGTCTCCTCCTCTATCTTCACCTTCGCTATCTCCATCTTCTCCACAGCCGTCTCCCTCTACTCCCGGGTCAGCCCTCTTCGCCACGGATGCTCCGGATGCTGAGGAACCCGCTGACCTGGACCTTCCCATTGCTCTTCGCAAAAGGGTTCGGGCGTGTACCCAGCACTCACTTGCTGTTGTTGTTTCCTATGATCGTCTTACCCTTTCTCGCAGAGCTTTTGCACTGACTATCTCTGCCACTGCCACCCCCCGCTCCTACCAGGAGGCCCTTACTATTTCTCATTGGAAGACTGCCATGGAAGAGGAGATTGTTACTCTCACTGAACGGGGTACGTGGACCCTTGTTCCTCCTCCCTTCGGCACAGATGTTGTTGGTTGTCGCTGTGTCTTTGTGGTGAAGTTCAGTCCGGACGGCAGTGTGGATCGTTACAAGACACGTCTTGTTGCCAAAGGCTTTACCCAGACTTATGATGTTGACTATTTTGACACCTTCTCTCCAGTTGCTCGTCTCAGTATCATCTGGGTCCTCCTCTCTGTGGTTGTAAACAAGGATTGACTCATTTCCCAACTGGATGTCATAAATGATTTTCTATATGAGGATCTCCAGGAGGATGTCTACATGGAGCAACCTACATGGTATGTTGCTCAGGGGAGACACAGGTATACCGACTAAAGAAGACTATCTATGGCATAAAGCAAAGCCCTCAGGCTTGGTTTGACAAGTTTAGCGGGATTGTGGCGTCAATAGGTTTTACGAGAAGTTCTGCCGATCACTCTTTATTCGTTCGAAAAAACTCCCTGGGTCTGGTCGTTCTTGCGGTATATGTGGATGATATTCTTCTCACTGGAGATGACCAGACTGAGATAATTTTGACAAAGAAGCATCTTTGACAACACCTGGTCACAAAGGATATGAGTTCTCCAAAATATTTTATGGGGATGGAAATCTCTCGGAAGCCCAATTCCTTAGTCCTCTCCCAACGCAAGTATGCTCTTGATTTGCTAAAAGAGGCAGAGTTGACTAGGGAACCTGTCCGATGCCCCATGACGACTGGAGAAGATAAAACTTGGACGGATGACTCTCCTCCTCTTTTAGATATTACAAGGTACAGACGTCTGGTTGGTAAGATCATATATCTTACGGTGACCAGACCCTACATCTCTTATGCTGTAGACAAGGTCAACCAATTCATGCAAGCTCCTAGTGAGTGCCATCTACAGTTCGCCCTGAGAATATTGAAGTATGTTAAATCGGCGTCTGGGAAAGGACTACTCTTTCAGAAGAATGATCACTTGAGGGTTGAAGCGTACTCAGATTCGAGCTATGCTGATGACAAAGGAGACCGAAAGTCAACATCGGGCTTTTGCACCTTTGTGGGGGAAACCTTGTGAGCTGGAAGAGCAAGAAACAGTCTGTCGTCTTCAGCTCCAGTGCAGAAGCAGAATATCAAAGTATGATGTCGACCACATGTGGGTTGAAGTGGTTACGGGCTCTCATGCTTGACTTAGGAGAGGTCTACAACTATCCTCTACCTATGTTTTGTGATAACAATGTCGCTATATATATCTCCAAAAATCCGGGCTTCCATGAGAGAACAAAGCAAATTGAAGTTGACTGCCACTTTTTTCGGGAAAAGATTTTGAAGGAACAAATTTGTACTCCGTTCGTCACCTCCGATAAGGAGTTGACTGAAATTTTCACCAAGCCGGTGTCCGCCTCCTTTTTTCACATTTGCGACAAGCTGGACATGATCGATATATATGCTCCAGCTTGAGGGGGAGTGTTGCAGTATGGAGACCTAGCGGTCTGGCGGTCTGACTCTGGCGGATTGGAGACCGCGCGGTCTGTCGGTTTCTCTCCATCGGTTCGGTATCCGGACTGTTGCTGTTTGGTGTCCGGGCAATCTGGCGGTTTGTCTTAGGCGTGTTGGAGACCGGGCGGTCTGGCGGTCTCTTATGATGGCTTGTTCTCTCCTTCTGGTGGTTGCCGGGCGGTTAGCCTCTTCGTCTAACTGCGCAGCCTGTTCGGCTTGTTTTCTTGTTAAACCGCTTATAACTATAATTATTTAGTCCCACATTGCTTATTTGTAATCTCTCTTATCTCCTTCATTCTATAAAAGGAAGGTCATATATTTGTAATATACACCTTTTTTGGATAATAAAATTTCTGTTATTCCAATTTCCGGTTTCTACTTGTCTGTTTGCACAGGAAGAAAGCCTAAGGATTTAGATCAAGCCACCGATGCGTCTAGTAGTGCTCTCACTGATATGAGAGACCTGACACTTGACTTTGCTACTTCCACTTTTGACGAGACTCAATGTCCATGTTGTTGAAACCAAAATCTCGATCTCATGTGGAGTTCACCCTTGGGGAAGGAGTGATCGCGCACCTACTTCACTCCTGCAAGCAAAACAACAAAAGAAACAAGGGAGAACTGACTCAAGGGCTCGGCGGGGAGGACCCACCATACACCCGGAAGATCTGAGAGCGCTTCCCCTCCTTAGCCAAAGGCCGAGCTAAGGTACCCTCAGAAAGCACTTGAAAACTGGAGAAAGAGAGCACAGGAAGCCTGCTTTCTGGGGTACCTCTTGGGTCCTATTTATAGTTTTCAAAATCTGAACTGCCAATAACCAAACTGAACTGACCTGAAGTTACCAAAACACCCTTGGTTTGGTCTGCTAACAGCCAAACTCCGCTGTTTTGAAGGGCTATGAGCAGACTAGCGGGGGCAAAACAGTAAAAAGTACCTCGTGGATCCAGGCGAGCTGGGGAGCCTGGCCACCTCGGCAGACCCGACTCGCCTACTGTTGCCGAGCTCCGTTGCGAGAGCGCGAGCTGGGACGGCGAGCTCGCCTGTCCGTCGGCCTCCATTAGTCGATCTCAGCTCGACGAGTCTTGACTTAGCTCGGCAAATGCCGAGCTCGCGGTCGACGAATGCCGAGCTCGGGTTCGGCTTCTTCATGCCGAGCTTGCCCACTATCTTCAGATTCCTTTGCTGGGCTCGCCTGTTGCTTGGACGATCTGAACCGACCGGTCTGGTTCCTAGCGACCTCACTCGCCGGATACGGGGTTGTACACATGTGATCTTGTAGTTGAATCTGATCATGATCTTATGATACAGGTGGAGAGTTATATTAGTATGACTAGCGAGTGTGGTCACGTGAGTGAGGACGAACGACCCAGTGACACTTTGATGGTATATCCATCCTTCACACCTCACTTAGACTTAGTGGCCCCTTTGAGCAGGGACCCAGCCCTCGACACTATACCGATTGACCCACACTTGAAACTGGGTACTCCGTCTCTTCCCTTAGTATTATCTCACGTAACATCACTATTGAGAGCCGAGAGCATAGCGTTGACTTCAGAGTGACTGCCTCACTCACATATGAGAACATTACCTCTATCAGCAATACTCATCTTGAGGATCATCCCACTATTAATGATGTCATTGTTGAACCTCCGGATAAGCCTCCTCATGAGTCACTATTCCCTTGGGAGGTTCATGAGGATATCATTGACTTTATTGTAGGTGACCTACTTGTTTCCATGGACACTACTGTTAAAAGTGTTTTCCTCATGGAGGGCCATCATACCATTGTTGACCTCCCCGAAATTAAATCCCCGAGAGGCTCATTTGACGAGCTTCCCTGCCTGCACTTGACTGGTGGGTCGTGTATCCGCACTAGTGATTATCTCACACGTGATGACTTTTGATATACACCACCTGGTGAGCTACTTGACGAGCTTTATCATTTAAAATATACCAATTACACCCGAACATCACACTATTTTGTCACGATCTACGACGTTCCTACAAGTGATGACGTCAGTCACGCCGAATATTTTTATCAACCACTTGGTAGACCTCCTGATGGTTTGTATTGTTGAAGAGATATTTGGCATATCTTGATTCCGCAACTCACTGTCGGTGTCTCAGTTAAGCAGTTGGGTGGTTTCTGTACGCTAAATGAGTTTTTCTACACCCCGCCCAAAAAGCCTCCAGATAAACAACCCATCCTTAGGGACCTTCACTGCTACATAACGTATGCATTTTGTCAGTCTGTCGTGTCAGTCACCAGTCATTTGCATCTGTTGTACAACTTGCATGGTCGTTCTCTTATAATGCCCAACTCTCCTATGTTGTATGATTTGAGTCCATCGCATGGTTTGCATCATTCGCAGGAGTCAACAAAGTCTTTCATAAGGCATGTGCATGCACTCTATGAGTCTGTTCCTAAAAGAATTACAACTAGTAATAATTATTATAAAGATCAAGCAGACCAACACATGCAAAAACAAATCCTTGAGGCAGGAGAACAAATATTGATTCACATTCGATCTGAGAGGGTCCCGTAAGGTTAGTAAAGAAGTTAAGCGCACGCAGAATGGACACTTATATAGTCGTATGACAAATTGGTACGAACGCATATGAGATAGACATCCTTCATGGTATGGGCATCAACCGAGTATTCAACGTAGAGGATTTGACTCCTTACTATGAGGAGCACGTGTACGTGGACCCCTTTTCCACACCTCTACCCGAGCCTTCATCTCCCATAGCCCCTCCACTTGAGCCTTCACCTCCTATTGCCTCCACCAACCCCTCTTTGTTTCCATACACGGAGTCACACCATCTGGATCGCATTGCACCATCGACGGTTCCACTGACACAACAGCCAGATGGAGATACATCATTGTCAGACGAAGATACGTTACTGCCAGACGGAGATACATTAGTGCCACCCACTTCTACAGACGATGTGCTTCAGATCATCGGTCACGATTTCTACACCGCGGGAGGGCAAGCTGTTGTGCATTATCTTGTCCGTTGGAGCGGTCGGTCACCACATGATGCTACATGGATTTCTTATAAGGAGCTCAAGAGGCTCGCCCCTCGGTTACACCACGAGTACAATCATTTTCACTCACCGAAGATGAGTGCTTTTTAAGCCGGGGGGAGTTGACGACGTGCCACGATCGACATGTGTGTATTCCCACAGGCGACGATGATTCGTTGCCCGGACGGACGATCCGAGTCCGTGGCTGTGTCCGGATGGTTGATCCGAGTCAGATTCATTGAGGACTTTTTATATTTTGAGATTTATTTAGCCTCGTTCGGTCCAGACAGTTTGAGTCGTCCGATTCAGGTGGTTTGTTTTCAGTTTTATTGTATTGCAGTTATGGAGTGGTTCTATTTTAGGGCTATAAAACAAGTGTCAGGCGGTTCCCAAAGGGATCGATGGTTTTGAAATTTTTCCTGGAATCGTGTGGTCAATCAGTACGATGCCGACTTTCCTCTTCCTTTTGCTGGTGCGACGCCGGCCTCCGCCTCTCCCCTTCCCGTCTCCAGCTCTTCCTCCACCCCGTCCAACATGCATCCTTCTGAAAGCCGTGGCGTTTATTTCTCCCTCCAGCCTATTTAGTCACGTCCTCCTTCCCTGCTAATCCCAACCAGTCTCCCGCCTACCTTCCATGCACTGTTCTAACGCCACTGCCTCTCTCCTCTCTCCCGTCAGTCAACCCTGACAATAACTTAGCATTTTCCTCCCACCAGCACTCCCTGTTTTTCCGCCGCCAGCCCAAGCCATCCCAGCCCCTGCTTCCCCCTCTGCCGCTAACCCCGGTTAATTTCCCCTCCGTTAATCTCCACCAAGCCTTCATCAAATCAACCCACCATGAATCTCCACTCCATCCTCATCAAGCCAACCCCACCATGAGTCAAATCTCCCCTCAGTGAATCAACAACTCCGCCAACAACCCCTACACACTTCCACTGTGAGCCTACAACCAATTTCCTCCGTTGCTTGAGTTGTGCTACGAAGTTTGTATTTTTTTCATGTTGTTTATTTTGGCTCTCAACTATGTTGGATTTCTATTTTTTGTGCTATTAGTTCCTTTGTTGTATCACTTGCGGAGTTTATTCTGCGCGTGCTTAATTAATTACGCCTCATCTTTCGTGATCATTACTTGTTTTATTAAATCAAAGTTTTGACAAAGTTCGTGCACCTGTTAATTTTATAATAACATAATTACTTGTTGTAATTTTAGCGGTCACCTCTTGCACTACATTGCACTACGCCGCATTTAGGATTGCATTTAGAGGGTCCACCCCGTGTCGGCCTTACCACTGCATCAAAAAGGAGTCGAATTTCTTTCCTCGGTATTTCGGCGCTCGTAGACGCGTTGCGGTGACATGATTCCTCTAGATTATTCTTACAACTCAACTTTCTCCGTTCTATGATAACCCGCACCCACAAGCTTCAATATGACATAACCCCTTATTAATTTATTATCGATTTGCTCGGGTTCTGATGGCAAGATAAAGACATTTCCAGAAATAATAATTTTACCTTGCCACTACTATGAGCGGAGAAAAGTTCAGATTAAAAAAGGCAAAGCCCTAATTGGCTGGATGGAGCCTGGATGGCTTCAAGGTCGTCGAAACTGATTTCGGGTCACAGGAGGAAAGTGTTCGCTGAGTTGAAATGGCCTTGACTGGAATGAAAATGGAAAGAGGGGACTAGATCGGCAACAACGTTCATGAAAAACCACCACGAAAATCTTAGGTTCTGAACTTTTAACCAAGGGAGAAAGATGTTGATACTCCCAAAAGCCTTAAAAAGGGGAATCTGGGCTTACCTGACCACACCGGCGGGACGGGGAGAAGTTGGCCGCCGGACTGATCGCTACAAGGAAGTGTTGTCAAGAGTTTTCTGCAGCAGGAGGCGTTGACAACGACTCTGGGATAGGGGAGGGCCGCCAGGATCTGAAGAGGGAGGAGAAAGAAGCCAACGCTGGATGATTTGATGAAACCTGCGGTTTAGGAATTTGGCGTGAAGAAAGTAGTGGAAGTGTGCAGGCTTCGTCGTGATCTACTGGAAGGGAAAACAGGGCTTTCACATTTAGTGGAGAAATGCGGCTTAAAATCGTGCGGCAAAGAGTGAGGGGGTGCGGTTATGATAACTGCACCGCAGAAAAGAGGGGGGGGGGGTGCGCCGGGTTCCACTCCAGTATGAGGGGGAAAAAGGGGGGGGGAGGGGGGCGGAAAAATAGAAAAAGAGGGCAGGAAACAAAGGGGGGAGAGGGAGAAAGAGAGAAGTGGGAAAGAAATAAAAAAAAAGAAGGGAGGGAGAGAGGAAGAAAGAAGAGGGAAGAAGATGATGCACTATATCTCTCGTGTGGTAATTTTTTGTTCATTTCAATTTCTATTTGCCACGACAGTGGCGTAACTGCGTAAGCGGTGGTACTGTCGTTCGTGAACGTTCAACCTCACAAGAAATTTTATCCACTTTTATGTTCAAAACTAATTTCTTTTCTCGACGGCAGTCATAACCTTTGACATGCCAAACATACATTCTATTGTTGTGGTGTTTTTGTCCAAACTCACCGGAGCAAAAACATCTTGTCAATCTGAGCCTTAATTTTCTGTTTTGAATTGAAAAAAAAAACTCGGATTTGGATTTGTATTCAAGTTGACTCAGTTTCAACATATAAATGGAGGAGAAGCTCTTGCGGTGAGGCGCTGGGAAGGAGTTTTGAGGCGGGGCTCTGTGAAGAGGAGATTTAAAGGAGATGTGAGGCGCTAGGAAGGAGATATAGGCTTTTTGGCGAGTATGATCTTCTCAAGCTTGGAATCAAAAGCTTTTTGGCGGGTATGATCAACTCGATAAAATATTACATGGTATACCCTGCCAAATTAGAATTTGGGACTTGAAATCAAGCATACCGCGAAAGTATGATCTTCTCAACCTTGAGCCACCTCAATAAGCCTAGTGAGATTAAAAGAAGGAAAATTTCAAGTAATTGAGAAGCAAAATTTTGAAGATGAAAATGAAACAAAAAGCCAAATATTGTCTACCCTATTTTCCTATAAATTTTGAAGATGAAAATATAACCAAAAGCCAAAGATGAAAATTTTGAAGATAAAATTGAGAAGGTGGTTTGACTATGTGAAACCCTATTTTCCTATAAATTGGGGTTGACACCATCAATATTAGTTGTATTTTATTTTACAAAAAACCCTTTTTAAGGCTTTAAGACTATAACAATCTTTGAGACAACTACATTTTTTAAACAGCAGCTAATTCAAGCCCTTCCTTGAAGGAGGATATGCATTCTTCTCCATGGCTTTTAAAATATCAAAGGTGTGACAACCACTGCTCCAAACCTAAAATCAATTGATTGTGAGTGAGGATATCAAAATCTACTTTAAATGCAACTACGTTCAGTGAATTTCAACGGGAGACCAAAGTCTCAACACATCTCTCCACGTGTAAGTTTTTTGGCATCTTAGCACATACAATTTTATTTGGATGACATGAAAGCGGGCTTTTATGAATAACCTACTCTAATACTAAAGTTGTGTTATTGGGTTTTGTCAACCCCAAAAGTTAGCTTAAATGCTCTGTTTGGGAGTGTAATGGCAGTAGAAAAAGGGTGGTGGGAATGTTCATTGCTTTCTAAATGTAAATAAAAAAAATGTGGGAATGTTCACCGCTTTCCAAAGTCTTGAAAACACCCTTTCAACGCAAACACTTTTCCCACAATAGAAAAACCAAATGCCTCTAAAACAACAAATGTCTCCCACTGTCCGCCACCACTATCCCAAACATAGCCAAAAGATGACTCACCCCCACACCAATAAACAAATATTTAACCTCTTCCACAAATAATATGAAATTAACCCAATAATCTTTTTCACACAAATTAAACTTTAATTTGAAAGCAAAAAACTTTATTTTCATCTACTAAGAAATTTTAAATCATGGGTTCTAATACAATGTTATAACCTACATATCCAACCCAAAGCCAATTGATTCTAAAGGGAAGTGGTGCAAGAACACTTTGAAAAATCAATAGTATCACCCATCCCCACCATTCAATTTACATTACCCACTACAAATATGCACAAAAAATAGCTCTATGTACCTTTTCCATTCATCTTCAACATAAGCACCACCGATGTACATGCACAAAATTACAAGCATGAAAAATCTAATTCCCGTTATCACCAAAACGAATATACTACAGTGACCGCCGTGGAAGAATAATATAGTTCTATTCAGAAGAAAATATGCGCATCTAACACCCACCCGTATTTCAGTAACTAGATGTTCTTTCTCTTCTACTCTGTCAAGCTTTCCCAATTTTTCTCAAAATTGTGATTATTTGATCTACGCACAACTTCATAAGTGGCGCAAGCCCATCGCCTTCCCGTCCAAGCCTAAGCATCTGATCCACTACCTTCAAACTCAGCTGCAAGCAAAGAAAACAGTTACAACGCTGTCACAAGTTGATCTCACACACTAGAGGGACCTCCCCTATAAGCTTGCAATGTTAATAGACATGTACAGAGTTGGATAGGAGGTGTTGGTAATTTTAAAAAGTATAAAAAGTAGAGGGAATGTTACTATAATTATGAAAAGTTGGAGAGATTCCAGCAAATGACCATATATATCCCATTGGAGTAAATTTTCAAGGGGATCTCTTTGTGCATGAAAGTTATAAAATGTACTCTTACAGGGGAGATTTTTGTAATTTCAAAACTAAGAGGGATATATATAACTTCTGATGTAGAGATCAAATAATTGAATCACATAATAACTTCTTATTACAACACACCACCCAAAAAAGGTGCGTGAACCCCGACTCTTTTGTGAATCAAGACAACCATTAAAATGGAAAAAAAATAAGTGGGGCCAAGCATTAAAACTGAAGAACAATAAGCAAGGGGATGGAGGAAGGTATCATAAAACAAACCAAATCTTATCATTTCAGAAAATAAAAAAAACCACCACCATATATATCAGTAAGCTACACTGAGAAATACTATATGATTAAGAAAAGTATGCTTGAGTTTTTGTAAATGGTAGAGAAAAAACAGCCACCATCATTATAGAATGCATATTTGGCATGAAGATTGTTATAACCATCACCAAGAAAATACAACTAGTTTTGAATATAAAAGTGAATGAAGTTCCTTAGATGAGTTCGGGCGTTCATGAACGACAGTTCATAACCACCGCATTCACGACCACCGCCACCATGCCAATCAGAGCCATAGAAAATCTTCCTGGTTTAATCCATGCCCCTCCAGCCTCACAACTTCCAGGAACTGCAAAAATCAAATGTGTACAGAACATCATCTATAACAATACAATGAGAAGAATCTAGATAACCAAAATTACCTCCTCATTCTCCGCTGTATGAGCTAGGGGAATATTAACATGGCTTACCAGGAAGCCATTACCAACCCTCGTACCAGGAACTGCAAAGGGACTGGCTCTCAGTGAAGCCGCAGAATAAGCATCAACACCAGAGTCCGCCCACTCCGAACGATGTTCCCTCAGAAATTGAACTAGCAATGAAGGAGGCACATTCTGCAACAAATCATATAACAACTCATAACCTCGATTTATGAATGCAAAAATATGAAAATCGGTGTCTAGTTTCTTTTTTATGCCCCTCACTAGAAGAAGTTGGAAAGATGAGGGACCAAGATCATGACAATACCCCATTTCTAATTCAAAAAGGTGCAAAGTTTAAAGAACCACGTATTTTTACCAATTACACAAACAATACACCCGAAGTTGGATTTCAAGGTATACTACTGTTAAACAAAGTTAAACCTGAAGTAGCATGGATGCTTTTGCACATAAGATACCGTTTCCGAGATTAGAAAACATGGCAGAACTTGAATGAGGGCCAATAAGCTTATTAGAAGATAAGTTTAGAGTTATTGTCACATCCTCAACCCCATCACTGCCCATTAACACATTTATAAATGTGATTATCACAAACATTTAGAAATGTGGTCCTCACTAACACATTTTCTCACCAATCCTCATTTTGAATATTAGAATGTTCAAACAATCTTATAGTAACAATCCAAGCAATTTCACGTTTCGAGAAGTTGCAACAAAATTAGAAATCAAGTCGAGTTCACCGAAAAAGTCAATAATCCAAGCAACATCCCCTTCCTATTACCTCCAAGTACTTAACAGCTAAATTCAACAAATAAACGCAATAATTTTAAAGTTCACCTAAATGACCTGATTTCTGAAGTTTAAGAACAAAACAAAATAATTTTAAAGTTCACCTAAATGACATGATTCACCTAAATTTGAAAGCAAAGAAATCATACCCCTTTTAAACAGAAGAAACAGTCTGAATCAAAAGCTGAAAAATAAGCAACAAGTAGAATGGACTAGAGTTTCAGCTTTCTGAACCTGAATCAAAAGCAGTAAACCTGAATCACATAACTCGCACCAACGTTAAATATATAAACAGTAAAAAAATTAACAGATTCAGTATCGTCAAGAGGCAAAAGTGTTGACGCAGCTGAACAAAACCTTGTTAGCAGCTAAGCAGCAAACCTTGTTAGCATATTGCAAGGGCATGCAACCTGGTAACCTGCATATTGCCTCCATATTTTCTCACCAACCATTCTACTAAAAAAACAAAGAGGACAAAAAACACGGAGGTGCATTTTGCAAATGATGAAGTCTTCCAAAAGAACCAATCTATGACGTGATTTCAACAAAACCAAAAAGTCAAGCAGTGCAAAATGGAAAAGAGATACATGAAAACTGATTACCAACTGATTTCATTAACTAACTGATTTTAACAACTAACTGATTACATGAAAAGAGATACAATGAACACTTTCTTGAGGAACTGTAATCATGATCATGAGGAAATACTGAAAAAATAAACATTACTGAACAGAGAAACAAAAAAGTACTTATTGTTAATTGGAATATTACTTGAAAAGAGAAACAAAACATGTGGTGAACAGAGAAAACAGAGGTGCATATTGCTGTAATCATGATCATGAGCAAGTGTTTGTTTGTATGCATTTATCTTATAATCCAACAACAAATAAAAGTACCATGAATGATCGACGAACACGATTTAAGTAGCCAAGACTGTACAGAATCCGAACGATAAAATAAGAAGTAAACAGACGTGCATTACAAACTAACCACTTGCATTTATATTTCCCCTCTTCTTTCATTACATGGATAACTCATGCACTTGAGCAAATCATTAATTATCAAGAAAACTGAAATAAATAATCTGAAATCACAAAGCAATGAAAATGAGAAGATATGACCATGGGGTCTTTGGTATTAAAAAATCTAAAATCATAAATCTGAAATCAATAAAAATCTGAAGCATCAGTAAGTTTTGAAGAAACTAGAGCACATTGAATATATTGTCATAGTGAAAATAAACATGAATATACAAAATATATTCAGGTCGCAGCAATAACCTCTGACTTATGTCATGTAAGTTTACTAACATAATCTTCTTGAACACGAATATCGCGCTGAAAAATTCTCTTATCCCGACTTCCCGAAGATAAGCAAGATGAACTCCATGCTAGAGCTCCAACCTTCATTCAAATGTTTTATTGTTTTTATTAGATTAATAATAAATAAGATTAATCACAGCCTTATTTTAGGGAAAAAAGACAATCTCATGCTGCTTAGAGCTTATTTCTCTTCATGTGCCCTCAACTTTCTTGCAGTAGCTTTAGAAGCAAGGGAGATAGCTCCTTTGAACTTGTGTGGATGAAAGTAAAATAGAAGGATTTTAAAATTAAGTGATGTCTTCTAGTGTTGGAATTTATGAATCCAATCCAAAAACAATTGGCCTAAGATCTATATAATGTGGACGAGAATGCATAAATTTCCTAATGCGAGACTGTATTCTCTACACACCCACACATGTCAGATCTTCACTTCTAGCATGAAAACATTATTATTTTTAATTGGGTGATTTGGAAGTCAGTAGCTAGACCTTCTCTACTCTGATACCATATCAAATCCCAAGCATCCAACTAAAATCAACTGCTTTTAAGCTGAATGCAAATACGACATCGTTCTCCCTCACCCCTCCATGTGTTTGGTCCCGTGAAAGGGAGGGATCTTGTTCCATTTGTTCCTACACGTTTGAGAACGTGTTGGGTATAGAGATTGTGTAGGGTCCCTAGCATACGCTAGCTTTGGGAACAATAACTATACCAGTTTAAGGATACATACACAGGCACGGCAATTGTGTCTTTAGGTTTTTTTCTACTTAGGTAAGCTTAAATATATCTCATGCTTTATAAAATATTGCAGCAACCATAACAACAAAGAATAAGTAGACAAACACTCTAATAACTAAGAATCAAAACTTACCCAAAAGAAAGTAGAAGAATTTTCTCATAGAGAACAGTTGATAGCTCTGAGTGTGCCAAGCTGCAATTCAGAAGGGGGAAAAGGAGAAAAAATAATATGAAAAATAAGCTATTAACAGAAACCCCAAGTACTAGAAATTCACCAGGATAAAAATGGTATATCTGAGAGCCCAAAGTCTAAGATATGATGCAGTATTCGAGACAGCCCCCAGAATGAATTCGATGGAATGTATCATCTAATGTACAAATACATCGCTGAAGTTGAATTCATTGTGATGCTCTCGTGTAGAGTCAAGTTCAACATCAAGATCAGTCTCTGAGGTGTAAAGGATGCCATAGGTGCGACCTTGGAATCTCTATGTAAGAATTTGATAAGGAAGATGAGAAGAAGTTCCACAGTTAACCGAAATAGAAAGTCATTTATAAAGTTAATTTAGTGGAATCATGATTTGAACATGAAGTGACTTGATTTATGTATGTATGCATGCATACACTAGAGCTGTCATTTAGAAACGGAGACCGTAAACCGAACTAGAATTGAATCAGAACAGTCAATGAACTGACTACTCATCAACCGCACTGGAGCTGTCATTTTGTGAGTTGATTTATGTATGTATGTATGCATGCATGCATACACTAGAGCTGTCATTTAGAAATGGAGACTGTGAACCAAACTAGAATTGAATCAGAACAGTCAATGAACCGCACTAGACGAATAAAAATATCATTTGGTTTATACTAAAATTTAACTATATGTAGTAGAAATTGCACTAAAATTTAACTCACATGGGTGGACAGAGAAAATAAAACAATGTTGTTCGAATCCAAGGGACATGCAAGTTAAAATTAAATTATGAGTAATAGATGCATTAGTTCACAATGGAATTGTTATAAAGCTTTACATCTTCTAAAGCCTTATCTTTTCAAAAACTGTAGATTCCAATAATGGGAAATTTATTATTCATGGAAGTTTCTCAATGTGCATATTTTATAAGAGGATCTCAATTCTAAGAAAAAACGACTATTTTTTCACAGTAGAGAACAGTTATTTATCATGACACCTACAATTTTGTTTTTAACAAGAAATTGAGAAGCATAGGTAACACCTGAGGATTGTGCCTATCTGATTTGAATTTTGAGAGTTTGTTAAGGAGTTAAATGAAGAAGTGATTATAAGAAGGAATAAAGACCTTCACCTGGAGACTCCTCAAACATAGCAGCAAGAATAGCCCACAAAATCATTGGCTTGACACAATAGGATCCGTATTTTCATGAACTTGATGAGGGCAACAAAATCAGTGAGCTCTAGAAGTGGATTAAATTATTTGGTGCATCACAATATGACAAGAATAACAGTTAACAAAATCCGTAAGGATGAAGTTTGTACTGGGTGTTGAGACAGCAAGGATGTGAAAGAAGTTTACATTACCTTTGTAGGAACTGGAGAAGGGAGGATGAAGTCATCCATCTAATGGAAGGAGCTGTAACATCAATTTTTGGTATGGGGTTGTGTTGAACACAGTGATGCCAAAAGAGATCAAATGGCCCTTTGGAATTGAACATAAAAAGATTAGAAAGTATTATGTGTGTATATCTTGTGCAATTATCCTTTGATGTTTGTTTGTAGGAGGAAATTGTGTTGGCAACAATTCACATTGTTGACTGCTTTTCAGCTTGTGCGTCAGTGGATCAATCCCCATCCTGAAAGAAAATGATTATTTGTTTTCCAAGCAGGGCATGGAGCTGGATGATTGTTTGTTCCTCCTGCAAGCTAAGCTTGCCCCTCTTTATATCTGGCCTGAGGTAGTTGGTCCACCCCAACCTGCAACTTTTGCCACACCTCTGAAGCTCTGTGGCAGTATATCAGCAGTAAACAGTGTCAAAAGAAGTATAATTCAGTGAAGAAACCGGCAATGAGCTCACCAACTTACCCAAAAAAGAACCAGAGGCCGATGGAGAAAAGCAAGGCAATGCTGATGCAACTAGAAGAACTGGAGCGCTGATGGGGAAAGCAAGCCCTAGGAAGCAGCCGATGCCCTAGGAAGCTGAAAGGGGAAGACAAAGGAAGGAAGATTAGCTCTTGAAAGCAGCCCTAGGAAGCAGCTGATGAGGAAAACCAGTGCAGGTAGAGGGAGAAGCATCGATACGTGGATTACAGTGAGCGGCTGTCGGAGCGCAAGTAACAGCGATCGGCATGGCTTCGCCAATGGCTTCGGCGATGGCGTCTCCGCTGGCGTCGGCTATGGCGTCGCAGCTGGCGTCGGAGGATCGGAAGATCGCAAGAAGGAAGAGGCGTGACCACGGATGGATCAGTAGAACCAGCAGGAGCAGATGCGAAATCTTGTGGAAATTCAACTGTTCGTGCAGTAGACGGGCCGGAATGCGGGGCGGAATGCATCTCATAACGCAAGCGGATTAAAGAGGCCGGACGCAGGGCGTAGGTGAGGAAAAAGAGAAAGCCCTAGCGGCCGGTGCTGTTCCGCGAAAATGGCAGAGGCGGAGAGGCTGCGGGAGAGAAAGAGAGGGATTTTGCAATGATGAGACGATAAGCGGCGAAGAAGAAGAAGAAGCGGGAGGGTATTTTCGGCGCAGCGTATTTTCAGTCCGATTCAGTCGGACTGAAGTGAGGCCCGACCGGGGGGAGTACTGAATCTGTGAATTCTTTGGCTTTGCTCTATTTTTTGTGTTTATGTAGATCATCAAAATAACTCTGCAATTTAGATTCATGCGGATCTCTAAATCGCGAAAATCAATACATACTTTTTCATTTTCTGATTATCATGAGTAATAAAATAGTTACAAAAAGATTATTACCTTCAAAAGTCACCGGCTCGATTAATTTTACTCGCGGTCGGACCCTGAAATTAAAATTGAACGCAACATTAAATTTTTAGGGCGTTACAGTGGTGGCGGTTGGAGACGAAGATAAAATAGTGTTCTTGAATGAAGCTCCCTCCCCGCCGTTGGAATTAGGCACACAATGATGTTTTGAGGAATTGCTGGTTCCAAATGTAGACCATTCAAACCGGCAAAAAAAATAATGTTTGCGAAACTCTCAAACATATGGAGACAAGTTACACGAATAACACATTTCCAGATTGTGGTGAAACCTAAATCATAAAATAAAACGCAGGAAAAACGCTTACAAATATGAAAGAAATGAACGGTCACATCCGCGGCTTCGCTCGTGCATACGACGATCCTATAGTCATCACGAGGATGAATCCATTTTGAACGGCTCCTCCAATGTACGTGTGAAAAGCAGCGCGACTGCTCCCCATCGCCTATTGCAGCCTCCGTGAAATACGAGATTCCATGCAAGCCTTCATGTTCCTCTTTTTCCTCGGTAACAACAGCAGGAGCGCTGATTCCTAACTTCGGGCCCCAACTTTAATCTCAAACTATATCTCCTCGGTTTCGCACACTGATCCGAACCTTACTACATGATGCATGATTTCTTTGCTGCTTCTTTTTTTTTCACAACGGAAAAATTTACAAGCTATTGTGTTCATAAACTGGACAATTGATTGCTTTATCCTTCAGGAGACGGATACAGTAGAGTATCTTATACCAGAAAAGTCCTCACTGGCCTACAGCCTGCAAGTCAACGATGCCGCATTTCTTGATTTCCTCGGCCATCTTCTCCAAGTCAACCCCGAGCGTAGACTGACCGCGAGCCAAGCCCTGCGACATGGATGGTTCTCGGTCTCCTACAAGTGAGCTCTCTCTCCGTTCCTCCATCAAATTACGCCTTTTATACACTAATTTCAGGAGTTTTTTTCCGGGGAATCATAATTTACCAGTTTGTCCATTCCTTGATTAAAATGGCCGTGTAAATATTTTTCTGTTGAAAGTGGGAAATAAATATTCACATGTTCTTGTTTGGTTCGAAGGAATTCTGATGGAAAGCAAATGCAATTTAATTCCTAACTATGAAAAAAGAGAAAATGCCTTCTTATCTCAAATAGAAGAAAATTTCGTTGAAGTATAGTCATGATTTCTGCATCAAGATCGTGCTGTAGCTCCATCGGATTTCTATAAACAAGCGTTTTATCGGATTTGAGATATTGCAGGAGTGCGTCGCAGGTGGTCAGGAGTCTGTCAAGTCATTGAGATCTCACACTATACTAATGAGACCCGCGCAGAACTACATGCGGGGAATTCCATAGATGCACCCCCTCGAGTCAACGATGAAGAGGTGTTATTGTCTTTCGAAGATCCGAGTGGTGATCAAAGTGGAATCCCTTACCCGTTGCCCCTAGGTGGGTATAAATAGGCAAACACAAGGAATTTATACGAGTATCAGATCTACACGTGTCCGAACTGACCTGTTGTGCATCCGAACTCGTTATTCATCCAAATATACACTAACAATCTCCTCCTATATTTGTGACAAATAACATGTACGTTTCAGAGTGCAGAAAGTAGAGAGTATCAAAACAAGTTTTCGACTTTACATATTTGCATAAGAGTTAGCACAAGTTAAAATAAAATATAAACATGAGTTTTAAATAATAACATAAACTATCCAAAAAATATAAATGTGTTACTGCATAATAAATAAGTCTGGAAAAACAAAAATGACAATGGATAAACATTTAACAATTCTACTGAGATAGAAGATCATCATCATGCAAGTCAAAGTCCCCTTTCTCTCCTCCATCTTCAACGGTGTCTGTAAAGAATTTCATGAGTCAGACTTTATGAATTCATAAACATATGCAGTGACGTATCAAAGTAAATTAGCTCTACCTAAATGAGCTTAGTACTTGTAGCAGTAATGAAGTAACACTCTCAGCACTCTATCCAGTCTAGCTAGGACCAGTCAAGTTTTGATTTTAATAAATCAAACGTTATTATCTTACTCATTAGTGATCACTATGTACCTTATCATATGACTTGACACACCGTCATTTGCAACATTATCAAATGTGTCATAATGTGCTATGATCACTATTAGATTAACTCATACAACGACTTTCTATTCGCAGTTGAATAATTCTCAAATCAGTTTACAATAAGAAAGATGTTAAGTCATCAGGTGTGGAATGACTAACATCTAACAATCTTGGGCTTTCATCAAGAAATTATTTGAAGTTTTCAGTATGTTATTAGATACTTGAATGTTGCGAATATATGTTCTTATCATAAAACATAAACATTGGAGGAAGTTTCATATTTCTATGAACTTTAATCTCATCTCCTCCGATGTTTTAATTGTGAGAACTCTATTTAAGCCCTTTGTCAAGGCGTCTGCAACATTATCTTTCGATCTCACATCCATAAGGGTCATAATCTTTTGACTCGTGAGAGAGGTCAACCAGACTTGTTTCATCCGGGGTTGCCTTCTTTTGTTGTTGAACAAAATGTTCGTAGCAATCGTTTTCGTAGCCTGATTGTCGCAGTAAACTGCAACGGAACTCAACTTCAGGCTCGACAGTGGAATGTTCATCACCAAATCTCTTATCCACTCTGCTTCTTCTCCCGCTGAAGCTAGAGCGTAGAGTTCAAATTCCATAGAAGATAGTGCAATACATGATTACCTCTTGGACTTCCATGCTACAGCTGCTCCTCCTAGTGTGAATATAAATCAACTAGTGGACTTGCTGTCGTTGATATCTGAGCACCATGATGCATCAGAATATCCTTCCAAAACTGGAGGATGACCATGGTAACATAAAATATACTTTTGAGTGTGCTTTAGGTATCACATAAGCCTTATCGAGGGCATCCCAGTGGTCTTGACCAAGATGACTAGTGAATCTGCTTAACATGCCGACCGTAAATGCTATGTCAGGTCTTGTGCATAACATAACATACATGAGACCACCAATCAGTTTCGCATAATCTAACTGTCTAATCGCAGCTTCATCATTGGGCTTCAAGCAATTATTGTAATCGTAAGGTGTCTCCACTGTTTTACGTTCACTGTATTCCCACGTGTCCAACATGTACTTTATGTAGTGACTTTGACTTAGGGAAATGTCATTTTCTCAAAGCTCACTTGCATGTCTAGTATAGTCTCAACTACATCATGTCTTTAATGTTAAACTCTTTCATTAGTTCTGACTTAACGTCATCCACTACGGATTGATCAGAACCAAGAATCTGCATATTATCCACATACAAGCATATTATAACGACTTTGTTCGATATATGACGTATGAAAAGACATTTGTCCGAAATACCCCACATGAATCTCATGTTCCGTACACTATAGTCAAACTTCTCATGTCATAATTTTGGTGTTTGTTTTAATCCGTATAGCGACTTGATAAACTTACAGACTTTACTTTCGTGACCGTCTACTATGAAACTTTCAGGTTGACTCATGTATATTTCTTCGGTCAGATCTTCGTTCAAGAACGCAGTCTTAACATCCATTTGATGAACAATAAAGTTCTCAATAGACGTAATAACAAGTAGGATTCTAATGGTTGCTAAGTGACATACTGGTGAATATACATCAAAGTAATCTACCACACTAACTTGTGTGAAACCTTTAGCCACCAGACTTGCTTTATACTTAGCTATGCTACCATCAGGATTGAGCTTGTTTTTCAGAACTCACTTACACCATATAGTTTTAGCCTCTTTTGGCTTATCAATCAACGTTCAGGTGTTGTTCTGAAGCAAAGAGTTTATCCCTTCATCAATGACTTCTTTCCAGATTAGTGAATCCATTGATCTCATCGTGTCCTTATAGGTGGATGGATCGGCCTCAACGTGGTAAGTGACAAAGTCACTACCAAAGGTTGTGGGAGTGCGCTCTCTCACCGAAGTCCTTCTAGACTCGAGGGCACAATTGTCTATCAGGACTGAATAGGAGGTGCTCGGTACTGACTCAAGTTCTTCCTCAGTAATAGTCGCTTGCATATTTGGTATTGTCAGGTTCTTATCCTTAAGGAACTTATCCTCAAAAAACACAATATCCCTGGATTCAATAATTATATTATTAGACATGTCTAATAATCTATCTGCAACACTATCTTCAGCACAACCTAAGTAGACACACATGTTGATCCTAGGTCCAAGTTTAGACCGTCTAGGGTCAGAGATCTTGACATAGGCTATGCAGCCCTAGGACTTAAGTCTAGTAATAGACGGGGGTATCTTAAACCAAAGCTCGTAGGGCGTGACGTCTAACTTAGCATGATGGACTTTGTTTAGAATGTTGTTTGCTATTAAAACTGCTTCTCCCCAATAGGCAGTAGACATGCCAACAGTGAGCAGCATAGAATTCAACATCTCTGTTAACGTTCTATTCTTTCGCTCGGTTATACTATTCGATTGGGATCAGTAAGGAGCAGTGATTTGTGCTATGATGCCTTGAGAGGCAAGGAAACATCTGAACTCACTGAACACGTATTTTCCTCCTCTATCACTTCTAAACCTCTTTATTTTCATGTCTAGTTGGTTCTCTACCCTGATTTTGAAAAGACAAATTTTTTCAAACGCTTCATCTTTAGTTTTAAGAAGATAGATGTGACAGAACCTATAACAGTCATCTATAAATGTGATCATATACTTCCTTCTCTGATGACAAAACTTTTAAAGTCACATATATCGGAATGTATAAGGTCTATAAGTGTTGTGCTCCTAGCAACCACACTAAAAGGTTTCCTAGTGATCTTAGTCTGAGCACACACGTCACATTTCTCAGCTGGTGACTTAGTGTCTAATGTGATCTGATGAGTTCTAGCTATTTGAAGCATTTTCTTATAATTCACGTGTTCTAGTCTCTCATCTAGAGTCTTATAGTTAACTAGGTTTGTTTGAACTTGTTGAACTAACTCGTTTACTAGTCTTAGTCGGTACATCTTATTTTGGACGTAGACACATCCAAAATAGTATGAGTTAACTGACAATGTTACTCTACCGCTACAAAAGATAAAATACATATCAGTATTAAATAATAAACTTATAGACAATAAATTAGTAGCTAATGAAGAAATAAATTTAACATTTTTTAGAGTTAAAGTCTTACCCGAGGATAGCAACAACGTTGCATTCCCCACCTTTAAGACGTCAGCTGTCTCGCTATTTGCAACTGTGACAGACTCTTTCACAGTAGTGATCCCTATCGTAAGAGCGGAATTGTTGCAAACGTGGCACATCGCCCCCGAATCCAAGTACGACTCTGTGCTGGCCTTAGCATGTCCGACCATCGCAACAAAATCGGATGACTCAGCTAGGCTAACCATGTTGGCTTGGTTGTCATCCTGTGGTGCTTTGGTTCTTTCCCGTTTATGGAATCTGCAATCAGATGCGATGTGCCCCTACTTGTTGCAGTTAAAACACTTGCCCTTGAACTTTTTAGTGTGTTTGCTAGGGCCTGCAACTTGGGAGTTACCATGTGAGGGTTTGGTCCTTTTAGGGTTCGACACACATTTAGAACTGAGGACCGATCATGTTATATGCAGCCTTCTACTTGCTAACAGTTTCTAAAGCGTGTTGAATCATATTTCCATCCTCAAAGCGAATAAATCGCTTGAGGTCATTAAGACCAACCTGCATCTTCTTGCGGTACATTTCAATTTTAAAGTTGTACCATGTAGATGACAACTTATATATAATCGTGCCAGTAACAAAGCTTGTTGGGTATTGTATCCACACTAACCCAGATTTGATGAAGTCATCCTTGAACCAAGATGAATTAAGTTGTATTTGATGTTTGGTTTGAGTTATGTGTTTGCAGGATTCTTATGAGAAGTGTAGATCAATGTCAGTCTGCAACGAGTCACCAAACACAGGACCATACAATGTAATCCCTCATTGTGTGTTCCAAAGTGTTGACTCATGTGTAGCCTCTCTATTGAGATACACTTCATATTCAAGCTCTAGGAATAAGTGAAAAGACTTGATGCTGCTCTCACCTTAGAAGAAAAAAAAATTCTGTCAAGAAAATTTCGCAAGTACTCGAGTAGTTCTATACTTACTCGAGTAAGTTACTGAATTCATACTCGAGTAATAATTATCTTACTCGAGTAGTTAAGATAAATCCCGAGTAGTCTAATTATGCCTCTCGAGTAGTTAAGACAACTACTCGAGTAGTTTCCTTTCACCTCTCGGGTTTACATAAATTTTCTTCTCAAATGTTTTCCAAGTTAAATACTCGAGTAGTACTGTATATTACTCGAGTAGTTTTATCTTCTGTCTCGAGTAGTTGAATTCTGACTCTCGTGTAGTTCTCACTTACTCGAGTAGTCTAAGTCATGTACTCGAGTAGTTCATCTACTACTCGAGTAGTCCAGTGTTTATACTCGTTCTCGAGTAATCCAGAATTCAATTCCAGAAAATTTCTCTAAGTGAATTACTCGAGTAGTCATTTCCATATACTCAAGTAGTTCTATTTGTCTCGAGTAGTTCAACTTCTACTACTCGAGTAGTCCAGTATTTATACTCGAGTAGTCCAGAATTCCATTCCAGAAAATTTCTTTAAGTGAATTACTCGAGTAGTCATTTTCATATACTCGAGTAGTTCTATTTGTCTCGAGTAGTTCAACTTCTATACTCGAGTAGTCCTATTTTCCAGTTCCAGAAATTTTCTAAGTCATTGTCTCGAGTAGTTTCTTAACTACTCGAGTAGTTCATTCTTATATACTCGAGTAGTTTTTCTTATACTCGAGTAATCCACTCCACCTCTCGTGTAACTACTCAAGTACTCGAGTATGTCGTTTTTGATACTCGAGTAGCTGAATTCCTTTTACTCGAGTAGTTGACTCTATGTACTCGAGTAACTAAATCATTCTATCTCGAGTAGTTTTTCTTATATACTCGAGTAGTCATCTTCTACCTACTCGAGTAGTCATCTTCTACCTACTCGAGTAGTGCTGCATGTACTCGAGTAGTCCTTTATATCTCGAGTATTTTACTTCGACTTTTCCGAAAATTCGTTAAGTACAGAATAACGGTTGTCTTAATGAACTTTGACGTGATTGGTACACGTGTCTCTCATAATGATTTAATTATGTCTAATCTTCTCTTCTCCTATAAATAGTCTTGTCAAACCGACTAACCCAAATTCTAAGAACAATTATTCTAAGAAGATTATTCAAAGAAAATTTTGCAGTCGCGTTTTTCTGTCTCCTCTTTCTCTCTCCAAGAAACGAATACCGCCGCCGCCGCCGCCGCTGATTCCCGACCGGCTAGGGTTTCGACTTTTGATGATTCAGATCAAGAATGCTTTCCAGATCGAGATTTGCTCAACTCCTCATCTTCTGATTCAATCGATCGTGTGAAGCCAAGAAGTTTCAGATCCGATCTTGCCGAGATTTTCTTCACCATTCTGATAAAGCCGCAAAGCCTAGAAGAAGAAGATCCTGGCCAGTTTCTTGCAGATCTGAAAAAAGATTTATTGTTTGTATTTCTGTACACATTTTATTTCATTGTTGTCGGAGAATTTTTCTCGGAGTGTAGAAGCTTTTGTCTCCGAGATTGTAGGAAGTTTTACCTTCCGAGTGTAGATCCGTTGTGTGGATCGAGATTGTAGGAACATTGTTCCGAGGGTAGGATTGATTTTCAATCCGAGATAGTGGAGTAGCCGAGTCTAGTGTATTGCTAGATCGGTGAGGGAAAGTGGATGTACTCAAGGTTGGAGAACCACTATAAATCTTGCATCGTCTGTGTTTGATTGGTAGATAGATCTGTGCATTTGTTTGAAATTTTTTATTCCGCAAAAAGACGCACATCTCACATATTCACCCCCCTATAGGTGATTTATGTATGCAACTATAAACTTTCAAAGCTGACTGGCAGGGAGATATTCTCACTATGTAAATAATCTACTAAAGCTTCAAAATCTGATACCTGAGGGAGAATCGTCTTCTTCTCGTCGAACGTGAAGGAATGAAATTTGTCCACCCGGTACGCCTTGGACAGATCCTCCTCTTGCCTGAAGTGCTCTTCCAGTGCCTCCTAGATTTCCTTGGCAGTCTTCATCTTGATGTACGTCTTTGTCAGGCTGGAGGACAGACATTTCAGCAAGTAGTCGCGGCAGAAGTACTCATCGTGGACCCACTGAGCTTCGTCATCAGTCCCAGAAACTTCTGCACGATCATACTGAATTGTGTAAAACACGTTCAGATACTTCATCTCAAACTGAGTATTCAGCTTTCAGTCGTTGAACTCGGTGGCCGTAAATTTTTCCAACTTGATCATTGGCACCAGAGAGGAGAAGTTGTTTCCCTTCATCATCATGTACCTCTTCCTTTAACTAGCGCAAAGCCGACGAGAGCGAGATGGACAGCACAGAAGTCTAGCTCTTCCTCCTTCAATCAAGACCAATGTTCTACTCAAGATGGTTGGAGTTGGAAACAGCAAGACAAATGAGATGGAAAAAATGCCTTCACCCTCTCCAAATCAATGGGGCGGCAATGATGATTCAACACTAAATCCAGAAGGCTAGCGGCGGGAGTTTTCCATTCCGATCAAAACAGTGACAAGGGATTTCTTCTCCTCTACCAATCATAGTGTCAATAAAGGCCAAAAACACAATAGGCGGCGGGATGAAATTTCTTCTCCTGATCTATCGCCGGCAAGGTCTGATGTCCACGATTCTGTAAAAGAGGCGGGATAACAGCGACGGCTGTGCTATTCCGGGTTTTTGTTTCCTGTTCCGATCCTGACTCCAACAGTGGCCGCAAATCCCAGAAGTCCGGAGCGGTGGTCGTTCCTCTCTATCGGCGGGAGAAAAAATATCTGCAGCGGCGAAATCCAAAACGCAGCGAGATTTTTTCCTTTCTGCCATAATGAGCGCCGACTCCTTCCTATACCCGATGAAAACCAGCGGCGGGCTGAAATTTCTTCCCAACTGCAGAGGCCGGCTTTTTCTTCCTTATTCCGATGACCAAACAGGGGTGGGATCGGGATTCCGCCCCTCGATTTGCAACCCTGGGCGGCGACGGGAGAACAACAAAGGCGGTGGAAGATCCGCACAGGAACAACGGCTTGAGGTTTCCTCCTCCGATTCTCGGCGGCTACAAGAAATCGGTCACCGGGAGCCCGGGAGCAATGTCCTTCCCTTTCCGATCGATCACCGGCGGCCACGAAAACGAGAGCAGCGGTTGAGGCAGGATGGTTTTCTGTTTGTCGCTGTAGCGGTTTTCAATCGGGAGACGGTTGCGGGACGGGATGAACGAGCAACGAGGGCGTGAACTTCGAGAATGTTATTGTCGTTCGATGCATCCGAATGGTGATCAAAGTGGAATTTCCTACCAGTTGCCCCTATGTGGGTATAAATAGGCAAACCCAAGAAATTTCTATGGGTATCGGATCTACACGTGTCCGAACTGACCCGTTGTGCCTCCGAACCCGTTATTCGTCCAAATATATACTAACAGTAGGCTCACGCTCACAGTGTCGCGTCGGTGTTTGTGCATTAGGATTCGGTATCAACCTTCTAGTCTATACCGAGATCAGAGGTATATTTAAGTTACAGGCTTTAGGATTCAAAGACTGATGATTATGTCTTGTTTATCAATCTTAGTGGTCTTTTTGAATTTGCAATGAAAGGTGGAGTCATGGCGGAATTTTTAGCATGGCGGAATTTTTAGAACTGTACGGCGGAGATCACCCGGATGGAATAGCTTTTACCCTTAGCATGGGTGTTAAATGTGGGCTCAGTATGATGGGAAGTTATTCCAACCGGTCCCCCGGATGGTCCGGGTGATCTCCGCGGAGATTAGAAGTAATCTCCACGGAGATCACTCTAACCATCCACGGGCCTAGTTCCAAAGATTTCGCCTGCGTGAAAGTGTTTTTGCTCTAATGAGTATAGACAAAAATGCCACCGTCATAGAATGTACCTCACCAAGAAAAGAAAAGTAGTTTTGAACATAAAAGTGGATAAAGATTTTTAGGTGAGGTCGTGTGTTCACACACAATGATTCATAACCATCGTGTTCCCAACAGCCACCGCCGCACCAAAGAGAGCCTTTGGCCCTGCTTGTTTGGGCATTTTTGCAGTGATTGTTGCTCAGGTTTGCAGCTTCTGCTCGTTGCAATCTCTACGTCTTTACGTGCCGAAGACAGCTTTCCTGTAGATTTGCGATTTGCTCGGTCTTCCCATCGACATCGGTGGGTGGGCTCAGTCCGGTCTGTCATGTGATGACCGAGTTTCTTCGATCCATTTGGTGGATTTGGCGGATCCATTGTCAGATTATGCTGCGCATGGTGATGCTGATTTTGGGGACATGCTCAGAAGATCAATATGTGCGTATCAACGATATGGATGACATTATGGAGTAGCAAGTGGTTGGTGGGGGGGGGGGGGGGGGGGACTAATCGTCAGCTCTTTGATGTTGAGGGGCAGCACAATGAGCATACAAACGTTGGGGAATGACATACTCAAAGACGTAAAAGGCGCAACAAAAAATATACACTACGTGTTCATGGTCTTGTCCGGCTAGTTTGGTATTTGAGGAATTTACAATATTACAAAACACCTTCTCCAAGTTAGCATACATTACAAGTTAACATTGAGTTGGTCGTGTGGGACGACAGGATCATCTACCCTATTTTTGGTTGGGTATTATGGTCATTTTATCATGTACGTACTCGCCCATATACTTCTTATATAAGGAGCAAGCCATTGTAATGTAAAACTAGGCATGGCGGTGGCGGTCATGAACATAGTGGTTAAATTGTCATTTGCTAATGCCCTTTAAGAAACTTCATTCACTTTTATGTTCAAAGGAATGATGTTTGTTAGGTGATCTTTAATGAATGACGGTTTAATCCATGTATTTACGACCATCATCACCGTGTCAAACGGAGGCCTATACTCTGTATGAACCCGTGTGTTCATTATTCTATAATTTATATTTGTTGTATTGTTGGAAATAAACAAAAACATACATTTTGTTTCTTTTAATAAACATTTAGGCTATGTTTGACTGGGTGCTTTCGCTCCGTTGAGTTTGAACAAAAACGCCAATATCGTAGAGTGTATATTTGACATGACAACGGTTATGATCACTGCAAAGAAGATGAGTATTTTTTGCATAAAATGAATGTAGTTCTTTATGCGAGGTCAGTCCTTCAAAAACTAATATAACGGAGCCTGTTTTAACACCATCTATCTAATATAATTAATAAATATATAAATAATCTAGGTTGAATAATATCGCGTTCTAACAGCGTCTATCTATTTAAATTATTTTTTAATCCAGCTATAAACTAGTGAGTTTTGCTAAATGGAATGTAAATTAATAATATAAAGCTACTGTCCATCAAATATATATTATATAAAAGTATATATTTCGACTAATTTTTTGGGTATGCGCCGCGTATTATGAGCATGGTATGTTGCGCATGTTAAGGTTCAGTTTGACACAGTGGTGGCGATCGTAAACGCTTGAGTTAAAATGTTATTCATTAATGATCCCCTGACAAATATCACTTGTTTGAACATAAAAGTAGATGAAGTTCTTTAGATGGGAATTAACAAATGACAATTTAATCTCGTGTTCATGATCACTATTACAGTGCCAAACAGAGCCTAAATCAATTTTTTGTTATTTTAATATCAGGGTCAAACATATGAAACGTTTTGTTTCATTTTTCATACAGATTTTTTTATAGAATACTCAATATATACACAAATAAGTATTTAAAATGATTATAAAAATATCCTAATTAACATTATATATATATTTTAAAAATATATTTTATATATATTCAAAAATATATATAATTTATAGTACAAAAATTTTTTACTTCATTTGAGTTCTCAAGATCTCAATGAAGGTTCATTTCACAGCAAGGTTGATTCTCAGTTTTTTAAGGACGTTTATATTGGCAGCCCAGCTTTCGATATTGGCAGCCCAGAAAATAAGGAAAAACATACATAATATGACCGCTAATAGCAGCCCAAAATGCAGAACACGCGACTTTTAAAAATAGGTCTACTATATAACATTTTTAGAAAAAGTGTTCAACATAAAAGTTGTAGATCTCGTCGAGATCTACAACTTTTATGTTGAACACTTTTCTAAAAATGTCATATAGTCGGCCTATTTTCAAAAGGCACGGAATCCGGGCGGAAATATGTTATTTCCGCCCGGGTTCCGCGCCTTTTGAAAATAGGCTGACTATATGACATTTTTAGAAAAAGTGTTCAACATAAAAGTTGTAGATCTCGACGAGATCTACAACTTTCATGTTGAACACTTTTTCTAAAAATGTTTATTTAAAAATTTATTGTTTGGGCTGCCAATATCCATCGGGCTGCCAATAGTCATATTTGAGGCTGCCATTATAATTGGGCTGCCAATATCGATATGCGGGCTGCCAATATAAACGCCCTTTTTTAAAGGTGTAAAAATACGAAAGAATCAGATTATTCAACCTATCATACGTCAAATAAAATTTTTGATAAATTTTATATATGAGATAAGATATCTTATTTATTAAGCAGCACGACTAATGATAAAAAAAGGCGATTGATATCCGCACTACACTTTTGGATATCCGCACTACATTTAATTTTAATTTTTCGCGCCTTTTAAAAATACTCTTTGTACATGCATTTTTAGGAAAAGTGTTCAACATGAAAGTTGTAGATCTCGACGAGATCTACAACTTTCGTGGTGAACACTTTTCCTAAAAATGCATGTATAAGGAGTATTTCTAAAAGGCGCGAAATCTGAGTGTATTTCCTAATGTACGTCTTGTACATGCATTTTTAGGAAAAGTGTTCAACACGAAAGTTGTAGATCTCGTCGAGATCTACAACTTTCGTGTTGAACACTTTTCCTAAAAATACATGTACAAGAAGTATTTTCAAAAGGCGCGGAAAATTAGAAGTAATCGTAGTGCGAATATCCAAAAGTGCAGTGCGGATATCAAACGCCTAAAAAAATTCTCCATTTAAAAATAGCCATGTGTCATTCTTATTTAATCATATTAAAAGTGATAAAAAAATTAATTTCAACTTTAAGAGCATTTCTCTGCGGCATCATATACAATTTCGCCGAACGTTTCAAAAATCGTGCTGAAACGGTGATATTAAAATATACTTTAAGGCGATTGTTAATTGTAACTTGTTATTAGTTAGTCGCACCCCAAAATCTCATAATTTTTCACGATTTTTTTGAAATACGTCTTGTGCATGCAATTTTATGAAAAGTGGTCAACACGAAAGTTGTAGATCTCGTAGTTCTCGTCGAGATCTACAACTTTCATGCTTATCACTTTTCTTCAAAATGCATGTACAAGTCGTACTTTGGAAATATATTCAGATTTTACGTTTTTCAGAAATACGTCTTGTACATGCAATTTCAGTAAAAGTGTACAACACGAAAGTTGTAGTTTTCGTCGAGATCTACAACTTTCATATGAAACACTTTTCCTGAAATTGCATGTAGACGAAGTATTTTGAAAAGACGCGAAAAATTAGGATCTTTTGGGGTGCAACTAGCCAATAACGGATTGCGGTTAACAATCGCCTACTTTAAAGGACAGAACTACGCATACCTAAATCATACCTAAAAATCACAAAAAGTGATTCTCATACACAATAAAATATATTATTTGATTTTTTTCACACCCCTAAAAGATAAAACACACCAAAAAAAAGTAGGAATTGAATTATTTTATTATATGTGGGGCCTATTTTGTGATATTTGAGTGAATTTTAGTTGTGTGGAATTCCTACTTTAAATATCGTGTCCATTCAATGATTTTCGTGGCGCACATACAATTTATTCCAGAGTTGTACACTACTTGGACTTAAGAGTTAAGACAAGTGTTCTTTATTATTTAATAATTATGAAATCATTTTTTAAAAGTATTTAAAGATTTAAATATTTATAAGGTTTATTAAAGAGCATTGTTAAGTGCACTGCAGTTTTGGCTATGTGCACCACAAAGTCACTTAATTCATGACCCAAACTCCTTCCTAAATTTATAACTAAGGGCACTCACTATTTGTGCACCGCACTCAACCCTAGCCCCGTGAAGATGATTCCGCCTGGCCGTGCCCTCCGCCGCTTCAACCCTCGCCGCCAGCGCCGACTCCTGCCGCGTTTTCCGCCAGTGCGGCGGAGTTCTGCAGGACAGCTTCAACGCATCGGCCTTCACAGCCTCCACCGCTGCCCGACTGCGCTTATAGCGCGGGCTCGATCGAGCGGTTCTCGAAAGCATCCCTACGTTGGTGTACTCCGAGGTGCAGGAACACAAGATCGGCAAGGGGCGCTTGAGTGCGCCATCTGCCTCAACGAATTTGAGGACAACGAGACCATCCGCCTCCTCACGAAATGCGATCATGTCTTCCATCAGGAGTGCATCGACGCCTGGCTTGACACCCATGTCACCTACCCCGTTTGCCGCACTAATTACAATGATTTTTCATCCGCCGATTTCACCCCCAAAATTCCGGCGGGGAACGATGGGGCAAGCGTCGTCGATGCTCCGTCGCAGGCGGCGGAAATATCCGATCCGCCGGCGGCGGATCATGTGGCTATCTCGGTAGATGATGTCGAGGAGAAGAAAGAAGAGATGCGATCCGCCGACGAGGAAGGAAGCAGTCTTAGGAGCCAGACTATTCGGCTAGGTAAATCGAAGCGTTGGCCGTCTTTTTTCGACCGCTCTCTATCTGCGAAGAGTCCGGCGTGGGCAAGCCGGAAGAAGATGGACGAAGGATCGATGCGTAGGAAGTTAAGTGGTGTGAAATCTAAGGTAGATTTTCACGGTGGCGCCGTCGTCGTTGCCGTCGCCGATGGGTCCAAGACAAACGCCAACAACGATTCGAACGAGTCGTCCACGACATCTCCAGAAAAATGGCTGAATCAAAGCCATCATTCTGGCTAAACACTCTTTCTATGAAACCGATTTTTGTTTGGTTTGTTTCCCCTTCTACTGTCATAAACAAAAATTTCAACCGATAATGGAATATCAATATTTCTAAGAAAGATGCTAAGCAACGCATAATTCAAAGTGAAGGGCTGCAAAATGCCAGAAACTAAGCTCTTGTTGTCATCGGAGAGACGGAAACTAAAGCCGGACAGTTCTTATTATAAAAAAAAGTAAGAACAATCTGCCAAATAGGCTTCCCCACAACAAGGCCGCCCAGCTCATCACAAAGCAATTGAGAACAGTTTTTGTAAAAAGCCATGTTATTTTTTGATAATTGGTTTTCCAAATTTGAATATAATCTATGTTTTGCCCTATTTATCATTTATTTTTATAAAAAAATGTTGTGGTCAATTGATACATCAAATTAATTTTGTTAGTTTGCTATTAACAAAAATGCGGTGCACATAACAATTATGTGTACACCTATCGTAATGCGGTGCTCTTAACAAAAAAATGCACATACCGAAAACTGTAGTGCACTTAACAATACTCTTATTAAATTCGACTCTTATTGGATTTACGAAATCCTAACTCGTCCAGAAGCTTGGCAACTCCTCCAGCCCCAAATCGTGACTCTACTCTTTTGTCTCCGTCGCCTCGATTCTCTCTCTCTCTCTCTCTCTCTCTCTCTCTCTCTCTCTCTACGCATTAGATCCCAATTCGCATGACGCTTGTAGAAGAAAGCCACGGCGGAGGGACGTCGGCGGCGAGTATCGATTCGCTCTCATCGACGAGGGATGTTACTTATTGGTATTCTTCTTTCTGTGATTCTTCGTTATTTACTGGTTTTGGCTTCAATCTATGAATTATTTGTCGGCGTGAACCTCCAATTCATGAGCTGTTAAATTTCAATTTCTTATATTTGGTTCTACAGGTTCAATTTGATCGTTTAGTGCTGTAGGGTTTAGAGTTTTGATCGCCCAAATTGGGAATAGTTGATCATTTTTTCTGAGAATTTTGTTAGGGTTAGTTGTGTAGAAGATCTTGTAGTTCAATCTTTTAAAAGAGGACTATAGTAGAATAGTTTACACTGTGATTTTGTTATGAAATCATGGCACACAATTGGTTAATTACTTTCGGTTGGATGAAATTGAGGCTTAGGAATTGGAATTGGAGTCCAAATTCAATGAAATGATCCTATAATTCTAATTCCAGAGCTTCAGTTTTGTCCAAATGAAGGGACCAAGAGCTCATTTACTTCCATGAAATTAGAAAACTTGTTTTATAAAAGTGTTTGATTTGTTAAATTCACTAGAGATTAACATTCAATTCAAACTCAACAAACCTCCTCAAAATGATATTTTCAATTTCGCAGTTCAAATGCTGAAAACAAAATCATAATTTTCTAAAACATGATATCTATGTGCGAGCAACCGAAGGAGACCTAAACGTGTTTTTAGTTTGAAGGAATTGGAATGAGTGTAATTGCAATTTTCTTCATAGTTTTTATTAGGTGTTTGGTTTCAATGTAACTAATATGAACAAATGCATTTTCCATTAGGAAATCCCTGCTGACATTGTAATTCACATCCAGGGTAATAAATAAGTCACTTATTTTCTTCAACCAAGTAAGATAGTAAAAAAAAATGTTCACTTAATTTCTCCTTGATGGTAAATGTAGGTGAAAAATAATTTGGATTCAATTATTTTCCCATTTGATCACTTTCATTTCCTCTTGATTATTTTATTAGCCTAATAATCATATCAAGATACATAGCTTTGATAGTAATATTAGACCTTTAAGAAACTTATTATTAGGGGTGTAAGTACAAACCAACCAAATCACTGAACCGAACTGTTTGGTTCGATTTTCGTAGGTGGAAGCAGTGGCGGATCCAGAAGATTTGTTGAGTGTGGGCGTCAATAAAATATTGACAATATTTTTTGACAAATATAAGAAAAATGACTATAATTTTATAAAAATATGTCAAAATTGAATATTTTGAATGAATCCCGTAGAACCATTGAATAAATGCATTAAAACTTTTAACATATAACTCATACAAAGTATATTAAAATCAAAACTAATCTCTGCATTTTGCATCAATAAAATGAATCTTGTTTTGTTGGGTGCTGCTCAGTAGAGAATCATTCTCCTTTGGTGTTTGGTATCTGTTCAAAGCTTGCTCTTAAGATACAAATCCGTTACCTGAAATCATTCGTTGTTCATTGTTCTTTTAAAATCTTGTATTGCAGTTGTGGTGATTTTATCAAATCCTTGTTCATTGAGATTATCTTCTGTTAAGATCTCTTATTTCAGCTGTCATTGCTTTATGAATTATTCTTGTGGTGTTTCCTTGTGAGTTTTGACTACTCTGACATGTTATGGGAAGTAATGTGGTTGTTCTTTTCATATGTTTTTATTGAAAAGAGATTAATGATGGTTTGTACCCTATTTATTTTAAGGATGAATTCTTTGGGGAAAACAAATTTAGCAGTTATGATGTTCAAATCTGAAATATAAAGCTTGATAGAGTTACTTTGGGGAAGAGTTGAATGAGGGAACTGTTGTTTAAGTCATATGGGTAGTTAATATATATGTAATTTATGTTTAAACTCAATATAGCTAGAGGTTCCTTAACTCCAACCATCCATTTAAAAGCTGTCAGATTATCATCTTAGTATTATAATTGAAATCAGTCCCTCCCTCCCTCCCTCCCTCCCTCAAACCTCCTTCATCCAACACGAATCATCAAATATAGTCATATGAAAACAAAAAAAAACCCCATCCAAACACATATATAGGTATATACTAGAATTTCTAGTTCAGAGATTGCCATACTGCAGGAGGCGGACATGAGGCGGCGTACTGGCATAACGTAGCAACATGTCGCACATCAAAAGGAGAGGGAACGTGATTGATGCCCTTGGAAGCACAGTTGTGCACTGTAAATGGAGGATGAGGGGGCTAGAGGAAGAGAATCCATCGCCGTCAGCTAAGCTCCCCTCCTCCCTAGTTAGCAACATGGATGTGCCGACAAAAAGCTCCAAAGAGAGTAAAGGAGAGGAACCCTAGACGGAGGATGAAATAGTAAAGGAGCGGAACCCTAGCGAGAATAAATAAACGGAAGTGCAGAGCCCTAGTGGGAGGAGGAAGATGGAAGACGGGCTCTCCGGGGCGATTCACGATTTATCGAGTGTGGGAGGTCGCCCACACTCGCCCAAGCATAGGTCCGCCCCTGGGTGGAAGTTCGGTTACGGTCTCAACTTTTGAAATATCGCACGGTTCGGTTTGGTTCACGGTTTTTAATGATACGCCGAACGATATAGATGTTGCAATATAATTATATATATAATAATAATATAATAATGATATGATATAATAGAATTATATATATAAATGTTTTTGGTTTCAAATAATATAAAATATATATTTATGTTTTAATTATTTACTTAAATAAACAACATGTATGTTGTTTAGTTTTTATTCCAATTCTTAGATTATGTATTTATGGTTTAATTTTTTTAACCACATAAATTAAACCAAACTAAACTATTCGGTTCGGTTCCGAATTTCTAGAACCATGTACGGGTGGTTCAGTTTGCGATTTTGCTTAAAAACTGAACCAAACCAAATCATTACATCCCTACTTATTATATGGTCTTCAATACTTATTGACCATGAAATATCTTAAGTTTTTATCTTCTTTTATCAAGTTTTTGTTTAATTAGAATCCCATCATGCAACCTTAAATTATGTGGATATAACTTATAGGTCGCGTGACATAATATTTACATTAAATGCACAAGACTACATGAGTTTCCCAGTGTGGGGACTAAATTCTCAGCACATCCCCTCACATGTAAGTCTTTGGCCTCTTAACATGTGGATATATTTTTTTAATTGGGTGATGTTTAAAAGAGCTATTGGATTTTATCTAGCTCTGAATCTCCGATACTATGCTAGAATCTAAGCCTCCAACCTAAAACCAATTGTTTATCAGTAAAGGGGATCATGATCTATATTAAGCACACAGGACTATACAAGTTTCTCAGTGCAATGCTAAATTCTTAACACTTTTAATACTATTTTACTTTTTTTAAGGTCAAACTATTGGAAGTTCTGCTACCCCAATTTTGATTACTTCCTTTAGGAATCTTAAGAAATTCATATGCCATTAAAAATTTAAAGTTGCTAATGCAGTTAATGATTTTGCAGCTGCGGTTCCTGTGGGTACTCCCTGAATTTAAGCTCTTCGTGCCGGAATACAAACAACATCGGGTCTAAGTACAGAAAGATCATTAGGAAGGGGATTGTGTCCTTCTATTCCATTGATGAGAGCAGGTTCTCTCAGACTGATGAGATGAGTTGTCTCCCGTACTTCAACTCAATGCGTTCATGGGGTTTTTTTAGGCATCGAACAAAGCTTCGGTGCCGGAAGTGTGGGGGCTACATTGGCAGCGCGTATGAAGAGAATTCACGCTCTCCTCCTCCAATCGGGTCCGATAACTCGGATTCAAGTCCTGGTGCGGGGTGTTCGAAAAAGTATAAGATTAAAATCAGTGCACTTCAGCCATCAGAATCAGGTAGTTCTTTTATCACTCAGTGATGTTTTTTCAGAGGGTCTGGTTCTGTTGAAGTTTGGGCTGTGTTGTTGTTTATGGTGAGAAATAAGAGCTAAGGATTGCTTTGAATGCGGTAGAGATTATAAAAGCATGAGTACAAGGTGTACAAAGTTTGTTCATGGTGGACATGATTTCCAAATATTCAAGTGTATTTACTCTCTAGTTAATTTAATGATTTTATGTCTGATTCCATAAGAATGTTTTCTGCATAGTTTAGGGACTTCATTTTTAGATTTTTCCTGGATACAAATTTCCTTAAAATGTGGGATAGGGGTCTAAACTTCTCCTTGGGAGAACTTTTCTAGCCGCCAGAGCTGTCCCAAACAGACCCTGAATTTTCTATTCACTCCTGGGATCTAGACGGTCCATGGGAAACCCTCCACGGCTCCTCTCCTCTCAAGAATCTAGTCTCCCTTTATTGTAATGGTATGGAAAGAGAGAACCATGAGATCCATTTGGAGCCCTTTTCCCATGCTTTTACTAGAGGTCATAAGAACGCAACAATCAATAGGATTTTCGTAATCCCCCCCCCCCCCCCCACCCCACCACCCCCCTCTTGAAGATTCATGTATTTTTTGTGAACTACCATTCTTTGTCGTCTTTTGTGAATTTGAAACATCGGAATTAGGCGCTTGTGGGGCATGTTTTATAGAATGAAGGGATCCATTTGGAGCCCTTTTCCCATGCCTTTACTAAGGTCATAAGAACGCAACAATCAATAGGATTTCCCTAATCACCGCCCCCCCCCCCCCCCCGAAGATTCATGTGCTTTTTGTGAACTGCCATTCTTTGGCATCTTTTGTGAATTTGAAACATCGGAATTAGGCGCTTGTGGGGTTCATGCATGTTTTATAGAATGTTGCAGCACGATGTATTAGGTGCTTGTGGGGTTCATGCATGTTTTAAAGAATATTTGAGCCTTTTTAGTTTTATTTCAGCTCTTGGGAGCACATCAAAAGAATGACTTCTCTACTACTAGTTGATTATTGTCATATTTAGCTTGAGACAGCGTGACAGTTGAGCGGTGGTGTGAAATTGTGATGGTACATGCAGTGACAATAAATTGTGTACTAAACTTTTGTTAGAGGTTTTGGCCCAAATTTCACTTTTTAAGGTTTGGGACCTTTGGGTGTTCATGCCCTAACACTTGAGCACACATATTTGACTGTACTGACATTTTGACATAAAATATTATTTTGGGTGAAAATATCATCACTTACTCAAACCCCAATATTGTGTATATCTTCCGACATTGATGATATGTCGGCTAACATGAAGGTTTCATGGACAAAACGACACGTTTTTGTTATTTTTTTTTTACAAAATATCATTTTGCAATATATCATCCAAAATATCAGCTATCAGACGATATATTTGTCGATACATCCGTCGATATATCTCGATGTTACATCGGCTGACTTATTTCAATTTATTTTATTTTAGTGTCTATGGTCTAAATAAGATGAAAAGATGCTCTAAATAAGATGAAAAATAGAAAGGCGGTTGAGGCACAGACGATATAACCATCAAAGTATGAAAATGTTTAGGAAATAAAGAAATCGTGTGGCTTACATGTTTTTTCAATAAGATACTGATGTCAAAGATGATGTCAGATCAATAAAGAGAAAGTATCTGGATACTTTTGTATAAGAATAAAAGAGATATACAAAATTGTGTTAATTACAGAAGAATTAAATTGATGATTCATACCATGAAACTATGTGAACGGGTAATAGAATGAAGATTAAGACGAGACACTTACATCTCGGAGAATCAATTTGGATTCATGCCAGGGAGGTCGACCATGGAAGCTATACATCTCTTGAGGAGACTCATTGACAAGTACCGAGAAAGAAAACAAGATTTGCATATGCTATTTATTGATCTTGAGAAGGCTTATGATAGAGTTCCAAGAGAGATCTTATGGAGAGTTTTAGAAAAGAAAGGTGTAAATGTATCATATATTGACATAATCAAAGATGTGTATACAAATTCAGTGACAATGGTGAGGACATCTGAAAGATTAACACAAGAATTCCATATCACTGTTGGTTTACATCAAGGTTCAGCTTTAAGCCCTTATCTCTTTACCCTTATCTTAGATGAGCTCACCAGACATATCCAACAAGCAATACCTTGATTTTTATTGTTTGCGGATGATATCGTTTTGGTTGATGAGACGTGCGAGGGTGTAAACGCAAAACTTGAATCTTGCCGAGATACTTTAGAAAAGAAGAGTTTTAGGTTGAGCAAGGCAAATACGGAGTACATGAAACTTAAATTTAGTAGTACAAGAAGGACGGATGACTTCGTTATTAAGTTGGGTGTTCAAAATATTTCCCGTAGTGAGTATTTTAGATATCTTGGATCGATAGTTCAAAACGACGGAGGTATGAATAATGATGTGACACAAAATCCAAGCGGGTTGGTTGAAGTGGAGAGACGCGTCAGAGATCTTATGTGATCGTAAACTACCACTAAAACTTAAGGGCAAGTTTTACCGTACTGCGATTAGACCTGCGATGCTCTATGGTTCTGAGTGTTGGGCAGTGAATTGTAAACATGAGCAAAAAATGGGAGTTGCGGAGATGAGAATGCTTAGGTGAATGTGTGGATACGAGACTGGATAAATTAGGAATGAATGTATCAGGGATAAGATATGAGTAACACCAATTGCAGAGAAGTTGCGAGAAGCTCGACTAAGATGGTTTGGACATATACAAAGGAGACCATTAGAGGCACATGTTAGGCGGTGTGAGAGTCTAGTCACTAGCCATGTTAAACAAGGGAGGGGTAGACCAATAAAGACTTGGAATGAAATTATAAAGAAAGACATGATGTACTTAGGGATTAGTGAGATTATGACAAAAGGTAGGGCACAATGGCGACAAAGGATCCATATAGTCGACCCTGTTATAGTGTGATAAAGGCTTGAGTGTTTTTGTTGTTGTTGTTGTGTCATGATCTAATAGACAATAAACCAAAATTGTTTCGTTTATAGGTTGCTTTGTGCCCGTCCTCCGACTTTTTTCTTGCACCCGTCCCTTATTGACTTTGATTCTGCTTGACCTTTGAATTTTAGGCCGACGACTTCATAACTTCGTATTAGTTTTTTTCAATGTGTTATACTGTTATTAATTGTATAACTATATATATATATATATATATATATATATATATATATATATATATATATATATATATATATATATATATATATATATATATATATATATATATATATATATATATATGAATGATTGTATTTATATATAATTATGTATATAAGTAATTAATTATTTAAACACGACATGAATTTTTTCGATATATTCTCTGACATATTAAAATTGACATAAAAAACGACATTCAACATCTACTATATTTTTCATAATTACATTCATAACCACTCTCACTCTCCCACTCATGTACATGCTCTCAACTAACCAACACTGCCCTACATTTGATAAG
>CM077161.1:157598872-157843165 GCA_039583875.1 Platanthera guangdongensis
TTAAAGACCTTTTGCGAGTCTTTATTCCTGAAATTTCAAGCAGGGCTAAAGCCTACTCATACTCCATCACCACCGCCGCATTCACCACCCTCACCTCATTCACCCATCATGACATCTGTATCCCCTACACCGTTGTCGCAACCCGCTTCCACTCTCGAGTGCACGTTAGTGTCTCCCACACAGATTCGCTCGCAAGAGTTAGTTAGTAGGACCCCAAGGAAGGGTTTTCTACGGGCCAAGACCGTTTCTAGACAAACCTTTCAGAAGGGCCAAATCATTGAATATGAGTCGGATTACCCGGGACGGCTCCATGTGGCAGATAAAACAAGAAAAACCCTTGATTCAGTGTTAAGCAAAGCGGTTGATAGGTAATTTTTTATGTTTATGGCACAATATTTTTTTTCCTGAACATTATTATTTTCATGCATTTTTGACTATGATGTCCATTATTTGGTGGTCTTTAACAGGAATATGCTGATTATTGAATGCGGGAATATTTCAATGAGTAGAGGTGATCTGGATAACCTTCTAGGGGTTGGTTGGGTCATGGATTCGCATTTGAATGTGTACTCCATGGTACTCGGAGCCCGTAGGAAAAAAAACCCCGATCTAGTTCGAAGTTTCCTTTATGTGTCGCCCAACCACGTCGTGCGTTACTTGAATATCTACTATTATCTTTAAGTTTTACTACGTACTCATTTATAAAACATTATCGGTTTTGCAGTACTACAAGCAGAGCAAGGCGAGGAACTACCAAGCTCTGAGAGCCCACATTACCCCCGAGTCGGTTGAGGCTTTAGATTTAGTTCTCATGCCGTGTCATCTTGGGAGTCATTGGGCTTTGCTAGTAGGCTGGTTGAAGGAACAAAGGTGGGAGTACCTCGATTCCCTTCCAAGTAGTCTGCATCATTCTGGTGTAAGCACAAATGTACTTTTAACCGGCTATGATTTATTCCTTTGGCTTATTTTATAACATTGTGCACTTCTAATTCTTTTTTTTTTCATGTCATGTAGCTAAAAGCCCTTCAGGAAGATGCACTTCATGCATTTCCTGAAGGATTCATTGATTGGCCAGTGGTGGACGCAAGGAAATCACCACAACAAAGCAATAGCTTACGATTGCGGGGTGTTCGTTATAAAGTACATGAAGGTGGTAACGTCGTTGGAAGTCGTCACTTGGCAGGATCACCAAGGATGGCAAGCCGACATGCCCCGATTTCGGGCCGAAATCGCCGCTCAAATTTGCCAAACCTTTGCAAGGCATATTGCCGACAAGATGACTGCATGTTAACATTATTGTGCAAGATATTTTTTTGTGGTTGGGATAAACTTTGATGCTGTGATTTCCTCCAGGTTAGATGTTGTGAACTATTATTATATTAGTCTAATGTGAACATATTATCTTAGGCGTTCCAAGAGAACACTGCCTACATTCAAGGACTCGTATACTCAAATGAACTAAAAACACTCATTTTATTTATAAAAAAATATTTTTGCACAATATGTTATTTAATTTTGAGCAAATAAACTCGAAATAATTTTTATCCTGAGCTTAGGCGAGTCGTATCTGTGGTTTTAATGTATCTGAGCATGTAAGTGTCCGTTTGGTGCTGCCTTTTTACTCCGATGAGTTTGGACAAAAAATGTCACTGTCATAAAATTTGTTTTTGACATAACAGTGATGCCGCCACCAAGAAAAAAACTTATTTTGAGCATAAAAGTGGATGGAGTTCCTTAGGTGAGGTTGGGCGTTCACGAACGACAGTTCATAACCACCGTGTTCACGACCGCCAATGATGATTAACTAAATATTTTCTCTAACCTTATCACTCCTTTTCTGTTTCAAAAATCTTACCTGCAAGTCGAACATTACATATTTACTGGCATGATCTGAAAATTAACTGTTTGCTTCGATCCGCCTAAAGTTATTTGGATCGTTTAATATGCGAAAGAATCAGACTTGAAACCTATAAAGTTTGTCTAGTATGCCAATAATTATTTGAAAACCGTTATTCGGCAATTTCTTATCTCAAGTAGTTGGGATAAATCTGATCCCAAGTAATTGGTAAACATAGATACACTGAACGTGCATTTGAATTGTCTAGAATCATTTTTCTCTACATACACAAAACATCATTACATATGGGGCTTAAACACATTCGGGACGCCAGAAAAATCAAATGACAAATCAAAAAAACTATCCTAGTTGATATCCATTTGTGCATCGGTCGTGACAGGATGCTGATTTTGGGACGATATATTGAGAAAATCTATCTCACGCACATCACCCGAAGCCTCCCCTATAAATGTGGGCTTTGATTTAACTGTGCCATTTTTCTCTGAAAATGATAAGAAAAAAATAGAATTGAGTTAAACAAACAACAACAATAGGAAAATTATTTGAATGTTGAAAGAAATACTTAGTTTTTTGGTTCTTGTTTCACAATGTCCCTTCAAACGTGCATTTGAAATTCCTTTTGGTTTCTTCTTGGCCGGATCCCTAACGAGTGGAGTGCTTCTTTCCTTCTGACCGTCAGTGTACCCTTGTTTTTCCTTTTCTTCCGCCGCCACCATGTCGTCAACCTCCTTACCCAACTCATTTAATACCGTTAGGACCCTTGCCCTTGCAGGTTGGCAGTTTCCCATACGGTTTGCGAGGTCATACGATTAACGCACCAAATGATTTCGAAATACCAAATTCGAGTCGCATTGTAACATGCATGGGGTATTTGGTAGATATATATATTTTTTTTGGCGTTTTGAGAAAATCGTTTAAGCAAGTATTGGTTCGAAACTTGCCGGACATTTTTCATATTATATATCCTTAGTATATGCTTGCATAGTATGCCCCGCGTCTCGAAACCTCTGCATGAACATTGAGATTCATTGGAATCGGAATGCAAGTTCACAAAGCGTCGTTTGTCTTCTTCAGAACCGTCACATTTCTTCGTTACATAGAGAGAATGATTTTCGTCATATCTAGTCTCATCAACGACGCAAACGCCAACGGCTCCCTCCATGTACGCTTTCTCAAAAATACTAAACATTTTGCGTGTGTAAAATTTGGAAGCATGACGGAGTAAACAATTATTAAACTTTAAGCATACCGTCCCTTGATTGCCTCAAAAATCTTCGTCACGCTCGGCTCTACGCCAAGAGCCGACCATTTTCTCCAACCCGTGGAAACACTCCACTAGTGTCCTCGTGCTCTTTGAACATCCGTGCATGTCATTGTTGGCCGATTCGCTGCGTTGTGTTGATAATATACCCAAATCCAATACATCTTTGTTGAACGCCGTTGACCACTTTCTTCTAACTTGATGCAGATCTCCTAACCATTTGTTATCTTCTAGAGATCTCTTGGAAACCATCTCATTCCAATGCCTATCGAACTCAATCTCGCTGTCACACTTACTTAAACATTGATAAAAAAGTGCACGGACACTTTTGTCTTTATTGAAGCATGGTACTTTGGAGGGGGCCTTCTTCGAGATATGTCACTGGCATAGGCGGTGACAACTCTGCGTAAGTACTCTACCAATCGCTACAGACATTGCCTGATCTTGATCCGTGAATATAGTCGTTGGTTGTTTGCCTCCGACAAATTTTAAAAATGTTTCAAACACCCAAACAAAGGAATCAATGGTCTCTTCAGCGATGAAAGCGCCGCCAATAAAAATATTCTGCCATTGATTGTTGACTGATATTAATGGAGCACAAGCCAAATTATATTTGTTCAATCTGTAGGTTGTATCAAATATAATAACATCCTCATAGCAGTCATAATCTATTTTACTATGCTCATCCATCCAAAAGAAGCTTGTTAACCTGTTTAGTTCATCCGTACGAACATCGAACGAAAACATGTTGTCCTCCAACTGCTTTCCCTGGAGTATCTTCAAAAGACTAAGTGAATCACCGCTCTCTATCAAGACATTTCTTTCCCGCTGCAAAAAGTTATAGGCATCAGATTTGGAGAACCCAACATTCTCCACCCCTCCAACTTCATTGGATAAAAAGTTGTATGCATGAACAGTTCTAACCCCAGCATCTGTCAAATTTTTCATAAGATTATCCTGCATGTTTGAAATGCTACAGTGCGATCTCAACAAATGCTGCTCCTTCTCGGTGGCAAGGGGATGGTTGTGCTCCTCAACGAACTTCGACACTGTCCAATTCCTGCCTTATTTGTCTGCGGAAAAAAATATACATGCCAGACAACCTGTCCGTGTCTCCAATTTTCGATACTTTTTTGGAGACGACCCGACACTTCGAAAACCGGTTTTGGAGCAACTGTACTCCCGAGATCTAATAATCCGAGTGTGCGTCCAGCAGGTTGTGTTGTTTTCGGACACTAAAACCTGTGCAATGAGCATACTGACAATACATAGCGCAGGCCTCGTCCTCTGAATGAACTATTGGAAACACCACAGATTTTTTTGGGACCTGACAATTTTCGAAGGAATGCAATTGAAAACTGTACTGATATTAAAAAAAATGCAGTTACAATCATCAAAGAAATGCAGTTGCATTAACTTACAGTTACCTCTTCTACAACAACATTACCGGAACTCTGACTACTTGTTGCTCCCACTTCAGACATTTTTGGGACTTGACATTTTTCGAAGGAATGCAGTTGAAAAATATGATGATATTCAAAAAATGCAGTTACAATCATCAAAGAAATGCAGTTGCATTAACTTACAGTTACCTCTTCTACAACTACACTACCAGAAGCCTGACTACTTGTTGCTCCCACTTCATACATTTTCGCCTACAACTTTCCCGAAAAATACAGAGACATAAGAGAAATCTGATGAAGTTTATAATGTTAGGGTAAGCACTAGATCACAATACCTGAACTGAAATGTTTTGAAAAACTGTAGGGAGCACGAACATGGGCAAAGAAGGAGAAGGAGCGGCGAGTTGCACGAGAACTAGGGGCGGCGAGCGCCGAGCGCCGAGTTGCCGAAGTTCACTGATTTTCGGTCGATAGTTTTTGCTCTCGCAGCTGCTGAGAAGGGAATAAGCGGGGTGGAGGGAAAAACAGTAATTTCAGAAAGTAAAAAAAGTGGCCCCGACTATTTATTTCCGCAGCACTCCTTCCTGCGTTACGCGCAGCGAAATTTTTTCCAAATTTCGGGCCTTGGAAACAACTTTATAAAAATCGATTACAAACACACGACGAATTAAATAGACGCACATTCGGCCGTCTGCGCTGCGCTGCAACACAGTTCGCATGCCGATCCCCTCTCAGCAGCATCCAGTCGCCGACAAGCTCAGAGCCAGCAGTCACGCTCTGCTGTTGCGCACAAATCCAACTACAGCCGGCGTATTATGCTACTGGCCTCCCTCCCTGTGGCCCTCCCTGTGGCCGTTCCTGTTGCCACCCCGCCGCCTTCCTCGCACGCTCGCACTTCCGACAACGCGACCAGCCAACGCGCAGTCCCGCGCCTCTCGAAACGTCGCCGTCGCAACTCTCTCTCTCTCTCTAACGACAGCGGGAAGGTGTGGTGGGGAGATCGGGATGTGTATTTCTCTCTCTAGATTGCGCGGGAAACGAAATATTCTGATGGGTGACAGATGGGTCCATGGGGGGTGGGGCCCGCGCACCGACAAAGGGACGGGATTGGACGCAGCGGGGAAGTCTCTGCTTTGATACCTTCCTTGGTCGTGGAGGAGCCGCCCTCTTATCAAGGAGAAAAATAGTGGGCGAGCCGGTCTATGGTGGTGGGCCCGGCCAGGTCCATCGGCTTACGTGGCGCACGCCGTGCCATCCCAAATTGGGCCGGGCCCACCACACTTTGGTGACTTTTGGTCCCTCAATTGTTTGTAAATGGCAATGAATTTTTTTATAAGATATTTATAAAATAAATATGAAATGTGAAACAATTATTAGACATTGCCCTATATATATAGGGCGATTATTAGCATTGCCCTATATATATATAGACACGCACGAGAGGCACGGGTCCGCCCTCATCGTCAATTTCAGCAGTATCTCGATTCTGACATGTAAGGGGATCCGGATTCTCTGGAGTTCAGGAAGAATTCCCCAGATCCAATGTGCGAGAACTACGGAACTCTATCAATCCTACGGTTAAAAAAATTTAGGCAGTAAAAGACAAAAAATGCATAAAGTAAAAATAATTTTAAATCTAAAAACCAAGAGAGTTCTCATGTAGGGGGCTCCGCCTCTATCATTTTTCAATTTTTTTTAATAATTGTTTTCACCTTTATGCATATATTATCATGCATGTCAAGCCAACTTTAATATAGTTGATGAATTTAATGATAACTCATTGAAAATGCCGTTGATATGCTGATGAAAACAATTCTTGAAAAACTCGCTAACATGTTTAATGGTAGTCTACTATACTTGATGTATGAGCTTTACTAAAAACTTTTTTGATTTTACGAATTCTCATCATATATTTTTTATTTGAGAATACTATATAATTATATAAATGAGCATGTGTTTTATTTTCTTGAAATATATTATGGATGAGGTTCTTTTGAGTGGGTTCGGTTGAATCAAACAGAAGTCACTTGGGCACAACTTCGAACGCCGGTCGTGCCCGAGCGCATTCCAACGCGCACGTCCGCATCCCACAAAAATCATTGCATGATCACGAAGTCGTGCAAGCACACCCCCACCAACGCAAGGCCTCCGACCGCGCGCGAGTATGCACGTGGCCCCACCTGATTGCGCGCAAGCCTGCGCTCGGCCTGACCGCGCACCTGAGCATAATATTGGACTACACGCGCCTACACGTGGTCCCACGCTACACGCACATGCACGTGGTATCTGGCCGCGCACACTGCACGATCTCTCCCTGGAAGGTGGGCGGCCTTCTGGCCGCTCTCCCCCTGGCTACCTGGATCAGGCGACCTCATGTCCGCATAGAGCTAGACCGTCCCTTCTGCTGCAGAGGTCTAGTAAGAGCGCACCCTCCCGCCGTACATGCGCATGCCTCTTCTATTGTTGTGGGGGTGGGAGTGCAGGCGTTTTAAATATAGAAGAGGCGTGCGGTATGGGAGGGGGTTTAAAATGGAAGTAAAATTTCCATGGGAAATTGCGCGAGGTAGGCGACTCGAGAAGGAAACACGTGGTGTATACATCGCAACAATTTGGTCAAGATGGAAACATCGACTTCTGGTGGATGAAGGGGTTACGGAAATAAAAAGTAGCGCCCCTGCTGGACCGCTATCTGAACAGAGGAGAGCTGAGTCGATGCCAGTCGACTGTGTTGGCGGGCTGAGATGGAAGATTTGGCTCTCTAGCTTGAGGGAAGGCCGCAGGGATGCACCGAGTAGATACACTTGCGCAGAGGGGGCGTCGATGCTAGTTAAGAGGCCTGCGCTCGTATGCAGAGGATGTCGAGGTTTGCACATGTACGATGGGAGGGTGCGCTGACGACACACAATTAAGAGAATTCTTCAACAGGGAACCTCGAGCATAAAAAAGCCTTGATCAGGTAGGATACGCAGGAGGAGGTCTTGGTTGACCAAAGGATGTAGAATCCAGCTGGAATGAGAAAACAACGGACCCAACTTGATGACATATGATTGCAACAGAAGTAGAGGTGCAAGGAAGAAAGAAGAAGCTCTGATATCAGATGTTATGGATTGTAAAATGTTGTCGGAGAAGATGATGGTGATGAAGGATACTGTGGAGTTGGAACTACGACTGTCTAGACGGGATTGCTCGTTAGAGGAGAGAGACACCAAGATGTCACATTCAAGAAGGGAAACTAGAACTCTTTCATTCATACCATGCAAATAATGCTCATGCCTTTATATAAGCTACATGATAATAATGACACACACACTCCTAACATTCATCTAACTATACATAAAGACATAATAAAGAGCTCGGTGCTCGAGACCCATAACAAAGACAATAATAAAGATAAAAGGACTCGGTGCTCGAGACCCGTAACAGTTACGTCCTTCCGTTGATGATGCCATCTTCTATATTTTCTTTCTCGACACCTCTGTATTTGCATCATTTAACATATGAGTTGCATGATTAGGAAGAACGAACTAACAATCTAATTGAATTCAGAGACGTAAAAGACTTCCTTAATTTCTTTTATACCTTAATTCATTTTTCCTAATTTTTTTTACAATATAATTCATATCAACTACATCATTTACTAATATGGAAATTAATAACAAATTATAGGAAAAAACCCTAACAACCCATATATATATCTCTATCATATATAAAAAAAATACTGCGGTCTGCGAATATCATGAGTTTAAAATTCCATAAGCTGTCGGATCATGACTTCATAATTTAACAACCGTCTAATCGAGCACAATAAAATCGCTCCCTCTCTCCACATTTTAGTAGGTCTGCTAAACCTACTATTAATGTGTCCTAAACCTATGTGAAATTACGATTTTGCTTATATAACTCTTTAAAATCAAGGACAAGAGGAACAACTCAACCCAAAGAGCAAGGAGGCAACTGTGATAATGTTGAAACTGAAACTCAGTCTCAACGAGAAGTTCGGACAAGAGAAACAACTCAACCCAAAGAGCTGAGCTGGGCACCTTAGAGGGCACTTGAAGCCAACCAAAATAACCTGAGGAGGGAGAATCCAAATGAACCAGATCTCCTCCAAAGGTACCCATAAGATCTATTTATATTTTATCAAGTTTGGTCTGCCAACAACGCAATCTCGCCTTTTGGTTTTACTATACGCAGCTTAAAGCTGTCTGTCAATAGTGAAACTTCGTTGTTCCGAGGGGATATTAGTCGACCTAAAGAGGTATCCTGGGGTTGGCGAGTGCCCGGTGAAGCTGCCCGAACCTGGAATTTTCCCTTGGGAGCTGCACTCGCTCCAAGAGGGCTGCACTCGCCCCAGGGGGGCTGCACTTGCCTGAGGGAGCCTGAAACTCTCCCATGGGGGGATGCACTCGCCCCAGGGAGGTGGCTTCTTCTACACTCGTCCTAGGTGGGCGAGATCCTCTAGGCCATCATCGGTAGCATCTGATCTCGCCAAATTACGGGTTATACAAAAAATATTTTAAATAATTTGTACTTATATTGTTATATTTTATGTATTTTTTTATAAGAAAATTATATAAATATATGTATAATATAATTCATTATTATGTATAGGTATACTATATATTATAATAATTATAAATATTATTCATTTTATATGCATTTATAATTATAATTTTAAATTTTTTTATTTATAAAATTATATTTACTTTAACTTTTTCTTAAATTATTATCGTGGGCGAAGCCCGCCGGGGGCCGGGTACAGTCGCGCGAGGCTGTAGTGGCTGGCCGGTACAGTCGCGTGGTGTCGTAGGGGCAGGACGGGTACTGTTGCGATTGGCAGTAGGGGCAGAGCCCCGTGTCGGGCACTCGTGTGTGTGTGTGTGTGTGTGTCATAACTCAAGAGACAGCCTGCCATATGAATGCTCAACGAGAAAAATGACAACCACAATTTAAAGATTATCTAATCTCATAACAACAACAGAGAATAACTCAGCTGGCTAAAGCTAGAATAAACAACCTCTAACAGCCATGCATATTAACTCAGTCGGCCAAACAATATTAATTTCAAAAGACAACCAACAACTACTAATACGAAACTATAGAAATGATACTAAGGGAAGTAAGAACAGCATGCTACTTAAAAACAAAATCCTCACATCAACACAACCAAAGAAGCATACGTCTAAGACAAAACTCAAGCATCACATAGCAGTCGGTCATAGAATCGATAAAATAGACCAACACTACTTAAAAGCCCAAGGTAAATCAACCTAAAATGGATCCAGATAGATTCCTTTGAGTAAAAATTACCTTATTCAGAAATCTGAAAATAAAAGAGACAAAAGATCAAAACATCAGCTGCCTCCTAGCAGGAAACACAACACCCAACAAGAAATATAACACTCAGCAGTAGAAGTACAACAGGGAAACACGCCTTTGCCAAAATAAATCCACCACACAACTCACAATTGGCTGAAAAGAACTTCTAGAAAAGAAGACAAATCACAATCGGCCAAAGGAATTGACTAGTCTTGATTACAGTAAAGAAAATGAAATCTAAAACGTAGACTCTAATTACCTTGCAAATATTGTGTTTAAGCACAATCACCTTGCAAATATTGTTCAAAGTAGTAATAGAAGAAACATAATATTTGGTATGCTTTGGGATTTGCAGGATTGTGTTTATGCACACTTGTACTCTAATTACAACACGCTTCTACATTCTCTCAGATGAGGTTGTTGATTCAGTATTAGAGCATGATCTGATATGCTATAATTCTAGCTAGGGCTCTCTTAAGTCTACCTTAAAATGAAGTACAACTTGCCTTTTTATCCTGCAACAAAGCAAAAAAAAGTCTTTTAATTATCTTGCATTGACATAGAAATCACGATGGTCGCTGTACGTTATTCTCTTACCTCTCGGTATTCGCCAATTGTGCTTGGAATCCATCTTTTCTCAGAGGCAGGAGAACCCCATTTAGAAGGCTAGTCCGCCTTATATTTAGATCTGAAGTATCCACCCACAACTCCTACAATAGGAATTTCCTCAGGATTCCTGCTTGAAGATCTTCTTGATGATGAATCCCTGGAAGTGTGTCAAATATACCACACGTCCAAAACTCCTGATATAGGAGTCTTGAAAAGATTCCTACAAACGGGCAGATTTGAAACAGAGTGGATGTATTTGCTCCTGTCTCCAACTACTAGATACCTTTCAGTATTAAAGCTTGATCCGGTAGAATTAAATTCCAGGGCTCTCTTAAGTCTAGTTTCGAATGGAATGCAGTACACGCTTACCCTTTTATCCTGCAACAAGTAAGAAAAAGTCTTTAAATTATCTTGCATTAACATAGAATTCATTATACTCGTTATACGTTCTTCTCTTACCTCTCGATATTCGACAGATGTGATTGGAATCCATCATTTCTCAGAAATAGAGTAACCCCATGAAGAAGGCGAGCCCACCTTAATTTTAGAACTCAAGTATCCACCCACAGCTCCTATAATAGGATTTTTCTTAGGATTCCTGCTTGAAGATCTTCTTGGTGATGAATCCCTAGAAGTGTGCCAAAAATACTCCACGTCCAAAACTCCTAATATAAGAGTCTTGATAAGATTCCATCTAATGGGCAGATTTGAAACAGAGTGTATGTATTTTCTCACGTATCTAACTACTAAATCTCATTCTGTATCAGCTTCACTAGTGGGTTCCCCACAACCACAGTCATTACCTTTATCAAAATTTATTTCATCTTCATCTGAGTTGTTCATCTCTTCATGCAAACATTCTTCATCGCCGCTCTCATAGATTTGATACCTACAATTTGGAAGGTAGACCACTGACATTAAAGCATCAGTTATCTCATTTTCTTCTTCTTTAGCTCCTTGATGCTGGTTTTTTCTTGAAAATAAAACAATTTCAAATGAAGAAAGTTCACTCTACTCTAATTTAAACATTTCTACAAAAAATTAAGACCATTGTAACTTAAATGAACTAGTAGGTAGAGAAAAGCACACCTTAGCTTTGGAATTAGATCTAATACGATGGAAGAACATGGGCTGGAAATATTGTCGTCATTCTCATGCAATGACTGCCAGAGGGCATATAAAAAGAAATTTTTGCTAGTAGATGAGAAGAGAAGAAAAAAAGATACGAGAATAAACATTTGGCTTACCTTAGCTAAAGACAATGATTTCTTCGGTTTTCTTCTTTCTTGATCATTAGATGTCTTGTAGCCCATATTGGGGAACAAAGAAGTCGGAACCCCCACCTCCAGTGACAGAACTAGAAATTTTCTATAGCTAGGTCACACAAAGTTTAAACATAGAATTTGTTGGTAAAAATATTGCAAATTTTATACATTAACAATAGCTACGCAAGTGTGAACATAAATAGCTCGTACTCATGATGAACAATTAAGGCTCCATTTGGGGGGACTTATTTTCATCGATCAAGCAGTTACGACCGCATGAACCAGAGTCGGTGAAAATTTGCGGTCGTATCTGCTTGACCGGTGAAAATAAGCCTCCCAACGGAGCCTAAATCAGAAAAGCCCTAAAAGTAAAAATGTGATTCATAAGTATTTTATAATAATTCATTAGTAAATTATAACTCATGATACATCTTAAAAGGTTGTTCCAAATCCACAATATTTACTCAAAATCAAAATATAACATAATAATATTACAATAGAAGAATATAATATCAGTAATTGGGCAAAAGAAATAGTCTAACAATGTCAGCAAAAGGACAATAACATGGTTATAAAATGAGACATCAAAACAACAACGATAAACCAAAAATTAAACCTATCATATATTATAACAAAAAAACATCAGTAACACTAAGTTAGTATAACATGGCAACAATATTAATAGTGAGACTAGAGTACCTATTGTTAAAAGTAATATATTTTAGTTGGAAGTGATTTTCAAATAGATCATTAAAACTTCATATACACTTCAATTTGTACAAGATGTGATGTGATATTTATAATAGGAATGTTAAGTAGATTTCAAAGAAATAATAATTAAAAGCTATCAATAATATAATGAGATATTTGAAAAGAATTAAGGATTTAGATTGCTTATACATACTTAAAGAATCAATAATTAATAGGGTATAAACATTATGATCATTGTGAATATAAAGATTTTAAAAAGAGTACTTTAAGACATAAATTTATGCCCAATGAATTATTTCATTAAAACTAACACATTTACTATAAAGTAAAGTACGCTGCAAGTTATGAAGTCACATGCTAAGTATTTCTATCTCTAACGATTCATTTTTTTGTGATCTTCTCTAAGAATAACAAACATATCTATATAATTCTTGTTATTGTTATAGGTTAAGTTAAGGAGGATGAACGAATCTTCATTTCAACAGTACCAAATTAAATATTGTAAATCATATGACTAATAAAGAAAATAAAAACAAATTATAGGAAAAACCCCTAACAACCCATATATATAGGAAAAAACCTTAACAACCCATATATATATCTCTATCATATATAAAAAAATACTGCAGTCTGCGAATATCATGAGTTTAAAATTCCATAAGCCGTCAGATCATGACTTCATAATTCAACAATCGTCTAATCGAGCACAATAAAATCGCTCCCTCTCTCCACATTTTAGTAGGTATGCTAAACCTACTATTAAGGTGTCCTAAACCTATGTAAAATTACGATTTTGCCTATATAACTCTTTAAAATCAAGGACAAGAGGAATAACTTAACCCAAAGATCAAGGAGGCAACTGTGATAATGTTGAAACTGAAACTCGGTCTCAACAAAGAGTTCAGGCCCAAGGGGTTAGCTTGCACCTACTTCTCCCGAACTAGCACTCCTGATCGGAAACTTGGAAACTAGGAACTGACCTTAGGCTACAACGTGGAGCTCCCATCACACACCCTGAAGATCTTAGAGCGCTTCCTCTCCCGAGCCAAAAGCTGAGCTGGGCACCTTAGAGGGCACTTGAAGCCAACCAAAATAACCTGAGGAGGGAGAATCCAAATGAACTGGATCTCCTCCAAAGGTATCCATAGGGTCTATTTATAGTTTTTCAAGTCTGGTCTGCCAATCGCGCAATCTCACCTTTTGGTTTTACTATACGCAGCTTAAAGCAGTCTGTCAGTAGTGAAACTTCATTATTCTGAAGGGCTATTAGTAGACCTAAATAGGTATCCTGGGGTGGGCGAGTGCCCGGTGAAGCTGCCCGAACCTGGAACTTTCCCTTATGGGTTGCACTCGCTTCAAGAGGGCTGCACTCGCCCCAGGGGGTCTGCACTCGCGCCACGGTGGTTGTACTCGCCTGAGGGAGCCTGGAACTCTCCCATGGGGGGATGCACTCGCCCCAGGGAGGTGTCTTCTTCTGCACTCATCCTAGGTGGGCGGGATCCTCAAGACCATCATCGGTCACATCTGATCTCGATAAATTACAGGTCATACAAAAAAAATTTAAATAATTTGTACTTGTATTGTTATATTTTATGTATTTTATAAAAAAACTTATACAAATATATGTATAATATAATTTATTATTAGTATAAGTATACTATATATTATAATAATTATATATATTATTCATTATATATAAATTATATTTATAATTATAATTTTTTATTTATAAAATTATATTTACTTTAACTTTTTCTTAAATTATTATCGTGGGCGAAGCCCGCCAGGGGCCGGGTACAATCGCGTGAGACAGTAGTGGCGGGCCGGGTACAGTCGCGTGGGGTCATAGTGGCGGGCCGGGTACTGTTGTCATTGGCAGTAGGGGCGAAGCCCCGTGTCGGACACTCGTGTGTGTGTGTGTGTGTGTGTGTGTGTGTGTGTGTGTGTGTGTGTCATAACTCAAGAGACAACATGTCTTATGAATTCTCAATAAGAAAAATGACAACCACAATTTAAAGATTATCCAATCTCATAACAACAACAGAGAACAACTCAGCTGGATAAAGCTAGAGTAAAAACCTCTAACAACCATGCAAATTAACTCAGCCGGCCAAACAATATTAATTCCAAAACACAACCAACAAATACTAATGCAAAACTATAGAAATGATACTAACGAAAGTAAGAACAACATGCTACTTAAAAACAAAATCCTCACAACAACACAACCAAAGAAGCAGACGTCTAAGACAAAACTTAAGCATCACATCACAGTCGGTCATAGAATCGATAAAATAGACCAAGGTAAATCAACCTAAAACTGGATCCAGATAGATTCCTTTGAGTAAAAATTACCTTATTCAGAAATCTGAAAATAAAAGAGACAAAAGATCAAAAAATCAACTACCTCCTAGCAGGAAACACAACACCCAACAAGAAATATAACACTCAGTAGTATAAGTACAACATGACAACACGCCTTTGCCAAAAGAAATCCACCACACAGCTCACAATCGGCTGAAAAGAACTTCTAGAAAAGAAGACAAATCACAATCGGCCAGAGGAATTGACTAGTCTTGATAACAATAAAGAAAATGAAATATAAAACGTAGGCACTAATTACCATGCAAATATTGTGTTTAAGCACAATCACCTTGCAAATATTGTTCAAAGTAGTAATAGAAGAAACATAATATTTGGTATGCTTTGGGATTTGCAGGACTGTGTTTATGCACACGGGTACTCTAATTACAACACGCTTCTACATTCTCTTAGATGAGGTTGTTGATTCAGTATTAAAGCATGATCTGATATGCTATAATTCTAGCTAGGGCTCTCTTAAGTCTACCTTAAAATGGAGTACAACTTGCCTTTTTATCCTGCAGCAAAGTAAGAAAAAATCTTTTAATTATCTTGCATTGACATAGAACTCATGATGCTCGCTATACGTTATTCTCTTACCTCTTGGTATTCTCCAGTTGTGCTTGGAATCCATCTTTTCTCAGAGACAGTGGAACCCCATTTAGAAGGCTAGTCCACCTTATATTTAGATCTCAAGTATCCACCCACAACTCCTACAATAGGATTTTCCTCAGGATTCCTGCTTGAAGATCTTCTTGATGATGAATCCCTGGAAGTGTGTCAAATATACTCCACGTCCAAAACTCTTGATATAGGAGTCTTGAAAAGATTCCTACAAACTGGCAGATTTGAAACAAAGTGGATGTATTTGCTCCTATCTCCAACTACTAGATACCTTTCAGTATTAGAGCATGATCCAGAAAAATCTAATTCCAGGGCTCTCTTAAGTCTAGTTTCAAATGGAGTGTAGTACACACTTACCCTTTTATCCTGCAACAAGTAAGGAAAAGTCTTTAAATTATCTTGCATTAACATAGAATTCATTATGCTCGTTATACGTTCTTCTCTTACCTCTTGATATTCGGCAGATGTGATTGGAATCCATCATTTCTCAGAAATAGAGTAGCCCCATGAAGAAGGCGAGTCCACTTTAAATTTAGAACTCAAGTATCCACCCACAACTCCTATAAAATGAATTTTCTTAGGATTCCTGCTTGAAGATCTTCTTGGTGATGAATCCCTAGAAGTGTGCCAAATATACTCCACGTCCAAAACTCCTAATATAAGAATCTTGATAAGATTCCATCTAATGGGCAAATTTGAAACAGAGTGTATGTATTTTCTCACATATCTAACTACTAGATCTCATTCTGTATCAGCTTCACTAGTGGGTTCCCCACAACCACAGTAATTACCTTTATCAAAATCTATTGCATCTTCATCTGAGTTTTTCCTCTCTTCATGCAAACATTCTTCATCGCTGCTCTCATAGATTTGATACCTACGATTTGGAGGGTAGACCACTGACATCAAAGCATCAGTTATCTCCTCGTTTTTTTTCTTCAGTTATCACATTTTCTTCTTATTTAGCTCCTTGCTGCTGGTTTTTTCTTGAAAATTAAAAAATTTCAAATAAAGAAATTTCACTCTACTCTAATTTAAACATTTCTACAAAAAATTAAGACCATTGTAACTTAAATGAACTAGTAGGTAGAGAAAAAAAGCACACCTTAGCTTTGGAATTAGATCTAATATGATGGAAGAACATGAGCGAAAAATATTATCGTCATTCTCATGCAATGACTGGTAGAGGGCATACAAAAAGAAATTCCTGCTAGTAGAGGAGAAGAGAAGAAAGAAAGATACGAGAACAAAAATCTGGCTTACCTTAGCTACAGACAATGATTTCTTCGATTTTCTTCTTTCTTGATCATTAAATGTCTTGTATCCCATATTGGGGAACAAAGAAGTCAGGAACCCCCGCCTCTAGTGACAGAAGTAGGAATTTTCTATAGCTAGGTCACACAAATTTTGAACATAGAATTCCTTGGTAAAAATATTGTAAATTTTATACATCAACAATAGCTACGCAAGTGCGAACATAAATAGCTTGTGCGTATGATAAGCAATTAAGGCTCCGTTTGGGGGGGGGGGGACTTATTTTCATCGGTCAAGCAGTTATGACCGCATGAACCGGAGCCGGTTAAAATTTGCGGTCATATCTGCTTGACCGGTGAAAATAAGCCCCAAACGGAGCCTAAATCAGAAAAGCCCTCAAAGTAAAAAAGTGATTCATAAGTAATTTATAAAAATTCATTAGTAAATTATAACCCACGGTATGTAACACCCCTAGCCGATACAACATGACAGTGTCACGGCTCCGCTCTAGGCGACGCTACCGGGCTGCAGCCCAAGCACCCCAACCCCTCTCCATCAACAGGCGGGTTGTTGGTGTTCACAGCCTCCCTTTGATGAGCGAACTCGACAGTTAAGCTGGGTCATGCAGGGACTTCCCAGGAGGTCACCCATTCCAGTACTACTCTCGCCCAAGCACGCTTAACTACGGAGTTCCTTCACTTCTCATCACCAATTGAGCTGCAGCTCAGTTGGTTATGAGAAGTGAAGGAACTCCGTAGTTAAGCGTGCTTGGGCGAGAGTAGTACTGAGATGAGTGATCTCCTGGGAAGTCCCTGTACGGCCCAGCTTAGCTGTCGAGTTCGCTCATCAAAGGGAGGTTGTGGCCACCAACAACCCACCAATGGGCTGGAGAGGGGTTGTGGTGCTTGGGCTGCAGCCCGGTAGCGTCACCTAGAGCGGAGCCGTGACATTGCCATGTTGGATCGGCTAGGGATGTTACACGGTACATCTTAAAAGGTTGTTCCAAATCCACAATATTTAGTCAAAATCAAAATATAACATAATAATATTACAATAGGAGAATATAATATCTGTAAATGGGCAAAAGATAGAGTCTAATAATGTCAGTAAAAGGACAATAACATGGTTATAAAATGAGACATCAAAACAACAACGATAAACCAAAAATTAAACCCATCATTTATTATAACCAGAAAACATCAGTAACACTAAGTTAGCATAAAATGGCAACAATATTAATAGTGAGACTAGAGTACCTATTGTTAAAAGTAATATATCTTAGTTGGAAGTGATTTTCAAATAGCTCATTAAAACTTCATGTACACTTCAATTTGTACAAGATGTGATGTGACATTTATAATAGGAATGTTAGCAGGTAGATTTCAAAGAAATAATAATTAAAAGTTATCAAGAATATAATGAGATATTTGTAATGAATTAAGGATTTAGATTACTTGCATATACTTAAAGAATTAATAATTAATAAGGTATAAACATTATGATCATTCTGATCGAATATAAAGATTTTAAAAAGAGTACTTTAAGACATAAATTTATGCTCAATGAATTATTTCATTAAAACTAACACATTTACTATAAAGTAAAGTACACTGCAAGTTATGAAGTCACATGCTAAATATTTCTATCTCTAACGATTCATTTTTTGCGATCTTCTCTAAGAATAACAAACATGTCTATATAATTCTTGTTATTGTTATAGGCTATGTTAAGGAGGATAAACGAATCTTCATTTCAACAGTACCAAAATAAATATTGTAAATCATATGACTAATAAAGAAATAAAAAATAAATTATATGAAAAAATCCTAACAACCTATATATATATATATACATATATATATATATATATATATATATATATATATATATATATATATATATATATATATATATATATATATATATATATATATATATATATATATTTCATAACCCAAGAGACAGTCGACCTGATGAATACCACAACAAGAAAAATGATGGCCACAATTTGAAGATTATCCAATCTCATAACAGCAACCGAGAACAACTCAGTCGGCTAAAGCTAGAATCAACAACCTCTAACAGTCATGCATAGTAACTCAGCCGGCCAAATAATATTAATTCTAAAAGACAACCAACCACTACTAATACAAGAATACAGAAATGGTACTAAGTAAGAATAATAGATTACTTAAAAATAAAATCCTTAAATCAACACAACCAAAGAAGCAGCCAGCTAAGCCAAAACTCGAGCATCACATAGCAGCAACCCATATAATCAAAAAAAAAAACATGCCAACACTACTTAAAAGCCCAAGGTAAATCAACCTAAAGCTTGAAGCAAATAGATTTCTGAGTAAAAATTACCTTATTCAAAAATCTGAAAAATAAAAGAGGAGGCATATTTAGGCTTTGATGTATTGGGCCTAAGCCCTTCTCTCTTTTAGATATTTTAGCTTTTGTATGAACATATTATATATAGTGTGATGTGGATGTTTCCTCATTATATGCATTTCCTACTTACTTATGTGACAACTAACCCGTGAGTTGGTGTCATCACAAGACGAAAGTTCTAGGCGGTAAGAATCCACTCGGGTCAGTGATAGTGGACCCGGGGAATGTTCGGAAAAGGGGTCTTACAAACTGGTTTCGATCCTAAGACCTATGGGTTTTGAGCCCACCACGCTTCTGATCTCTTATCAGTCGAATGTGCGCGTCTGTATCCTCAATGTAGTCCGATCTCAAAGCCCTTGGGTCCTCATCTTAAACTCAAAACAATGGCATCTGACACTTCCTTTCGTACAAAGCCTCATAAGGCGTGATGCCTATACTAGCCTGATGACTGTTGTTGTAGGAAAACTCTATAAGTGGCAACAATCTCTCCCAAGGCTCCCCTTTATCCAATATGCAAAGCCGTAGAAGATCCTCCATGGTCCGGTTGGTGCGCTCTGTCTGGTCGTAGATCAAAGGGTGAAGGGCGGTGTTGAAAGTCAACCGTGATCCCAAGTAGGATTGGACCGCCCTCAATTCCTTAGAAGTGAAGTGATTGATATTCCACAATAACTCTTATTCCTTACAATAAGAGTTATTGATATTCCACAAGTTAAATACAACAACATTCAAGTCTTTATACCACTATAGTGGGGTCGACTATATTGATCCTTTTTCGCCAGTGCCCTATCTTTTGTCATAATCTCACTAATGCCTAAGTACATCATGTATTTCTTTATATTTTCATTCCAATTTCCAAATCTTTATTGGTTTACCCCTCCCTCGTTTAACATGTCTAGTGACTAAAATCTCACAACACCTAACGTGTGCTTCTAATGGTATCCTATGTACGTGTCCACAAGTTAAATGACTGTCAAAAATTATAATAAAATTACCGGAAGTGTAAATTGACCTAATATAGCATGTATGAAGAAAATTATAATTTTCCTAAGTAATTTGGTTACTTTTATTCCATTAACTTACTTTTGTAATATATTTAAAAATTAATTAGATTCCTAGGTTTTTTGAGTCCTAATATTATCATATATGATACTTTTCAACCCAATATGTGCATGTACAAAATATCATTGACATAAAACCAACCAATTTAGAGAAATTCACATAATACACATTTTGTGCTATATGCATACAAAATCCCTTTACTGCATCTTCTTACAAAATGGAATATCTCCACATGAAGAGATCCAAATAATCTCAAATTTTTACCAGAGCCTTATGATACCCTAGTCTACATAACACCCAAGATTTGGGTCAATTTGACTTGGTCTAGCCACTTAAATTTCATATTTATGATAAATCATATTTTGTACAAAACTATAGAAATAGTTTACCCAAAAAATTTGATTTTTGAGCAGGGGGTGTGTCCAGGGTATATACATGTATGACGAAAACATTAGGCCCATATAACGAACTATGTGAGATAAATTCACATTTTGGTGACTACCCCTCTCTTAGAACACTTCTCAGTAAAGTAAAGATTTTGAGGGCTATATGACACCCCAGAAAAATCACCAACCTAATCTGGAAAGCTAAGGTCAAGGGCTACAACATTCATTTTTTGCATTTTGTCTAAAACCACGCATAGAGGCCTATATTTAAGCTTTAAGTTGACTACATAAGTGTGACACATTAAATCAAACTATAAGGTTAATATTACCATCATTTCTGCACACATCTTGATGCAGGAAATTGACAGAATTCACGTGTCTTCAACCTTCAGCCAAGAGACGAGATTTCTCCGACCTGGAGCACTTCAAACCTCAATTTCTCGGTCGCCCTCTTAACTCCACGGCTGTCCAACACCACCACCACCACCACCACCTCCGTTGAGGTGGTGAACATCGTTTGGCTGCGGTTTGGCCGTCGTAAAACCCCTCTCTGACAAACCCGAACATGCTCAAAAACTCCAGAATTGCTCCCAGATCTCACATGGATTTAAGCTCACTTGAGCTTGATTTTTCAACTTAAGGATCTAGGAAGGTAGCATTGGAGGAGTGGGGAGGAAACGTAACCCGATCGGGCCTCAACGACGGGTGTGGCGGTGGTTGGCCATGAAATTTTCTTCCTCCGATGAGCTTGCCTGATCCCTTGATTTTTCACCAAATGTAGCAATGTAAGAGTCGATTTCAACTCCTCTCCTCCTTTTGAAGGTGATGGAAGGGTCAATTTGAGGTGGGGGAGGCTTAATGGTGGAATGCTATTAATGGGAGTTTCGGCCAATGATGAAACTCCTTGAATTCTCCATCAATTGGCAGGGAAAAGGCTGGAAAAAATCTTAGAATTCAATGAGAAGATGAATGAGTGCATTTGGAAGATGAATTGGTTGCCTATTAACATTCTATCCATGAATGCCCCATTGAATTCCTCTCAAAAATTGGGGAAAACCTTAAATCCTCCAAACCATGTCACCATCTCAAGAAATTGGCCAGCATGGGTGGTAAATATGATCGTGGGCTATAAGGTGGGTTGCTCATGTAGGCCTTAGCCCATGGAAATTAATAAAATTTCATACTTTCTATTTTAGGCCTAATTTGACAAAGAGTTGACTTTAGTCAAATCTGATGAATTGGTTGACCCATTTATAGGACATTTGATCCATTTGGTTCCTAATGATGTTAGAAAGCTATGAGTGAGATCAATTTGACTAACTGAAGACCAATTGAACCTTGATTTGGTTGAATTGAGCTATGTTAACCAAAAGTTGACTTTGGGCAATTCCATGAAATTGGGTGAAACTAATGTGTGATCATTGATCTAATGAAGTCCCTTAGGGGTTATAAGGGCATGAGTATGGTCAATTTGAAGTTTTGGGCGTCAATTGAGCCATGTGGTGTTGAATAGGTCGAAATTGACCTAAGTTGCCTTTGGTCAAATTGACCAATTAAGTTGACCAATTCATGGGGCCTATGTTCAATGGGTCTCCCTTAGTGTAGACATAGTGATTAGGTCAATTTGTTCTTGTGATTTCAATTTGGGGAAATTTGACCTATGTTGACTTGTGCTCTCTTATGAGCTGTATGTGAGTTCTCCTTAGCTCCATGAGACCTATGGTCATCTTTTTGTCCGAATTCACATGAGTCACCACATGTTCTATCCTAACATACATTAGTGCCTAGTAGGAATAAGGATGTTACAAATCCTAATAAACAAAAAAATAATTTTGTCCCCGAAATTTAAGTTTAAGTCTACGAGGTTCTACACAGAATAAAATAAAGTAGGTGGCTTCGCCTCTATCACTTTTCAATTTTTTAATAAAATTTTTCATCTTGATGCATATATTATCATGCATGTCAAGTTAACTTTAATAAAAATGATGAATTTAATGATAACTCATAGAAAATACCGCTAACATGCTTGATGGCAACAATTCTTGAAAAGATCGCTAACATGTCAATAATAGTCTATTATATTAGGTCTAGGAACTCCACTAAAAACTTTTTTGATTTTACAAATTCTCATCATTATTTTTTATTTGAGAATACAATATAATTATATAAATGAGCATGTATTTTTTTTTCTTGAAATATATTATTGATGAGGTTCCCATGAGTGGGTTCGGTTGAACCAGACATAAGTCACTTAGGCACAACTTCGATAGCCGACCGTGCTCATGCGCATTCCAACGCGCGCGTCAGCATCCCACAAAAACAATTGCACGACCACCAATCCGCGCAATCACACCCCCACTAACGCATGGATTTTGGTCGTGCACGAATATGAGCGCGGCCTCGCCTGATCGCGCACAGGCCTGCGCTAAACCTGGGGCCGCGTGCACATGAACACAGTTAGGGACCGCACACACCTACATGTGATCCCACGCTACGCGTGCAAGTGCGCGACATCTGGACGGGCACACTGCACGATCTCTCCCTAAAAGGCGAGCGACCTTCCGGCTGCCCTCCCCTAGCCATCTGGATTTGGTGACCTCATGGCTGTCTAGAGCTAGGAGGCCCCTTCTTCTACAAAGGGCGAGCAACCGCCCCGTCCTCTGGCCGCCTAGATCCGGGCAGTGGCCCCTTTTGCTGTAGAAGGCTGGCGGCCCCGGGCCGCCCTGCCCAAATCGGGTGGCCTCCGGTCTACCCAGATTCGGACGACACTTTTGTCTTGGAGGGCAGTCGGCCCTCAGGCCCCAGATCTGGGCGGCACTTCCGTCGTAAAAGGGTGGGCGACCTCCTGGCCCCACAGATCCGGGCAGGCTATTTTGTCGTGGAGGACAGCCGACCCTCAGGCCCTTCGGTCTACTGGATCTGGTGGCCTTCTAGCCGCCTAGATCTGGGAACCCCTTCCACCGCAAAAGGGCGAGCGGCCCATGGCTGCCTGGATTCGGCGGCCCCTTGGCTGGCCAAGTCCCCCCCCCCCCCCCCCCCCCCGACCGCCTAGCCTTCCGCTAACGCCCGACCTAGATCCCTCCACCGGTCGGCCCTTGCCGACCGGGTCTCACGTAACCACCCACAACCTCCATGCAATCCCCTCCATCCATCTCGCATAACCACCCTGTAACTACCCATAGTTGAGGGTGCATGTAGCCAAAGGTAATGAACAGTCTGTGTTTAATTAAATTAATAAAATACTGTGCGCATAATACGTTATAAGATCGGCTTGCAATTAGTAATTAAGTGGTTATGATATATGAATAATCAGATAACCACTGTAACTATCCTCTGAGACCTATAAATAGAACCACAGGCCCTCCATCATTTCCATCTTCGGCTCCCCAGATCTTCTCCTATACTCTCCCCTCTCTCCACTTCTCCTCTTCTCTCTTTACTTCTTCTTTTTCCTCCTTGCGGGCCCCTGCGCTCTTCCCCCTTGCGCTCTTCCACGCGTAGCGCTTCCTTGAGCGTCGTATCCTTGTGCACGGCCGCGAGCTCCATTCCAAGTGCGCAGCCGCGCGTTCCGTTCCAAATGCGCCGTCGCGCGCTCCTTTACTTGTGTATCGTCGTGCGCGCCACTCTCAAAACCACTCCAAGCATGTTGTAGTGTGCTCCTCGATCTCCAAGCGCCCCGACATGCGCTCCGCTCTCAAGACCACTCCAAGCGCGCCACCGTGCACTTCGCTCTCAAGACCGATCCAAGCACTCCGCGGTACTCTCTTCTCTCAAGACTGCTCCTAGCATGCCACTGCGCTCCGTTCTCAAGACCACAACAAACGATTAACACTGCTCAAAAATGTCGATCATGCCCTCATTTTTATATTTTAATGACTTGACATATATTATAATATATTTCAAAAAAAACTAAAATAAAGTGTTCATTCAAGTAATTACATTATCCTAAAATTAAAAGTAATAATTAAAATCCATTAAAATTCAAAAAAAAAAACATTAATAGAGCTCTTATACCTACTATAGTAGGATGCCATTTGGCATGTCATCAATCTATTCGAGGAAGTTTATCATTAGGAATATCAGCAGTATTGTCGAGGAGCTACTATTAAGCCAATTAATTTCATTAAAATTGATTAATTAATAGTATATTTATTTTAAGTTTCATTAAATAATTGTAGTGGCTGATCCCCGAACTTATCACAGCCAAGGTGCTGTCGGGATTTGTCGTAGGGGCGAAGCTCCACGTCTGTCACTCGTGTATATATATTCTATAAACGAAAACATATTTTGTCATATTGAGGCGAAAGAGTTATGCCAAAAAACAAAACTCGGGCGTAGAATCAGAGAAAACATGATTCTAAATAGACAGTTCTCCCAAAAACTCCTCCCTCGTTCCCGCGAAATGTCTGACACCCTGCTTCGCCAAAAAATAACTCACCACTTGTCAAAGTTACCGGCGGCCTGACCAGAGCGAACCGGCGAGTTTCCCGGAGGTTGTCCGCTACCGGCGACTGAGCATACCCCTTTAGCAAGCCTGTTTTTTATATACTTTTTTTATTATTTTTTATTTCATTCTATATATTAAATGAACAGAATATATTAACTTACACTAATTTTAAAATTAAACTATATTAGAAGCAAGATAATAATAATTAAAAAATTGTATTATAAAAAAATTAAATTTAAATAATAATAAAAAGTTAAAAACTAATATAAATAATAAGAATCGTCGGGGGCGGGAAAAGCACACCGTCGCCTGCTGGGTATTATCGCGCGAGACACTGGGGGCTCCACATACACTGTAACTCTCACATACACACAAGATTGACAGCCACGGGCCTTTGGCCTAGGGGGGCATTCAGTGGGGGAGCGACATTTGTCGTGGGGGCGATATTTGTCGTGGGGGCGACATTTGTTGTGGCCGACGACATTTGTCGTGGGGACGATATTTGCCGGGGGGGGGGGGGGGGGGGGCTTCGTGTACACACCCCCATGACTTTTGATAGCATAGTTTTTGACTAAAACTCTTGTGCACTGTGATGAAACTCCTCTTGATAAAATAACATACAATTGGTCATGTTGAAGACATAATGTGGAAGATAGATTCCAACATTTCTAATTGTTTTGCCGGAACTTGTTAATTATTAATGTGAAACTCAATCTGATAGAAAATTTTTTCGTTGTTAGTTCGAACAACATATTGTAATCTCCCGCGCTTTAAAGCGATAGCCGTGAAATAAAAACTCTAAAATCCTCGAAATGTCCTACCAATATAATTGTTTCAATAATATTTCTTTCAAATCTACTACATATTAATTAGTTTTGTGTGATTGCATAGTCTAATTTTTGAATCTATATTTCAGAGAAGCATAATTGGACAGACACACTTCAATGTTAGTTTGTGTGTTAGTAGATTATTAGGATTGATAGAGTTTAAAAATTTTGGAAGTTATAAGTTATGGTTATCAACTGAGACGAAGTCCAAATAGTTAGTAAGTTGTGACATCTCCCAAACACATGTCTATATTTTTTTTTTAACTTGTAAACATTTTCATTTAATGAAATTATTAGAGCTCTTATCTTAATATACTCAACATACTGCTGACATCATAAATTTGCATATTTGAAAAAGAAAAATTTATTAATTCATCAATTGATTGTTTTTCTTCTTAAAACATAACGATTCAGTCAAGAAGATAAATCATGTCAATTTCTATTGTTGGCTGCTCTTCATCTCCAACCCGGAGCAAGAATTCAACAAATTCGAGGTTATCGCATGCCCTCATATTTTCTATTTATTTAAGCAACTTGACAAGTCATATGGATTTATTTTTAGGTAGGTTGAACGTAAATTTGATCAATACTGGTGAGATTCCAGTCGTTTGATCAACCAATTGCACGAGCAGACGAAAAGAAATTTAAAAAAAAAGTAATTGTTATGGGCAAACCTATTTTGGATAGATGCAAAACAACTTTTAAAATAAAAACTCTTAAACAATTTTTTTAAATGTTTCGGTAAAATTGACAGGGGCAAACCATTTTCCTATCACCTCCACCGCCGCCTCCGCCGCCACCGCCGCCGCCCCCGCCAACGCCCGCCCACGCCAGCCAACGCCCGCCAACGCCGCCATACCCGCCAACGCCGCCATACCCGCCAACGCCGCCATACGTGATGACACCGCCAACGCCGCCATACGTGATGACACCGCCAACACCGCCATACGTGATGACACCGTCAACGCCGCCATACGTGATGACACCTACAACGCCGTCATACGTGATGACACCTACAACGCCGTCATACGTGATGACACCTACAATGCCGCCATACGTGATGACACCTACAACGCCGCCATACGTGATGACACCTGCAACGCCGCCATACGTGATGACACCTAGTGGCGGACGCAGGAAACTTTTTTTGTGTGAGCGGGAGTACGTATTTACTCGAAAAAAATAAATTTATAAATATAAGAGTAAATTATAGCTAACCCTCATTATCTTTTACATAATACTCATTAACTTATTAATAATAAAATTTATCTTTTATTTTTTGTAAAAATTTTTTGAAATGAAATTAATATTAAAATTATTTTTCACTTAATAGTTAATAATTTGTATAGATTATTTCAAAATTTTGTATTTATAAAATAAAATTCAAAATTTGGTCTTTATTGGGTTCAACTAAGCTAACAACATCATCTTGCTAATTTTATTTAGGATATATTATATTTGATATCAAACAAGTTTACCATGACAAAAGCCCCATTTTTATTTGTCAAAATATATTGTTTTTAAAACTCAGTGTGGCGGCCGCCCACGCTCGCCCAAATATGGGTCTGCCCCTGATGACACCTACCAAACATCCTCGCTTCTGACCACTGCGGGAGCTCCAAATTTATTTATTTCGAACATTCTCACTCATCTTCAGCTCCTTTGATCTGAAACAAGCAGTAGATTTAAACATTTATTTTCGTATTTCACATATTTATCATTTGTTTTCGTATTTCTTCAGTAAAGAAAAAGAATTTTGAAAAGTTGTAATCATCATTAAAGGAAAATTTTGATGATAAATTTAAAACTTTTATAATACGTTAAATTTTATAATATTGTTGTTAAACTATTTATTCATATTTTTTTAAAAAAATTTAAAATAATTATATTGATTTGCACGTAACAATATAATTTGCACATTTAAATTTTTGATTTGCCTGTAAAATTGATTTGCACATATTCAAAATTAGTTTGACCGTAACAATCGCTTTAAAAAAATCCGGTCAGATTTTAGCAAGTTCGGATTTCCGAACAGATCCCGCACCTGTATTTCCGACAAAAATTGCAATGGGCCTCGCACACCGGCGTAGGGCCACGAATGAGAACGCGGTTGTTATACACATGTGCGTATAGATTTTTCTATACACACCTATGTAAGATTATGACACGTGGCGGGCCCGCCAAAAACTTGGAATACACCGGTGAATCATCCTAAAATCCCTAAAAAAACAATCACGTAGACAGCCGCCCCTCCTCTTTCTCTCTTGTTCGCGGAGACAGCCGCCGGCCCCTCCTCTTTCTCTCTTGTTCGCGGAGACAACCGCCGGCCCCTCCTCTTTCTCTCTTGTTCGCGGAGACAGCCGCCGGCCCCTCCTCTTTCTCTCTTGTTCGCGGAGACAGCCGCCGGCCCCTCCTCTTTCTCTCTTGTTCGCGGAGACAGCCATCGGCCCCTCCTCCTTCTCTCTTGTTCGCGGAGACAGCCGCCGGCCCCTCCTCCTTCTCCCGCTCTCCTTCTCCTTCCTCTTCCGATGGCGCAGGTGAACCCTAATTTTTTTTTCGGGAATTAAATATCTGCAATGAGCATGATGGTTGTTTAGTTCTGTATTATCACTCATGTTTTCCAAACATTACTGCAAAATACTGATGGAATGCTCACAGATTTCACTTTTTTATTCGTTATTACTGCAAAATACTGATGAAATGCTCACAGATATACACTCTCTTTGTTAAGCAAGCAAGACTGAATTTCTTTTTTCTTGTTTACACTCTTCCAGATGTCTTCCTGCATATCAGTGAATTACATTTGATGGGGTTGTTGAATCATTAAGGTTGATACAAACTTGATTTCCTAGCTTCGGCAGTGCTTTGCCACGTAAAGTTTCTTTTTTCAATGGAAGATATTACATTAGAAAATGATATGTCACAAAATCTTGAAGAGATTGATAAAGAAGTGCCTGAAGACTTCCAAACACAATTAGATGAACTCAAAGTTGGAATGAATTTTCTTTCAGAGGCAGATGCTTATACATTTTACAACAACTATGCGAGGAGAAAATGATTTAGTGTTCGAAAAGATCGACTAAATCGCAGAGTATATTGTTCAATTTTGTCACGTAAAATTGTATGTAGTTATGCTGGCCAACGTTCTGAACATCTAACACATGTTACACAAAATCCTCAATGCTCACAAAGAACATCATGCAATTGTCGTGTTGATTTTATAGTTAGTAGAGATGATACATGGACTATTTCCCATGCCGATAATGACCACAATCATAATCTTGTTAGTCCAAACAAAACATTTATGCTTCGTTCTCACAGAAAAATTTTGCCTGACACACTCAATATCATTCAACAATTGGACAAAGCTGTCATTCCACCTTCAAAAGCATATGATTTTTTTTGTTTAGGGAGCATTAGGTTCACAGAATGTTGGTTTTTTGCGTATGGATCACAAAAATGCATTGCATTCTAATAAGATGAGAAACTTCGAAAGGAATGATGCACAAAACCTTTTGGATCACTTTTGAAGAAAACAAATTGTTGATCCAGCCTTCTTCTATGCTGTCCAGCTCAACGATGAAGGAAAAATTTCAAATGTCATATGGGCTGATGGGAAATCTTTGACAAATTACTCTTCTTTTGGCGACGTTATTTGCTTTGATACCACTTTTAAAACCAACAGATACGATTTGTCATTTGCTCCAATATTAGGAGTAAATCACCACAAGCAAACAGTGATATTTGGTGTTGCTCTACTGAATGATGAAACAACTGAATCATTTGTTTGGTTATTTGAAACATTTTTGCGTGCTGTTTCTTCAAAGCATCCAAAGACAATATTTACTGATCGATGTGCTGCAATGGCTAAAGCTATTTCTTTGGTGTTTCCATCCACGGCTCATCGGTTATGTTTGTGGCATATATTTGAGAATGTTGCAAAAAATTTGGTTCAAATATTTGCTAAAAATCCAGGTTTTGCAAATGATTTTAAAAGAGCAATATATGAATCAAGATCGGAGGAACTACTACAAGAAACATGACAACAAATGATAACAACATATTCTTTGGAGGAAAATATTTGGTTAGAAGAACTTTAGAAGGTGCGAGAAAAGTGGTCGCCATTCCACAGGGCAAGCTCTTTCTGTGCAAACATGACAACTACACAACGCAGCGAATCTATGAATAATCAGTTTAAGAGACACTTTGGTAGAAAGTTAACCTTTTAAAAATTTATTGAAGAATTCGAACTTGCTGTCAATAAATTCAGGGAGAAGGAGTTGTATGAAGATCATAAATTTAAAAATTTTACACCAAACGTTCGCGTGTCGAGAATGCCTATTGTTGAAACCAGAAACCTGGTCTCTGTGGAGTTCGGGGTCCCTAGAAAGGGGTGACCTCACACCTACTACACTCAAGAGAACGTCACGGACCAAAGGATCAAGAAGCTAGGAATAGACCCTCGGCTCTAGCGCGGAGGTCCCACCTCACACCCGGAAGGCTACCTGAGCACTTCCCCTCCCTAGCCAATGCTCGAGCTAGGGTGCCTTGGAGGAGCTCTCTCAACTCTACCAAAAAGAAGTCAAGGGAGGAGCAAGCAAGAAGAAGAAGATGAAGAAGATCCTCTCCAAGGCACCCAAGGGGGTCTATTTATAGTTTTCCAAAACCCCTTGGACCAAAATGACCGAGATACCCTCACGCCCAAAAAGCCTTGGGCCAATAGAAAACAGCCACGCCGGGGGGTAAAGGGGGAATCCCCCCCCCCCAGGGCAATAAGGTAAAACTACAGGGGGCAAGGGCGAGACCGCGGCCCCCGGCCGGTCTCGCCCCGCTAGGCCGCCGAGCAAGAAGAGGCGGGGGCGAGACCCTGGCCCCTGGCCGGTCTCGCCCCGCTAGGCCGCCGAGCAAGAAGAGGCGGGGGCGAGACCCTGGCCCCTGGCCGGTCTCGCCCCGCTAGGCCGCCAAGCAAGAAGAGGCGGGGGCGAGACCCTGGCCCCTGGCCGGTCTCGCCCCGCTAGGCCGCCAGCAAGAAGAGGCGGGGGCGAGACCCTGGCCCCTGGCTGGTCTCGCCCCGCTAGGCCGCCGAGCAAGAAGAGGCGGGGGCGAGACCCTGGCCCCTGGCCGGTCTCGCCCCGCTAGGCCACCGAGCAAGAAGAGGTGGGGGCGAGACCCTGGCCCCTGGCCGGTCTCGCCCCGCTAGGCCGCCGAGCAAGAAGAGGCGGGGGCGAGACCCTGGCCCCCGGCCGGTCTCGCCCCGCTAGGCCGCCGAGCAAGAAGAGGCGGGGGCGAGACCCTGGCCCCCGGCCGGTCTCGCCCCGCTAGGCCGCCAAGAGTTCGAAATACTGGCGGCCTGCGACCTGGCGGCCTGAGGCGGCTTGCGGCCTGGCGGCCTAGGCGGCTTGCGGCGGCTTGCGGCGGCTTGCGACGGCTTGCCAAGAGCGCCTTGGGGGGAGAAATATTTTCTCCCCCTACTAGTATGTCTTTCAAGTTCACCAAAAATTGGCCCCTAGGAGTGCAAAACTCCCAAAAAGCTTAAAAACTTGCTTACCTTGTTTTGGGCCCACTCTTCGCGAATACGGGGTTGTACACAATCCCCGCTCTTTTCGAGGTTGGCACAAGCTCTGAAAGAAACATCCAACCCAACGTATTCGCGGAGTGTAACTTCCCCTCGGGGTCAACCTGCCATGCCAGCTATGGGAGCCTGGGTGGCAAGACCTCCTCTGGGTGAAAACACTTAGCCTCCACGAGAGGTACCACCGGCCATGTCAGCTAGTGGGAGCCTGACAGCGGGACCACCTCGGAGCGAAGGGACTTATCCTCCACGAGAGATATCACCGACCCTGCCAGCTAGTGGGAGCCTGGCGGCGGAATCGTCATCGGAGCTAAGGACTTGGGCTACCACGAGAGATCAACCTACCCAGCCAGCTAGTGGGAGCCTGGCGGCGGAATCGTCATCGGAGCAAAGGACTTGGGCTACCACGAGAGATCAACCTACCCAGCCAGCTAGTGGGAGCCTGGCGGTGGAATCGTCATCGGAGCAAAGGACTTGGGCTACCACGAGAGATCAACCTACCCAGCCAGCTAGTGGGAGCCTGACGGCGGAATCGTCATCGGAGCTAAGGACTTGGGCTACCACGAGAGATCAACCTATCTAGCCAGCTAGTGGGAGCCTGGCGGCGGAATCGTCATCGGAGCAAAGGACTTGGGCTACCACGAGAGATCAACCTACCCAGCCAGCTAGTGGGAGCCTGGCGGCGGAATTGTCATCGGAGCTAAGGACTTGGGCTACCACGAGAGATCAACCTGCCCTGCCAGCTAGTGAGAGCCTGGCAGCGGAATCCATCTCGGAGCTAAGGGACTTAGCCTCCACGAGAGATCAACCTGCCCTGCCAGCTAGTGAGAGCCTGACAGCGGAATCCATCTCGGAGCTAAGGGACTTAGCCTCCACGAGAGATCAACCTGCCCTGCCAGCTAGTGAGAGCCTGGCAGCGGAATCCATCTCGGAGCTAAGGGACTTAGCCTCCACGAGAGATCAACCTGCCCTACCAGCTAGTGAGAGCCTGGCAGCGGAATCCATCTCGGAGCTAAGGGACTTAGCCTCCACGAGAGATCAACCTGCCCTGCCAGCTAGTGAGAGCCTGGCAGCGGAATCCATCTCGGAGCTAAGGGACTTAGCCTCCACGAGAGATCAACCTGCCCTGCCAGCTAGTGAGAGCCTGGCAGCGGAATCCATCTCGGAGCTAAGGGAATTAGCCTCCACGAGAGATCAACCTGCCCTGCCAGCTAGTGAGAGCCTGGCAGCGGAATCCATCTCGGAGCTAAGGGGCTTAGCCTCCACGAGAGATCAACCTGCCCTGCCAGCTAGTGAGAGCCTGGCAGCGGAATCCATCTCGGAGCTAAGGGGCTTAGCCTCCACGAGAGATAAACCTGCCCTGCCAGCTAGTGAGAGCCTGGCAGCGGAATCCATCTCGGAGCTAAGGGACTTAGCCTCCACGAGAGATCAACCTGCCCTGCCAGCTAGTGAGAGCCTGGCAGCGGAATCCATCTCGGAGCTAAGGGACTTAGCCTCCACGAGAGATCAACCTGCCCTGCCAGCTAGTGAGAGCCTGACAGCGGAATCCATCTCGGAGCTAAGGGACTTAGCCTCCACGAGAGATCAACCTGCCCTGCCAGCTAGTGAGAGCCTGGCAGCGGAAACCATCTCGGAGCTAAGGGACTTAGCCTCCACGAGAGATCAACCTGCCCTGCCAGCTAGTGAGAGCCTGACAGCGGAATCCATCTCGGAGCTAAGGGACTTAGCCTCCACGAGAGATCAACCTGCCCTGCCAGCTAGTGAGAGCCTGGCAGCGGAATCCATCTCGGAGCTAAGGGACTTAGCCTCCACGAGAGATCAACCTGCCCAGCCAGCTAGTGGGAGCCTGGCAGCGGAATCCATCTCGGAGCTAAGGAACTTAGCCTCCACGAGAGATCAACCCGCCCTGCCAGCTAGTGAGAGCCTGGCAGCAGAATCCATCTCGGAGCTAAGGGACTTAGCCTCCACGAGAGATCAACCTGCCCTGCCAGCTAGTGAGAGCCTGGCAGCGGAATCCATCTCGGAGCTAAGGGACTTAGCCTCCACGAGAGATCAACCTGCCCTGCCAGCTAGTGAGAGCCTGGCAGCGGAATCCATCTCGGAGCTAAGGGACTTTCCATGGACCACAAATATTTTTCGGTGGTTTCTACCATTAATCATAGCCAATACAACGCAAGCTAAGTTTGTTACAAAAAAGATGATTCACTTCTCTCTTACCTCCCTCTTCCCTCGTGAATCATCCGATCCTTCCCCGGGTGCCCACATCAACCCTGTCCTCACATCTCTCCTCTACTGCCTTGGGTCGGACTTCTTCAATCCGCACCGGGTCTTGCGCTTGTTGAGGCTGATGAGGTTGCGGTGCTGGAGCTCTTGTCCTTCTCAACTCCAGAAATTCGGGGCAAGTAGATGTCGCGTGGCCTTCCTCCTGGTGGAACTCACAGTAGGGTAACTCTACTCTGACTCTTTTCCTTCCCGTGCGGTTCCTCCTCTCCCTTCGACCAATTTCCATCGCTCGCTGTGGTGGGGGTAAGAGTTGCCTAGGGGCTTACCTCTGGAAGTTGAACCTTCCTTGGCCCCCATGAAAGTTTCCCCCATCATGGGCGTAACCTCTTCCCGGGCCCTGAGTGGGTCCTCCCTGCTGCCTCCAACCTGGCTCTGGACCCTCCTGAGCTCTCCGCTCCTCTCTCCTTCTTCCCTCCTGGGGCCTCGAGCCACCTTGCTCCTTTTCCTCTGTCTCTGTCAGCTTTGCCAATTTCTTGACAAACGCCGGGTTGGCCGCCTCCATGGCTATCTCCTCTGCCGCCCTTTCCATCAGCTCCTCGAAGGAAAGGGGGGCCTTCCGGGTCAAGCTCATCTTGAAGAAGCCCTCCTTCAGCCCAACAGTGAAGGTCATCTGGAGAGCATACCCTGGCATCTCCTGGACCTCCAGGATCTCCTCTTGGAACCTGTCAACGTAACGGGCCAGCGACTCCTCGGCCCCCTGCCTTATTAGGAAGATGGACTCGGGGCTCCTCTTCCGCTTCTTGGAGGTGGAGAAGCGAAGTTGGAAGCTCCGGCTCAAGTCCTCGAACCCATAGATCGACCTCGGAGGGAGTTGATGGAACCAGTCCCTTGCCTTCTCCTTCAGAGTGATCGCAAAGAGGCGACACTTGAAGGCATCTGTCATCGGCCTGATAGAGACGGCATCCTCGAACCATTGTAGATGTTGGACAGGGTCATCCTTCCCGGGATAGTAAGCCATGTCTGGCTCTCTGAACCCCTCGGGAACGGGAGCTGAGATGATCAGCTCGCTGAAGGGTGACCCCCTAAGGGGTGGTCTCGCCACCTCCACTCGCGCGACCTGCTCTCCTTGAAGGTTGGCACTCGCCGGGCTGGAGAACAACTCTCGGCCGGTGAGGTCTCGCTCGACCCCATCGCCCATCCTCTCCTTCCCGGGCCTTCTTCCTGGAACACTTCCTTCTCCCCCTGCTGGGGTCATCTCGCCTAGACCCCTGGGAGTCGACTCGTCGAGAGGAGGAGCTAACTCCTGGGGGGTCGGGGTGGAGCTGCCACCCTGAGGAGCAATGCTTCGCAACATCTCCATGATGCCTTGGATGGAGGCCATGAACTCTTGCCTCCCCACAAAGGGTCCTGGGGTGGGGAGCTCGCCGAGATCATCACTACCTCCTTGACCTCCCGTCATGACACTCTCCTGAGATCTTCTGTGCTGGTCACTTTCCACGCTCACCGCACCAAAATGTTGAAACTAGAAACCTGGTCTCTGTGGAGTTCGGGGTCCCTAGAAAGGGGTGACCTCACACCTACTACACTCAAGAGAACGTCACGGACCAAAGGATCAAGAAGCTAGGAATAGACCCTCGGCTCTAGCGCGGAGGTCCCACCTCACACCGGAAGGCTACCTGAGCACTTCCCATCCCTAGCCAATGCTCGAGCTAGGGTGCCTTGGAGGAGCTCTCTCAACTCTACCAAGAAGAAGTCAACGGAGGAGTAAGCAAGAAGAAGAAGATGAAGAAGATGAAGAAGATCCTCTCCAAGGCACCCAAGGGGGTCTATTTATAGTTTTCCAAAACCCCTTGGACCAAAATGACCGAGATACCCTCACGCCCAAAAAGCCTTGGGCCAATAGAAAACAGCCACGCCGGGGGGTAAAGGGGGAATTCCCCCCCCCCCCCCCCGAGGGCAATAAGGTAAAACTACAGGGGGGCAAGGGCGAGACAGCGGCCCCCGGCCGGTCTCGCCCCGCTAGGCCGCCGAGCAAGAAGAGGCGGGGGCGAGACCCTGGCCCCTGGCCGGTCTCACCCCGCTAGGCCGCCGAGCAAGAAGAGGCGGGGGCGAGACCCTGGCCCCCGGCCGGTCTCGCCCCGCTAGGCCGCCGAGCAAGAAGAGGCGGGGGCGAGACCCTGGCCCTGGTCGGTCTCGCCCCGCTAGGCCGCCGAGCAAGAAGAGGTGGGGGCGAGACCCTGGCCCCTGGCCGGTCTCGCCCCGCTAGGCCGCCGAGCAAGAAGAGGCGGGGGCGAGACCCTGGCCCCCGGCCGGTCTCGCCCCGCTAGGCCGCCGAGCAAGAAGAGGCGGGGGCGAGACCCTGGCCCCCGGCCGGTCTCGCCCCGCTAGGCCGCCGAGCAAGAAGAGGCGGGGGCGAGACCCTGGCCCTCGGCCGGTCTCGCCCCGCTAGGCCGCCGAGCAAGAAGAGGCGGGGGCGAGACCCTGGCCCCCGGCCGGTCTCGCCCCGCTAGGCCGCCGAGCAAGAAGAGGCGGGGGCGAGACCCTGGCCCCCGGCCGGTCTCGCCCCGCTAGGCCGCCAAGAGTTCGAAATACTGGCGGCCTGCGACCTGGCGGCCTGAGGCGGCTTGCGGCCTGGCGGCCTGGGCGGCTTGCGGCGGCTTGCGGCGGCTTGCCAAGAGCGCCTTGGGGGAGAAATATTTTCTCCCCCTACTAGTATGTCTTTCAAGTTCACCAAAAATTGGCCCCTAGGAGTGCAAAACTTCCAAAAAGCTTAAAAACTTGCTTACCTTGTTTTGGGCCCACTCTTCGCGAATACGGGGTTGTACACCTATGCTGATGGATGCAGTTAAAGAGTACACACGAACAATTTATGCAGATTTTGAGGAAGAATGTCTAAGTCAAATATCTTGCATTTGTGAACTTGTTACTTCCAATGAGGATAGTCATTTCTACAGAGTTAGCCCACCCGAAGAATTTAAAGTGGCATATGTCACTTACAATGTTAGTGATTATAGTTTGGAATGCTCTTGTAGGAAATTTGAAACTTTTGGTATTTTATGCATGCATGGCATGAAGGTGCTAACACATAACAAAGTTTTAATGTTACCTAGCCGATATATTCATAAGCGATGGTCTAAATTTGCAAAAGATGGTTTACCTTACCAAACACAAAATTATAATTATGAGGATGTTTCTTTGCAATATGGTAGAGTATCTCGAAATGCATTAGCTTTGGCCATGAAGTGCTCAAGTTCCAAACAGGCTTTGGACATGTTGGAACGAGCATAAAACAGATGAGTGTATAAGCAATTGATATAATGCAGACAAATTATATCGCTGACATGGGTATGAATGTTAATTCCTCGAAGATAGGGACTGCTGAACATTGTGTACAAATAAAACCTCCTCTAATAAAGAGCGGTGGTCAAAGGAGAAGGATTAAAAGCGTCCTAAAACGAGCTACTAAAAGAAGATCATATAAAAATAACAGAAATTCTACTTCATCATCTGCAGTTATCGAGCAAAATATTCATGGAGTTGAAACACAACCTGAACCAGTGCTACATCAAATGGACTTTATAAGTTTATTGAATCAAGTATCTTTTGATTCACAAGACGTTTCAAGAATACTAAAGTTTTAATATTATTTCTGAGTTTAAGTTAGAGATGTTAATGTTTGTGTTTTTACTGTTTTATGTTTGTATTGAGTCTTGCAATTAGAGATGTTACTGTTTTAAGTTTGTGATTTTACTGTTTTAAGTTTGTGTTCTTAGTGTTTTATGTTTGTATTGGGCAAATTATGTTACTGTATGTAGTTATGCTGATTTTGCGTCCTGTTTTATGTTTGCAAATTATATAGCTGTCTCCGCGATTGTTTTTTTTAGGGATTTTAGGATGATTCACCGGTGTATTCCAAGTTTTTGGTGGGCCCGCCAAGTGTCATAATCTTACATAGATATGTATAGAAAAAGCTATACACACCTGTGTATAACAACCGCGTTCCACGAACGATCCTCGCACCACATCGTCATTCACGGATTCCTTTCCCGCGGCGTTGCGCCAATTAATCGGCGATTTGAAACCGCAGCAAGGCAAGTCGACTAGTCGAGGGTTCTGCGACGCCGGGTCCCACAGCGCTGTAATTCTTCGCCCTCCACCCAATTGTGGGCCCCATTTTCAAACCCTTGTCCGTTCTGTCTCTACTTGGCTTCTTGGGGTGGGACCCGGCATTTCCATTCTCTCTCCCGCCACCTCTCTCTCTCTCTCTCTCTAAGCCTCCGGTTATTTAACAGTTAACACACAGAATGAGAGAGCAGATCTCCTCTCTCTCTCTCTCTCTCATAAACTCTACTCTCACTCTCTCTCTCTCTGTCCATTTTGGTCTCCAGTGGCCAACACCAGGTTATACCCTCAAACTAAAACACAGCTTCGTCTTCTTCTTCTCTCCTCAAATTTGGTCTCTTTTTTTTTAACAATCCCGCCTTCAAAATAAAAAAAATTATTTGAAGCATGCCTCCTACAATTAATGATCAGGCAATGTCGACCTACCCTCCGAATGAAGTCCTTCCATTTCTAGGGTACCCTAAACCAGCACCGTTCTTATCTCAGGAGACGAAGCCGCGCCCACAGCCCCCCCATCCTCAAGAAGAACCGTTGAGATGCCCCAGGTGCAATTCCCTCAACACAAAATTCTGCTACTACAACAACTACAGCCTCACGCAGCCCAGATACTTCTGCAAGAGCTGCAGGAGATACTGGACCAAGGGCGGAACCCTCAGAAACGTTCCCGTTGGCGGCGGCTGCCGGAAAAACAAAGTTTCCGCCTCTTCCAAAAAACCAGCACAGCCGTCGGCGCCGCCGCCCTTGGATTTCTCCCTCGCTTTTTCCAGCTGCCTTCATCACAACGAAGCCTTCCTCCTCGGAAACGCCAACCCCGGCGGCGCCGTTGGATTCCTCGACATCCTCAGGAGCGGAAACCCTGCCGTCGGCGGGATGCAGGGGAGTGCTCTGCATTATTTTGACGGCGGCGATGGAGTGATGCTTCCGGCCGTTATTAACTTCGGCGGGGTGAGTGTCGGGAATAATGCTATAATGGCGGCTGAGACGAGCAATGCTGGTGGGGATAGTGGACATGGCAACTGCTGGAACGGGTTCTTTAATGGCTTCCCTCATGAAATCCATGATGGCGTTTGAAAGAGACTTTTTTTTTATTAAAAAAATTATAAAAGGGTGAGAAATGATGAATCTGTCGGATCAGTAAGTTTTTCATCTGGATCGTGAAATGAATCTCCTCTATTTCGTCAGAAATGGAGAGAATCCTGATCCGAGAACATCTGAGATGTAGCAGAAACATTTGGGTGTGCAAATAGTAAAATGCTTGATATATATGCGTGAGCTCGAGCTGACTTATGTGGCGGTAAGGTACTGACACCCACGGGTCGGAGCCCTAGAGCTAAAAATTCTACCTTCATGCGGCCATGTTTTAGTTTTCTTTGGGTGTGGGTGATGCGACTAAAGCCCAATTATACTAAATGAAGCATTGAGATTTGTTTTTCTCTTTTATACAATTTGATTTTAGGGTATGGTTCAGCAAATTTATTGGAGGGTCGGATGCTCGATCGGACTCCGACCACTTATTCGTTACCACTGTGAATAACTCAACTCAGCTTTTTGGGAGGGTGGCAAAGGCAAATGTCGCGGTGGCTCAGATAAATTGCGTGTTTTTGTTGAAATTTTTGCGTACGGTTTGTTTCGGCAGAGAGAATTGGAGTGGTTGGAATGAGAGCATTTGATAATGGAGTGATGGAAAATGGAAGAATTTGCATGTTTCTTTTTGTTTTAGCGGGTTTTCTCCATTTTGATGCGGAAAAAATGCCGCCGTTGAAAATATATGTTTGGTAAACCTCAATGCTTCATTCTCAACTTCAAAATGTCATTTTGATATTCAACGACAAAACGTCATTTTGCAGCCCCCTCCCTCCATTCCCAACACTCCAAAACGCCGCAACCACAAACAAACAGAGCCTTGAAGTTCTCAAAAAAGACAAAAATATGACATTTTGAAGCGGTGGAAGTGAGAATTAAAGGGTTACCAAATAGTTTTTTTTAGTAGCGAAGTTTTTTCCTCAATTAATGGAGATAGAGCAAAAAAAACGCCAAATCTAAAATATAAAAAAAATAAGAAAATAAAGCTCATGAGCTAAAAAACTCGCGAGCAGCTTGAGCTCGAACTCGCGAGCTCGAAACTCGAGCTCGATAAGTTGGCATTGAGCTCGAGCTGGGATAAATGAGCTCGTCGAGCTCGAGTTCGAAATGAAAAGCTCGAGCTCGAGCACGAGCTTGGAAATTTTGCCAAGCTCGTCTCGAGCTCGACTCGTTTGCACCCCTAAGCTTGTATTCAGAATATAGTTACTCGCTGAGGACTTTGTGATAATGTGAACTCAACACAAAAGATCGACTAAGGCTGCGTTTGACGCGACTTATCGCAGCTTATTTGCTCCGTTGAGGTTGGACAAAAATGTCATTGTCATACCAAAATCTTATGCGTCAAACTATTTTCTTTTTTGTAACATTTGTGATACCAAACATATATTCTATGACAATGACGGTTTTGTTCAACCTCACCGGAACAAATAAGCAGCGATAAATCGCGCCAAACGCAACCTAAGTGGGGCATGCCACAAAGTATATTCTAAAATTATGCCTCCTCTTCTAAATTGCAATAGAATAATAATAAAAGATATGAAAAATCTTTGAAGGAGAATAAAGTGTGCATGATTTTGCTTTGGGTGAAGACATTTTTAGGGAATGGGGTGAGAAAAGAGTAATTCCTAGAATTTTTGTTCATGGTGAGGCTTAATATATATTAACTAAGAGCATAGAGTTGAGGATCTAAGATCTTATCACTGCATAGATTGGGCCCCATGGCTATCATTTAGTATAGTTCATGAAATAAAATAATCCATGCACGCGATGAACTTTTGCGCCTTGCGTCCGCCCATGGTCAATTAACTCGATCAATCACATGTGGTCATTTTTGTTGATAATATGTACAATCATTCGTGGACAGACGGCCTGGATTTCGAATTTTTATTCTTTTTTATAATAATATTTTTTTTAACTATTTAACATTATTACTCTAGAAGATCCATATATATTATTGTGTATGCTCTTTGTGCATGTTATTTGATGCCTAGGAGTTATGATTGATGTAGGGAGCTAGCTCTCATATGTATGAGAGAGGGATTATTAAGGTTAGCTAGCATGCTGATTCAATTATATTTTGGATAAGGGCAGCTAGTGCACAAAGCATCCTCGCATAGCGATGGTCTGGGAAAAGGTCCCATCATAAAGGTGAAATATATGCAAATTTTGCCTTTCATTTCAGTTTGAGTAAGTAAAAAAATTTGTTGTTGTGAAAATATCAAGAAAATGACTATCATTCACAGATGAGATTAATCGATCAATTGACAAGGAGTTTGATAATTCACGAGTGCACAAAGCATCCCCGAGCAAAGGAGAAGATGAGAGCTCTAGAAGTGCCCATACATGATTGAATACTAGCAGCTCAGTGCACAAGGCATCCCTGTAAGACCCCCCAACCTTTGCCCGGGCCGGGCCGGCCAGAGGGATCTTACTTACCCAAGACGTCCACTCAGTGCTCCTTAATGTGTAACGACTCACTCTGCTAAACACTAGTTGACTGCCTTGCTCGGCTTGAATCACAAAAGGAAATGAAAAAGATCGTGTATAACCCGTAATTTGTCGAGATCAGAAGTATCCCAGAAGACGGCTATCCGCAGACCATTCAACGAGCTGTGGCGAGCTTGGGCGAGCAGAGGCGAGCTGTGACGAGCTGTGGCGAGCTTGGGCTAGCAGAGGCGAGCTGTGACGAGCTTGGGCGAGCAGAGGCGAGCTGTGGCGAGTTTGGGCGAGCAACTCGCGAGTATGGGCGAGTATCCTTTGGAGCTCGCTGCTAGTAGCTGGATACTCGCCTATACCCCCCCAGGATTTCTCAATAAATAGCCCCCCAGGGGTACTGGAAATGACACTTTTGGAAGAGGTCGAGGTCCCCCAAGTGGATACTCGCCCAGTCCTTGCCTGCCTAGTACCTTGCCCAGCCTTTTGGTTGCGGAGGGGAAGCTTCTTCTAAACTTCCGGGTATGTGGTGGGACCTCCCTGCTGGAGAACTTGGGGTGTGCTTATAGATAGTTTCCTTTCTTTCTCGCTAGCCACTTGAAATGTGACGTCGGATCGTAGAATCAGTAACCTTAGGCTACATTGATCATATTTCTGAGGTTGAGATTTTTCCTGGCTTCAACACTTGGTGGGGTGAGCGTGGATAGTAGCAGAGGAAGAAATTTTTGTAAGAAGACTTCATAGATTAAGATGACGAGCTAGAGACCAAAGGCATGAACTCGCGAGCATTCAACAAGGTGAGCGAGTTTTCAGCAAGGTGGATGAGTTCTCGGCAAGCTAGGCGAGCTTCTTGGTTACTCGCCCATAGGCGACTTCACGATGGCGACTTTCAGACTCGACGGTTTCATGGGGCGAGCTTACCTATTACTCGCTCATAAGCGAGTTCCAGATCGCGATCTCCTTAGGGGAGTTCCAGATGACGACTTCAGTTAGCAAGAATATTCGAACGAGTTCATGCAGGTTGGCGAGCTTCCTTGTTACTCGCCCAAAGGCGAGTTCTGCAGGTGAAGGAGCGAGTATCTTTGTTACTCGGCCAAAGGCGAGTTGAAGGGGCAAGAATCTTTGTTACTCGGCCATAGGCGAGTTCGCAGGTGGCTTACTTACAAGGCCGGGATAGCTAGGAATCTGGGCAAATTGGGAGTGGAGAATAAAAAATTTCCTGGGGTGCTGCCCCCGGACCCTGCAGGGGGCGCTGCCCCCTTGACCCCCGTCTGATTCATCTCCTTTTTCAATAGTGGTGTTTTTCATACATATTCATACTTACGGGTGCTTTAGTAAAGCCCGTGAGTACTTTTTGTATGACCAACAAACAGGGTGAACCACAACATATTCACCACCAGGGAAAAACATGCGAGGTGCTCTGCGAGATCCTACTTGCGATGATCTCCTCTGACAACCTACATTCCATGAGACGGCTTACTCACGGCATCTCCCAGCTAGTATTCGACAAGCTCCTGCTCGTTGTGCTCTTCATGCTTGCTTGGTGCTCTCTTCAATTCCGTGAGTTCCATACTCACGAGGTCAACTCTTCAACAGCTATGGTGCTCTCCTTTAATTCCATGAGTCCATGCTCTCGAGACCACTACTTCAGCAACTATGGTGTTCGAATTCTGCGAGTTTATACACGCGAGGCTATCACTTCAGCAATCAGGATGCCGCAAGGCTATCAATCCAGCAATCAGGACACCGTGAGGCTATCACTTCAGCAATCAGGATGCAATGCTATTCATTCCATCTCCTCAAATATCTGGAGTGGGGATGACCGGAAAAGGTCCTACCCCTAGCGGTAACATGTATTTCTTACCTGTAACATTGTTTCTAAGTTGTTTATACATTTCCTCGCCCACAGAGTCACGAGTTAATGCGAGTTATCTTCTTTGTGTTGATTCATCTCAAGTTAGCTAGGAGCAGTGAAGTTCAACTCCACGATCGATTTAGGAAACCTGCGCTCGACCTGTTTCTCCTATTTAGTCCAGGGCAGACGATGGGATGATGCATCGGGATTTAAGCGTCCTTGTAAGACCGAGCCCTTGCATTGACGGCCAAGATCAGCTCCCCCCTTGCATGTCGGCCTAGCTACCCCCGATTGCATCTCTCCTCCGACTGGAGGAACTATCAGGAACAGGTCTGGACGCTAACATCCTAAACTCGATAAAGGATTGACCTCATAGAGTGATGCCTTATACAAAGGCTTCATCGGTCTTTGAGAAGACTAAAAGACCCGCACGTAGCGAATGTTTGTCCTGCAAGCAGGACGCGTCTCTATTGTTACCTGTTGAAGTATTAGACCGGGCGGCCTTGCGGTCTTGTCTGGCGGTTTGGTGACCGAGCGGTCTGGCGGTCTCACTCAGAAGCCTGGAGACCGGGCGGTCTATCGGTCTCCTATTGCGGCTTGTTCTTATCCTGTTGTAGTTGTCGAGCGGTTAACCCATCTATCTAACCGCGCGGCCTGTGCGGTCTCTTTAAATCTAGCCGCTCAGCCCTGTACATGTTTAGTTCCACATTGTTTGTTTGTACTCTCTCATATCTCCTTCATTCTATAAAAGGAAGGTCATACCTTTGTAAATGATATCTTTTTTCGATAATAAAATTTCAATTATTCAAATTTCTGTCCATTTCTTAGCTGCATATTCGCTACTTTTACATGGTATCAAAGTGAGGTTCTTTCCACCTGACTAAGCTCTCTCTGATCTCGCGACTTCTTCTTTCCTCTCCGCGGCCTGTTTTTGCGGCTTGATTTCTCTTCTGCCCGCTGCTCTTGTTCGCGCGGCTTGCCCCTTCCCGCGACCTGTTCTCGCGGCCTGTCTCTCCTTTCCGCGGCCTGTCTCCGCGGCTTGGTTTCTTCACTTCCTCTTCTCTTCTGTTCGCTTGGACTCTTTCAGTTCGCGCGACCTCTTCCCTGCACTTTGGTCTACTTCCTGGCCGCTGGTATCCTGCCACCGTGCCGCTGCAGCTTCTTCTCCTCAGCCCGCTGCGGTTTCATACTTGTTCGCTGCAGTTTCTTTCTCGTGTCCCGGCCTCCTCCTTAGGTCGTGCGGCTTGCTCTCCGTTTTTCTCTCCCCACGGTCTATCTCCTTCTCGCGCGGTCTCCTGCCTTCTCTATGGCCACTTGGCTGGACAACAGCCTCTCTGATGAGTTCCTTCCCGTCATTCGCCATGGTGAGACGGTCAAGGCCGCCTGGCTTCACCTAGCTGCTCTCTATTCGAAGGGGGGCAGACATCCCGCATTTATACTCTTTATGCGGACCTCTTTGCCCGCCCCTCCATGTCTCCTGCTGCGGCTTACCATCAGGTTCAGGCTCTTGCCGCAGAGATACTCCAGAATCGCCCCTTCTCCGCGGACTTGGCCGCCCAGCACAAGCACTTCCAGGAACTCCTGGTTGTTTGTTATCTTCTCTGTCTTCCCGATTCCTATGATATGATCCGCCAGCAGATCTTGGATGAGGCGGAATCTCCTACTTTGGATGCCACCGCGGCTCGCATTTCCGCTGTTACTTCGCTGCTCCAGCGGCCTCTGTTGGCCTCCCCCCCTTCCCAGGACTCCTATGCTCACCAAGCTCAGAAGGGGGGCCCTAGTGGCCGCAGTCACTCAGGCGGGCGCGGTTCGTCCAGGTTCCTCTGCTCTTACTGTGGTCGTACCGGCCATTCTGTTGACCGCTGCTGGCAGAAACATCCTCATTTTCGCCCTTCTGGTGATGCTCCTTCTTCGGCCTCCGCCTCCTCTCGGTCGTCTGCCTCTGTGGCCACGACTTCAGGTAGTGCCCACGTCGTTACCGAAGGTAAATGACTGATTGACTCCGGTGCTACAAATCATATGAATGGAAACCCTCATTGCTTCTCCCGTCTTGAGACGCATGACCGCTTGCCCTCGGTTCGTGTGGCGGATGGTTCACCGTCCCCGGTTCATGGGACGGGCATGGTTCAACTCACCGCGTCGCTTCGTTTGCAGGACACTCTCTATGTCCCGAAGTTCCCGTGCAATTTATTATCTGTTACTACTTTATGCCGGCAACTTCAGTGCTCCGTCTTATTTACTCCGACTTCTTGTTCTTTTCAGGACCCGAGGACCCAGCGGACGATTGCTACTAGGACTGAGAGCGACAGACTCTATTTCCTCGACAACGTTTCCGCTCTGTCCGCCTACTCCTCCTCTACAGATCTGCTTCAATGTCATCTTCGACTTGGACATCCTCCTTCTCGGATTCTTCGACAGCTTCTGCCCCACTTACCTCCGACCAGTCCTCCGCTCAACTGTGATGCGTGTCAGCTTGGCAAACATCATCGCTCCTCCTTCCCACCGAAGCAAGGCCGTGGCTCCTCTCGCCCGTTTGATCTCATTCATTCTGATGTATGGTGTCCTGCTCCTACCCTCACCGTTGGTCGGGGTAGTTCCTACTTTGTAACTTTTATAGATGATTTCTCTCGATGTACCTGGGTGTATATATTAAAAGATCGCTCTGAACTCTTTTCTGTCTGACATTCCTTTTACTTTATGATTAAAACTCAATTTGACATTTCTATTAAAGTTTTGCGCTCTGATAATGCTAAGGAATATCTTAGCCATGAATTCTCCTCTTTTTTTCGGCAACATGGTCTTCTTCATCAAACCACCTGTGTTTACACCTCCCAGCAGAATGGGGTGGCGGAGCGTAAAAACCATCACCTCCTTGATATCGCTCGCACTCTCATGACGCAGATGCAAGTACCCCGCTCCTACTGGGGCTACGCTGTGCTCCTCGCCTGCTATCTCATCAATCGTCTTCCTTCCCATGTTCTCCACGGCCAGACCCCCTTCTCCATTCTATACCCCCACAAGGAACCTTTTCCTCTCCCTCTCCGTGTCTTTGGGTGTATGACTTTTGTTCACGCTCCATCCGCTAACCGCGACAAGCTTTCCCCCCGTTCCACCAAGTGTGTCTTTTTGGGGTACTCTACCACTCAAAAAGACTATTGCTGTTTTGACCCCGTTGTGCGCAAACAATTTGTCTCCGCAGATGTGACATTCTTCGAGAATGCTTCCTACTTCTCTCCTGACTCCTCTCTTCCTCCTGATGTCTCTACTTCTCCACCACCTCTCTTCGTTCCTTCCACACCTCTCGACGTCTCCACCTTTCCCCCGTCTCCTCCTCCATCTCCTTCCCTGTCCGTCTCACCCCCTACCCCTCCTCCCTATTCTCCGCAGCCGTCTCTCTCTAGTCCCGGGCCAGCCTTCTCCGTCACGGACGCTCCGGTCGCTGAGGCTCCCGTCGACCTGGATCTTCCCATTGCTCTTCGCAAAGGGGTGCGGGCGTGTACTCAACACCCGCTTGCGGCAGTTGTTTCCTATGATCGACTTTCTCCTTCTCGCAGGTGTTTTGCCTTGACTATCTCCGCTGCTTCTACTCCCCGCACCTACCAGAAGGCTCTTGCTATCCCTCATTGGAAATCTGCCATGGATGAGGAGATGGCTACTCTTACTGAACGGGGTACCTGGACCCTTGTTCCTCCTTCAGTGGGTACTGATGTGGTTGGCTGTCGCTGGGTCTTTGTTGTGAAATTTCGCCCCGACGGCACTGTGGATCGCTACAAGGCCCGACTGGTGGCCAAAGGCTTCACTCAGACTTACGACGTTGATTACTTTGACACTTTCTCTCCGGTTGCTCGCCTCAGCACCATCCGGGTTCTTCTCTCTGTGGCTGTTAACCGGGATTGGGCTATTTCTCAGCTTGATGTCAAGAATGCCTTTCTCTATGACGATCTTCTGGAGGACGTTTACATGGAGCAACCTCCTGGGTATGTTGCTCAGGGGGAGACACGCATATGCCGTTTGAAGAAGGCCATTTATGGCCTAAAGCAGAGCCCTTGGGCGTGGTTCGACAAGTTCAGTGGTATTGTGGCTGTCATCGGCTTTACAAGGAGTTCGGCCGATCACTCTTTATTCATTCGCAAAACGGCCTCGGGACTGGTAGTTTTGGCAGTGTATGTAGATGATATTCTTCTTACCGGCGATGACCAAGCTGGGGTGGACTTGATGAAGAAACACCTCCGTCAACACCTGGTCACGAAGGATATGGGCTCCCCGAAATACTTTTTGGGGATAGAAATCTCTCGGAAGCCTGACTCGTTGGTTCTCTCCCAACGGAAGTATGCCCTTGATCTTCTACAAAAGGCAGGATTGACAGGTGCCAAACCGGTCCGGTTTCCTATGGCTATTGGAGAAGACAAAACGTGAATGGATGACTCGCCTCTTCTATCTGATGTCACAAGGTACAGACGGTTGATGAGCAAACTCATCTATCTCACAGTGACCAGACCCGACATCTTCTATGCTGTAGGCAAAGTCAGTCAGTTTATGAAAGCTCCCAGAGAGTGCTATCTTCAGTCTGCTTTGAAGATTTTAGAGTATGTCAAAACAGCACCGGGCAAAGGGCTAATCTTTCAGAAGAATGGTCATCTGAGGGTTGAAGCCTACTCAGATTCGAGCTATGCGGATGATAAAGACGATTGTAAATCCACATCAGGTTTTTGTACGTTTGTTGGAGGAAACCTTGTGAGTTGGAAGAGCAAGAAACGGTCTGTTGTCTCCATATCTAGTGCAGAAGCCGAATACCGGAGTATGACGTCAACCACGTGTGAGTTAAAGTGGTTGCGGGCTCTCATGCTTGACCTAGGTGAGGTCTATGACTATCCTCTTCCTATGTTCTGTGACAACAAGGCTGCTATATACATATCCAAAAATTCGGTCTTCCATGAGAGAACAAAGCATATAGAGGTTGACTGCCACTTCATTTGGGAGGAGATTTTAAAGAAACAAATTTGTACACCGTTTGTCACCTCTGACAAGGAGTTGGCGGATATCTTCACAAAACCGGTCTCTACTTCCTTCTTCCACATTTGTGACAAGCTGAGCATGATTGATATCTATGCTCCAGCTTGAGGGGGAGTGTTGAAGTATTAGACCGGGCGGCCTTGCGGTCTTGTCTGGCGGTTTGGTGACCGAGCGGTCTGGCGGTCTCACTCAGAAGCCTGGAGACCGGGCGGTCTATCGGTCTCCTATTGCGGCTTGTTCTTATCCTACTGGAGTTGTCGAGCGGTTAACCCATCTGTCTAACCGCGCGGCCTGTGCGGTCTCTTTAAATCTAGCCGCTCAGCCCTGTACATGTTTAGTCCCACATTGTTTGTTTGTACTCTCTCATATCTCCTCCATTCTATAAAAGGGAGGTCATACCTTTGTAAATGATATCTTTTTTTGGATAATAAAATTTCAATTATTCAAATTTCTGTCCATTTCTTAGTTGCGTATTCGCTACTTTTACATTACCAGAGCAGGATAACCTGCCGAGCTTCGGAAAGTACAAGTTTGCGGAAGGATGGTGGACTTGAGAGTGTCCAGTAGGACCCCCCGAGGACTTCATTTCCCTTCGCTTGTACTATGGTTCTCGTAGCCAGATCGCAGAGATGGTATGATCTCCACAGTTGGATTGGGGAGCGAGCCTTCAACATGTTTCTCTTAGATAGCCCAGGGCGGACGATGGGACGATGCCTCGGGATGCAAGCATCCTTGTAAGACCGGACCACTGCATTGACGACCGAGATCAGCTCCCCCTTTGTATGTCGGTCTAGCTACCCCCGACTGCATCTCTCCTCCGACTGGAGGAACTATCAGGAACAGGGTTGGACGCCAACCTCCCATCTCGACGGCGGAGGGATCATCGTTCTCTTTGTAATTTCTTCGTCCTCAAAGATATTGATGCACTTGATTCATTGGCAATCTCTTACGCAACAGGGCGAACTACTTCAGCACCGATTGAAGTTCTCGAGTGGCAGTGTAATCATAAGTCCAAGTTCCTACACGAGCTCCTCTCCTGCATATTGTCCAAGGACCTCCTCGAGTGAGATCAAGATCCTCGTTGTAGTGATGCCATAGTCTGAGATCTCTGTACGAGCTCCTCTCCTGCAAACTGACTGCTACTTGCCTCCCTGAGTCGACTCACACCACTCTAGTTGAGCAGGGCTCCTGAGAGCTGTCGACTCCAACATTTCAAGTCCTCGAGTGGTAGTGTCGCCATAAGTCCAAGTCCCTTCACGAGCTCCTCACCTGCATATTGGCCAAGGACCTCCTCGAGTGAGATCAAGTTCCTCGTTGGAGTGATGTTGTAGTCTGAGATCTCTGTACGAGCTCCTCTCCTGCAGACCGACTACTTACCTCCCCAAGTCGACTAACACCACTCTAGTTGAGCAAGACTCCTGAGAGCTATCGACTCCAACATTTCAAGTCCTCGAGTGGTAGTGTCGTCGTAAGTCCAAGTCCCTGCACGAGCTCCTCTCCTGCATATTGGCTAAGGACCTCCTCGAGTGAGATCAAGTTTCTCGCTGGAGTGATGCTGTAATCCGAGATCTCTGTACGAGATCCTCTCCTGCAGACCGACTACTTGCCTCCCTAAGTCAACTGATTCCCACCCCCAGTTGAGCTCGGCTCCTGCGAGGTGTTGACCTCTTCTCTCCACCTCCAGTTGAGCTCGGCTCCTGCAAGGTGTCAACCTCTTCTCTCCACCTCCAGTTTAGCTCGACTCCTGCGAGGTGTCGACCTCTACTCTCCACCTCCAGTTGAGCTCGGCTCCTACGAGGTGTCAACATCGCCTCTCCACCTCCAGTTGAGCTCGGCTCCTGCCAGGTGTCGACTATATTTTCCACCTCCAGTTGAGCTTCCTCCTGCGAGGTGTCGACCTCTTCTACAGTTCAGTTGAACTTGGTTCCTACGAGGTGTCAACCTTCTCTCCACCTCCAGTTGATCTCGGCTCCTGCGAGGTGTCGACCTCTACTCTCCACCTCCAGTTGATCTCGGCTCCTGCGAGGTGTCGACCTCTACTCTCCACCTCCAGTTGATCTCGGCTCCTGCTAGGTGTCGACTATACTCTCCACCTCCAGTTGAGCTCAGCTCCTGCTAGGTGTCGACTATACTCTCCACCTCTAGTCGAGCTCGGCTCCTGCGAGGTGTCGACCTCTTCTCTCCACCTCCAGTTGAGCTCGGCTCTTGCTAGGTGTCGACTATACTCTCCACCTCCAGTCGAGCTCGGCTCCTGCGAGGTGTCGACCTCTTCTCTCCACTTCTAGTTAAGCTCGACTCCTGCTAGGTGTCGACTATACTCTCCACCTCCAGTTGAGCTCGGCTCCTGCTAGGTGTCGACTATACTCTCCACCTCCAGTTGAGCTCGGATCCTGCGAGGTGTCGACCTCTACTCTCCACCTCCAGTTGAGCTCGGCTCCTGCTAGGTGTCGACTATACTATCCACCTCTAGTTTAGCTCGACTCCTGCGAGGTGTCGACCTCTACTCTCCACCTCCAGTTGAGCTCGGCTCCTGCGAGGTGTCAACCTCTTCTCTCCACCTCCAGTTGAGCTCAGCTCCTACGAAGTGTCGACCTTTACTCTCCACCTCCAGTTGAGCTCGGCTCCTGCGAGGTATCAACCTCTACTCTCTACCTCCAGTTGAGCTCGGCTCCTGCTAGGTGTCGACTATATTTTCCACCTCCAGTTGAGCTCAGCTCCTACTAGGTGTCGAATATACTCTCCACCTCCAATTGAGCTCGGCTCCTGCGAGGTGTCGACCTCTTCTCTCCACCGCCAGTTGAGCTCGGCTCCTGCTAGGTGTCGACTATACTCTCCACCTCCAGTTGAGCTCGGCTCCTGCTAGGTGTCGACTATACTCTCCACCTCCAGTTGAGCTCGGCTCCTGCGAGGTGTCGACCTCTAGTCTCCACCTCCGGTTGAGCTCGGCTCCTGCTAGGTGTCGACTATACTCTCCACCTCCGGTTGAGCTCGGCTCCTGCGAGGTGTCGACCTCTACTCTCCATCTCCATTTGAGCTAGCTCCTGCGAGGTGTCGACCTCTTCTCTCCACCTCTAGTTGAGCTCGGCTCCTGCTAGGTGTCGACTATATTTTCCACCTCCAGTTGAGCTTCCTCCTGTGAGGTGTCGACCTCTTCTACAGTTTAGTTGAACTTGGTTCCTATGAGGTATCAACCTTCTCTCCCCTTTAAGTTGAGATCCACTCCTAGGAAGGACCTCGCGCAGCGCATTGTCTAACGTCATCTCTCCGAACAACGGGTTCAACATTATTTTTCCAAGCTCGTGGCGAGCTCGAAAAAAGCGGGGATTGTGTATAACCCGTAATTCATCGAGATCTGAAGTATCCCGGAAGACGGCTATCCGCAGACCATTCGACGAGTTGTGGCGAGCTTGGGCGAGCAGAGGCGAGCTGTGGCGAGCTTGGGCGAGCAGAGACGAGCTGTGGCGAGCATGGGCGAGCAAAGGCTAGCAGAGGCGAGCTGTGGCGAGTTTGGGCGAGCAACTCGCGAGTATGGGCGAGTATCCCTTGGAACTCACTGCTAGTAGCTGGATACTCGCCTATACCCCCAGGATTTCTCTATAAATAGCCCCCCAGGGGTACTGGAAATGACACTTTTGGAAGAGGTCGAGGTCCCCCAAGTGGATACTCGCTCAGTCCTTGCCTGCCTAGTACCTCGCCCAACCTTTTGGTTGCGGAGGGGAAGCTTCTTCTAAGCTTCCGGGTACGTGGTGGGACCTCCCTGCTGGAGCACTTGGGGTGTGCTTGTAGATAGTTTCCTTTCTTTCTCGCTAGCCACTTGAAATGTGACGTCGGATCATAGAATCAGTAACCTTAGGCTACATTGATCATATTTCTGAGGTTGAGATTTCTCCTGGCTTCAACAGGTCGTAGTCATTGTTTATACACGAAGCCCATACTAAGGCGTATCGTCCTAGTAACAAAATTTGTTGTTTTGAAAATATCAAAAAAATGACTATCATTCCCAGATGAGATTAATCGATCAATTGACAAGGAGTTTGATAATTCACAACTTAGAAGGAACATCTCAACTCCTATTATCCTCAACTAAGACTCAACCTATCAAATCACTGCCCATCAGGGCAGGACCCGTGTTTTTAAAATAGTAAATTACAAAAATAAAAGTGCGGTAATAAAAGCTGTTGTTAGTATATAAGCTGCAGAATTGAAATGTTGTAATGAAATAGGTCCAGTACGAAACTAGAGTAGTACTGAACTGAAAGTACTGAAAAGAACTGGAGCAATATGAGACTGGAATAATACTTAAAAGAAATGAACTGAACTGAAAGTAAATAGCCAGGAGCAGTACGAGACTGGAGAACTGAAAAGAAAATACTGAACTGAAATGAAAAATGAACTGGACCATTGCGAGATTGGAATAAAACATAAAGAAAATGGTTAGTAATCCAATCACTTCATTTAGGAAGCTTCAGTTCCATCTCCGTTCTCAGGAGGCTTAGTTCAATTTCATTTTCGTTCTCAGGAGGCTTCATTGGGGTTTTACCTATTAATCCGGTTCGATAATAGTTCAGTTGCGCCCATTATTAATGTGGCTTAATCAGACTTGAAGGATTTATTAAAGGTTACATCTTTATTATTTGTCGAGAATAATTTGCAGTTTCATTGCTCGTACTTCATTTTCCGAGTTTGTTCAAGTTACTCGAGAGCTTTGTAAAGGATAAAGACGAGGCGCTTTGTATTTCTACGAAATCTCGGAATACTCAGAGCTTGACACTTGCCTCAATCACTCTCGTCAGTAATTTTTTCAAAATTTTCCGAGTAATTTTTGGTCTCTAAATTGACCAAATAAAATTTATTTGGGCTTTTAAAATTACCAAAATAATTTTAAAAATTCTCAAAAAATTTTGGGGAGGAAGCCCTTATCAAGGGAAACAACTTTCATGTTCAACACTTTTTCCCTAAAAGCCTATATTCTGTTATAAAAAAATATACAAGTTTCTGATTAAGTCGTCTGCATATAGTAGATATGAGCTTGATCCTGCGGCCAGGATTGCGTCAGACAGTAGATCTGGCCAGCACTTCCCCATAGTGGATCAACCACGGATCCGCTGTGGGGGGCACAAAAGTTCACGCAATGGGGGGGGGGGGAACGTGGAGATCATAGTCGTTCATCTCATTCTTGTGAGATGAACGACAGTGATCCTTTCCCTGACGGAGAAGAAGGCGGTGGCCCTCTTCCACCGCCGTCCGTCCACTTCCAGGCACCGGCGCCACCCCCAATCGGTTCGTATGGGGCCGACGAACTTCTGGGTGGTGGTCTGGCGGTCTGCCGCCGCAGGCCCCCACCGGAATTTGAAATCCCGAGAGCAGGGTGGCGGTGGCTCTGCTCCCAGAGCCGTCGCGCCACCCTGCCTCTCTGGTGGCTATACCGGCCACGAAAACACCCCCGCCTGGCGCGTCGGGGGCAGTGCTCCTCCCCAACGGTGGCTCGACGTCCTACCGCTGTCGGCCTCCGCCGGAGCTATATACATAGAAAACTCTATTTTTTGAGTGCTGTCGTAGTGGCATTTTCCGGCGACACCTTGGTCGTCCACCATCGGGGAAAGTCATCCCCGGTGGTTTAACCATTCCCCAGCACCACTATTGGAGTTGGGAGGGGTTAACCTCCTGCGGCCACCACCCGATCTATAGTTTGGCTCGGGTGGTGTCGGCGGCTCTCCAACCGTCGGGAGGCCCATGTAGGTCATCCAAAAACTTTGAAAGGGGGAGGGGAGAAGGTTCCACATTGCCTGTAGAAGCTTGGGGATGCCCTGGCCGAGTTGCCATTAACAGCGTTGGCGGAGCTTGGGTGGTGGAACATTTCCCGGCAAGCTGGGCTCCAACAGAGGGGCCTTGGCTCGTTTTGAGTTTTGTGTGGAGGGAACGAGGTCGGGCAAGGCATTTTATAGGCTTGGGGAGCGTGGCCACCCCTCCCCTTCCCGACGTGGGACTAACCCAAGGGAGAGAGAGAAAGGATGAGCTCCTCTCCACCATTGGCTAAGGCTAGGTGGCAACATCAGGGGGGCGGTACATCCAGATGTCAGCATAAGGAGAGAAGAGGAATGGGATGGGCTTGGGCCTTGGTTTTTTTTAAGAAGAAAAGAGGAAGGGGGAGGAAATTGGGCTTTTCTTGGCCCATGGCCCACCTCCCTTTATACTTGCTTGTTAGTGGCCCAAGGATAAAGGAGGATAAGGCCCTACTAGCAATGAAGAGGGGGAAGGCTCACCTCTTTTAGAAAAATCCAAAAATTGATTTTTAGGAGGGTTTGACCAAAGTCAATCATAGGGTGGGTTGTAACACCCCAAATCTCAATTTGGGTTTAGGTTGGGTGGCACGGCCTGGGACACGGGCGTGTCCCAGGGCGTGTCCTGCTCGGGTTGAACAACCTCTCGAGTGCTCGACGAAATGCACTTGAGAAGTTCTCGAGAGGGAACACGCCCTGTGACACGGGCGTGTCAGAGGGCGTATCCTCCTCTGATCGACGAACTGCGCTCGACGATCGTCGATCGGCAAGTTAAGTTGAGAACACGGCCTGTGACATGTGCGTGTCACATGGTCGTGTCCTTCTCTGGATCAACCAGGGATGTGTGTTGGGGGACACGAGTGTGTCTTGGGGTACACGGCCTGGGACACGTGCGTGTCCCATGACCGTGTCCCGCTCGGGTTGAGTTAGTGGTGTGCTTCCTGAGGGACACGTCATGCCACATGGGCGTGTATTGTGTGACACGGGCATGTCAGCCATGTGACACGGGCGTGTCACATGGCCATGTCCTGTTCTGGATAAGGCGGTTCGTTCACCTCTTAAGGGACACGACCTGTGATACAGGCGTGTCACAGGGCGTGTCAGGCCAAAAATGGATATTTCTGGCAAATCGTGGCCGTTCTTTTCCTTCATCTTGGATCCAAGGGTCCAGGCCCTTCCTTGTTGTTATATAACCGTGGATGGACCTCTCATTCACTCTTAAGCTTTCTCTTTCTAAAGATATAAAGAGGGAGGAGAGGAAGGAAGGGGAGAAGGAAGTCGGCTGTCGGAGGAGCTGCGGAGTTCTGAATCGAGATCCGCATTCAGATTCGTGAAGGCAAAGCCGTGGCGGTGATTTCCATTCTGCTAGTTCATGGCGCCAAAGCGATCGTCAAAGGTAACGATCTCCTTCTTGTACAAACGAAGTCCTTTCTTTATGCATATGCATGGAATCCTCCACCAAGAGATGGGAAGCGTAAGTGATTCCAGGTTGAGTCTGCATTTAAAGCCGAAAATAGGTAGTACGACATAGACATGCTGTGTGAAGCCTATCCGGACCGTTAGTTTGGATTGATGATGTGTATATTATGAACCGGAGAGGATTCAGTGTATTGTATGGATGCTTGTGAATTGGGAATCGGCTCTGTGAGAGCTGTGTGCGGAGCAGGAAAGGGAAGGTCGACTCGCGTCAAGATCTGCGCTATTGACGAATTGAGTAACGAGAAAAGGCTGACCTGGACTTGTAGTGTAAGATCGATTGGTGGCAATGCATGGGCGGATGCGACCCCGACCCGGCTTACTGCACCACAATGGTGGGTCGATCTAGATTCAATCTAAATGCTCAAGTTTGTCGTGAGGTTAGCACCTCTGAGTGGGATGGGTGGAATGTCGCCAGCATGCGTGTTGGTGGAGTAGGACTGGCCAACCAGCATGTTAAAAACCTTTGCTCGGTGGTGGTGCCAAGGAGTCCTACCCACCGTAATGTGCCCTGAGTGCACAGAGCGTCTGGCGGAGGCAGGCGATTGTGATATTGTTGTGATACTTGTTGTGATAGATGACAATGCATATATGGAAGGAACCACTTCCCCGGGTAAGGGGTGGGGTCGTTATAATTGGTCAGTTAATGCTGATCGTTGCTTTGTTCACCGCTCTTGGGGTGGATGTCTAATTGCAGGTGCCGACGGGTTGAATTGAATTGAGCGAAATGAAGCCCTTGCTGCTTAAAGGTCCTTGAAGGCCGTGCGAAGAATTCTTGGATTTCATGTGTGGTCGGGCTCCGTGCCGATGTATGAAGCTGTATATTTGTAATGAGTAACTTGTAAGGCCTTAAGGACATGAGCGTGTGTAGTTGTATACATTCCTGGTAAAATATAAATGTATGGTTTATATATTTAGTGGGCATTCACTGTGTTGAGTTCTTGCAACTTAAAATGCTTGCGCTAGAATGCTCTGAGTTAGGATGCGAGTAGAACACGATTTTGATATTCATACGTAATTTCGTCGTTTGTCTGTGAAATATGACGTGGGGCCCCGACCGGACCCACCGTTATATTCCATATGACGAATGGAGGCGTTACATGGGTCCCCCTATGGGGGTCAAAGTCATAATGAGTCTATGATATCGGGGGTCGGGTCAAAGTTGGGGTGTCGCGTCATAATTTGTATGTGTGCACTTTTCGGTGCACGATTATACTTGATTTATCCACGGGTTGACTACTCATGTCAGAAATTGACTGGGACGAACTCGGTTGACTTCGTATTGACCATACGATTCCAATGTCGCTGACCCGGGTCGAATCAGAGTTCGTTTGCTAAATATCCAAAATTTGTGCGTCATAGCGCGCTAAAACGGTCAAAATGCGTATATTTGTCGTTAGACTTTGAATTGCAATGCAATGAGTTCCATTGTGTCTGTATCGGCTATATGAAGTCATAGGAACTGACAAAACTTAAATCAGAGTTCTATAGGTCATTATCCAAAAATCGGAGTTTTCTAGCGCGCTAAATCAGAGCTCCACCACACTTGTATTGACTATACGAGGTCATATAAACTGACAGAACTCAAATCGGAGTTTTCTAGCTCGATATCCCCGTTTAGGGTTACCTCCTACCTTGTATGGGCCACGAGTAGAGGTTTGAGTCACTTTTATTGGGCCCACTAGGGTTCCGGTGGCCCAATAAAAATCAGGATGTTACAATCTCCATGCAACGAGGGTCTGGGGAATGGTCCCTCTACAAAGATGAATTGAAGGCAAGCCTTACCTGCATTTTTGCAAGAGGTTGCTTCCAGGACTCCAACCCGTGATCTCATGGTCACACAGAAACACCTCTCAATCGGTGCACCATGTGAGCACCCATGATTGAATCACATGGCAAAAAAAGAAGGCGGGTGATCCAATGGAGCTTATAAACAATACCCACTGATAGAAAAAAGTTAAGGGAGGGGGTGAACTGTTGGACGGTCAGCATGAACCAAAAAGGCATGCTCGATTAGTCCCACACCGCCTACCCAGACGGTCCTGTCGTACTTATATTAGCCCCGCCCCTCCAACCCTTGACCCGGGTTTTGGAGTGGAAAAAGGGGTGCGGAGGTTCAACATGAACTGTTGCTATGTACGTTGTTTGTGAAAGCTCGACCTCACATAAATAAGCCCCATCCAATTTTGTGTTTAAAAACGTTTTTTTTTCTTCTTTTGGCCGCATTCATGATCGTTGTCATGTCAAACACATGTTTACGATGATGACGTTTTTGTCCAAACTCATCATATGGGAGCAAAAACGCCGCTCCAAACAGTAAATTCGGGTCTTTTTGAATTACCAGTGGAAAAGAGTTCCGTTCAACGCGTAATCTTTTTTTGTTTGTTCTCCGCCTTCGTTTTCAAACTCTCGCATTTCGGATCCTTTACTGCTTTTGCCGTTAAATTAGCAGTAGTGGACCTCAAGCTCCAGTCACACGACATTTTGTTTCTGTCCTCCCGAAGAAAAGGCAAGCAACAGCCATATTTTTAGTTCAACTCCATTTACAATCTTCCATTTATGATTTATCAATACTATTTCTTTTCACAATGCCACCATTCTCCCAAAGAGACCCTCCATTGTATTTGCATGGCATTCCTTATCAGGAAATTAAGTAACATAAAAAATCATGCAAAATAAGGAAGAAATGAGAGATTAAGATATTAAGCAGTACAATAAGTTTAATGGGAGTATTAGAATGGATGAGTATTGCCCTCACTTCATTAAGACAAGTTTGGGAGATCTAGTTAGGGCCATTTTGGCACGACAGTGGCGGTCATCAGCACGGTGGTACAGTTCAGTCATCTGTTTGGCATTGCGTTTTCATCCTGTATGTTCGTACAAAATTTTCATCATGATGAAATATGCATTTGTCATGCAGGGGCGGGTCCAATAAGTTCAATAGGTGGGGTTGGCAGGGGGGGGGGGGGGGGGGGGGGGGGGACATCGGGCGTCTTTAGGTGGGGTTGGGGGGGGGGGGGGGGGGGATATCACGCGTCTTTCTCCAACCAATTTCTTTTTGCATGTCTCCTTATTAGAGTCATTCCTCTCTCATTCGGCTACCGTTTTTGACGTGTAAGTTGTCAAAATTCATTGACCTAACAAGAGAAATCCAAATCCACTATTCATTTTACAAAATTCTTGGGGAAGGCCCGGGCCCTAGCCACCCCCCTGAATCTGCCCATGCTAACATGAAAACTATATATTATGATTGCCACCGAGAAAAAAAAACCAATTTTGAACATAAAAATGGATGGAGTTCCCTAGGTGTGGTCAGGCGTTCACGAACAACGATTCATAAACACCGCGTTCACGATCCCCACCACCGTGCCAAACGAACACATATATGTTGTGATGTTATGGAGCGAGAACTATAGAGGGATTAAAGTTGGGCTGCCAAATATAATAGCAATCAATTCTTATATTCAATCTAAAATCTTGAGGTTGTGAGTAATTAAGCCAAACCATATGATGTTTTTGTCTCACTAAATTAGTATTGTGTCTTAGCCATCATCCCCTACAGGAAAGCTTTTTAGTCACTATTAAGCTTTTGGTGGCGTTCGATTAAGCTTTTCAGCTGCTGTGCGGCTGGGCCGCACCGCTATTTTGACGATAAGTGGCGTTTGTTTCCATTTATTTTGAAACCGGCGTTTAATTAAAACTGCAGGTTTCGTATATCAGGCATCTACGATTTTTTCTTGTTGTTCACCGCAAAAGCCACGCAGCTGAGAACGCTACCCCGATAGGAAAATCGTGAGTGGCTCCTGATCCCCCTTTCCTCCTCGACGACTCCAAACCCCCTGCGCCTATCCTTCAGCTGCTTTCTCCTCCTTTCTCTCCGTCAGTTATTTCCTGCGCCTTCTCTGAGTTCTCTCCACCAACAAACACCATGTGCTATCTCTGCCGGCCTTTTCCTGCTCCTATTGAAATCGCTGGAACATTTGGAAGTAAACGTTTTCTTCCTCCTTCAATCTTCGTTCTTCTAGTAAGTTTTCTTCCTTTATGGGTTTATTTTTTCAGGTTGACGAAAATCATTGGATTGACGCTGATTTCCTGCATGTTCACTGAAGAGTTCTTTTTTTTGGTATCCCTCTTCTTCTTACGTTTAGTTTTACGGTTTGATTTTCTGCATTTGTTTTCTTGTTGCCTCACATTGCAGATAAGTCCGCTCTAATGATTCTATGATCTATATTCATCAACAATTCTCTAGCTTGTTGTGGATTTCTTTGTGATGAAATCTTGTTAATTAAACTTCTGATAATTAACACATGTTGGGATATCTAAAATTATCAAAATGTCATGATTGTTTGTGATTTTAATATGTGATTCATTTTCGTTATGGTTGGTTAGGAGGGATCTGCACATGATAGTCGCATTTTCAATTATATCATAAATGATCCTCGTTATAACTTCCTCATCTACCTCTAGATAACTATTAAATTTTTGTATGTCTATTTATCACTAATAAATTTTTTGATTGTTCTGAAAAATAATTTTTAGTAATTTTCAGGAAAATATTAAGTGGTCGATTTTAGATATCCTTCACAAAGAGGTTACTTGAAACCATATCAAGATACACGGTATCATCTACCAAACATTGCCCGTGATGGTCGTCAAGCAGAAGGACGCCGAGAGATGTTCAATCATGCATACTCATCGCTTAAAAGTGTGATAGAGCGATCATTCGAGATTTGGAGGAAGAAGTGGGTCATACTGCAGGACATGTCAAGTTATAACTTTCACAAACAAACAGCTATTGTGTTCGTCACGATGACTCTGCATAATTTAATTCGTCGGCACCCTTCGTGTGGAGATTTTGATTTCAATGAGCGTGAGCAAAGGGGTCAAGATCATGGGATGACCTCTCAAAGGCGGCAAGAAATATTTTGACACTACAGATGGTGTAGAAGAGATCGCACTACGTGATATTATAACAGATCAGTTGTATGAAGCTAGAGCATAGACATAAGTGACAGGGGTACTTGTTCCAAAAAAATGTCTGAATAAAATATTATTTTTTATGTTGGGTGATATGTTATCAAAAAAATATATATATATTCTCATATATTTAATGGTTGGTTATTAAGTTATGATAAAAAAAAATTCACTTAAAACTTCATTTTGTTCCCAAATAATTTTTTCAAAACTTTATTTTGAAAACTCCATTTCACCCAAATAGTTTTTTAACAAAATTCTGTTTTCAAGAATCAACACTTTTTCTACTAGCAGCTTTTTTTCAGCAACTTTCCATCGACAACAGTCCAACCAAATAGAGTCTTAGTTCATATGGCTAAAATGAACTACTCAACCGCGAGCAGATCTCCGTTGAGCTGCCACAGAAGCACGATAGTGCAGAATCTAGTAAACCCCACCAAATGCATCATGGTTATAGTCCATTGTGCCTAGCTCGAGTTTAACCTAACTGCAATTTAGGTCAGTGGTCACTAAACGTACATCAATTAGAAGATCAACTAAATGCACATCGATTAGAAGATCAAAAATATCATTTGCATGCATGCGAGCTTGTGCAGTAGTATTTGTACGTACATGTACGCGTACAATAATAGTTAAGATTAGTAAAAACTGGGAATTTTAAATATGGTGTTGTTACTTATAAATCAAATTTAGCTTCAAGCACACCATTACTACTAGTAAGCCTTCAAATTTAAAAATGACTATTTGAAAACTTTTTTGTTACTAGCAAACCTTCATAAAAAATTAAATTTTTACATAGAGACATGAATTCATTTAAAATAAACCACAACGATTTCAATATTGATAACAAGGAAATTATGTTAAGTGCACCGAAACTCTTGAGTTCAATATAGATAACAAGGAATTGGATGCATTTCTTCGATCTATCCCTTCATCGATGATTTTATAGACCTGGTAATCACTGAAGGCAAGCCCAATTCAAATTCAGCCTTCACCGAAAATCTTTCTTTCGATCAACCTTCACCTCAGCTTCCTCATTGTGCTTGATTCTAGTGGGCTTCATGCTCCTAACAATCCATTCATTGAGGGGATCTTCATTCAAATCCAACCTTAGGAGACCAACAAACATCCTGCCTATTTAGAATGAAATCAATCGAGACAAGTAGCCATTTCCTTGCAAGTCAAACTCTCATACGCATACAAACAAACACCTTAAGAGCATCAGCCAGGTAGGTTGGTCTACGAATGGATTGAAGCGGTCTTGAACCTTCAATCCAACTCGACCACTTCTAGGTGAAAAAGCTAGCCCAACCTTTCTGACCATTCTTGTTAATGGAAGAAGGGCCGGCGAGAGGAACAGAAGAAAATCTCCTCTAAAAATGGAAGGAAGATGAATATATCAAACAAATTGATGGAGATGGAGGCAAATGAAAGAGGGATTGCAGAATTAAAGGAGGAAATTAGGAAAAAAGAAAGTCTCATCGGTGCTGGGAATAGACGGAGTCGGGAAGGGGAGTATTGAAGGGGGCGGAAACGAATTAGGCGTGGATTTGCTAGTAGCGGAATTGAGCCTTTCAAATAACAAAGAAATTAAGTTTTGGGCTGGTTTTGGGCTTGTTAGAAATCAAATTGAATTTGCTAGTAACAACACCCTTTAAATATTTAGTGTGAATTTAGTTTCTGCAGTGATAAGGTGTTTGGAAGAGGAGTTTTTTCAAAAGAGTTTTTTTAAGAAAGATGTTTTGAGGACTTTTTGAGCAGCCAGTCCAACATGACTTTTTAAAAAACGTTTTCGATGCTTTCAGTTTTTTCTCCTTTTTGAAGGTTTACGAAAGTCACTCCATGACCAATAATTTATGATATGTTTTTCTTTCTTCTCGTTGTTGCAAATACTTTCTTCTCTTATTCACCCTTAACTATCTTGTTGCTTCTCGAGACTAATATTTTGTAACCTGATTATTTAAGATTTATATAATATTTACTTATTTATGCAACAAATGATTAACATAAAATATATTTTATTATTAAAATAAAATAAAAAATTTAAAGCACTTAATTGGGAAATTTTCAAACCTTTACTACTTTTCACTATAATATTTTTAGTCTTTAACAACACTTAACTTTGCAACATTTATAAAATGTTCTCAATCTCTTATAAGTTAACAACTTTAGGCAACACTTTCTGTGCAACATTAATAAATGTTCTCAATCTCTTATAGAAAACATTTTTGAAATGTTACAGTTGACGGTTTACTTTAGACAACAATTATGACATGTTGTCTTAAAAAAAAATTTACAACACCTGAAAAGTGCTTTTGTATCTTTTGACAATGGTTTTTAATGGTGACACTACTAATCAATTTTTCTAAAATATTACAATAGGTCCACCGAAAAATTATTGTCTATTATAAGGATTTAGGCAACAGTTTTCGTGTAGTGTTGCCTAAAGGTATGAAAATTGTTGCTTTAGATCTTTGGCAACACACGTATAAACAACACCCCTTATGACAATAGTTTTCACTAGTTTGAATAGTTAGAAAGCTGTTTTGAAAACACTATAACATTAAGTGTGTGTGCGTGTGTGTGAAAAAACAAAAATACTTGGTTCGGGTCCCAGACGCTGTCCTGGACCAAAGAAATTCGAGTATACAGTGTGTACCACAGAGAATTGTTATATGCAAGTCATATTGTACCCCACGAGACCGATGAATGGTAATATTCTTATATTTTCATTGGCCCCATATGCCAACTGGCGTCCGGGACCTAGACATAAATTTTTCTCGTGAAAGAGAGATGGAAATGCTGCCTAATTTTGCTTTACACGTGTCTGGGGCTAGAGAATTGGTTAGGCACCTCATCCCTACTAAAAGCTCCTCTACTTGCTCGACCCACTCTTCAGTCTACATTGCAGACTCTGATCCATGGTAGGGTGGGGTCTCAATCTTTGGAATGTCATTAGTAAATCGATCGTTGGAACTGATTGTTGTTGCTTTTGTTGAGTGATTGCAGCCTGAAATGCACTTATGAAAGAATCAAGAGTTTGGTCCAACTCAATCTCTGAGAAGGGTACAACTGGAGGAGGCAACAGAGTCGAAGGATGGAATTGAGCATGCATGGAATCTCGTCCATTTCTCGATTTTTGTATTCGTGAAAAGACAAAAAAGATCAACATTTGCAAGTATCACCGAAAATATGCACAAAATTGACTAGGACGAAACGTGTAGCGCATGCACATGTTCAAAAGTGTCGGTTATAATCATTAATCTCCCAAGGGTTCACTAGGCTTCCGTTGTATGGTTCATCCCAAACTAAGGAGCAATGCTGCGAAGAGAAAGATTCTGAGGCGTCCATATATAAATAGATCAATGTATGTTTTGATTCCATTGTACCCCTCCCCCCAATAGTCAACCAGATCGAGAGGGACCTTATGCCCAAGGTGGCCGTCATAAACAATCCAAATGGTTAAACATGCTCATTCTTCAAGCGTAGAACGATCGTCTTGTAATGCTCTAAAACATCATCACATTTAGATTCATTCAATAGCTAAAGCAAAACTTAGAAGTACTATATATATATATATATATATCAACGGTTTGCCTTGATGTCATGCAAGGTGTTTTAGACATGAATAAATCGATGTATTCAGATAATACATATATTGATGAAGTTGGAACTTTAAGATAGGCAACAACATGAAGCCTCCTAACCCTCTCATACTCATTACTAGAATAATTTTATTTCTCACTAGATATTATCTACTTAGCATGAAAAAAGTAAATTAAAATATGAATAATATCATAGTAGAAAACTAGCATGATATATGAAGATAAACAAAAATAATTTATTAAGATCTTAAAGCAAAGCAACAATATAACGTAAAAAAGAAATAAAAGTAGCAACAACATAAGAAAATAGCAACAAAGGCCAATTCTACAATTACCCTTTATTGTAGCGAGTACTCAACCATTTAACCCTGATGTTCTCCTTGAGGCTCATGAAGATCTCCCTATGGTTCTTATCCATTAGCAATATTGTAGCAAAATAAAAAAACTCATACTCTCTGCATATGTCAGTTTAATATTCAAGTTTCTCCAAAGCTTGGACAATAGTGAATAAACACATGGACTTTGGCGGCTCTCAGAGAGATACACAGATATCCTTGGTAGATTCCACCAAGTCATTTAAGACTGAGCTTGCTGCTTTCTCTTTTCCCTTCTTCTGTCTTTTACGAGATTCACATGCAACAGTCAGATCAATACTTTCTACATTCCCACTGATATCAATCAGTTCATTGTCATCCTCAGGCATAACTAGCTCATTAGTAGACTTTTGGGCTTGGGATATAGTGTTTGGGGTACAAATATATACTCTAATAGTAATAACTGTACTGAACATCCATTTTTCATCATGCTCTAGGGTTATGCCTGCATACCTAAACTTCTTCGCTGCAGGAACAACCTAATAAAAGAAATTAATTAAACATTAATATGATGATAAATTTTTAAGAAATAATAAAGATTATGCATGTTCAACTTAAAAGTTTACCTTCAACCTCTCATCACATCATTCGTTTGAAACATCTATTGTTTTCCTAGAGGTATTCCAACAGACCTGTTTCACATTTTCTGAGCTTAGCCTATAACTTCCACTATTTTTTCAGGCAATTCCAGTTATATTTCAGTTGAATTCTATCATATTTCTTTTCGGTTCTCTCAATTTTCACAACTAGATTGTTCCAGCTTTCTTTATTGAAATGTGTTGTAAGCCGATTCTCAAGTTCAATTTCAGTAATACATAAGACACAAAAGATAAAAGTATCATTTTGATCTCATATTGCTGAAATTTCTTCATTCTTTAGTTTCCCATCTATAATTTTTTTCAAATAAGATAACTACAACAACACTCAAGCCTTTATCCCACTATAGTGGGGTCGGTTATATGGATCCTTTATTTTTCTTAGAACAAAAAAACAACACACACACACTCATATACATTTGAAAACATTACAAATATTACAAATATTACAAACATACACATACATGTAAAAACATACAACATTACAAACACACACACACAAACACACACATATATATAAATACCCACATGCACGCACACACAAACACACACATATATATAAATACCCACATACACGCACACACACACACAAACACACACACACACACAAGCACACACACACACACATGCACTAGCTCATACACAAACAAACAACATCACACATTTTGCAGGAGGTAGAAATGATGTCATACACAAACAAACATACACATACATAAAATTAAATTTATTTTTGAAGTCTCCGTAATTTTTTTTGCTTATACTTATACACCCCAAAATGAGTTCCTGAGACCTCCACATCATTCATAAAGTGGCAAGTGCCTATTAAAGCGCTCTACAATGAACACTTGACATGAGACTTCCACATAAAACCAAATGACTTACAAATTATAATTTGGCACAATGTCTCAATGCTACACCTCAACAACAACACTTCTGACATCATTCCTTCACAACGAGTTATGTGACATCACAAGCAAAATGAAAACAAAGAAATTTGTTGGATGAGTTTTGCTACAAATTCAGAAATGTGAGAAGTATACCCGAGTTCATTAGAGGTGTTCTGGTAAAGATCCTAGAAATGTAAGATTGGGAGAGTAGTTGTAGATGAGAGATTGGGTGGTCATTAATGGGAGATCAGAAAAATACAAAAAACTTGTAATGGGATATTAGAAAAGCTCTACATTTGAAGTTGTAGGAGATATATTGCTACAGAACCAAAAATTGTCGATGGAATAATGCGTTAGAAATGCACCGACAGAACCTGGGCCGGTTGGAGATCGGGAAAAGAGTCGGGGAAGAGAGGTTGGTGGTGGCATGGCCGTCAAAGATAATGAATAAAGATGAAACGTCGGAGAAAGGCATGACTGTCGGAGGAGATCGGGAGGGGCGAGGGGAATCACGATCACAATATTAGGGCGGAAGCTATGCGGCGCGGTCCAGCAGGAGTAAAAACAGTAGATGAGTGGATAATTATAATCAACATAAAATTTAAAAATCCGTTTCAAGCTTCTTGAATCCAAACACAACTTATAATCAAGACTCCTTTTTTGACCTTTCGCACCAGGACCAAAAGCTGGCCCAAACACACTTAGAGGATGATCAATTCTCTTATCATGAAACAATGTGATTTAGAGATTCGTTGATGTGGACATAAACTACTAATAATGAAATGAACTTGTTAATACAAAATAATACTTGACATCTAGTAGTTGACCTACTAAGATAAGTTAAAGTTCTGGGATGTAAGTGGATTTTAAAGAAGAAATTATATAATGATGAGCCTATATTCAGATACAAAGTACGCTTAGTAGCTAAAAGTTATAAACAACATGTGAAATAAACTATTTTGATGTTTATTCATATGTGTGTCACCTATCGACTGTAAAAATTCTTCTTACTTTAGTGTCTATTGAGAACTTTATAGTTCATCAGATAGATATAAAAATAGTTTTCTTAAATGAAGAGCTTAGTGAAGAGATCTATATGATACAACATGAAGGTTATGTATATAAGAATCTAAAATATAAAGTGTGCAAACTGGATAAATCAACTTATATGCATAAGAAAACGCCTAAAATATGACATGAAATTTGATATAGTGATAAATATATTTGGATTTTGTTGGGTACATTGGTCAAATGTACCTGATTTGAAGAAGCCTCACCTAACTCAATGATATACATCAGAATGTATTTGATGTTTGTTTGAGTTATTTGTGCAGGTTAGGTATACACTGGACTGAAGCTGAAAATTTCTAAGTCCATGTGTCGACACCCAGAGGCAAAGTGTCGACACTTGAGAAAGCTTGTGTCGACACCCAGACAAGCAGTGTCGACACTTGGAGTCATTGTGTCGACACCAGGGAAGAAGAGTCGACACCAGTCTGAAAGTGTCGACACTTGGAGCTGTGTCGACACTCAGTATAGAAGGATGCAGAAAAGCTGTGTCGACACTTAGCAGAAGTGTCGACATCTTGAAGAGCTGAGTCAACACCAGACAGTGTCGACACTTGGAGTTGTGTCGACACTCAGCATAATTCTGCAGAGACTAAGTACAAGTGTCGACACTCAACACAATGTGTCGACACTCAATCTAAAGAGTCAACATATGAAGAATGTGTCGACACTCAGCATAATGTGTCGACACACACTCAAAGAAGTCAACACTTAAAGTATGTGTCGACACTCAGCACAATGTGTCGACACATAACCAGAAGACTCAACACTTGAAGATAGTGTCGACACAAGGAGCTGTGTCGACACTTAGCAAAGAACAGAAAACTTGTAAAATATTCTAAGTATAAGTGTCGACACTAATGGGATATGTCGACACTCAGCTGAAGAATCAAGAATGAAGACTTGTGTCGACACCAAGAAGCAGTGTCGACACTTGACAGTTTCTACACATGAAGATGTGTCGACACAAAGGAGATGTGTCGACACTTAGAAGAATACTGAAAGAATGAAGTACAAGTGCTTGTGTCGACACTCAATTTCAGTGTCGACACATGCAGAAGAAACTGTGTCGAGACATACAAGGGAATGTGTCGACACCTTGTAGACTTGTGTCGACACTTACACAACATGTGTCGACACTTGGTCTATAAGTGTCGACACTTAAGAACAGAAAGTCTCGACACTAACTGACAGTTAGAGAATTTCAAGAAGTGACTGGTTGACATGACAACTGCCAATCCAGCCGGTCTACAGCAACTGTCAGCAAAGTCAAAAGACTGTTATAAACCGGATCAGCCGGTTACCATGAAGGAAGCCTATAAATAGGCACCCACAGTCTACAGAAAAGAAGTGATAATAATTAAGAAGTTCACAAACATTACATGGTGTGATTGAAGTAGTTGATCAGACTAAATCAAGAAGTAATACACAGAAGATCAACACAAGAAGATCAGGCAGTCCAACTGCAGATCTAAGTAGTTGGAGAGAGAGAGCTCCAACCAAGGATTCAGTCTTTGGAACTAAGGCTGAGAAGAAGAATTCAGAGTCATCTGGATTTCAAGAAGCAGAGATCAAGGATCAACTGCAGAAGATTCAGACTAATTCAGTTCTACTCAAGAAGCTTTGAAGAAAGCTAAGTCAGTTTGGATCAAGCTGAGTTCTTCCAAGAACTCTCCAAGAAACTCTCAACTCCTCTCATTCCTTCTGAGTTGTAGAGTTAGAATTTGTAATTTCTATTATATCTTGTAAGATCCATTGGATCTGAGTGATTGTAAGCCTATTTATAAAGGCTGAGGGTAGGGCTTGGTGCCTGAGTGTAGGAGTTGAAGAACTCTGAGTGTAGGCCTTTGATTGGCTGAGTGTAGGCCTGGGTGGCTGAGTGTAGGCCTTTTGGCTGAGTGTAAGGCTTTGGGCCTGAGGTAGGAACCTTGTTGGGTTCTGAGCTAGTGGAGAAGTTTGGCCGAATCTAGTACACAGCTAGATAGGCGAAGAGGGAAAGTGGATGTACCCAAAGATTGGGGAACCACTATAAAATTAGTGTGTCTGCTGTGCTGTGCTGTGTTGTGGCTTCTCTATGTGATTTCTGAAATTGCTGTTAACTGTAATAATCTGTGATAAACTGTTGTGCTGTCAAACAAAAGTTAAAAAGGTTTAGGTCACCTATTCACCCCCCCCCCCTCTAGGTGTTTAGGTACCATATCTTTCAAGTGGTATCAGAGGGAGGTTCCTCAAAATAAGGACTAACTGTCTGAGGAGATCCAGTTTGGCAGATTCAGTTAAGTCAGGATACAGGAAACAGTTTCAAGAAAATCAAGAACATGGGTTCTTCAGAGAATCATAAGGAGTTGGGTTCAATGAAACTACCTATATGCAGAAAAGAGATCTTTGGGATCTGGAAAGAGAGGGTTAGGCTGTTTATGGAAGCCTCTGACCCTAGAATATACATCACAGTCAAAGAAGGGCCATATGTGCCTATGAAGATTTCAGTTTTGGATGCAAATCAGAGGACTCCAAAGGATTTCTCTGAAATGACCAAGAATGAGATTGTCCTAGCAACTATGGACAAAAGGGCACAGAACATTATAGTCAGTGCAATTGATGATGCCACCTTCCAGAACCTTATTCACTGTAAAACTGCAAAAGAAATGTGGGATACCCTCATTGTCTACATGGAAGGTTCTGAAGAAGTAAGGCAAGATAGGAAGTCCTTGCTTAATCAAGAATATGAGAGTTTTAGGCAAGGAAGAGGAGATAGCATCACTGAATGCTATAAGAAATTTTATAGAATTGTAAATGAACTCATGTCATATGGAAGAGAGTTCACAAACTATGAGTTGAATGACAAATTCTTAAGGTCCCTAACCAAAGACTGGGACACCAAGATTTGTGCCATCAGAGAAATGGCAAAGTTGGGAGAAATTCCTCCTCCCACACTTTTTGGCAAGTTGTTATCCTATGAGATGCAATTGTCAGTAAGAAAAGAAGAAGAAAAGTCAACAAGGACTGAATACAGAGAAAAGACTGTTGCCTTTAAGTCAGATGTACCTAGAAAGAGCAGGACCAAGTCATCAACTCCTCCTCCTGAGGTAGTTGAATCAGAATCTGAAGAATCTGAAAGTACAAAATCTACAAGCAGTGAAAGTGATGAAGACTTTGCTGCATTCACCAGACATTTTCAGAAGTTCCTTAAGAAGAAACAGTGGAGGTCTAGACCTTCATCTTCCAAAGGGAAAGAGGTTCAGTATCTGGAAAAGAAGCCTTCAAAGAAGGACAAGAAAAGGACCAAGACAAGTAAGGCAACTGGATCCAAGATAATTTGTTACTGCTGCAATAGACAGGGCCATGTTATTGCAGACTGTCCTGAAAGAAGGAAGGAATCCAGTGACAAGAAGAAAACACACTTCAAAGGAAAGAAGGAGAAGTCCTTTGTTGCAAAGAATGAGAAGACTCTTTCAGATATGTCTTCTTCAGACACAGAGACAGATGCTGAAGCCTATATTGGGCTATTTGCTGAAGAAGAAGAAGAGTTCATGCAGATCATGGAATCTATCTATGAGCAAGAAGACTGTCAAAGCCAAGGACTGATGGCTTTGACTGAAAGTACCAAAAACCTGGAGCAACCAGGACCCAGTCAGGTACAAGGCTTAACTCAAAGTTCTGATTCCAGTTCAAGTTCAGAGTCAGAGTATTCTTCATCAAGTGATGAGAATATGTCTGAGTCTGAGGGAGATATTCATCAACTCCTAGATGAATATCAAGTACTGTTGCTAGCCTATAAGAAAAGCAAGACCCTAGCCAAAAATTTGGCCAAGGAAATTGCTGATCTCAAGACAGCTGCAATAGATTATGAGAAGAATTATGATCAAAAACTAAATGAAGTGGCCAGGCTGAAACACATTACTGTGATTCAGATGGGTACCATTACATTTAAGAATGATCAAATTAAGAAACTGGAGATTAATCTTCAGAAGGAGAAAGAGCTAGTAGCTAGCTTTTCAAAACCTAAATCAGTGCTACCCTTGATTGATGATTTTGTTCATCATAAAGGAAAGACTGGACTGGGATTTGTTAACCCAGTTTGGACTGTTCAGAATCAGTCCAAGTCCAAGGGCAAAGCCCCAACATTCACTAAGACAGCCAAGTCTGTACCTAAGCAAAGGTACAACAAATTTGAATGTTGGTGCTGTGGCAAAGTTGGCCACTTTGCTTTGGACTGTTGGCACAATGTTAGTGCCAAAGGTAGTAACAAGATACCTGGTGGAAAGCCAGCAGGTAGCTATGTCAATTTGCAAACTAACAATCACCAAGGACCCAAGTTTACTTTGGGTTCTAAGGTTCATTAATTTGTTTTGCAGAAGAATCCAAGTGACCATACCCCTACATGGTACTTGGATAGTGGATGTTCCAGACACATGACTGGAACTAGGGGACTACTGAAGGACTACATCCCTATCAAGAATGGTCCAAAGGTGACCTTTGGTGGTTCAGAAAAAGGAATCATCAAAGGGTTTGGTAACATATCTTCTAACTTAGTTACCATTACTCAAGTGGCTTATGTTAAAGGTTTGAAACATAACCTCATTAGTATAAGTCAATTAAGTGATGTAGGGTATGACATCTCATTTGTTAAAAATGGTTGTCATATCAAGAGGTCTAGTGATCAAAAGATCATTTTGACAGGTTATAGGAAGAGAAATGTCTATTGTTTAGACATTATGGTTGAGAACAATAGTTCTCCAGTTTGTCTTGTAGCTGATGAGACAGTCTCTCAATGTGTCAAGTGGCACAAGAGGCTTGCTCATCTAAATTACAAGACTATTGGCAAACTCTTTAGTAAAGAGTTAGTGAGGAATGGTCCTCAAGTTAAGTGTGTCAAAGATGGCATTTGCTCAGCTTGTCAAAAGGGCAAGCAGACTAAATCCACCTTTAGAAGCATTGACAACAAGGATGCTGTGAGATGTTTATATCTCTTGCATATGGATCTATTTGGTCCAATGCCAGTTCACAGCTTAGGTAGGAAGGTCTACACCTTTGTAGTTGTTGATGACTACTCAAGGTTTTCCTGGGTGTTCTTCTTAAAGCAGAAATCTGAAACACCTAGTGTCTTCCACAGTTTTGTTAAGCAAATTCAGAATGAATTGAACTGTACAGTGGTCAAAATTAGAAGTGACCATGGTACAGAGTTTCAATCTGAAAGCATGACAAAACTATGTGAAGACTATGGGATATTTCAAGAATTCTCTTCACCAAGAACACCTCAGCAAAATGGCATTGCTGAAAGGAAAAATAGAACCTTGATAGAAGCTGGTAGGACTCTATTAAGTGATTCTTCACTACCAGAATATTTCTGGGCTGAAGCAGTAAACACTGCATGCCATGTGATAAATAGAGCTACCATAACTAAAAGGTTAAACAAGACCCCCTATGAAGTAGTGAAAGGCAGGAAACCAAACCTATCCTATTTCAGGATTTTTGGTTGTAAATGCTTCATACTTAACAATGGGAAGACTTACTTAACTAAGTTTGCTGCCAAATCCCAAGAGGGAGTGTTTGTTGGGTACAGCAGTAATAGTAAGTCTTATAGAGTCTACAACTTGACTACACAAGTTGTAGAGGAGTCTGTGCATGTAGTTTTTGATGAGACACTTCTTATTAACAATGAGTTGTCTAGTAGTGTGTGCAGCCCCACAGGTCTTTCTAAGAAGATGGACAAGCTAACCATAGAAGATGTACCTGCTGCAAGACAGCAAGTAGAAGAAGATGGCTTATGTCCAGGGGGAGAACTACATGTACCAGGAGCTGAAGAAGTTCAAGGAACTCAGCATGATGAAGATGATGAAGAAGTACAACCAGAAGTAAGGATGCCTCCAGCCAACAGGCATCTAAGAGATCATCCAGTGGAGCTGATCATTGGAGATCCAAGACAAGGTGTTCAGACAAGGAGCAGAAATCAGAATGCTGCAATATATTCAAGTTTTCTGTCTCAGATAGAACCAAAGAAATTTGAAGAAGCTATACAAGATCCACAGTGGACTGAAGCTATGCAGGAAGAGCTAAACCAGTTCAAGAGGTGCAAGGTTTGGGACTTAGTTCCTAAGCCTAAAGATCACAATGTGATAGGAACAAAGTGGATCTACAGAAACAAGTTAGATGAACAAGGAGTCATCATTAAGAATAAGGCAAGATTGGTTGCAAAAGGATATAGGCAAGAAGAAGGTATTGATTTTGATCAAACCTTTGCTCCAGTAGCCAGACTGGAAGCCATAAGGATGTTCTTGGCCTATGCAACCTACCAAGGATTCAAAGTATACCAAATGGATGTGAAGTCAGCATTCCTTAATGGTAATTTAAAAGAAGAAGTATATGTGGAGCAACCTTCAGGTTTTGTTGATTCTACTTTTCCACATTATGTCTATAGACTTAGGAAAGCATTGTATGGGTTAAAGCAAGCTCCTAGAGCTTGGTATGAAACCCTATCTAGTTTCCTCATTGAGAACAAGTTCACAAGGGGGAAAATAGATAAGACTCTATTCCTTAGGGAATCTAGAGGCAAAGTAATACTTGTCCAAATATATGTAGATGACATTATATTTGGGTCTACTGAAAGTAGCCTTTGCAAAAAGTTTGCAAAGCTTATGCAGAGTCAATTTGAAATGAGTAGTATGGGAGAACTGAAGTTTTTCTTGGGTCTCCAAGTTAAACAGACTGAAAGTGGTCTTTCCATATGTCAGTCTAAGTTCACCCTAGAACTCATAAGGAAATATGGTATGGATTCCTCCAGTACCATGAAGACTCCTATGGGGTCAAGTATGTCTCTAAGCAAGGATGATGCAGGGAAACCTGTAGATGAAACCTTGTATAGAGGGATAGTTGGCTCCTTACTATACTTGACTGCAAGTAGGCCTGACATTATGTATGCTACATGTGTTTGTGCCAGGTATCAAGCCTGCCCCAAAGAGTCTCACTTGACTGCAGTCAAGAGAATCTTGAGATATCTAAAGGGCACACCTTATCTAGGCCTCTGGTACCCTAGGAATGGAGATTTTGATCTAACAGGCTATTCAGATGCAGACTTTGCAGGATGCAAGGAAGATAGAAAAAGCACAACTGGATCCTGTCAATTCCTAGGTGGAAGACTTATCTCATGGAGTAGTAAGAAGCAAACCAGTGTGGCCATCTCCACAGCTGAGTCAGAGTATATAGCTGCAGGAAGTTGCTGTGCTCAACTTCTATGGATTCAACATCAGCTAGAAGACTATGGATGTCAGGTAAGTAGAACTCCACTTTATTGTGATTCTACTAGTGCTATTTCCATAGCTAATAATCCTGTATCTCATAGTAGAACTAAACATATTGAGATAAAATATCACTTTCTTAGGGAGCATGTAGAAAGAAATGATATTGCACTTGAATATGTTAAAACAGATAATCAGATAGCTGATATGTTCACTAAGCCCTTAGATGAAGCTAAGTTTAATAAGTTCAAAATTGAACTAGGTATGATAAACTTAGACTAAGTATACAGAACAAAAATTGGCTAAGTAAAAAGGTGTCGACACATAGACAAGTCTATGTCGACACAGAATAGTAAGTGTCGACACTTCAGAAAATGGTGTCGACACATCTAGGAAGTTAGTGTCGACACTTCAGAATGTTAGTGTCGACACATGTCGAGTAGGTGTCGACACATCCACTAAGGTGTCGACACTTAAGTTTTACTCAGAATTTTTCTAAGTAAAGTCTCGACACATGTCGAGTATAGTGGTGTCGACACTTAACCAAGTGTCGACACATAAAATCTGTTAACTAAATTTGTGTCGACACATGAGTGTCGAGACATTATAGGTCAGTGTCGACACTTATTGACAGTGTCGACACATCATTAGAAATTCCTCCCGCCTGTTCGTCTTCAAACAGGAAAGGTATAAATAGGGTTCTGTCTTTGATTGTCGACACGCTTTCAAAGTTTCGAGACCTAAACTCTTGTGTCGACATTTCTCTCTTCTCAAGACTAAATCTTCAAACCCTAATGGCTCCCAAGCTGGAAGAGAACGTCAACGAGGGCTATGAGCTCGTGCGAGGCGCATTTGACGACAGCGATCAGGAATTCAAATCGGTGATTACCCTAGTCAGCGATTCAGGACTGGAATTCTTGGTTTCAGAACCAACGAAAATCTGGAAGAAAGAAGTAATTGAATTTCTTACTCAAGCAACTGTGGACGACTCTGGATTCAGAATCAAGTCCAGGGTGCATGGCACCAAAGTCAAACTATCCCCCAAGTCTTTGAGAAAGGTACTTCAGCTACCTAAGATTCAAGAAGAAGAGGAGGTAACTGCTTCTAAGACCAGGGAAGCTCTTACTTGGTGTGGACTGGATTCACAGATGAAGGTGGGATCAGTCTTCAATAGGAAGGGGATGAACAATCAAGGCAAGTTCTTGTCAGAAGTAGTGGGCAAGGTAATTCTGTGCAAACCAGGAGGGCATGACAGGGTGTCTGCCTCCATGTTTGAAGTAATGACCAGAATCATCTTCACTCTGAAGACAGATTGGTCAATGGTGGTTTTTGAGAAAGTGAAGGAAAGCCTGAAGAAGCCCAATCTGGGCAGGATTATAAGTCTCTACCTGGCTGGATCCATTCCAGAGGTAATGAGCACTGCTGCAGGAACAAAGATAAATCATATGAGGAGAATGGACTCCAGAATATTCTCAAGATGGGAAAGGGTGCTGGTGTCAAAGGACTTGGCCACCCCTGAGAAACAAACTTCTAAGACAGACTCTCCTCCCAGGAAGAAAAGGAAGACAGCTGCTGTGCCTCAAGAGTCCTCAAGCAGCTCAGGCAGTGAAGAACAGGTGGTCTTCACTCCTGAAAGTCCAGTAGATGTGACTGCAGCAAAGTCACCTGCTCCTCAGGAGCCAGCTGATATCCAGGGGGAGCCTCCAGCTGTAGAACATCCATCTACACTGGATAGTGAGCAGGCTACTCTCATCATTCAAGAGGTACTTGTTGATCTTAACACTTTGAATTTTTGTATAACAAATTCTGATTTGTCTGATGATCATCAGCAAAATCAGCCAGCAAACCCAGAACCAGATGTTGTTCTTCCAGACACATCTGTTGTGATACCTGATACAGTGGTTGAAGAACCAAGTACATCTCCTGCACAGTCTCCAGCAGAGTATACCATGGAAGATCTGTTTTTGAACTTAGATCAAGATGATTTTGATATGGAAAAGACTGCTGCTGATGCAGTGAAGGATGCTGTTGCTGAGGGGGAGACTTTGGATATACTAGAAGAGCCTATAAGGCTAGATTCTGAGCAGGCACAAGATGTGCATACTGAAAGAACATCCAGCCCTAAGGATAGGGTGGATATAGCAAGTACATCTGACTCTGAAGATGAGGAAGCTGAGCAAGCTAAGAAAAAGAAGTTCTTTGTATTCAAGAGGAGGAGCCAAAGCTATAAGAAGGCTCTACAAACAGTTGCTCAGCATTCACTAGTTCAACAAGCTCCATCCACTGATTATAGTGCTCTACTGCTTGCAATGCAAATCAAGATGGATGAACAAAGGAAAGCCTTAGAAACTTATGTTGATGAAGGGCACAAAGCACTACAATCTGATCTGGGCCAGGAAATCAAGTCTATAAGGTTTGAAATGAACCTTAATAAAACTGCAATGACTGATTGTTTTACCAAGGGTGCTAATGCTGTGGTCTATCTAGCTAAACATCAAGAAGAAATTAAAGAGAAAGTGGATGATATAGCAGTCAAGCAAGGCTATGTGCTGGAGAATCAGTTGAGGATGAATGATAACTTGACTGCATCTCACAATGCAATTGTCACTGAAATTAAGAATAAGTCAGATGAACCTTCCACTTCCTCAGCTGCTGCCAAAGCTGATTTTGATAAGATATTTCAAGCAGAGATTGCTGCTGTTAAAACTGCCATAAAAGATTCCCAGAAGGTCATATCAGAACAGCTTACAAAGCTTAGACCTTTCTTTAAAGAGGGCATAAGATATTTGGATAGCCAAATCCGATTTCAGAAAGATGATGTAAGGGATCATATGGCTCAAGAAGTCATAAAGGGGGAGAGAGTGTTAGTCAAGGCCAGTTCTGAGCATGCAAAATGGATTTCAAATTCTATAAGGGCTACACTTGGATATCCTCCCCTGTGTGATGACAATGAAGTAGGTGAATCTGGTATTCAAGGAACATTTCTTGGAGGTGAGCAACAAGCAGTGGCTGATGTAATCTATCCACCTCCAGACTTTGAAATGATTCATGCTGATGTAAGCACTATGTATAGTCCAACTGCTGGCAAGCCAAATGTTATTCTGGAAAAGGTTGTTCAACCTATCACAGCTGCTATGCAAGAGGCATTGGATAAAGAAGAAGAAACTAGGCTGTCAAAGAAGAAGTTTAGGGAAATTGCTGAGCAAAAGCCAGATTTTGAACAATGGAGCCCTACTTCTAGAAACATAATTCTTACAGCCTGGAAAGCAGCCAAGGATAATGCCCATGAGAGGAACAAGTGGTTCTCAGAGGCTGAATGGAGAAAGCATGAGATTAGACAAGAAGCCATTGTCCAACACAGAAGGAAGGCCAAGTTAGGAAAGCTACCTCCAACAGCTGTGGAGCCTAGCAAGTACTTTCCCAAGCCTTATCATTATTTTGAAAGGCAGAAGATCAAGGCAGATAAGCAAGATCTAAAAGGGAAGAAGACTGCTGAAGCTGAGCCTGCTGCTGCTGCTGCTGTGAAAGCTCAAGTTAAAGCTGGAAAAGGGATTGTCATCAAAGAACCTGATCAGCACTAGATTAGGAATTAACTTGTTGCTTATTGTAATTCTGTTAAGAGAAAAACATTGTAATACTTCATTGAAAATGTATAAGAAACAATTATTGGAACAGTATATGATAAATATAGTTTGAATGTTCTGAAATATGTGTGTTTCTTAATTGTTCTGCAATGTTTAATAAGTATACATGTGTGGTTTATTACATGTTCAAGTTTTCCCTGTTGTCATTTATATGTTTTACATCATTTTGTAATTTTTAATTATGAGTGGTGTATATCATTGACTAAGGGTTATGACTTCTCCAAATAGGGGGAGATTGTTGGGTACATTGGTCAAATGTACCTGATTTGAAGAAGCCTCACCTAACTCAATGATATACATCAGAATGTATTTGATGTTTGTTTGAGTTATTTGTGCAGGTTAGGTATACACTGGACTGAAGCTGAAAATTTCTAAGTCCATGTGTCGACACCCAGAGGCAAAGTGTCGACACTTGAGAAAGCTTGTGTCGACACCCAGACAAGCAGTGTCGACACTTGGAGTCATTGTGTCGACACCAGGGAAGAAGAGTCGACACCAGTCAGAAAGTGTCGACACTTGGAGCTGTGTCGACACTCAGTGTAGAAGGATGCAGAAAAGCTGTGTCGACACTTAGCAGAAGTGTCGACATCTTGAAGAGCTGAGTCAACACCAGACAGTGTCGACACTTGGAGTTGTGTCGACACTCAGCATAATTCTGCAGAGACTAAGTACAAGTGTCGACACTCAACACAATGTGTCGACACTCAATCTAAAGAGTCAACATATGAAGAATGTGTCGACACTCAGCATAATGTGTCGACACACACTCAAAGAAGTCAACACTTAAAGAATGTGTCGACACTCAGCACAATGTGTCGACACATAACCAGAAGACTCAACACTTGAAGATAGTGTCGACACAAGGAGCTGTGTCGACACTTAGCAAAGAACAGAAAACTTGTAAAATATTCTAAGTATAAGTGTCGACACTAATGGGATGTGTCGACACTCAGCTGAAGAATCAAGAATGAAGACTTGTGTCGACACCAAGAAGCAGTGTCGACACTTGACAGTTTCTACACATGAAGATGTGTCGACACAAAGGAGATGTGTCGACACTTAGAAGAATACTGAAAGAATGAAGTACAAGTGCTTGTGTCGACACTCAATTTCAGTGTCGACACATGCAGAAGAAACTGTGTCGAGACATACAAGGAATGTGTCGACACCTTGTAGACTTGTGTCGACACTTACACAACATGTGTCGACACTTGGTCTATAAGTGTCGACACTTAAGAACAGAAAGTCTCGACACTAACTGACAGTTAGAGAATTTCAAGAAGTGACTGGTTGACATGACAGCTGCCAATCCAGCCGGTCTACAGCAACTGTCAGCAAAGTCAAAAGACTGTTATAAACCGGATCAGCCGGTTACCATGAAGGAAGCCTATAAATAGGCACCCACAGTCTACAGAAAAGAAGTGATAATAATTAAGAAGTTCACAAACATTACATGGTGTGATTGAAGTAGTTGATCAGACTAAATCAAGAAGTGATACACAGAAGATCAACACAAGAAGATCAGGCAGTCCAACTGCAGATCTAAGTAGTTGGAGAGAGAGAGCTCCAACCAAGGATTCAGTCTTTGGAACTAAGGCTGAGAAGAAGAATTCAGAGTCATCTGGATTTCAAGAAGCAGAGATCAAGGATCAACTGCAGAAGATTCAGACTAATTCAGTTCTACTCAAGAAGCTTTGAAGAAAGCTAAGTCAGTTTGGATCAAGCTGAGTTCTTCCAAGAACTCTCCAAGAAACTCTCAACTCCTCTCATTCCTTCTGAGTTGTAGAGTTAGAATTTGTAATTTCTATTATATCTTGTAAGATCCATTGGATCTGAGTGATTGTAAGCCTATTTATAAAGGCTGAGGGTAGGGCTTGGTGCCTGAGTGTAGGAGTTGAAGAACTCTGAGTGTAGGCCTTTGATTGGCTGAGTGTAGGCCTGGGTGGCTGAGTGTAGGCCTTTTGGCTGAGTGTAAGGCTTTGGGCCTGAGGTAGGAACCTTGTTGGGTTCTGAGCTAGTGGAGAAGTTTGGCCGAATCTAGTACACAGCTAGATAGGCGAAGAGGGAAAGTGGATGTACCCAAAGATTGGGGAACCACTATAAAATTAGTGTGTCTGCTGTGCTGTGCTGTGTTGTGGCTTCTCTATGTGATTTCTGAAATTGCTGTTAACTGTAATAATCTGTGATAAACTGTTGTGCTGTCAAACAAAAGTTAAAAAGGTTTAGGTCACCTATTCACCCCCCCCCCCCTCTAGGTGTTTAGGTACCATATCTTTCAGATTTCAATCTAGTTTGTCTGATAAATACCTTTATCACCGCTCATTGTCAAATAAGATAATCATCATATGTGTATATGTGAATGATATATTGTTTATGATGTCAGATTTTGCTGTAGTGAGGGATATTAAATCCACTCTCGCAAAATAAATTGACATGAAAGACCTTGATCCTGTTGATACCCTGTTAGGTATGAAAGTTAAAGTGGACAAGGGTTTTGTTACTTGTTGGGGATGACCCCCATTTTATAGAAATCAGGTGTGCACATAACCGCACACCATGATTTCCATCTCAAAGAAAGTGAGATAATGGGATCAACTGCCCGTGCGATCACCGTGCCCAATCCTACACGTGCCTATCCCATTACACGAAATGGGCAAACTGTCGCGCGAGCCCCACCTCGCCGGTAGCGGGCGGGCGGCCCCTCCCAGAACGCCGCCCGCCCGCCCGCTCTCGCCACGACACGGCTAAGGGGGCGGCCACCCGGGCCGCCCCCTTCCTCGGCCGTCGGAGCGGCCGAGGGGGCGACCGCCCGGGACACCCCCTTCCCTGGACGCAGGCGAGGCCAAGATGGCGGCGGCCCCCTTCCCCGGCGCCGGCGCGGCCGCCCGAGCCGCCACCTTCCCCGGCCGCCGGTGCGGCCAAGGGGGCGGCCGCCCGCGCTGCCCCCTTCTTCGGTCGCCGGTGCGGCCAAGTGGGGCGACCGCCTGGGCAGCCACCTTTCTTGGCCGCCGGTGCGGCCAAGGGGGCGGCCACCCGGGTCGCCCCCTCCCTTGGATGTCGGTGCGCGGCCAAGGGGGTGGACGCACCGTCCTGGTTGTCGTCGGCGGTCCTCCCCTCGCCTGTGAACTTGGTGGCAAGTTCGCCGGCCGCCCACGTAGTTCCACAGCCGCCGTCCGATCGTCGTGGAACACTCCCATCCGTCCGATTTATGCATAACCACCCACTAACTGTCAGGTTAGTGGGAGGATTTAATTAATATTTTATATAATTTATTTAAGTGGTCTCCAAATAGTAAAATATAAGCATTTAAATTATACAAAAAAATAATTATGAAGGTGATTATGGTGTGCGGATAGCCGCATAACCACCATAACTACCACCAGGAGCCTATAAAAAGAATATCAGGCCTCCTCATTTCTCACCTTTTTTCTCCTCCGAGTCTTCTTCTTCATCAGGTCGGAGCTCTGTCGAATTCCTCCTACGAGCCGCACTCGAGCTACAAGCGAGTCGATTCAAAGTCACCTGACGAAGCCGAACCTCTCAAGTCTCAGTGGCCCCCGCAACCAAGAGTTCAGACGCTCCGCCCCTGTGTTCAGAAATTGGCAAGTTGCTATCGGAAAACCACCAGCGCGTAGCGCAATTTGTAACCACCCTCGGCGCGACGACCCGTCGTTCACCGCATGCTAAGTGTTCTCTCACCCAACACTGTAACGAGAGGTGGACTGTCACCCTTGACTTCACGAACAAGTTGTAACAACCTAAAGATAGTTGAATTTGACCGGCACAGATCCGGTCACGTGGTTTATTGCCCAGTTGAGGGGTTTTTTCATGTTAAAACTACTTATAAACAACCAACCTACTCTTTTGACTGTATGTGCGCTCGACTGTTTCGAGAGCTACGACGGTCCAAGTATACCGGTCTGATCGGGACATCGAGTTAGTCCCAATAGTTTGGCGCCGTCTGTGGAAAACGAGTTCCCAACATCTTTAGAAGATTGTACTCTCGGTACAACGGTACCCAAGATAGAAATTTTTACCCTACAGTCTCCAAGAAACAACTTCAATGACAAAGAGAAGTGCCCAGACAGCTGAAGCATCCGTCCCAGGAGGGCGCACTAAGCCAGCCCACACCCATTTACTTGTAGATGTGCCCCAGGAAGCAGAAACTGTTCTCGCCCCGACAACAACATTAGAGGGACGAGTTCGACAGATGGAGGAGCAGCAAACCGAGATGCTCACTCTCCTCAGGAATATGGGAGCGCCTCCCGCTCAGCCTCCTGCATCGGCCAATCCCCCGCCTCCACTAAGCCATGACCTACCAAGGGAAGCTCCACGAAGAGAAGAGTTAGAAGAATTCTCCTATGACGCTTGTTCCACTCACCCGGTCCTCAAAGCAGTCGGAACCGGTCATCACGACCAAATCTTGGAAGAAGAACCCCGCTTACCATCGCGCGAAAGATTCACTTGGGAAGGTATACGGGAGGTGATCGCCGATGAATGCACGCAGATTGGCCGATGACATATTCACCCCCGTCGACCAGTTCACCAAGGCTCCACACTTGCACCCCCGGTCTTGGCTCATCCGATCCCATATGGCTTTAAACTACCGAATATCGAAACCTTCGATGGGATAGACGACCCATTAGAACACGTCAACCACTTTACTTAGATCACGCGGATCTATAATGTGCCTGACCAGTTAATCTGTCAAGTCTTCACAGCCACTCTTAAAGGCAAAGCTCAGACCTGGTTCTACTCTCTAAGGGAGGGAAATATCACAAACTTTGCAGAATTAACAATACAATTCGCTGACCAGTTCATCGTCAACCGAAGAATTGTCTGAGACCCTTCACATATGTCAGGGATTCGACAAAACGAAGGAGAATCCTTGAAGGACTTTTTTTGTCGATTCATTGCAGAAGCCTGCCAGATCCCGGGGGTAGACCCTGAGCTCTTGAGGGGAATATTTCTTGGAGGACTTCGCCTCAGTGGTTTCTATTCAACTCTCTTGAGGGAAACCGTACCCAGTTATCCAGACCTCGTACATCGCGTAGAGGTGCAAATAGTAGCTGATGAGGCCATCGAAGCGCATCACCGACATTTTGATGGCTGACAGAAAAGGAAGAAGGGGCAGGAACGAGCCCCCATAAGGCAAGAAGGGCGACGCTAGAATGACCGCGTGAGTGATAACCGTCAACGGTACCCGCCAAGGAATGAGGGTCAGGATCCGCCTCAAGAATACACTTCACTAAATATAATCCGCACCAAGTGATGTATACAATACAAGACGATCCAACATTCCGACGACCAACGAAATCGATTCCAAACCCCAGAGCCATCCAAACAAACATTGTGAGTTTCATCGCACAACCAGTCACACCACTGAGGAGTGTTCCGGGCTGAAAAATGAAATCAAGTGCCTTTTCCGCCAAGGACTCCTCGGAAGATTTTTATAGGGATAAGCACAAGGCCAACAAGCACATCGTCCAGAAAGAAACTAGCAGAACGCACTGCAGGGGGCTCCTGGCGGCAGGCAAATAGTGGGTAACATTGAAACCATCGTCGGAGTGGGTAACATTGGAGTTTCATTAATGATTGAATACTCACATTCTCCTCTGATACTGCAAGCCAGCGCCCCGCCATCAGTGGCGGAACTAGGATTTGAAAACTCCCCGGGCACAATAAATTTTAACATATATTTTATTGAAAGTAGAAGAAGATAACAGAACATTAAAAAAACTTACAGATCAACAAGCGACTTTACGTTGACACATGCTCTGAAAACGTGAAATAATTTCTTTAGTTGTAATTGTATCTGCAGTGTCTTTTTCAATGTAAGTCATCAAACAATCATTCATCCATTCATATTCCATTCTGTTTCGTAGACGATTTTTTATTATCTTCATTGCAGAAAATGTTCTTTCAACACTAGCTGTTGCAACTGGTAAGAGGCAAGCAAACTTTAATAATCTGAAAACTTATTGGTAATTATCTTGCTTTTTAATTCCACTATTTTTTGAAGCAGTCCACTGATTCCCTTAATTTCTGAAAATATATCCGGTGATGCAGTTCGCATGTCATAAATGTATATGTCAAGTTGTCATTCAAGTAAATGCAACTCTATCAGAATAAAAATAAATGGATATAATTCAGCAAGATGAATTAGTTTTTGTTTATCATAAGCAGCAAATTGATCCTTTGAGTCAAGACCAGCAACACATAGCAATAATTTTGTGTTAACTTCATCGAAACGGTCATTTAGCTCATTTAACATCCAATCAAGCACTGCATTATATATTTCAATCCTGAAAAATATAAATTTGTAATTTCATGTGCGTTGCATCTTGATCTATCTGATTGAACGAACGTCTCATTCATAATTGGAACTTCTATGTCACGTTTACAGCAAAACATAAAGACTTCAACAATAAAGGATTCTCACTCAACTTCATTATTTCTCATCTGTAATAGTAGCAATTTTGACAACTTTACAAAATGCATTGTGTTGACAATATTTTGATTTTTTTTGCAATGCTTATGATAACTCGTTAGTTTTTGACAAAATACTTTTTATCAAATGAATCACAAATGCAAATTTAAAAGTCAAGATAACTTGTAACATTGCGCATGTCATATCTCTTTGGTTTTCATCTGCCTCATCAATTATAACAATCTCCAGTACATCAACAATCGATGAAAACATACAAATAAATTTTAAAACTGTCACATAATGTGAACCCCATCTAGTGTCTCCGGCACGTTTTAGATCTAAAGATTGATTCAACCCTTGACCACTTTCCAACTCCCCGCAACCAAGCTCTCTAGCAACCCAATCAACTTCCAATGCTCGAAGAGAATCACGTCGTTTACAAGAACCACCAACAACATTCAAAAGTGTTAATAAGTGTGAAAAGCTCAGCAATATCAGAATTTCCTTCTGCAACTGCTACTAGCACCAACTGTAGTTGATGTGCAAAACAATGAACATAAAGAGCACACATGTTTTCATTCAAAATCAAAGCTTTTTGCCCTCTGAACTCGTCTTTCATATTGTTAGCGTCATCATATCCTTGACTACGCAATTTAGATATACTAAGATCATATTGCATAAATAATAACTCAATGTCAGATTTTAAAGATAATGTAGTAGTGTTGGTACATGAACAAAAAACCAAGAAGACGCTCCACAATCTTACTGTAACAGCCCATTTTTCAGCAGGCTCAGTTTTGTGGTGACACAGCCTGGACACGGGCGTGTCCCAGGGCATGTCCTGCGTGCGTCGAGTGTCGAGAGGAACAGTCGACGAGTGGTCGACAAAATTTGGTCGACGATCGTCGAGTGCTTAGGACACGGCCTATGACACGGGCGTGTCACAGGGCGTGTCAACGCGGTCGACGAACTCAGCCCGACGACTTTGAGCTGGGAGCTGGGGCGTGTCTAGTGTCGTGTATGGGCACACGTCCTGGGACACGGGCGTGTCACAGGCCGTGTGAGTCTCGTGTGAGTTTGGGATTTTTTAGCCTGACAAACACGACCACAGACATGGGCGTGTCTGAAGGCGTGTCGGGTGACACGACCCATGACACGGGCGTGTCCCATGGGCGTGTCACTGGGTTGGATAAGTCGGTTGAGCACCACTTAGGGAACACGACCATGGACACGGGCGTGTCACAGGCCGTGTCAGGCAAAATTTAGGATTTTTGGTGAAATCGTGGCCATCCATCCCTTCAGCCTGGATCCAAGGGCTGAGAGGCCTCCCTGTCTTCTTAAGGCCGCGAATGGGTTGGGGAAACTAATTTGGCTTTTGACTTTCTCTTACTACATTTCTAGAGAGAAAAGGAGAGAGGAAGAAGGAGGAGGAGGAGAGGGGGCTGATCACCGGTGGTGCTGCGGTTAGCCGACGAGAGATCCGAGGCCGACGTTGCGGAGGAAAAGCTTTTGTAAGTCATTCGAGCTAGCTTGGAGCTCATGGCACCAAATAGGTCTTCAAGGGTAACGACTTTTCTTCCTAGTCATGTGAAGGCTTTCTTTTTGGCATATGTATATAATTCCCCCACCAAAAGATGGCTGTTTGTGGGAGTCTTTGGGTGATTCATGAAATCCCTTTTTGTTGGCATATAGATCCAGAATTGGAGTACGAAATAGACATACTGTGTGAAGCCCATCTGGACAGGTTGGTCTGGATTGGTGATGGTGCATACGGACCGGAGAAGACTCCGTGATAAACGCGTAGTTTAGGAGTCGACGGGTTGGACCTGTGAAAGGAAGTAGCAGGAAGTACTAAAGTGGTAGTCCAGGAAAATACCCGTATAATGCTTGTGCTGCTTGTGCTGTTGGGTTCTACCTGTGAAAGGAAGTAGCAGGAAATACTGGATTGCAATTCCAGGAAGTACCCTTTGTAAAGCTTAATGTTCATAGGGCGTCCACCTGTGAAGCGAGTAACATGAAGTACTGGCATGGTAGCCAAGAAAGACCCCGGACATTTGTGATATGGCAGTGTCGTACCTGTGAACGAGTAACAGGAAGTACTGGTGTGCCCAGGAAAGACCCGCTGACGTTGTGAGATGAATGGGTGTAAGAGAAATACCCAGGCTGAATGCCAAGAACAGGATTGGTGAGACCGACCCGTGCCTTTGATTAAGCCGCGAGTACGCCGTTCTCTATGAAGGCAAGGCGATTTGAGCAACGGGGGGTGGAGGATCCGACCTGCGTTATGTCCGTCCAACGTGGACCAGAAGGTGCGGTCTGTTGGAGTGCATAGCGGGAGTCTTAGGCCTGTGTGTCATGACACAATGGGGGGCTACGGGCCATCCCGGTGTTGTAAGACTGGAACTCCGACTGCACGCCATAGAGTAAATGCTCAAGAGAATTGTCAGTGGGTTGTGACCCTGAAACGGTGGTGTGCATGTGATTTGCCAGAACACCAAGAATGTGCCCTTAGTGCACGGACCGTTGGGCCGGGTGGCGAACGGTTGTGATGGCATGAGTGCGTGAAAGCACATTATATGAGATATATTGTCATGCTTGTGTTATGCTATGCCTGCAGGGAAGATTACCGCTGCCCCGAGGAAGGGGTAGAGTTGTTATAATTTGGTCAGCTAAACGCTGACCGTTGCTTCTGTTTGCCACCGTTGGGTGGATTGTCCCTGTACAGGTGCTGGAGAGCCAAGCGGGACGCATAAAGGTTGATGTCCCTGCTGCTGTTGCTGCTACTGCTAGCCCTCGAAGGCTATGTTGTGTTTTCTTTTATTGTGGTCGGCCTGCGCGCCAATGTTGAGGCCACTGTGTGAAAGCCATGTAAGGCCATAAGACCAACTTTTGTATGGTTATAAGATAAGACATTCCTATTATATATACAATGTGGAGTTGTATTGTCTATTGGACATTCAAGTGTGGAGTTCAAGGTTTAGCAAAGGCTTCCGCTAGAATGCAATGTGTTAGGTGCGCTGCGCTACTCTGGTATCATCCTGTAACCTTTCCGCCTATTTTGTGATATATGCTGTGGGGCCCCGGCCGGACCTTCTAGGATATACCATATAAACGGATGAGGTTGTTACATTTTTGGTATCAGCTGTCTTGTTCTTTTCCTCTCGAAGTCGTGGTCGACTTCTTTTGTGGGGTGGCGAGCACGTGGTTGTGCAAACCAAGTTATGCGATTGAACTCCTGAATGTCCATGATAGAAATGCAAATTTGTGTGTTTGAGGAACCTGCGTGTTCCTATTTTGTGTTGTTTGCTTGTGTAAGGCCGCTAATGTGTGTGTCTTGTCCACCTTTAGGTGACACTGAGTGGGGCTGGGTGTTGAATTCTGTGAAGTGAAAGTGGGTGAATGGAAGGCTTGGGAAACCTATCCGCGCGGACTACGCGGACTGGGTTGGCGGACTGCTAGGTCGGCAGGGATGTTGCAGGCGGTTTGCTCTGTGGCGGCCTGGGCGGTGTGTTCGCGCGGACTACGCGGACAGCAGCGGCGGTCTGACAGGCCAGTGTATGCTCAGCAGGCGGTTTACTCCCAGGAAGTAACCGGGCGGATAGGAATGTTATCCGCGGAGTCCGGCTTGAAGCGGACTGAAGAACTGGAGCTCGGCAGACCGGTTTGGCAGGTGCCTTGGTCTTGCTCTAGTGAAGCGGCAAGTGGAAGCCGCGGAGACCGCCGGTCAGCGCGGACAGGAACTGGAGGTCGCCCGGTATGGCGGGCTAGATCCAGTGTCCGCCAGTAAGTGCGGACTGGCCCTTGTGGCCAGCGGACTGGACTTGGTGGGAATTGAACCAAGTCCAGGTTGGCTCAGTCCGGGGAGATCGCGCAGTGGAGCGCGGGCTGGTTTCTCAGTCCGCCAAGCATAGTAGAAGTGCAGTTGCCTTGTTTGCTAGCTTGGGGAAATGCGGACTGGAGAATTGCTTGTGCAGGAGCGTGCGGACTGGAGCCGGAGTCCGCTGCGTCCGGTTTAGCCTTGTGACGAGGTAATGGACTCAGGAGTTGCGGACTGGAGTCTGCTGTTAGCGGACTGGATTAGCGTGTCCGCTAAGTCCGGAGATGCCTTGGCAATAAGGTAATGGACTTGGGATATGCGGACGGAAGTCGGGTGTCCGCTGAGTCCGGCAGGTGCCTTGATGGCGAGGCTGCGGGCTCGGGTTTTGCGGGCTGATGCCTTGTCCGCAGAATGGCAGACACGGCTGTTGTGGAGTCCGGCTGTGGTGGTCCTGGCTTGGTCTCTGGCGGCAAGGCGGACTGGATATTGGAGTCCGGCCTTGGAGAAGCTGGAGCGGACTGGCTATCTGCACAGGAGCGGCGAACTGGAAGGTGTGTCCGCGGGCTGAGCGGACACACTTGTTCTAGCTGCGGGTTGTGGCAGTGATCCTATCGGCTAGGGCGGTGACCATACTCATCGTCGTGCCTATATATAGGACTCATGTCACATCAGGAAATAAGGAACCTAGACCGAAGTAAGTGAACAGTATTTGAGCTCGCGTAAGTTGCTGCGGTCTGGACTTTGTGTCCGCGCGGATAGAGAGTTGACCCGGTTGTACTGTGCAGGTTGTGCGGATAGCGCTGGAAAGCCGGGACTTGGCTCTGATTGCGGTCAGGGACAGTGCGGACTCTGCGGTTAAGCAACAGGCGGTAAACAGCAGGTCGCAGATAGCGACCAGGCGGTCTTCTCTTTGGCGACTTGGTTCGGGGTTCAGGAAGTCGCCTGCTTCAGGCGGACTGTTCCATTCGGTGACGCAGCTTGTGCGGTCTGGCGGCGTGCAGACCGGCGGTGAAGAGCTAAGCATTGGAGTAAGGGTGAGTCCGCGCGGCTTGGGTTGCGGTCTGGCGACCTGGCGGACTGAGCGGACTCCACAGCAGTAGGTCGGCGGCTTGTTGATTGAGTCCGCGCGGCTTGTTTTTTGTTCTTGTCTTTGTAACTGTCTCTGCTCTCCCGGTGTTGGGTTTTGGTGAAGCATGTCTCGCCATGTATGTCTCGCCTTGTAAAGAAGTTTGCTCTTGATCAATAAAGAAGCTTGTGCTGTATGTGTTGCTGGTTGTTACTGCTTTGTTGAGATAACCCCTGCTAACTCCACGATCCGGGAAAACTTTCAACATATAAGTGGGCGTATTCTCCTTCGGTTTGTTGAGTGTTCAACAGGGTATCCAAGGGGGCGTCTGCGGTTTGTTGAATTTTAACATGATATCAGAGCCAGGTTGTTGGAGTGGTCAAGCAGTGCTCAATGAAAGTAGTTGCTCGTCTGTAGAGGAAACCAGTGGTAGAACCATGGCAGTGGAGGATGCAAGTTGTCTTGGTATTGATCTTCTTACAGAGACGAACTGTGAACGGTGGAAGTCCTGTATGAAGAGCTTTCTTCTTGGCGAGGACCTTTGGGAGGTTGTATGCGGAGCAGGAAGACAAGAGGATACTGCTGGCAATGCTGAGGCGATGAGAGCTTGGAAGGAGGCAAATGCGAAAGCGGAGTCTATTCTCAGGCAGGTGATCTCATCGGAGCTCTTGGACCACATCAGTGGATGTCGGTCAGCTGCGGAGGTCTGGACTTCCCTTGATGGGTTGTTCAGGAAGGAGGTGAAGGTTGCTGCGGAAGATGGTCCCTCTACATCATATCAGGAAGAAAGGAGTTGTTCTCCTAGGCGCGATAGGAAGAGGAAGGAAGGACCAAGGTGCTATAAATGCAAGCAGCAAGGTCATCTTCGGAAGGAGTGCAAGGTTGTCTTGCTCTCGGCGAACGTAGCTCTGGTAGGGAGGAAGGAGAAGAACGTAGTTGGGATTTCAACTAGTTCTGGAGTTGATCGGAGGAATGCCAGTGATAGTGCTGCTATTTGGCATGAAAGACTGGGGCATGTAGGGATGGACAAGCTGAAAGCAATGGCGGAAAGAAGACTCGTAAGAGGCTTGCCTAGATTGTCATCCTATGGCGATGGTCGGGGGTGTGCGGGATGTCAGGAAAGTGGAGCCTATCGCTTCATGGTCGACAAAGCACAATCCAGATGTAATGCACCATTGGCGGTTGTCCATTGTGCTCTGGTAGGACCGACTGTCACGGCCAGTCTTGGAGGCAGCAGGTTCATGCTGATATTGGTTGATGACTATTCTGGGTATACTTGGGTATACTTCATGAAGAAGAAGTCCAGCATGGTACGCTTGTTTGTGGAGTTCAAGAAGCTTGTCGAAGGCCAGCTTGGCCGGAGGATCAAGGTGTTGAGGACAAGTTTCGGTGGTGAGTTTGCCCCAACCGAGTTCTCACGCTTTTGCAGGAAGCAAGGGATCCGGATGGAGCTTTCTTGTGGACATACTTCACAACAGGGTAGTATTGCAGCTCGGATGATCTGTTGGTTAACGGAGACCTGCAAGTGTTGGCTTCGGAGTAAAGGCGTTCTGAAGGCTCTTTGGGCGGAGGGAATAGCCTGTGCTGCTCATGTCATCAACCGGATGCCTCTTAGTCCGATCATAATGAAGACTCCTTATGAGCTAATGTTCGGAGTGAAGCCCTCAGTGAAGCACGTTCGGGTGTTTGGATCTACCTGCTATATACACACTCCGGGTGCTCTCAAAACAAAGCTAGTCTTTGTTGGGTATGATGAGCAAAGAAGAAGATGGAGGTGTATGGATCCTGCGACGAAGAAACTCATAGTGTCGAGTGACATTGTTTTTGATGAGTTGACGCCGTATTGGGGTAGCTCTTATGTGGAGCTAGAGATAAGCAGGTCAGATGGTGGGCTGAAGGAGGCTGCTGCTAAGGAAGTGGAGTTGCCTGAGTCACCAGGTGCTCCAGGTTGTTCTAGCTCCGGGGCAAAGGCGTCAGAGTCGGGAAGAAGGGGGAGCGATGCTCCAGGACCTTCTGGCTCGAAGGCGGTGGCTTCTGGTTCAGGAAGCAAGGGGAGCAATGTTCCAGGCTGTTCTTGCTCAAGAGGGGAGTCTTCTGGTTCAGGTAGCAGGGGGAGCGTTGCTCCAGATGCTTTTGGTTCCAGTAAGGAGGCGTCTTGTTCAGGGAGCAAAGGGAGCATTGTTCCGGGTTTGCCCGGGAACGGAGCTGGTTCAAAAGCAGCGGAGGTGGTTAGCCATGATCAGGTTCTTCGGAGATCGAAGAGGATCAGTAAGCCACCAGCTCGATATTGTGAAGGGAACACGGTGGACTTGGTCCCGTGTTTCCTTGTTAGCCCTCAGGTCGAGCAAGGTACTTCTGGCTGTGATGACCCCACTAGAATCAAGGAGGTGGTTGACACCAAGTCTGAAGAGGTGACTTCTCTCAGAGGCAATGAGGCTTGGGCTTCTGGGTCCAAGGAAGTTGATGATACTCCTGTGATGCATGAGTGGAGGTTGAAGCTGAAGAAGGCAGAGGGAAGCATGGCTCCTTTTGGGAGATGCTGGAGGGCTCCCTCATGGTCCATGATATGCGGGGCGAGGACTATGTCTTGGATATCTCTTCGTAGATGCTATCGGACGGACCAGGTGCAAGGTTACGGGAGCTGCTGGAGTTATTCACCACTTCTCACTTCAAGGGGGAGTGTTGAATTCTGTGAAGTGAAAGTGGGTGAATGGAAGGCTTGGGAAACCTATCCGCGCGGACTACGCGGACTGGGTTGGCGGACTGCTAGGTCGGCAGGGATGTTGCAGGCGGTTTGCTCTGTGGCGGCCTGGGCGGTCTGTTCGCGCGGACTACGCGGACAGCAGCGGCGGTCTGACAGGCCAGTGTATGCTCAGCAGGCGGTTTACTCCCAGGAAGTAACCGGGCGGATAGGAATGTTATCTGCGGAGTCCGGCTTGAAGCGGACTGAAGGAACTGGAGCTCGGCAGACCGGTTTGGCAGGTGCCTTGGTCTTGCTCTAGTGAAGCGGCAAGTGGAAGCTGCGGAGACCGCCGGTCAGCGCGGACAGGAACTGGAGGTCGCCCGGTATGGCGGGCTAGATCCAGTGTCCGCCAGTAAGTGCGTACTGGCCCTTGTGGCCAGCGGACTGGACTTGGTGGGAATTGAACCAAGTCCAGGTTGGCTCAGTCCGGGGAGATCGCGCAGTGGAGCGCGGGCTGGTTTCTCAGTCCGCCAAGCGTAGTAGAAGTGCAGTTGCCTTGTTTGCTAGCTTGGGGAAATGCGGACTGGAGAATTGCTTGTGCAGGAGCGTGCGGACTGGAGCCGGAGTCCGCTGCGTCCGGTTTAGCCTTGTGACGAGGTAATGGACTCAGGAGTTGCGGACTGGAGTCTGCTGTTAGCGGACTGGATTAGCGTGTCCGCTAAGTCCGGAGATGCCTTGGCAATAAGGTAATGGACTTGGGATATGCGGACGGAAGCCGGGTGTCCGCTGAGTCCGGCAGGTGCCTTGATGGCGAGGCTGCGGGCTCGGGTTTTACGGGCTGATGCCTTGTCCGCAGAATGGCAGACACGGCTGTTGTGGAGTCCGGCTGTGGTGGTCCTGGCTTGGTCTCTGGCGGCAAGGCGGACTGGATATTGGAGTCCGGCCTTGGAGAAGCTGGAGCGGACTGGCTATCTGCACAGGAGCGGCGAACTGGAAGGTGTGTCCGCGGGCTGAGCGGACACACTTGTTCTAGCTGCGGGTTGTGGCGGTGATCCTATCGGCTAGGGCGGTGACCATACTCATCGTCGTGCCTATATATAGGACCCATGTCACATCAGGAAATAAGGAACCTAGACCGAAGTAAGTGAACAGTATTTGAGCTCGCGTAAGTTGCTGCGGTCTGGACTTTGTGTCCGCGCGGATAGAGAGTTGACCCGGTTGTGCTGTGCAGGTTGTGCGGATAGCGCTGGAAAGCCAGGACTTGGCTCTGATTGCGGTCAGGGACAGTGCGGACTCTGCGGTTAAGCAACAGGCGGTAAACAGCAGGTCGCGGATAGCGACCAGGCGGTCTTCTCTTTGGCAACTTGGTTCGGGGTTCAGGAAGTCGCCTGCTTCAGGCGGACTGTTCCATTCGGTGACGCAGCTTGTGCGGTCTGGCGGCGTGCAGACCAGCGGTGAAGAGCTAAGCATTGGAGTAAGGGTGAGTCTGCGCGGCTTGGGTTGCGGTCTGGCGACCTGGCGGACTGAGCGGACTCCGCAGCAGTAGGTCGGCGGCTTGTTGATTGAGTCCGCGCGGCTTGTTTTTTGTTCTTGTCTTTGTAACTGTCTATGCTCTCCCGGTGTTGGGTTTTGGTGAAGCATGTCTCGCCATGTATGTCTCGCCTTGTAAAGAAGTTTGCTCTTGATCAATAAAGAAGCTTGTGCTGCATGTGTTGCTGGTTGTTACTGCTTTGTTGAGATAACCCCTGCTAACTCCACGATCCGGGAAAACTTTCAACATATAAGTGGGCGTATTCTCCTTCGGTTTGTTGAGTGTTCAACAGGGTATCCAAGGGGGCGTCTGCGGTTTGTTGAATTTTAACACTGGGCAGTCAGAGCCCCAGCATTCTGATGAAAGCACGACACCAGCCGCGGTGCCTACACCTCCACTGTCTGCGGAACATGTGTGTTTAGTTGCCGAGGCTTTGTTTGCCATGATCCAAGGATAGCCACTTAGGCAGGAACAACCGGCTGTGAGGCCAGAACAGGTGGCAGTAAGGCCTGAACCTGTAGTGGATGTGGCTCCTCGAGCGGCTGAGAAGCAGTTGACGCGGTTTATGAGTTTCCATCCGCCTACGTTTTCGGGAGCAGGAACTCCTACGCAGGCTGAGGATTGGCTATCGCGCGTCAAGCACATCATGACGGCGATTGGATCGGAGGAGCATCAGAAAGTCACGTTAGCTACCTTCCTGTTTGAAGGAGAAGCTAGATTGTGGTGGGATGAGATGAAGTTGCATCACTTGGCGGGTCGTCCCTTAACACAAATGTCCATAGAAGAATTCTCCCGACTCTTCCTAGCGAAGCACCTTCATGCGGCTCAACGGACAGCCATGGAAAATGAATTCCAACGGCTAACGCAAGGTGATGGCAGTGTTGACGCATATCTGCATGAGTTTACACACTTGGGGCGGTATGCGGGTTCTATTTTTGCGGATGAGCAAAGAAAGACAAATCAGTTCTATGAAGGACAGAGGGACGAGTTGAGGTTCCTGGTTTCTAGTTCTGTGGACCAAGGCTTCCAGGGGTTGGTCGACACTGTGAGCGCGCTGGAAAAAGATATGAAGAGGGTGCAGGGGAAGAGGGCTTTGGCTGTGACGCAACCGGAGTGGAAGATGCCCCGACCTGGGAAACCATTTTATAAGAAGAAATGGGGCAAGAAGTCTACTACAAGTGGACAAGCTCCTTCATCAGTTGCATCGGGAGAAACGTCGGGGGCTACCTCAAGGCTGGATACTCGTACATGCTTCAATTGTGGACGGGTGGGGCATATAGCTCGAGATTGTCGGGTTCCGCCAAAGAATGAAAAGAAGGCTGGAGCGTCGTATGCAGAGAAGAGCAAGGCAGTAGTGGACTCCTCTGCCTCGCAGGCGCAGCCCCAGGTCTACAATCTTGGTCTGCAGGAGGCCATCAAGCAGAGTCACGTCGTCACAGGTATGAGTTTAGTTTGGCATAGTATATTGCTTGTATGCTTTACTTCGTGCATATGTGTTTGCGGTTTGTGTGTGTGACATGATTGTCACAGGCTTTGTGATGATTTGGGACATGCTGGCGCGAGCACTGTTTAATATAGGTGCATAGCATTCTTTTTTGTCTAGCAAGTTTATAGCGCGGCTTGGGATACCTAGTCGTCCAACGACAGATAGCGTCAGAGTGGTGTTGCCGAATGTTTGTTGGATGCTTGCAGATCAAGCTTGCGATGTGGCGGTCCAAATAGGAAGTCGGGATTTCAGTTTAACTGCATCTGTTTTGCCGATATCGAAATTTGATGTGATATTTGGTATGGATTAGCTTGCGGATCAGCATGCCATGATTGATTGCAGTCCAAAGAGATCACGTTGGGCCAGAATACCGAACATGAGATAAAGTTCGCGGGTATGCGAGGAGTGGGCGGGACGTTGGTGTCTGCACTCCAAGTAGTCAACGCTGTTCGGAAGGGTGCGGAGTGTTACTTCGCACTGATTCATGTTGTTGAGCCTAAGGCCAGTGTGTGCGAGGTTCCGATTGTGGCGGAATTTACAGATGTGTTTCTCAAGGATCTCCCTGGGCTACCACCCCAGTGGGAGATTGACTTCACGATTGAGTTGGTGCTAGGTGCGAAACATGTGGCCCGCTCACCATATCGCGTCGCGCCAAAGGAGATGACCGAGTTGAATGTCCAACTACAAGAATTGATGGAGCAAGGTTATATACGCCCAAGCATGTCACCTTGGAGCGCGTCTGTGCTTTTTGTAAAGAAGAAAGATGGTGGGTTGCGGTTATGTATTGATTACCGTGAACTAAATAAGCTGACCGAGAAGAATAAATATCTGATACCCCGGATTGATGAGTTGTTCGATCAGCTGGTGTGCTCGACCGTCTATTCGAAGTTGGACCTGAAGTCTGGGTATTACCAGTTGAGAATTCGGGAAAGTGACATTCCCAAAACCGCATTTGGAACGCATTATGGGCACTATGAGTTCACAGTCATGCCATTTGGACTATGTAATGCGTCATCGGTGTTTATGGATTTGATGCACCGCACGTTCCGAGAGTACCTGGATCTATTTGTGATAGTGTTCATTGATGACATCCTGGTGTACTCGAAGTCGAAAGCTGAGCATGAGACTCACTTGCGGTTGGTGTTGAATACTTTGAGGCAAAATCAGCTCTATGCCAAGTTCTCGAAGTGCGAGTTTTGGTTATCGTCGGTGGCTTTCCTAGGCCATGTGGCCAGTGGAGCGGGCATTGTAGTGGATTCAGCAAAGATCAGGGCCATCGAGGAGTGGCTGGTATTGTCTTCAGTGGTCGAGGTCAGAAGTTTCCTTGGACTTGCGGGCTACTATCGAATATTTGTTGAGAATTTCTTGCGGATCGCTTTGTCGCTAACCATGCTGACGAGAAAAGTTCAGAAGTTCGTTTGGATGCCAGAGTGCGCACGAGCTTTTGAAGAGCTGAAGGTTCGGTTGACCATGGCGCCGGTGTTGTCTTCGCCAAGTGGGACCGATGGATTTGTTATTTATAGTGATGACTCATGGAGCGGCTTAGGCTGCGTTCTTCTGCAGAATGGAAAGGTAATTGCTTATGGCTCACGCCAGCTGAAGGTGCACGAACGAAATTATCCCGTCTATGACTTGGAACTAGCGGCGGTGATTTTTGCACTAAAGTTGTGGAGACACTATCTTTATGGAGTAAAGGTGGAGATCTATACAGATCACAAGAGCTTAAAGTACCTATTGGAGCAGAAGGACTTGAATATGCGACAACAAAGGTGGTTGGAGTTCCTTGGGGACTACACTTTCGAGATCCACTATACGCCCGGGAAGGGGAATGTTGTTTCGGATGCCTTGAGTCGGAGAGTTCCGGCTAGAGCGAATTGGTTGCAAAGGCATGATGAATGTCTTATCTAGGAGCTGGAAGCATTAGAGATATATTGTGTTGACAAAAATGCCACTGCCAAGGCATGTTTGAACTGGACGGAGGTGCAATGTGACCTTGCGGACCGAGTTCGACGGGCAACGAAGTTGGATGAAGATCTCTTACGCTATGTTAACGAGGGGCCAGAGGGCAAATTCTCCTGGAATGATGGTATTTTGTGAAAATAGGGTCGTTTGTGCGTCCCGAATGTGGGTAAATTGAGGGAAGAACTGATGTATGAAGCACATTATACAAAGTATTCCATTCACCCAGGGAGCACGAAGATGTTCAGTGATATGAAAAAGCTATTCTGGTGGCCAGGGCTAAAGAAAGATGTTGCCCTCAATGTGGCCAAATGCCAAACATGTGCGATGGTGAAGGCGGAATGCCAAAAGCCGGGTGGTTATTTGAAGTCGCTGCCGATCCCAGAGTGGAAATTTGATGATATTTTCATGGATTTTGTGCATGGGTTACCGAGATCGCAGCGAGGAAATGATTCCATTTGGGTGATTGTTGACCGGCTAACAAAAGTGACACATTTTCTCCCAAATAGGCGGGATGATTCGGTCGAAAGTTTGGCAAAATTATATGCTGACTAGATTGTACGGCTTCACGGTGTTCCTCGGAGCATCGTAAGCGATCGAGATGGGCGATTCACGTCAAATGACTGGAGGCTAGTTCACCGACTGTTGGGCACAAAATTGACTTTCAGTACGGCCTTTCATCCCCAAACGGATGGCCAAACTGAACGTACCAACAGAACTATGAAGGACATGCTCAGGATGTGCGCCCTTGACTTCAGAAAGAGATGGGAAGATCATCTCTTTATGGTGGAGTTTGCGTATAATAACAGCTACCATGCGAGCATTAGGATGACACCATATGAAGCTCTATATGGAAGGAAGTGTCGTACTCCCTTGGCTTGGGTAGAAGCGGGCGAAGCTCGAGTGTATAAACCTAATGAGGTTGATGAAGCAAACGCAACCATACAGACTATTCGAGAGAAGCTACTCATTGCTCAAAATCGACAAGCTAAGTACTACAATGCCGAGCACCGGAACGTGGAATTTGCGGTTGGCGATTGGGTCTACTTGAAGATCAAGCCCTTCAAAGGTGTCTCCAAGATTCGACGTTTGAAAAAGTTGAGTCCAAGATATTTGGGTCCATTTGAAGTGGTGGAGCGCGTCGGAGAAACGGCTTATCGGCTAGCTCTGTCGGCAGACTTGGGTGGATTACATGATGTGTTTCACATCTTGGTGCTTCGGAAGGCCGTTAAAGATCCAGCTCAAGTGATCGCGGATGATCGGGTTTCGGTGGAGTATGGGCTAACAACGAGAGTTAGACCCATTCAGATCGAAGATCTAGCCGAGAAATAGTTGCGAAACAAGATGGTCGGGATGGTTAAAGTCCGATGTGACAACTGCGGCCGTGAGGAGCTTACATGGGAGCGAGAGCAGACCATGCGAGCGGAGTTTCCTGAGCTGTTTTTATAACTGAGTGGAGAGTAAAAAATTTTATTGTAACATAAACGTTTCATGTTGTAAATAATTTTTGGTTGTTGGTTGCCTTCATGTATACAAATTTCGAGGACAAAATATCTGGCAGGAGGGGAGGGTTGTAACAGCCCATTTTTCAGCAGGCTCAGTTTTGGGGTGACACGGCCTGGGACACGGGCGTGTCCCAGGGCGTGTCCTGCGTGCGTCGAGTGTCGAGAGGAACAGTCGACGAGTTGTCGACAAAATTTGGTCGACGATCGTCGAGTGCTTAGGACACGACCTGTGACACGGGCGTATCACAGGGCGTGTCAACGCGGTCGACGAACTCAACCCGACGACTTTGAGCTGGGAGCTGGGGCGTGTCTAGTGCCGTGTATGGGCACACGGCCTGGGACACGGGCGTGTCACAGGCCGTGCGAGTCTCGGGTGAGTTTGGGATTTTTCAGCCTGACGAACACGGCCACAGACACGGGCATGTCTGAAGGCGTGTCGGGTGACACGGCCCATGACACGGGCGTGTCCCATGGGCGTGTCACTGGGTTGGATAAGTCGGTTGAGCACCGCTTAGGGAACACGGCCATGGACACGGGCGTGTCACAGGCCGTGTCAGGAAAAATTTATGATTTTTGGTGAAATCGTGGCCATCCATCCCCTTCAGCCTGGATCCAAGGGCTGAGAGGCCTCCCTGTCTTCTTAAGGCTGCGAATGGGTTGGGGAAACTCATTTGGATTTCGACTTTCTCTTACTATATTTCTAGAGAGAAAAAGAGAGAGGAAGGAGGAGGAGGAGAGGGGGCTGATCACCGGTGGTGCTGCGGTTAGCCGACGAGAGATCCGAGGTCGACGTTGCGGAGGAAAAGCTTTTGTGAGTCATTCGAGCTAGCTTGGAGCTCATGGCACAAAAGAGGTCTTCGAGGGTAACGACTTTTCTTCCTAGCCATGTGAAGGCTTTCTTTTTGGCATATGTATATGATTCCCCTACCAAAAGGTGGCTGCTTGTGGGAGTCTTTGAGTGATTCATGAAATCCCCTTTTGTTGGCATATAGATCCAGAATTAGAGTACGGAATAGGCATGCTATGTGAAGCCCATCTGGACAGGTTGGTCTGTATTGGTGATGGTGCATACGAACTGGAGAAGACTCCGTGATAAACGCGTAGTTTAGGAGTCGACGGGTTGGACCTGTGAACGGAAGTAGCAGGAAGTACTGGAGTGGTAGTCCAGGAAAATACCCGTATAATGCTTGTGCTGCTTGTGCTGTTGGGTTCTACCTGTGAAAGGAAGTAGCAGGAAATACTGGATTGGAATTTTAGGAAGTACCCTTTGTAAAGCTTAATGTTCATAGGGCGTCCACCTGTGAAGCGAGTAACAGGAAGTACTGACATGGTAGCCAGGAAAGACCCCTGACATTTGTGATATGGCGGCGTCGTACCTGTGAACGAGTAACAGGAAGTACTGGTGTGCCCAGGAAAGACCCGCTGACGTTGTGAGATGAATGGGTGTAAGGGAAATACCCAGGCTGAATGCCAAGAACAGGATTGGTGAGACCGACCCGTGCCTTTGATTAAGCCACGAGTACGCCGTACTCGGTGAAGGCAAGGCGATTTGAGCAATGGGGGGTGAAGGATCCGACCTGCGTTATGTCCGTCCAACGTGGACTAGAAGGTGCGGTCTGTTGGAGCGCATAGCGAGAGTCTTAGGCCTGCGTGCCATGACACAATGGGGGGCTACGGGCCATCCCGGTGTTGTAAGACTGGAACTCCAGCTGCACGCCGTGGAGTAAATGCTCAAGAGAATTGTCGTTGGGTTGTGACCCTGAAACGGTGGTGGGCATGTGATTTGCCAGAACACCAAGAATGTGCCCTGAGTGCACGGACCGTTGGGTCGGGTGGCAAACGGTTGTGGTGGCATGAGTGCGTGAAAGCATATTATATGAGATATATTGTCATGCTTGTGTTATGCTATGCCTGCAGGGAAGATTACCGCTGCCCCGAGGAAGGGGTAGGATTGTTATAATTTGGTCAGCTAAATACTGACCGTTGCTTCTGTTTGCCACCGTTGGGTGGATTGTCCCTGTGCAGGTGCTGGAGAGCCAAGCGGGACGCATAAAGGTTGATGTCCCTGCTGCTGTTGCTGTTGCTGCTAGCCCTCGAAGGCTATGTTGTGTTTTCTTTTATTGTGATCGGCCTGCGCGCCAATGTTGAGGCCACTGTGTGAAAGTCATGTAAGGCCATAAGACCAACTTTTGTATGTTTGTAAGATAAGACATTCCTATTATATATACAATGTGGAGTTGTATTGTCTATTGGACATTCAAGTGTGGAGTTCAAGGTTTAGCAAAGGCTTCCGCTAGAATGCAATGTGTTAGGTGCGCTGCGCTACTCTGATATCATCCCGTAACCTTTCCGCTTGTTTTGTGATATATGTTGTGGGGCCCCGGCCGGACCTTCTAGGATATACCATATGAACGGATGGGGTTGTTACACTTGCCACTGGATTTCGCATAGCATAACACAACAAACATCTGCTTCTTTGTAGAAACATCACGAGATTCATCCACTAAAACTGTAAAACAATCTTCTCCAATCTCACGAACGATTTTTTTTGTTGTCTCCGTTGCAATTGCTGAAACTATTTCTTTTTGAATCTTAGGCGATATAAGTTGGCAATTTTGAGTAGCATTTTGAAGCGCAACTGCCTTAATGCCATCATTATGCGAGACAAGGAAATTCATAAGCCAAAAAATTACCTCGAATGATAAACTCTTTACTCTCATCGAGAACCCGAAAGAACAATCCTTGTCGTAAAAGAAATCTAACGCAATCAATCGAAGCGCATAAATGAGCACGATAATCTATACTTTGTTGTTCTTCTTGTCTCGCAAAAGCAATCTCAATACCTTGTTTTTGATTCATCAAAGTCTCGCAAAGTTTTCTAAAAGCATTATGTGGAGTAGTGTAAGTTCCAACATGTTTTTCCAATACTGTTTTATCTTTCTAATCTCTGAATCTTCTAGTAGTAAAAGTAGGCTCACAAACTCTTTGTGAGAAAATATAACAGTAAAAGCAAAATGCTGCATCTTTTTTCTTACTATATTCTAACCAGCTTTTAAACTCATTAAACCAATTCCTATTAAACCGCCGAGCTTTCTTTCCGATTTCTGTTTGGAAAAATTTTCTAACTAAGGTTGACAAGGACCTTTCTGCAAATAATATCTCCGTACTCTCTTGAACATTTGCATCATAGAAATTTATAGGATGTCTTAAGCCTGGATCTGAAGGTAAATCTTCTATTTTAAACTCTTCTACGCGACTTCTTTTGCCAGTTAAAACTAACTCCTGAGAATCTATAGAACTTTGACATATTCCTTTTTTAGAAAAAAAATTTCTCCATTGCACTAACTAAACACACTGCATAAAATCAACGGGACATTCCCGTTAGCGCAACTAGGGCTAATCGTTATGCACATCACAAACATCACCGATCTGGGCTTACCGCCACGGGTAGGCTTCACACAATATGCCTAAATCCAGACTCGCACGTCGGATCACTAATGCATAAAAATATGTCGAGGACGGACACAATCGACCCGGAGTTTTGCAATGAACCGAGGGAAACACACACCACGTCCAATTGTAGGCGGGTGGCCCTCCTAAGCAATGTAAAAGCAGAAAACTACACCGGGGTCATAATCCCATGCCCTGACGGAGTATCTTCTCTCCACCGCGTAGTGGGAGAGGGACTCTTCGTGCAGCTCACACATCAAAATACATTGGGCTCGCAATCTCATACCCTGACAGAGTCCCCATACTCAGCCGAAATGCCATGAGGGGACTCTCATTGCACAAAAATAATTACAAACATTGAGAGGAAGAGATCGTTACCCTTGGTGCGTGTTTATCTCCGCGATTGCGCAACCAACTCTCCACCGCCTATAACTCTGTAAGGAGGAGGAATCCCACTGGGCACCAACACTCCTACCAAGCACTACTCTTCACCATCCAGTTACCTGCTCAAACAGGAAGCCCAAACAAATCACAATTAGTGAAAGGAATGACATAAAGTAATAACATTATAACAATAACCACAAAAATGGGTAGCCAGGAATCATAGGAACCCGGCATGATAGAAACAACAGTACAATATTAATAAATCAGTAATAAGAAAAAGCAAAACATATAAAACACTGAACATATAGAGCAAGAAAAAAACACAAAACATTCATAATGAGGAGGAAAATGTTATACCCGAGATGAAGATGGCGAGAAAAAAATGAAGAGGGATGTAATGAACTCTTTCCCACCGGGACCTTAGCCTGAAACAAAAAATACATAAAAAACTGAGAACAGAGGAGAAGAAATACCAAGATCTGTACAAAAAAACTGAGATGAGGAGGAAGATGAAGAGGAGAGGAAAAAAAATTGGGCGAAGGAGCCAAGGTGGCGTCGCGGTAACTCACTGCTCACGAGGTTCGGTCGACGTGCTTCTTCCGTGAAAACCTAACAACGGGGAGGTGAAGAAATACACAGATCTGTAAAAAAAATGATATGAGGAGGAAGATTAAGAGGAGATGAAGAAGATTGGGTGAAGGAGGATGATAAAGAGGAGATAAAGAATCGTGCTAGCGTGCAGCGTGCAGCAGCGTCGAAGAGGGAAATGCCCTAGCACCCGGCGGAAGCGTGCAACGTCATCGTCTCGTCGAAGAGGGAAACAAAAATCACGAATGCCCAAAGACCCGGCGCCTGGCGGATTTTTTTACGATTTACGGTCAGGCACATGCCCGACTGTGCCTTAAGCTAGGTCCGCCCCTGCCCGCCATCATCAGGGTCTGCCTCCCTTGCGGTTGTGCCGTCAGATTGAATATTTACATGCACCGCCACCTGAATTGAACATTCACATTCTCCAGCAATACTCTATTGGCTAGGTTCGGCCTCGCAACCGGATAGAATCCTTACATTCACCGACCTTTGGATTGAGTTAAGACACCCTCTGATGCCACGATGAGCTTGCACACCACGAGTAAAACAGCGCTTAGACAAAAAGATGAAAATGAACACTATCATCACTGCAACATACAAGTACATATGCAAAGGCGTCAAGCAAGAACCGTCAAACAATAAAGACAACATACAAAGATACCCGGCCAACTAAAAAAACAAAAGATGCAAACACACACTAATACGAAGAAATAACGCCGCCGCACATCGGCCGCGTCAACATCAGAGCTCTCGTTGCCAGAAATATCATCAAATCTAAGGCCAGATACGTCGCATCTCAAGCTCCTGCCAACAAGATGAAAAGCCTTTGAGACTCCACGCCTGAGGGTCAACTCTCAAACGTCTTCCATCTGAGGCTCCACCTCCTTGCTCCAGATCTCATCGCGAACTTCCTCGCTGATCAAGCACCAATCCCGCATGTAATCCAAAGACTTCATGTACTCCGCAAGACCAATAGCCTTTAACTCTAACACACGACATCCAAAGATAACGCCTCCTCTTGGGCTTTCGCCCCAAAAAGCTGTCTCCAAACGAGAAGTCTCCTCTTGAGCACGCTTTAACATCTGTGCAGTCCTTTTCACCAGTGATTTCTCCACCTCTAGAGAGGCCCGAGTCTCCTCCAATTCTGCCTTCAGCTCCGATCCAATCCTGCGAAATCGAGAAACGTCCCGGTCATGATCATCCGTCAGGGTAACAAGAGAATCCGACATAGCTTGAAACTTCTCCTAGAGGGCCAGATACACGTCCTTCAAACTCACATAATGATCATTCCAGGTAACGACAATCTGAACCTGAGCCTCAACCTGCAAAAGAAAAAGATGGAGAGAAGTCAGCACAATACAACAATAAAGAAGAGCAAAAAAAAGATCAAGCTCACTTACCACTCCATTCATCGGCTTCAAAGAAGAAGATAGCCTCAGAGCCGCTGACTTCGTAGGGAAAGACTGGGGGGTAGATGAGCCACACACATGTATCTCGGAAGGCGAACCACCATAGCCGCTAGAAGGAGAATCGATGCCCAGAGAAGACGAGCAAGGCACCGCACTACCGTTATCTCGAGAAACTACAATGTCCTTCCGCTTCCGATTTCAAACCAAATACGCCTCAGTAGTCCACCCAAAGTTTGAAGAAATACCACACCGCAACAAGCCCTTCTCTTCCACAAATGAAGAAATGCCGATCAAACGATTCACCAACTCCCGAGGCTCTGAAAATCCAAGCACTGGAGAAAACTCCCGCTCTCTCCCCTTCTGACGATGGCAAAGATCAGACAGTGCGTCCCACAGCTCTGGCAAGCCCCAAGAATTCCTGACATAACCAAACAAAGTATTTTCGTGGCAACAGTCTATCTAAATATCAAAATCAAACCAACACTTGTTACTGTGAATCTCTACGCCGCTCACCACCATCCGAACGAACATCACACCAATCTCGGAAGCAGTCCAGAGAAAATTTCTCGCCATGTTCACGAAAGAAGACAACCAACCCCATGAGACATACTACCCCAAGGGAGTAAACTGGGAAATCAGCATGCCACAGAACTTTAGAATCTCAACCACTTCCTTACATGGAGGGAACTGGAACCCAACCTCAAGGTAGTCTCACATATCGTCAACCAACAACGAGGAGGATTTTGAACCCTCTCCTTAGCACGCGATATGTTCACTTCAAGGTTGGCAGGTAGGTCGAACCTCCTTCTCCAAATTACTACCCAGTCCTCGTTAAGAGAGGAGCAAAGACGCATCGGCCTCGCGGTACACTTCAAGCCCTATCGCAAAAATCAAATCAGACAAAGAAGTCCGATCAAAGATCATCCACCCTCGTCACGCACAAAAGGCGCGTCATCTGATAAGAGCCAAAAATATCTGTAACATGCCCGAGCAAGCATACGCCCATACACGCGCATACCAGGGCAATAACCCCCCCCCCCCCCCCCCCCCCCCCCCCCCCCCCCCCCCCGCGCCCGCGTATGGCCACCGTGAGCGCAAGCCCGCGCACACACAAACACACACCAAACACGCGTACCTAGGCGCGCACGACTATGTGCGTGCAACCAGGTCCGCGTGCGGCCAGGCCGGGCACGCGCCCGCGGGCACACCAAGGCACGTGCACACGCGCGGGCTCGCGCGCGGTCTGGCACGCGCCCGCACACCCGACCAGGTGCGCGCGGGGGCGCGTGCCCGCACGCGCGCCCATGCAGGTGCACCCACGCGCACCCTCACAGGTGCGCCCGCACGCTATCGTGAAGGCATCCGCGCGCGCATGCTCGCTGATACGCCCGAAATAGGTGTGCGTATTACACGCAAGTGCACGTGCCGGTTCAAGTAATAAAGAGTGAATAAAGATCGTTCTGACGGAGAGGTGTTAGATTTAGTGCTTGCAAATACTAGTTATGCATTTTCTCTAAATCTAAGTAAATTAAGAATGATGATGTTATAATTATTGAAAACTATAAATAAAAATGATTAATTAAAAGTAAACTACAATTACTTGAGGGAATACTTTTTATCAATTGGAAAACTAATCTTGTATCATGATTTCCTATGCATATCATGATGAAATTAAAAAGGTGACTTCATAAGTATGTGTGGTGAAACGTCGTACAACGATTTTAGAGTAGAAGTTCCGTATCTCTCGATATCGGAAATCCCTAGTCTCTATTTCCCCTTAGATGAAACAAGTACCGCATAAAGATCGAAAACCAAAGTTGCTAACATTAAGAGGAAATATCTTTCTCCCTTCAAATATTATACCAAATTTAAGACGCACTTGCGCAACTCCTCTCTTGATTTATGAAGCGCAGTAGAAAAGCGAAACCTTGACCAAAAGCTTCAAAATAAAGATCTTAAATTCGATAAAGAGCATTCACCAAACAATCATGAAGGAAAATTATAAAAACATCATCAAACAAGTCATATACTCTCACAATAGAAGATTAAAAAAAATAGTTCATGGCGACGGAGGAAACACACAAAGCATTTGGAGAGATCTTACAATACATGATGAAATTGACAAATAAATGTTGTAGTATTCTCCTTTCGACGTCCCTCGCTCGATCAACCCGGAGATCCATTGTCTTCCTTGCTTCGGCCTCCCCTTGAACAGAGGATTTTTGAAAACCCTAGATGAAGAACTCCCTCTCTCCTCAAGATGATGAAATCTCCAACTCCTGAATAATCCTCCATAAAAAACGTCCAACCCTTTCCCCAAAGGATGCCTCTTTCCAAAATTGCAAATGTCGCAATTTTTGAATTTTGAAATTTGAAATTCGTCCAGACGTTGCAACCTTTTTTTCAGAGGTTGCAACCTTTTTTCCAGCAAATGATATTTTGGCAGATTTTGATTCTTCAAGCAGTTTTCTTCGACATTTCTTGCTCTAATACATAGAAAAATGACCAGATTAGGAACAAATCAAATAAATATGAATTTACTTTTATTTATAATCCATTTAAACTCATTTTAAGCACTTAAAATGTATATTAAGTCTAAAAATTGAGTTAGATAACTTATTTGTGAGAAGTTATCTTACATCTACACTTAAACCTTTGCTAGTCCCTAGCAAGGACAATTCTAATCCTTGAAATTGAGTGAGAGGAAATAATCATAATACAAACTCACAAGATCCATCTTCTCAAACATAATTAAAGAAAGCTTACTCAAAAGTTTCGAATTTAAACAAATGAGAACTTTGTCAAATATTAATGGTTCAAAATAATCAAATATTTATTAGCTTGATCAAAGATAAACCTCAATTAAACTTTCTAGTGTGGCGTGTTGTAACGTCCCCGCGCCCCAACGTGTACTCTAATTTCCACCTGGTCCGGTTCCGGTTACTGGGCTGCAGCCCAAGCACCCCAACCCCTCTCCCTCCACAGGCGGGTTGTTGGTGGCCACAGCCTCCCTTTGATGAGGTAAACTCGATAGTCAAGCCCGCACTACGGGGACTTCCCAGGAGGTCACCCATCCCAGTACTACTCCAGCCCGAGCACGCTTAACTATGGAGTTCTTTCAACTCTCATCACCAATTGAGCTGTAGCTCAATTGGTGATGAGAGTTGAAAGAACTCCATAGTTAAGCGTGCTCGGGCTGGAGTAGTACTGGGATGGGTGACCTCCTGGGAAGTCCCCGTAGTGCGGGCTTGACTATCGAGTTTACCTCATCAAAGGGAGGCTGTGGCCACCAACAACCCGCCTGTGGAGGGAGAGGGGTTGGGGTGCTTGGGCTGCAGCCCGGTAGCATCGCCTAGAGCGGAGCCGTGACGCTGTCACGTTGGATCGGCTAGGGGAGTTACACGTGTGCTATCCTTTAAAATCATTTTTTCCCATAAAATTTTCCATCGAACCTCCTTAGTAACTAAAAAAAGAATAAAATGAAACCAAGTCTTTGACTTAACCTCCACTAGAATTGGTAATTTAATTTGAAAATAAATCATGAGGACTTGCGGTGAAAATGATTTTGGCTTGGTTAGGAATAAATTGCGATAGTAGAAGATATTTCCCTAATTAATATTCTTAATAACTCTCCAAACTATGAGATTTATTTTTTTATTAACACAATTTTAGTCCATAGTTGGGATCATTCCAAGTAGGTGTACACACACTTAGGTCACATATCACTATGACATTTTTTTTTATATTATATACTTTTTTGTTCATCATAGTTGAGATCATTCCAAGTATGAATATGCATACCTGGGTCGCATATCACTATGACACATTCTCTTTTTTTAATCCTTTTTTATAAAGTCATAGTAGGGATCGTTCTGAGTAGGTGTACACACACTCGGGCAACATATCACTGTGACTCATACTTTTTTTTAACAATCACCGATAGTTGAAGAACTTACTAAGAAATAACTATTAGAAATATAAGGAAATGATACGTGAAAATTCAAAGTTCAAGCTCAAAGGCCAGTGGATGATCAAATATCGGTAGTGAGACACGAATTGATCAAATGTAAGTCCTAATCATTCTTACAAATCAAATAGACATTTCAACGCTTTGGTTTACATCTCTAACTCAGTTCATGCTAACCCTTCCATCATTACTTTTAGAAGTTAGTGAAGATCAATTTTTAGGAAGAAAATTCTTTTAAAGAATATTGTGGATACAAAAATAGTTAAAAGAGTCTTTACCCATTCACTAACTTCAAATCGAAAATATGAACCATTAAAAATGACCAACCTACAAATACTAATCATCAAATAGAATTGAATAACTTATTCTTTAATTATGTCAAGAAGTAGGATCAACCATTATTGTTACAAAAGTTCACTCATCACCCAATTAGTGAGGGTTATACCACCCCCACCTCCACACTTTTTGTCTTTGCTAGTCCCTAGCAAAGTGATTTCAGTACCCAAGAAATTTTGTTTTAAAAATATTTTTTTACTAATCAACACATAAAGAAAATGACAAAATGAGTCTTGAAATTTAAATACTTCCCTGAAGATTGGACTGTCTGCATGGTTGTCTATTACTTTCTCGATGATGTACCACATTTACTCTAATATAGAATGTCCATCAGCAATCCTAGACATGTGTCATAGCCTGTAAAACTCAAATCTTGGACATATACAAAGGTTAAAATACGAAAAGGAGTTTTGTCAAATTTTACGTGTATCAACAAAAATCATCACAAGTAACACGAGCATATCAGGATCATGTAAGGTAAGACACTTTCATTTTTTTCATCATAATAATATCCCAAAGTATTCAGTTTTCATCATTGTAGAAATCATCAAATAAACAACACAACTCATAACATCATGCTACAACATAACATAACACAATAAGCGTACTAGAAAAACAATTTTATTTTTTTAGATTAGCTTGAAGGTAAGCAAAATAAGAGTGTCTTGCAATAATCAACATCCAAAACATCAACATGTCATAAAAACATATCACAAAGTACAATAAAAATAATACACCTCAATAAATTATGTTCAATTATCATCATATAATAAGTCATAAAGGCTCACTATCACAACGAGGCAACGTTTTAATTTTAATTTATTAAATGTATTAAACAACCATAGAAGATCGAAATTTCATTCAAAGTAATAATCATACGGGGCAAGATAATCATGAGATGAAACCATGAGCGAGCAGTGTAATACCATGATAAAAGGAATAATCAAGAAGTTCTCGAGCATCGTGACAGACTATCACCATATATAACAAACCACAAAATATAATGTCCAAAAATATAAAACTATCACCACCAGATAATCCACTCATAACACATATAACGAATACAAAATAGAACTGAAAATAAGATAATAATATTCGTCGTTGCTCTCACGAAGCCCGTCGCACTACGCCACTCTGATTTTTGCCGAGAGCACTCCACCCCTCACGATTTGGGAAAGGATTGGGATTTAGACAAGTAGGCTGAACCAGACCGCTAATCCGAATGATTAAGAGAAGAAATTAAAATTGAATCGGTAATTAGAAGGTTTAATATCACACAAAGATGGTTTGAGAACATAATTACGTGCGCCGGTTCAGTTAAACCTGCCTACCAAAGCTTTGTAGTGCAGTTCTTTAGGAAGGAGCAGAAAAAAAAATTGGAAAAAAAATCAGCAAAAAAGGTTGCAACCTTTTTTTTGAGGTTGCAACATCCAAACTTCTGCTAGCACTATGCGGCATGGAGAAAAAACAGCAACTTAAAGGTTGCAACCTCCTTTTTTGAGGTTGCAACAACCAAACTTCATTTAAAAAGAAAAATATCCTCCTCACATTAGGCTTCCTCCGATCAAAACTAATAGAAAACACTAAATAAAAAATTTAATTTTGCTCATTTTTTAGATTATTATTAAAATAGATAAATATAAAATAAATGATGGGTTGTCTTCCATCTAGCGCCTAATTTACCGTAAGAATACAAAAATGGATAGGAAAATTAAAACATAATATACAATATATGAAAGATAACTACTGTATTTATTGTCTCCCCAGCATGACTTATTCAGAAATTTTAAAATTCTAAATTATTGGACGGTGAAAAGAAAAATGAACAGATAACTGTTCTAATATTCGGGTCGGTAGCGGGTACCAATGCGACGATAGGACAACCATCCCTTTACCTAAATAATAATACATGTTCATCGCAGGTAGAGAGAATAAAAAATAAGAAGAGGAGGAATGCTCCTCACTTACCTCACCAAAATACGTATCCTTGCCCAATAAGGTATATTCATCAACAGGAAGGCTGCAAGGAGGGAAAAGAATGAAAGAGACTTCAACTATGAGGGAGGACTCAACCTCCTCACATAAGGGGATACTCATCTCATCAACTTGAGGAAATTGCACAATAACCTCCTGAAGCATTTGTGACACATCAACTTGCTTGAGCTCAGATAATGAAAGAAGATTAGGAAATAAAATAGAAGAAAGACATAAGTGATTTCTAATCATATGAGTGATCCCGGTTTCACTCCCAGCAAATTCTATGAATTGATCGATGTCAGTATCGTAAACATCATAACAAGGGGGACCTGAGAACTCAGGGTCCTCGGTGGTGAGTTGGACCTCCTGTTCCAATGAAGAAGTGCAAACCTCCTCTTCAGAAAGGATATCAACTTCATCCCATGTTGGCGCGTCATCGTATTCTAAAGAATCATTCCCCTAATCGGAGATAACAATATCTTCATCCCACTTTGGCGCAGCCTTAGATTTTAGATCATCACCCTGCGAAATATCTTCGACGGAATCGACAAAAATATGTGTAGAAAAGTTTTGCAAAGAAAATGGAGCAACACTATTAGTATCTAATTTAGAATATGTATGCTTGGGTTCTTTTGCTGATGGATCAGGACTAGGTGATGAATGTGGATGGGGACGTGATGCATCATTATCAATATACGGGCCCATAATTATAAGGGGCTTATCCTCAATAGTTCTACGCAAAAATTGTGGTACTGTAACAATAGATATGGTCTCGATGTCTGATTCGTAATTTTTCTCCCTCTCTCTTTTATAAGCGACACAATCCTTCAAAATGTGGTCCATACTATGACAAAATAAACACTCCCTAACATTACTACTCGATAACCAAGGAGTCGAGTCATAGGTCGATGAACTATTTGACGTGAGGACATTAAATTATGATGATTTGCCGCACAATATTGTGGACCTAAATATTCTCTATGTTTTGCGACCCACAAATGATACTCAGCATTTCCCATATAACACGCATCAGTAGTATGACTAAACAAACCACACCACTCACATCTCACATGTGTATACATTTTTCTAACGGATGTGAATAAATGAAATTAACTATTCTTTGCAAAAAATAAACTACACATGAAAATTATTTCAGATACGGATAACCTGCTTTATAAATTTTTAAAAACATATTAAAACAAAATAAAACTAAAAAAAATATTTTTAAAAAATTTAAAACAAAAAATACACTGGACAACATTACAAATAAACATAAGAATAAATTTGAAACTTAAGCTCTAAATACTTAGGATTTACTAATATTGCAAGAAAGAAACACTAAATTATTTGCACCTTTCCGAAAACGGCGCCAAAAACTTGATACACCCGAAACAGGTGTGTGTATTACACGCAAGTGCACGTGCTAAAGAAACACTAAATTGTCGCGCGCGCCTATGCGCAATCCCGCGTACGCGTCCGCGCACACCGTCACGACTACGAGAGCAATGCCTCCCTCCCCCGGGAACATTCTTCGCCTCTCCTACACCATAAAATATGTTAACATTTTTACCTGAGTATGTCGGGCGCAATCACTCGCTGCCTCAACTCCACCACCGTCCGCCATCGTCGTCGTCGTAAAAGTAAATAGAGAAAGATCCCTGCTCTCCTTCGTCCGAAGCAATCTCGCACAACAAGGATCTGAGGGCAATTGTTGTGGATGACCCCCATTTTATAGAAATCAGGTGTGCATATAACCGCACACCCATGATTTCTATCTCAAAGAAAGTGGGATTATAGGATCCACCGCGCGCGCGATCACGAGGCCCGATCCCCCGCACGTCGATCATATTACGTGTAATTGGCAAATCACCACGAGCCCCACCACGCCGGCAGCGGGCGGTCGGCCCCCTCCCCGGACACCGGCCGCCTTCCCTCTCTCGCCATGACACGGTCAAGGGGGCGGCCACCCAGGCCGCCACCTTCCCCAGCCGCCGGCACGGCCAAGGGGGCGGCCGCCTGGGCCGCCCCCTTACCCGGCCGCCGGCACCCCGCCGCCTGTGGCGAAGGGGGCGGCCGCCCAGGCCGCCCCCTTTCTTGGTCGCTGGCACGGCTAAGGGGGCGGCCGCCCGGGACGCCCCTCCCTTGGCCGCCGGCATGCGGCCAAGGGGGGCGGCCGCACCATCCCGGTCGCCGTCGGCGGTCCTCCCCTTGCCGACGAACTTGGCAGCAAGTTCGTCGACCGCCCGCGGAGTTCCACACCCGCCGTCTGATCATCAGGGAACACTCTCGACCGTCTGATTTACTTGTAACCACACACTAACCGCCGGGTTAATGTGGGAGATTTAATTAATATTTTATATAATTTATTTAAGTGGTCTCCAAATAATAAAATATACACATTTAAACTATACCAAAAAAATTATGAAGGTGGTTATTATGTGCGGATAACCGCATAACCACCATAACCACCACTCGAAGCCTATAAAAGGAGCCCAAAACCTCCTCATTTCTCACCTTTTTCTCCTCGGAGTCTTCTTCTTCCTTAGGTCGGAGCTCTGCCGAATTTCTCCCACGAGCTGCAGCTGAGCTACAAGCGAGTCGAGTCAAAGTCACCGGACGAACCCAAATCTCTCAAGTCTCAAGTGGCCCCCAAAATCGAGAGTTCAGACGCTCCGCCCCTGTGTTCAGAAATTAACAAGTTGCTATTGGAAGACCACCAGCGCGTAGCGCAAATTGTAACAACCCTCGGCGCGACGGCCTGTCGTCCGTCACGTGCTAAGTATTCTCTCACCCCCAAAGCTGTAATGGGAGGTGGCCTGTCACCCTCGACTTCATGAATAAGTTGTAACAACCCAAAGATAGTGAACATTGACCGACACAGATCCGATCACGTGGTTTTTTGTCCAGTTGATTCCACATTAAAACTGTTTGTGTACAACCAACCTACTCTTTTGACTGTGTGCGCACTCGACCGTTCCGAGAGCTAAGACGGTCCAAGTATTTTGGTCCAACCGGGACGTCGAGTTAGTCCGCAACATTACTCTTAGTCAAGATCATTATATAGTGCAACTTCTTTCTATCCGGGGATACAAAGATTGTAGGCCAATGGAGATGTCTTTTGATCACAATATCAAGTTGAGTCATAATGTAAGGGCCAACATTGATTAAGTGAAATACTACAAGATAATTAGTAGTATAATGCATGACACAAGTTGTATGAGATCAGACATTACCTTTTTTGTTGGTATGCTGAGTTTCTTTACTAGTAGTATAGACAAAGAGCATTAAGATGCCCTAAATAAGCTGATGAGATATCAGAGAGGTACTAAAGATCATGCTCTATGCTACACTGGACGTCATCCTACTGTCTAGGTTACAAGTAAATTATTTGAACTTGTATTATGATAATTGATCAACAATTCAAATTATTAAGAATACTTTCTATAATACTAAGATGAGATATGTACAACTGAAATATGCTTTATTGAATTATCTAAAAGGACAAAAAATTATTACTTTGATCGATATGCTATCGAAGGATGATTTAACAGATTCATTGACGAAAGAAATGTCCAAGATCGGCAAATAAAAATAGTAGGGTAAATGAGACTAAAGACGGTATAGATCCGTCAAGTCCAAGCCAAAAGTTTTGATTTTTTCTGATTTCCTCTGTCAAATCAAGCATGTCATGCTTCATTGATATTCTTGGTTACTAAACAAATCTGGTGAGTTATTTTAATCTAAATCTGATGTTAGTAACTTCACCTAGAATTGTCTTTCTTACATTGGATGAGAGTGTTATTTCAAATTTGATAACACAATCTGACTCAGTTTGACTTTTTTCCCGTTAATTAGTTTCATTGCAAACTTGATTTTTTCTAGTTAAATATAAAAAAATAGTAACCATGACATTCTATATTGGAACATAAATATAGCTGTCGTGTCTAGAAATCTATAAGATCATCTCATTGGATACATATAATGGATTCTGATGTTGAATATATAATACTCTGAGTATGCATTCTCCCAACTAATTATAAAGTACTAGATTTTTATAGTGGAACTAGATCCATGTAATTTTTAAAATGTCAGAATTCATTTTAAATGGAATTTTATGTTGAAAATTACAAAAAATATTGGAGATAGAGGAGCATTTGCTGAGTGAGATCATGACCAGGATGACCTGTTGTACATCTAAGGATGATGATACCTTGAGTATTATTTATGTTTCTATTTATCTCTATTTAGAACTATATTTGACTTTTGATACACATGTTTGACTGGACTACTTTGCTCTTTTGTTGATCATGAGACAATAAGTGTACTAGAAGCCTAGAACACATGCTATGATCGTATTTTATACTGTTGTGTGATGCTGCTGAGATTTATGTTTATTCTAATACTTGCATACACTTTTCTAAAGTCTAATATGTTTAACAAATGTGAGACACGATTGTGAATGATTCATGTTTTGTTGAATATTGCACAAAACACTCTTTCTGAAGTCGAGTTTGAGGCAGACATAGGAATAGATAATTGAATAATTTAGTGTATGTTTGCGCATGCCGAGATCGACTCGGTAGAGACCCATGGGTTGCGTGTCTACCTAGGGCAAGACTCTTCACATGAGGTAATATATATACCTGTTCTAAACTTAATAGGGTATATGTAGAATACTTTGAACGGAGCATCCCTAACAAGTTCTACCCTCCCCTGACGAGTCCGTTTGGCACATCAGTGATGATCATGAATATATGAGGTTACGAACTGTAGTCTGTGAACGCTCGACCTCACTTAAGAAACTTTATCATTTTTTTATGTTTAGACTTGATATTTTTTTTTCTTTGTGACAGTCGTAACCGTTGTCATGCCAATACGTATTCATGACGGTGGAGTTTTTGTGCAAACTCACAAAAACAAAAATGTCTCACCAAACGGATGACGATTCGTAATCATCACGTTCACAGCCTCCATCGCCGTGCCAAACACACCCTTAGAGATGTCCACTCGTGGAGCGATTGTACAATCACATGTTTACATTTGCATCCTTCAATTTAGCATACTCCATCTTAAGCTCCTCCATTAACATTGCAGACCTCCTACTTTTAGGCTCTCGAAGCCTGAAAGGCAAAAGGTTGGGGGTCTATGAAGTGCCACCCGAGTGTTCACAAAATGCATGGAAGGGACTGAGGCTATATTTGGTTTGGCGGTGGCGGCTGCATCCTGTGGGTCAAAACGTCACTTTGGGATTAGAGGGGGAGAGGTGGGGGTCGAAATAGAGTCGTTTCCTCCTTGCTGCGGGTGCAAACAGAGCAAACGCCGCAAACAGCCGTTTGTTTACCTGCTGTCCGGCGGCGTTTGCTCCAAACAGAGGCGGCGAAACGCCGAGCCAAACGAAGCCTGAGTTTGCAACTCACAAATCACAAAGAAAACAAAGAGTCGAGATTTGAAGGTGGGTTACTAGAATCCTCTTCATTTGAGTCAAAATGGATAATATCCCTTTCACGGTCCAGATTAATTCGAGTTTGATCCGACGAGTTCACTAATCCCATCATTTTTGTATTTTCCATTTAATAAAAAAGTACACATTTAGATAAAGTGAGAATCAATTCTCACGACGAAATGAACCTCCATTTGGGGTCCCAAATGGAGAAGATCCCAATCCGAGTGTGTGTGTGTGTGGTTTTTCTAATGCGGACCAATTCTAGATCGTGATCGTACAAATTATGAGTTCGTTTGGCATGACGGCGGCGGATGCGGTCACCGCAGTTACGAATCGTCATTCGTGAACATCTGACCTCATGTACGAAACTTCATCCATTTTACGCTCAAAACTAGATTTGTTTCGGTGGCGGTGGTCATAATTAAACACATATTTCACAATGATAATATTTTTATCCAAACTCACACGATCAAAAACACCACGGCAAACATATAACGATTCGTAACCGCCGCGTAAAACCGTCATTGCCAACTGACCCTTGATAAGGGGATCCGGATCCCCTGGAGTTCCCGCGGAACTCCAGGGGGCGGAGTTCCAATTTTGCGAATCACTCGAGTGTAATCTTAAAAAGTGATTAACCTGAAAGTTGTAGAGTTTTCAAACGACTTCATTTCCGCCCCGAAAAAACACTCAAAAAATTAAATATTTTTTTTCGTTTTTTTCGGGGCGAACCATTTAAAAAGTTATTCATAAAAATTTCGTCTCGGGGATATCTACAACTTTCATGTTAACCATTTTTTATGATTCCACAAAAATAATTCACAAAATTAGAACTCCACCCCATGAAATTTCCGCAGAAACTCCAGAGGATCCGGATCCTTGATAAGGATTGCATTCTATCTCTTGAGGAGCTAAAACTGTATCCTGGTTCCTGGATGCGATCCAAAATGTATTTTGCCCCAAGTTAATATTTATTTTGCTATTTAAAATTTAATTTAATTATTAAAATAGAAATACATGACGACAAAAGCAATCCTGAAGATTTTTTTTTTAAGTTCGTCCGCAGCCCCTGGTTTCTCCCCAACGCTGTCACGGTGCTCTCTCGCTTGTAACGTCTTCCCGTTCTTCTTCAAGCCCTGCTCCGGTCGCCGTCTCTCCGCCCCAATTGTAAGAGAACTCGCCGATCTTTATCTAGTTTGTATTTTTTTTCTACTGATCGATGCTCGATGGGCCGTATTAATCGAGTTTCGTCCTCAATTTGCCGCCGGTTTTTCCCCATCGCCGTGCTTTAGCTTCGTTTGATCCTGATTTCGTGCTGTGTCGCTTTAAAATTTAAGAGATCTTGGGTTCTCCCCACGGTGAGGATTGTTAGGTATTCGATCCGTGGGAGCCGGTGGATGTGGCGTCGGGAAAAAGTGGTTTTATGCTCGTAAGAGATTGGATTTAGATTTGTTTTTTATGCATGCGGAGTTTTCTATGCGGGGATAATCCGGTGGGCTGGTTGCGATGTGTCGGTGTTTTCCGGTCATCGTCGAGGGTTTTTTCTTAATCCCTTTTCATGACTTGTTACTTTCTCTGTTTGATTCTCCGGGATTTACTGAACTGGAAGATAATTTTTTTCGAAGGATGACGATGAGTGACGGTGGAGATAAGGTATGCCCCCTTTGCGCTGAGGAGATGGACCTAACTGACCAGCAGCTGAAGCCTTGCAAATGTGGATACGAGGTACTGATTATTTCTGTGGATTTTGGCATTTTTACTGGGATCCAGGCGGTGTTATATAAAATTCATACCTGTGCTGCTATTGCTTCTGCTAGAGTTATCAGTTTTTTTGTAATTTTTTGTAGATTTGTGTCTGGTGCTGGCATCATATAGTTGAAATGGCTGAGAAAGAGGAGACAGGTGGAAGGTGTCCTGCATGCCGCACTCCATATGACAAGGATAGAATTGTTGGAATGTCTGCAAATTGTGACAGGTTTTTTTTGTTTGCTCCATTTTTTCAATTGCATCTAATTTATGTTGTGCTGTGTGGATTCTAAATTCATGAGATATCTTTTAACAGGTTAATGCCTGGAGTGAATTCTGAGAGGAAATACAAGTCCCAGAAGGTAAAACCCAAAGCATCGGCAGAAACTAGGAAACAACTTGGTACTGTCAGGGTAATACAAAGGAATCTAGTGTACATAATTGGATTGCCTCTTAACTTATGTGACGAAAGTGTGAGTAATTTATTGTCATTTAGAATTGTGTACCCCCTGGTGGTGCTGGATGAATAATTGGTTTTTTCTATGGATATTTCAGTTGCTTGAGGGCAGAGAATACTTTGGCCAGTATGGTAGTGTATTGAAGGTGTCAATTTCCCGCCCAGCTAGTACAGCAAACCAACAAGCATCTAATAACAATACCTTTAGTGTGTAAGCCTACTTTTCTTCTATATGCTTATTTTTTTACCTGTAACCTACAAATTAACCATATATTTCACTGCAAATTATGATTTACTTGGTATATTGTATATGTTATCATCAAAAACATCGTTAATGGCCTTATCCAACTATTTGGTCGTCTTTCTAAATCCTAGTTTCTAATTTGTGCTTGTTGAGTGTTGCTTAAGGTGTGAAATTATTCCCCACAAATCATTTTTAACATTTTTTATCCTAACACCTTAGATACGAATCTTTCCTTTTCTAATTCTTAAATTTTGATTCTACTCATTTAGTTGGTATGTTTAATACCTTAGTTGTACATGTTCACATTACGTTTATTTCCAATTAACTTATGTTCGATATATGTATCTCCTATTGTTTCTAATATACTTATTCCTTAGTTTATCTTTCTTGCTTTTTTTCAACACATCCATCTTAATATTATGATTTCTGTCTTACTCGATTGAGATATCAACTATTTTTTAATGTCCGACATTCAGACTCGTTGCGAGCTTAATTGTGGTTTTAGAAATCGCATCTTTAAATTTCCATGATGTCCTTCTATTGCATAAATTCATAATGCTTCCAAACTACGTACTCATGTAGTCACGTAACCATGTTATTCACCACAGTTGAACTCTAAAAATTATTTTCATTCTTCTATCTAAATAGATCTAATATACTAAAATCATCACAACTAGGTATACTTTTTTTTCCTAATAAATTAATTGATAATTGTTAATGTCACATCCACTAAAATTTCATTTCATATACTCAATCTTACTTTTATCAATTTTAAGCATTATATTTTCTAAAACAAAATTCGATTGTTTCAACTTCCATGTCTCATTGGATTTTCACTATTCAGAGCTGTCATCGACAAATAATATAGCAATGCACCTCATTTTCAATAGTTTGTCGTCAAATGTAAAGTTTTGGTGGCGTATATTGTTGGGAATTTAACACATTTTGACCGAGTATCCGTGATTTATTCGGACAAAGAATGCACCTACAATAAACAAACATAAACCATACATATAAACAACCACATTTTTCATGTAGAAAATTCAAAACGTGGGTAAAAACTGTGGCGTTATCAAATTCCCATTCCGAAAAGCCTCACTAAGAATCAAAGAGTACATTTGACCATATGCAAACTTTTCCCACATCCGAATGTGGAACACTAGGACTACAAAATGAATTGACACAAATGACAAAATACAGATTGTTTCGTCAAAAATACTAAGTCCGAATTAGTGTAATTCACTTCAATTGGTTCCCTCAACACCCGCGAGGTCTTCCAAAAGTTCTTCTCATCCTTTCGGTGTAGTCGTTCATTGCTCTACATTAACACATGATGCACATAGTCATCATTGAACTGATCCGCACTTTCATATAGGTCATTTTGTCCTTGGACTCCATGGTGTTATCATCTATCTCAAGGTCTCACCTGGTTTCAAACAACGTCCTATCATTATTGCATTCATCGGTTCACCCCAATCATGCGGAAACTTATTCGCATCTTCGCTTGAACTAGGCGAGGCTACCTCTAGGGTTGATATTCCGGCGTTCTGATACCTTTGACGAAAATGATCATTGCATGGAGCCTTATGACACCTTGAACTATGCCACGATGTTGCTAGTATCCCAGTCCACTGTTGTTTCCCATCCAACTTTAAACATGTTGATTATATCTGATACCTCTCAATGCAGCTTCAGAAGTGTCGGTCTCTGGAGCGCCAACTACTTATTTGGGTTGGAGTTCTAGCCACCACTCACAAGGAGCAAGAAAACACACACAAGCACCATGCTTTGAGTTAGGTTAAAACTCCCATGCACACACACACACACATAAACACACACACACACACACACAAACACACATAAACACACACACACACATATATATTTCTTATTACACTTCCTTATTTACAAACGGGATGCTTCATTTGCAAACTAAAATAGTTACAAGAACAAAAATAATAGAGAATATAAAAGTCCGTCACACCATAACTATAAAGGTGTTGTTGCATTAAAGAATGCTCTCTTCTGAGTATGTCTTACTTAGGGCTATCTAAACGAGAAAAAAATTCCTCGAGAATACTTCTGTAGAAAGCAAACAAGTATGCCTCAACTCTACAAATTGTTATTGCCTATGTTGCATGGAGACGTGGATGCAAACGAGATGGATGATATGATACAATATTGATATGACATTTTTCAAAATTTTAATTATTATATACAATAAATTAATGTCTATACTATATATAAGAAAAAACTACCATTTGGTGAAACATTCATTTTCAATTTTACCCTTTATTATAGATTTCTTAACTTTTCATAAGTGGATTTAATTTGTATGTTTTTAATTTACTTTAAAAAGTGTCATTATCCCCTCAATTTTTATTAAGTTTTGTATTTAATATGACAAATTTTTGCGGGGATGACGAACGGAGAATGTATTGCCGCGCTGGGGTATGGAGGTATCATCCCCACAACTGCTTTGTGTAAACATTTGCAATAATTAGTAATATTGGTACATATGGTGTAGATGGGATGACATTCGCTTTAATTCACAGGATTTGTCCTACACTCCTACATATGTACATAACAAAACAGATAACATTGAATTATATAAATTAGAACTCTATAATATAGATAAACGATGTGACCATGCCTTGGACACTCTAATTATTATCTTGTTATTTTCTGTCTTTACGTCCATGTATGTTTACTGTCATGTTATTATGCCCCACTGTTGCGAACTCTTTTAGTGTCCCGACACGTGAAATTGACAACCTCACGTGATCCTGAATAAAATGGTTCGGCATGGAGTGAGCGGAGCAGGACGGTGCGTTTCTCTTGTTTATGACTTGCTGAAATTAAAAAAAACCATAATAATAAATCATGATATTATTGCGATGGAGAATTTTAGCCCAAATATATATCTCATTCGGTTGCCTTAAGTTTCTCAGTTTCAGGGTTATTGAGAAAGAAGTGTCTTGTCTTTCTATGTAAACCCATCCGCATGTGCCCTCGTCTATGCGCGCCTGTCTCCTTTACGCGTACACCCTAGCTCGTTGTCTCCTCCTCGTGAAGTTGAAGCCTGCCGCGCCTGCCTCTATTCCAAGCCGTGTTGACGACTCCTTTCCCTTGTCGCCGCTCCAAGCCTCCCTCTCTTCTCACACGATCCCCCACCGCCGCTGCTTTCCCGTGCCGTTGATCCAAGCCTCCCTCTCTTCTCACACAATCCCACCACCACTGCATTCCCTATTTCCCTGTCACCTTCTTCCATTTATTTGTTCCTTACACACATATAATTGTAGGTTCTATAAATAAACACTTTGGGTCATGTATGAGGCATCAAGGAATTAATCAAAATTCTCTCTATCTAAGTTCTCCTTTTCTCTCAAGCCTCTCCCTTTCTCTAGTTTTTCTTCTCCTCTTCTTCCCCATTCTAAGGGTAGGGTGAGCAAGCTCCCTCTTCCTTCTCCTTCATCCTCCTTGAGGTGAGCAAGGATCTCCTTGTATCTCCGCCTCCATCGCCACCACTGATGATGTTACAAGCTAGGCCCATAACACAACCATAAGGAGGAGATGTTGCGACAACTAGGAGCAATCCTTTTTCCATCTGTTGGGCTAAATAAAGTTTATAAAAGCTTTTGCCCTATAACCTAACAAGTAACGCAAACCATCCATTTTGTTTTCCAAGAAATTCGTGGTTCAATTACTAAGGTTCTGTTTGGGACAACATTTGTTGATGGAAAATATCTATTCCATCAACAAACACTGTTTGTTTGCTTAGCTATTGGAATATAGCTTTTTTAAAAAGGGCGTTTTTAGGGGTCTTTTGAAAAACTGAGCCGAACCCACTCTTGCAGATTGAGGCACACGTTTACGTAGTTACGCAGAATTTTTTTAAATCCCGATACGCGCCCCGCCCATCTTCCGCCAAGAATCCGGAGGCGTCCATCATCATTGCTCTCAGGTTTGTCGGCGGGAGCATCACTCTCAGGTTTGAGGAGCAGTTGCTTCAAAGCAGGCCTCTCTCTTTCTGCTCCTCGCTCCCACTTTCTCTCTCCATTCATCTTCTCCTTCCATTTTCTCTCTCCATTCATCTTCTCCTTCCACTTTCTCTGTACTCTATCTTTCTCTCTCGCTTTCTCTCTGCTCCATCCTTCTCTCTCGCTCCATTTCTCACCTTTTCTCTGCTCCCTTTTTTTCTTTCTCTGCTCCATCTCTCACTTTCTCTCTACTCCCTCTTTCTCTCTATCTGCTCCCTCTCACTCTCTCTGCTCCCACTTTTTCTCTTTGCTCCCTCTTTATCTCTCTCTATCTGTTCCATCTCTCACTTTCTCTCTGCTCCCTCTTTATCTCTCTCTGCTCCACCTCTCACTTTCTCTCTCCCTTCATCCCTCTTTCTCTTTCACTTTCGCTATCCATTAATCTCCACCTCGGAGATCCAGCCCCTATACTGCGCACTGCAGCACTGTGGCCTCATTGAGGATTGCAAGAAGGGAAAATCAAAATCTTCTGTTAAATAAAAAGCTACAGTGGATATTCATGCTTAACCCAATGAATTAGAGAAGATGGAAAAATCGATTGCTCTCCATTTTTATGGGATTTTACGTAATTACAGGTTGCACTTTGTCAGGGACGGAGCCAAAAATTTTTTTAAGGGGGGACACAAAATTTTAATGAAGTCTAAAAAGATATCATAATAAGAAATACAATTTTAAAATAAATATTAAAATAAAATAATAAGTGTAAAGAAAATACCAATCCTTATAGTTGTCATCGTCGACTCTTCAAAACATAAGAACACTTCAAAACATAAGATCACTGCTCATTTTTCCAAGAAAACATGAAATTTCTGGTGATATTGTTGTTTCCTGCATAACATTATAATTTTTTTTAAATATATTGAAAATTTATAACAAAATTTTTTTATAAAATAAATAAATATAATTTGTAAACATACCATATGTTTATAGTTGCCCTCGTCCGTTTTTCATTTTTTGAAACCTTCGAATGATTGTTTTTTTTCAATATTTGCAAATATATCTTTCTCTATATATGTAATCAAACAGTCATTCATTAAAGAATCTCCCATTCGATTGCGTAAACGATTCTTCACAATGTTCATTGCTGAAAATGTTTTTTCGACTGTAGCAGTTGCAACAGATAAAACCAATGCTAACTTTACTAGCAAATATACCAATGAATATAAAATATCTTTCTTTTTTTCTACCATTTTTCTTGCAAGATTGTCAATTCTATTTAATTGTCCAAAGTCAATGTCAGATTTAACATCAATAATAAATGTTTCCAATTGACTATCAAGTTCCATGTTATCCAAAATGGAAAAATCTGATGGATAAAACTTTGCCAGACTTTTCAACTTTTGTTTATCATAACTTGAAAATGTATTGCTTGGATTTAAACATGCAATGCAACGAAGTAATTTTGTATTCGTCTCTGTAAACCTGTTGTTGAGTTACTGAAGTTGCAAATCTATGACAGTATAAAAAAATCTCGGCTCGATAATAATGTAAATTAGTCATCTCATGAACTCGTCGTCGTGAGCCTCCTCGTGCCACATGCATATTTTCCATTAAAAGAATATTAATTTTATAGCTATCATAAAATGAAGAAACATCTTTAATCAATTTTTCCCATCCATTATCTCTCGTATCTTCCAGCCTTTGTTTTGATATTATGACTAAATTTATTGCATTAGCAATTTCTTGTTCTTTGTGTTGCAAAGCTTGTTGTACAACCCATATTCGTCGAGGATGGGTCCTACCACAACCAGGTCAGCAGAAGTCAAGGTCAACCAGTCAAGACAGAAGTCAGAGTCAACGCGTAAGACCGCGGAAGGCCTGAGCGAGTATGGCGAGCTCCTCTCGCATACTCGCCGGGTAGGCGACTAGGCAAGATACTCGCCCAGCCCGTGCGAGTTCCCCTTGGAAGTCGGCTAGTCGCCAGGGGGTGGGGTATAAATATGACCCCCCTCCTTTGATTTCCCTATAAATAGGACCCCAAGGGTACGATGTGAGACACCAAAAATCCTCTGCAGGATACTCGCGAGTTCTCCTTTCAATATACGAGCCGAGCCTTTGGATTCCTTTTCCTAAGAGACCAGGTCGCGACCTTGCGACTTAGTCATCAGCTAGTCTCCCTCATACCTAGTTCGACCACTTTTGGTTGAGAAGGGGTTGGTCCTTTCGAGCATCCGGGTACGTGGTGGGACCTTCCTGCCGCAACATCTGGGGTCCTGTTTGCCGTCGTTTTTCATCCTAGTCATCCTAGCCGCCTGGTTTTACCCCTGAACCTGTAACCTTAAGCGGTCTTGATTCGAATTCTGAGGTCGAGATTTTTTCCTGTCTTCAACACTTGGTGCGGTGAGTGTGGATCGCAGCCACGGAGGAAAGTTTGGTGGTTTAGCGAGATGATTCTAAATGATGGCGAACATGGAGAGTTGGATTTTTTCCTGGCTTCAACACTTGTGATAAAATATTGGTTATTCCCAGAATATCTCTCAGTAGATATAAAATAAAAGCATAATCAAAAGTTTGCAGAGAATTTAATAAAACAAATGTTGATCTTTTTCAACCAACTCGAGAACATCAATAACAGATGAAAATAGCACAATCATATTAATCAATGAACTATAATGTGAACCCCATCTTGTGTCACCTGCTCTAATAAGATTTCTTTCTTGATTTTGACATGTTCCGCCAATTATATCTCCTTTTTATAAACATTCAAAAAATTTCTGTGCTTGAGATTCTCGAAAAAGTTCTTGTCGTTTACATGAAGCAGTAATAATATTAGTTGCTGTACTTGTTATATCAAAAAACCAAACAACTAGAACATGATTTTTTGCAACAGCAACTAGTGCAAGCTGAAGTTGGTGAGCAAAACAATGTATATAATATGCTGATGAGTTCTCTTTCATAATAAGTGCTTTGAGATCATTAAACTCCCCTCTCATATTACTAGCACCATCATAACCTTGTACACGCAAGTTTGAAATACATAAATTATGATTAGAGAATAATCCTTCTATTGCTACCTTCAACGAAACTGATGATGTATCTGAAACATGCACAATACCAAGAAAGCGCTCAATCACTTCACCTTGTTTATCAACATAGCGTACTGCAATAGTCATCTGCTTTTTTGTCGATACATCCCGTAACTCATCAATAAGTACAGAAAAAAAGAATCTCCAATAATCAAATTTATTATCTCAGTAGCCATTGCATTGATAATATCTTTTGAATATCCGGTGCAGTAAGCTTATTATTTTCAGGAACGTTTTCTAAAATTACATGACCAATTTCCTCATTATGATCACCAAGAAATCGTAAAAGCTCAAGAAAATTCCCTTGATTAGATGACTTCTCTGACTCATCATTCCCACGAAAGGCCAAACCCTGTCTAATTAAAATGAAATGCAATCAATGGTTGCTGTCAATCGGGTTCTATAATCCTTTTTGTTCTGATCTGTTTGTCTTTGAAAACTTACTTCAAGTTGTTGTCTTGAATTCATTAAATTACTACATTTCATTGACGCTTCATTATAAATGCTATTCGAACTTTCAATGTGTTCTTTAAATTTTGATAATGCATCTTTCCAATTTTTAAATCCTTCAGTGACAAAAATATCACCTCCTGATTGTTGTCCCATTGCTGGCTTAAAGAGATAACAAAATAGACAGAAAACAGCATTTTTTTCTATGCTATACTCCAACCATGAAAAGAATTGCTCAAACCAAGCGGCATTAAACTTTCTTTCTTTTTGACCAAATTTTGTTTTTGTAAATCTATGATTTCGAGGTTGATGATAGGCCTGCCCAAAAGGCCCGATCGGGCCGGCCCGGACCGGGCCTGATCGGGCCCGAGCTTTTGCAAACCGGGCCGAGCCCGGGCCCTTTCTTTATCGGGCTCGGGCCGGGCCCGGGCTTTGACCCCGGGAAGGGGCCCGAGCCGGCCCCCCGGGCCAGGCCGGGCCGGGCCGGGCCCAGGCCGGGCCCTCTTAAGAAAAAAAAATACTTAAAAAAATTAAAAAAATGAAATAAAAATTAGAATAAAAAATTTATTAATATTGAAATTTTAAAAAACAAAATTACACTTTTAAAAAAAAAATAGAAAAAAAAAGAAATTTATTATTTTAAATGATAATAAAAAAAATTACATTTTATAAATTCAGATTGTCCATCTCCTCTTCAATTTCCTCGGAGCTCTCCTCCAACGCTGAAATGTGTTGCTTCCTATTCGTAGCATCCAAATAATCCTTGTAGCAGATGCATAGTTCGAGTGATTCTTCATTTAGTCGGCTCCTCCGCGTGTTCAAAATCCTGCCACTAAGAGAAAAAGCGGACTCCGAAGCTACTGTACTAGCTTGAATTGTTAGTAAATCACGGGCCATATAGGCCAAAATAGGATAGGTATTAGCTTTACTTTTCCACCACTTTAAGATATCGAAGTTTTCGATCTCTTCCGTAGTCATAAAATCACGAAATTGTGTTTTCGTATACAGTCCTAATTCGTTTAAACTACTCGATGTGCGTGCTTTTTTTTCTGGAAGCTAATTCTAAAATTTTATTTGTAAAAGAATCTTTTGTCCGAGGTTGTGTTATTTCTTCTCGTGGTCGTGAGCCATATAAGTTGTCGTAATAATTAAAACATTCGGTAAAAATAGAATTAAATTTAGTAGTACTAACGTCGTCAACGTCATCGAAACTTATATTTATGTTTAAGTTAACGTTAATTTCATCTATTAAATTTTCTACGCCGTCTACAGCGAATAACGGGTTTAAAGCGGCGGCGCATGAAAATGCAGGAGGCATTTCTCTATAATATTTTAAAAATTTTTCTTCTATTACTTCAATTAAAGGAAGTCATCCAGAGTGTTGCTTAAAATAGTTAAGTTTTTGTGCGATATTTACAAAATTTTCAATTACTAACGAGCTAGTGGGATAATAAACACCAGATAAAAAAACAGTCGCCCTATAAAAACATTTTAATAAATCCATGTAATGAAATAGTACGTCCCAATCATTATCAGTTAAATTATGATTATTTGTCATAGTGTAATATTCCATAAGAAGTGTTTTGTTGAAACGCTCTTTTTAACATTTTATATGTGGAGTTCCATCTTACAGACATATCAAATTGAGGTTTCAAATATTTTTGACCTTGTGCGATCACAAATTTTCGAAAATCTTGACTTCGCTGTTTGGTACAATAAATAAATCTAAGCATAGTACGAATTTTCTCAACATATGGTTCCATAGCGTCTAAACTATCCTGTACCACTAAGTTTAAAACGTGACACACACATCGAGTGTGAAAAAACGCACCGTTGAGCATTGGTTTTAATTCACGTTTTAACCACTCTACTGCGGTGTTGTTATTACTAGCGTTATCAAAAGAAATACTCATTATTTTATCCTTTATTTTAAATTCACGCAAACATTTAATAATTACCGAATATATAGCCTTACCCGTGTGCGGAAATTCAAAACCTTCAAAACATATTACGCGCTTATTTAAATCCCATGAAACGGGATCGATCCAATGAGCCGTTATACAAATATAAGATAACCCTACCCTAACGCTACTACTCCAAACGTCGCTCGTTAAACTCACACGTCCCTCGAAAGTTTCAAAAAATTTTATTAAATCTTGTTTTGCGTCAAAATATAATTTAAGTGCGTCGCGTCTAATAGTGGATCTACTTACCTGTTGATATTTGGGCTGAAGCCCTTCGTGTATATACTCCGTCGTCTCATCGTTGTCGTAGTGACTGAATGGCAACCCACGTCTGATGACGTTTTTCACCTGTAGGTCTCGCTGTCTTGCTTGATCGTACGTCCAAATTTGTCCTGATGCTGATATTTGTCCCTGACTGGACTCGGGAGCTTGCTTTGCAAAACAGGACTTAGCGTGTCTCGCTAGTGTTGAGTTGCCGGTAAGAGTTAGCAACTTTGAGCACAACTTGCACCGCGCCTTGAATTCGTCGCCGACTTTAACCTTGTCGAAATGCTCCCAGACGGGCGCCCTTCGATTATGCTCCACCACTTCGGCCGTGCTTTGAGTCGACGACGCCGGCGTTGAGGACGACGATGCCATGCAACGAGAGAGAGTAAGAGAGTAAGAGAGGGAGAGAATAAGTGAGAGAGAGAGTGGAAGAGAGAGAGAGAGAGTGAGTGGAAGAGAGAGAGAGAGAGAGAGAGAGAGAGAGAGAGAGAGAGAGAGAGTGGAAGAGAGAGAGAGGGGGGATCGGGTAGGAGGGGGGGGGGGGGATTTTATAAAAAAAAAAATTTTTTTTTTTTTAATAAAATATGGCCTAGGGCCTAGGCTTTTGCCTAGGCCCTAGGCCAAAAAACTGCAGCCAGCAGGGCTGCTGCAGCCCTGCTGGCTGCAGTTCCAACGGCTCTAAGAGCCGTTGGATTTCCAACGGCTCTTAGAGCCGTTGGCAGCAGGTCCGGGCCGGCGTGCGGGCCCGGTCCGGGCTTCGCCTGGGCCCGGGTCCGGGACCAGGCCGACCCAATTTTCGGGCTTTGCCCGGCCCGGGCCGGGCATCGGGCCGGGCTAGCCCCCAAAACCAGGGCCCTGTAAGGGCCCTGAGCCCGGTCTCGGCCCGGGCCGGGCTTTTTCCGGGCCGGGCCGAAAAAGGCTTTCGTCGGGCCGGGCTCGGGCCGGCCCACTGGGCCCGGGCCTTTTGTGCAGGCCTAGTTGATGAGGTACTTTTAACAAATAATAACGCCTTAATCCCATCACACTGTTCAACGGGATAACCTGAAATACGAATACGATAACAAGGATCTGCCGGAAGATCTGTCATATCAATTTCAGTCTGACTACGTTTATTACTTAATTGTAACTCATCATCATTGATGCAAATTTTACTTGAAGAGTCTGATTTTTCAACTGACTTAAAATATTTGAGCATTGCTGTTAAAAAACATTACATTTCATCAAAAATTATTCCAAAAATTATAAAATGATTCTTGGAATTGGTAATGAAGGGAAAAGAGATACCTGAATTGCTAGATCAGAAATTGCACCTCGCACTAATCAATAATTCCAAGAAAGCAAGTCAATTTCAACTCCAATCCACCGATCTGCGATCGATTCATCAATTTCAGATACACATTTATCAACAAGACAAGCATAAGACTGATAAGAAAAAATAACCAAAATAACAAATGGGGTTTTCACAGAATGATCCGGAGCGTTTTCTAAAATTACTCATAATTTCACAGAATAATCTATGATGAAGAGGATCAAGATTCAAGAGACAAGCATACGTCTGATAAGAGGAAATAACCAAATAGGGTTTCAGATTTTCACCTTCACTCTGATAGTATGATGAAAATAGCCAAATAGGGGTCCAGATTCCAGACTGCCAGTAATCAAGAATGAGGATCAGTAATCAAGAATGAGGATCAGTAATCAAGAATGAGGATCAGTAATCAAGAATGATGGAAATAGCCAAATAGGGTTTCAGTCTTTCAGATTTTCACCTTCAATCTGTGACTGTGAAGTCGGGCAGCCACTGCCAGTCGACCCAGTCAAGCACTGAAGCACGTCTGCGCGTGGCCTTGTACCGTTGTACGCTTGGAGAGTTGGAGCCTTGGAGGAACATAGTTACAACTTACAGAGGAACAATTGGCCTTTCAGTTTCGTCCTTGCCGACACACCGCTGTTAGCCTGTCACAGTGTCACCGACTCACCGTAGGCGGCACGCGCCTGCCGCCTGGAAATCTGGAATGGCCGCTTGGCCGGAGAAAAAACGGGCGGACGGAGAAGGAGTGCGGTGGGATCAGCGAGGTTAGGGATTTCGCCTTTCGGGTTTTTGCCGTTCTCCGATTTCGCGACGATTGAGGGAAAAGGAGAGCGGCGCTGCGACGGGATTGACCATCGAGTAGATTAGGGTTTTTTTAAGATCGAATAGTTTTTTTTTTATTTTAATTAAATGTTTTTTTAAAAAATTCAGGAGGGGCACGTGCCCCCCCCGGGCCTGAACTTAAATCCGCCCGTGCACTTTGTATCTGAATTTTTCACAATATAAAATACAATTTCTAACAGTTGTTTAGTCAAACAGTTTAAATGAAAAAATTATATTCGATCAACACTTATGCATAGACTCTCCAAATAGTTTGCAACATTTTTATCACTTCTTCTCAAAGAGCTCTATTCAATCAGCTCTCTTCGATTAACAGTTTTTTCATCTGCAATAGGTGTCCCGATCAGAGCCTAAGTGCGCAAATATAAAGCCTAACTAAATTATGTATGTTTTGAAACTAATGGATAAATTATATACGATTTTGGTTCATACCCAAACTTCAGTGATTAATTAATTATAATTATTTTGATCATTTAGATACATAAGTAGTTGATCAAATGATAGTGACGCAGGGTAAGGTACTAGAGAGAATAATAGTATTTTATATATGAAAACACACTTCTGGCAATTTATTTTACTTCAACAATTTTTCTTTATAAATGAAAGTGCTAGATGAATCACAGTAGGCAAAGCGTACTAACAAGAAAACACGGGACATCATATATATGCAAGAATATTCAAACCAAATAACTAAGTAAATGAGAACTCACAAACACTCAAAGCTTGGATCAACGATGACAAATTACGTATCTCTTAAGTAGGAAATTAACACTTAATTCAACAACAAATATTGACTTCAAGCTTTAAAAAAATTCCCAAAATAAAATGGTAGAGGGGTTGGAGGGATCTCACCGAATCGGGGCTGGTGGTGGAACTGAATTCTGACCTCCTGGTAGAGCATTGGGATACTGGACAGAAGCTGCAGGTGCTTGAAGTGAGTCCCCTAATGGTGAATGTTTGGGGACTTGGGAGGGAGGTAGAGGGACTGCCCGGATTTGGATTGTGTGTGGGTGGTGGTTGAAAGGGTGGTTCCACATGAGGCTTTAGTCGAAGGGTATGGGGTTGTCTTGGCTTGGAGGAGATGGGGATCCGTTTGGGGTAGAGGAGAGGCTCATGTGAGACAGCTGTTGTTGGAGGGGCCGGTTGGATAGGAAGGAGTGTGGATCGGTTGGGAGGTGGTTCCACGTGAGAGTTTAGAGGAATTATAGGAAGAGTAGAGAAGTGGAGAGTGATTTTAGGATTGAGGCCTAAATTTTATAAGAGGTGGAGTTAGTGGGGTAGTGGAGTAGTAGGGTGGTAGTTAAGGTGGTTATGAGGTGGTATTGGTGGCTGGCCGGTGGTGTTTCCGGTGATCGTCGGAGGTTGAAAACTGAGGTGATTGGGGAGGGAAATGTGGGCTGTTTTGGAGGGGTATGACAGGGAAACGTGGTATGTTTTGAAGGGGTATGGAGAGGGATAAGGTGGCTGGATGGTTTGTGGTTTGTCGGGGTTGATTGATATTGCTGGCTGAGGATGGAGGGAGGTGAGAGGCGGTTGCTGTTGACTGGAGGTGGTGTCTGGGTTGTAGGGATCAGTTGGTAGTGGAGAGTTCAGATTTGGAGAAGGCGGAAGGGAATGTGTTGGCCGGCTGCAGGAGAATGATGGTAGATCCAAGATTCACACCTGGGGTTACGACTTCAGCACCAAATGATCAAAAGTGTTTGAAGATGGTAGAAAATTATGTAAAAGCCCATTGTAATTGTGACCCATTTATGAGCCCAAGTTTGTCTTATGTTTAGTCCCACATTGTATTCTTGGGATTTCTCTCTTCCTCTCTACCTATATATTTGTACTCATACTTTAGTTTATACAAGGAATACAACTTACAAGGTTCCTTGCTTACTTTTTCTACATGGTATCAGAGGGATACGGTCCGACCTGTCCGTTTATGTCCGCCAGGTCCTCCTGATTAACCGGGAGGCCTATTCTCTGACTTAACTGCTGTCTTGCGGCCTCCACTTGTTTCTAACCGTGGCTTCCCGCGCGGTTAGTGTTTCTTTCCGCTTCTCTTGCCCTCTCTCGAAGTTTCCACCTCTTCTTCCCCCTTCTCACCATTCCCTTTTATAGACCTCTCAGTCAGTGGGCCCCTCTTGTTCCCCCTAACCGGGCGGTCTCCTTCTGTCTTCTTGCGGTTTCCCTATTCGCCTTTTCTTCCCACCTTCTCGCACCGCTTCTTGGTCGCGACATTCTCCTGTGCCGCTGGTGTGCTCATCGTGACCCTGCGGTCTGCGTTGCTTTAAGTCGCTCCGGCTCCCCTTCCCGCTGTTGCTTACCTACCCGCTGCGACCTCTCTTGTCGGGCTGCGGGCTCTTCCTGCTGCGAACAGGTACCTTCCCGCCGTTGTTTCTCTCGCAGGCGACCTCTTCTTCTCGCTGCGGCTTTCCGAACCGTTGCGAGCACCGCATCTTGGTCACGACACCTTTCTGTGCCGCTGGTGTTCTTGCCGAGACTGTGCGGTCTCCCTTGCTTCAGTCGCTGCGGCTTCCCTTCCCTCCCGTTGCGGCTTCCCGCCCCTGCTTAAGTCGCTGCTGCTTTCCTACTTGCTGTTGTTTTTCCCTGGTCTCTGCGGGCTCCCCGCACGGCCTTCTTTTAGTCACTGCGACTTCTCTACACGCTGCGGGCTCCGCATCTTGGTCGCGGTCTCTTGCCGCTGGTGTGTTGACACCGAGACTGTGTGGCTTCTCTTCCTCTCCGTCAGTTTTCTTCAGGTTGCGGTTTACCTCTCTTAGCCGCCGCGACCTCTCTACCCGCTGCGGGCTCCGCATCTTGATCGCGGCCTCTTGCCGCTGGTGTAGTGACACCGAGACCGTGCGACCTCTCTTCTTTTTCGCTCCGCTTTCTTCAGGTTGCGCACCTAGTTCTGTCCGCTGTGGTTACTCTCTGCTGCTGTCTTCTGTCCGCTGCGGATAACTTCTTCCTTTGGCTCCATGGATTCTACCACTGCCTCCGGCGAGTCCGCTGGTGCTTCATCTCTGCCACCTCGGGCTGCTTCCTCTGCTACTGAACCTCAGGATGAACTCAAGATTACCACTATCTCTCTCTCTCTCTGTCAAAAGGAACTTTGTGGAATGAGTTCATTCAGTTCGTCGGGTGCTTCAGACAAAAGGACTGCTTCATCACTTGACCCGGGCTACTCCTACCCTTCCTACTGACTTGTGGCTTCGTGATGACGGCCGTGTGCAATCCTGGCTTCTCAATTCCATGAATACTGAACCATACAGGATGACCATGTATCATGACACGGCTAAGTCCATGTGGGAGGAACTTCACTCCTTTTATTCTGGCCAAAACACCAGCCTCCTACTACTTATTTGGTTGCCCAACGAGCACAAAAAGAAGCTGTCGGAATTGCCATGATGATGACAAGGGTTCCTCCACATCTACATAGTGTTCGAGCTTAGATACTCTCCTCCGCCACTACTCCCTCTTTCTCCGATATCTGCTCCATGCTTCTGAAGGTCACTCCGCCACCCGAGGCTCCTCTGCCTTCCTCTCCAGCTCTTCTCCAGTTACCTTCACCACATCCCTCTACTCGTGGTACCTCGACCCGCAGAGGTCGCCATTCGTCTTGGGGACGAGGACGTATTGGAAAACCCCCCTTTAAATGCACTTTCTGCGGTCGGGAAAATCATCTGGAGGCTACCTGCTATCGTAAGCATGGTCTGCCACCCCACCTTGCTGCTTCTACGAAGGCCGAGTCTCCGCCCTTGGCTTCTCCTTCGACTTCCTCAAATGCTCAGTCTAACATTGATGCTATCCGCATCCATCTCCAACAACTCCAAGGGGTGATTGCTCGCTCCTCGGGCTCCGCGGCTTCCATCGCCAATGAAGGTTTATCTCGGAGTTCCCACTGGATTGTGGACTCTGGTGCTACCCACCACATTACTTGCCAGAAGCCGCCACAATACTTGGCCGCTCCTCATCGCAAGTTCATCACTGTTGCTAATGGTGACTCCACTTCTGTCTCAGGAGCTGCTGATATCCATCTCACACCCAACCTCTCCTTAACCTCGGTTCTTCATGTTCCGGGCTTCCCGTTAAATTTGCTTTCTATTAGCCAACTTATACAGGATCTTGATTGCCATGTTACATTCTCCTCATCTTCTTTTGTTGTGCAGGATCGACAAACGCGTAATATTATTGGTAGTGGATGGTTGTCTCATGAGCTCTATCTTCTTGATGTCCTTCCATCTATCCATTCTGTCATCTTCTCGGTTGAGTGGCATCGTCGGCTTGGACATACTCCCCTCTAGATTCTAAAGCAAGCTCTTCTGGATTTCTCCTTGAATGAGTTTATTTGTGAGTCATGTATCTTTGGTAAATAAAGTCGTGTTTTTTTAGTCCTGTATGTAATCGGAGTAGTACTCTTTTATTCATTGTCCATTCTGATATTTGGGGCCTTATAAAGTCCCTAGTGTATTTGGGTACCGCTACTTTGTTACCTTTATTGACGATTACTCTCGAGTGACATGGTTATATTTACTACGGGATCGTACCGAACTCACTTCTATATTCCGTACGTTCATTACTGAGCTTCGTACTCAGTTTTCTTCCCCGCTTAAAATTATCCACACTGACAATGCAGGGGAATATACGAGCTGAATGTTTGCCTCACTTTGTGCTGAGTTGGCATTATACATCAAACATCTTGTGCTTACACTTTTCAGCAAAATAGTGTTGCTGAGCGCAAAAATCGGCATCTTCTTGACATTGCCCGCTCCTTAATGCTCCAGATGCAGGTACCCGTCGAATACTGGAACTTTGTAGTTTTGGCTGCGTGTCATGTCATCAATTGTCTGCCTTCCTTCGTTCTCAACTTTGTCACTCCGTTTAGCCTCCTCTTTCCTTCTTAATCTCTGTTTCCTCTCCCACCTCGGGTGTTTGAGTGTGCTTGCTATGTCCATAACCTTGGTCTGCCTACGGATACATTTGCCCCCCGTGCAACCAAATGTATGTTCGTAGGGTACTCTCACACTCAAAGTGGTATGTGTGTTACTCTCCTGTCAACCAGAAAGTGGTCGTGTCCGCTGATGTTTCTTTTCTAGAAGAGCAACCCTTTCTGTCATCCACTTCAGTACCTCCTTGTGTACCCCCTGTGCCTCGTCCTGCTATTGCAGTCACGACTTCTCTACCTCCTCTTCTTCCAACACCCATGTGGAACGACCAACACCCAAACCCCCTCTCATCCGAGTCTACACTTGCCGTGGTCTGAACTCCGGAGCCCAGCCACTGCTACTGTCTACTAGTACCATCTCGCGGCCAGCTGACCCTGCCCCCGCCTCTACGGCTCATCCTCTGGCCAACTATATTTCTCTTCATCGACTCTCTCTTCTGCTCAAATTTGCTCTTGCTCTTTCCTCTATTTCTCTGCCTAACACTGTGCATGAGGCTCTCCAACACCCTAGGTGGCGTGTGACAATGGAAGCTGAGATGTCAGCCCTTTGGGCTAATCATACTTGGGATTTGGTACCTCTTCCGTCTGACAAGTTCTGCGTTAGCTGCAAATGAATATTTGCCATTAAACATGCTCCGGATGGGACTATCGATCGCCTCAAAGCCCGTCTTGTGGCTCGTGGGTTTACTCAGCAACAGGGCTTGGACTATGAGGAGACTTTCTCCCCTGTCGCCAAACTAAATTCTGTTCGGGTTCTTATCTCACTTACTGTTCACCGTCGCTGGCCACTACATCAGTTGGACATTAAAAATTCCTTTCTTAATGGTGATCTTGAAGAGACGGTTTTCATGAACCAACCTCCCGGGTTTAAGACCATGTGGGAGTCTAGGGTGTGCCGACTGCGTAAAGCTATCTATGGTCTCAAACAGTCCCCTTGAGCTTGGTTTGAAAAATTTAGCAAGACTGTTCGTGATATTGGCTTTCAGTGAAGCTCTGTTGACTTCTCTCTTTTTACCCGTCATCGATCAACAGAGACGGTAATTCTCTTAGTCTATGTGGATGATATTTTGATAACTGACGATGGCTCTACCAGGATACAATAGATCAAACAACACTTAAACTTTGTCTTCCAAACAAAAGATCTTGTAAACCTTCAGTACTTCCTTGGTCTTGAGGTTGCTCGAAGACCTGATGACCTGGTCCTATCTCAACAAAAATATTGTCTTGATCTCCTTCAGGATGCTGGTTATTCCGGATGTAAACCCGCAGAAACACCTATGGATGTCAACCACAAGCTAAGTGCTCATGGAACCGAATTTGATTCTCTACTTACAAATCCTGAATATTATCGGCGCCTTGTAGGAAAACTGATATACCTAACAGTTACAAGGCCCGATATCTCTTTTGCTGTTGGAGTGGTTCGTCGCTTTATGCATTCACCAAGAATATCTCATCTACAGGCTGTCGAACACATCCTCAGGTACTTGAAAGTTGCCCCGGGACGAGAGTTGGTATACAATCCATCCTCCTCTTTATCCCTTGTTGCGTACACTGATGCTGATTATGCGGGCTCGCTTGACAATCGACGATCCACCGTTGGTTTCTGTGCCTACTTTGGAGGAAATCTCATCACGTGGCGCAGCAAGAAGCAATCAGTTGTTGCTCGCTCTTCTGCTGAAGCCGAGTATCGTGCTATGACTGCTGTCGTGTCTGAACTTACCTGGTTAGAGGGCCTTATTTGTGATTTTGGTGTCAAACTCTCCTCACTTGCTACTCTATTTTGGGACAGTCAGGCTGCTATACATATTGCGAAGAATCCTGTGTTCTACGAGCGAACAAAACACATTGAGGTTGATTGCCACTTTGTCCGGGAGAAGGTCCAATTGAAGAAACTTGAATTGGAACATGTTCAAGCCTCCGAGCAAGTTGCTGACATCTTTACCAAGACTCTACCTCGGCCATTGTATCAGCAGTTTCTATCCAAGCTTAGTGCTTACGATTCATATGCTCTAGCTTGCGGGGGAGTGTTAGAAGATATGTAGAAAATTATGTAAAAGTCTATTGTAATTGTGGCCCATTTATGAGCCCAAGTTTGTCTTAGGTTTAGTCCCACATTGTATTTTTGGGATTTTTCTCTTCCTCTCTATCTATATTTTTGTGCTCATACTTAAAGTTTATACAAGAAATACAACATACAAGGTTCCTTGCTTACTTTTTCTACAAAAAACAAGATTTCTTTGCTTCAACTTTCAATGCCTAATCCTCTGCTACTATATATATAGACTAGAGAGGGGCAAATAACGGTCATGATTCTCCGTTCGTTGTATCCCAAAACAAACAAAATACGATGAGAATTAAAAAATACAAAGAACCTAGAGATTCTTACTCTAATATTCCCTAGAATATGAGTTCTAATATTCAGAAAAATCATTCATTATTTTTACCAAATTTGGAGCATTACAAAATCCGTGGATACATCTTTTTTCTGCCAACACACATGTAATCTTGTTCATTTTTTTGGTCATTGCATCACTCGCATCATATACTTAATGAAGACAATGTTTATCCATGTCACAAAATCATCACAAGTAAGAGTTGTGACCGGAAGTATGTAATCAATGGACTTCACTAGTCATCAATCACCAACCAACATTTTCTCCCTCAAGTCCAGACTCTTCCATATCATCATGATATACAAAGGTCTTGATCATTTTCCAGCATACCTTGGCATATTCAAGCTTACCTGAGCATAGATTGAATTTTTTTATTTAAACTTGAAAGAAAACGTATTTGAGTGTTTCAGGGTCGAATTTCTGAGAATTTATTGACTCTGAAATATTCTTGAGATGATTCGTAGGACCGTTGCTAGTATCTATGCTTCATAGTCATCATGTTATTGTTGGGGTCTTTTGGGTAGAATTGTTTAGACAGGATGAAACTTCTTCAGTGAGTTCTTGGGCTAAAAAGAGGAGGGATCTCAATATTGAGATCCCGGGACGCAGATTGGCTCCTCGTGATTGCATCATCACTGAAAAGCTATTTGCGTCAAATTGAAGATTAAAAAAGCCAAACCCAGATAATTGAGATAAGGTTTTTGATGATGATGGCCATTCTTTCTTGGTTAACCTTTGTATTTCTATATTTTTATTCTTAGTCGTTTTATAGAATAGGCTCATGGAATGCTCTAAAGTTCCAATATTTTTGTACTCTTATGCAATCAATACTATGTATTCTTGTTTTTACCTTGTTTTCTGATGCTTGGACTATCATTATGCCATCCTTTCATATTTGGTGTTATTTTATAGTTAATTTGATGTTTCAATTTTGTTTCGAATCATAATGCATCTACTTGTTTTCCTTTGTCTAGGTATATTAATTATGCCAGGGAAGAAGAGGCTGTTAGATGTATTCAAGCTGTCCACAATTATATGTTGGATGGTAAACCATTGAGGTAAGGATGCAGTTTTAAATCCTTTTCTCCTCCAGGATGTTTTCATGACAGAATATTTTGTTTCAGAGCATCCTTTGGCACTACTAAATATTGCCATGCGTGGTTAAGAAATATGGTAGGCAAATTTTTTTTTTGTTAATGCTGCTGCATTTTCTTTTTGTATATATGTTGCTTGATTCTTCAATATAAATTATTAAACATTTCCCTTGATTTGCTTCTTTAAACATTCCAGAATTGCAGCAATCCAGACTGTTTATATTTGCATGACATAGGTAACCAAGAGGATAGCTTTACAAAGGATGAGATCATATCAGCTTATTCACGGTATTCTTTATCTCGATACTAAAACTCACGTTTTATTGAAATTAGAGAGATTGGTGAAATTACTATCTTAGGCTCTGTTTGGCATGGTGTTTTTGCTCCGGTGAATTTGGTCAAAAAATGCCACTGTCATAGAATGCATGTTTGGCAAGACAATGGTTATGACCGCGATCAAGGAAAGAAAACTAGTTTTGAACATTGGATGAAGTTCCTTTGGTGAGGTTGGGCATTCACGAACGACGGTTCATAACCACTGCGGCGTTCATGACCGCCACTGCTGTGCCTAACAGTGCCTTAATCTTGATGAAACATCACTTTCCTATCTGCTAAATTTGATTTGCTTAGGAATCATGTTGGTTAAAATTTTTTTTTTGTGGGACCAAGTAATTTCATTTTCTGTAGAAAATCACTATTATTTTGTAAGTAGGGCCAAATGCTGATAGGACTGAAATTATCCTCAACTATAAAGTGTTTTTTTAATTATCTGTAAGTTGGTACTTTATATCAAGTTCTTAATCTCCATTCAATCTGCAACTATTCGTTATTCCATGAAATTTACCAAACTCTCCTCCACCTATGCCCACCTTTTGTTTAATCCACTCTCTCACCTTCCTGCTTCACATCTTGCCATCCTAGAATGCTTCTGGTATCCATTTTTTTCAATTGTTTCCTGTTACCGAACTGCATGACGGCGAGCCGCCGTGGAGGGTGTACGCACGACGACCACGCACGCAGGAGGGCGGTGGTGTTGCCGCGGTGTCGCCGGGCGATCCGGACCGCGGTATCGCCCGCGGTAGCGCACTCGCGGGAGACCCGACAGCTGGTTAAGTGGGGAGCTAAGAGTGTTTTGGCCTAAGGGCATTCTAGTCTTTTTGTTTGGTTGTGCCTCATTATATAAGAGGACTATTGTAACCCTAATGTTTTATCCTTGGATCATCTATCAAGTAAAAGGGGGCTGAACCCTCTCCTTCTATCTCTCCATTGCTCCTCCCCTCCTTCCCTAACCGGCCTTCTCTCTCTCTCGCCGGATTCTCCCTCTTGTGTTGTCGCGGTAACATTTGGTCCGACCTGCCGATCCGCCCGCCGCCGGATATCCGCATCATGCCAGTCTCCACTCGGAACGCCGCCGCCGCCGCCTCCTCCGACAACCCGGACGACCTCCGCGCCCGGGCCGACGCCCACGAGGCCGACCTCGCCGATCTGCGGGCCTCCGTGTCCGCCCTCCAAGCCACGACCCTCACCACCTCCAGCACCGCCGCCATTCTCACCCGTCTTAAGCTCCTCCTGCCCGTGCCCCACACGCCGGCCGCCACCTCGTCCACCTCCCTCCTCGGCCAACCCCCCATCCCGCCACTGATGGTGGCCGAGCCGCGACCAACGACCCTGCTACCCCCGGTGGGCCGACCCCCCTGGCATTTGAGTTGCCCTCTTTCACGGGCGTCGATCCGATGGGGTGGATTGCTCGAGCCGAACAATTCTTCGACCTCCACTTCACCGCCGACGAGGACAAAGTGAGCACCGCCGTAGTCGGCCTCTCCGGCTCCGCCTTGCATTGGGCGCGTTGGCTACGCCAGGTTCAACCCCAAATTTCTTGGCCGGAATTGAAGAATGAAATGATTCAACGCTACGACGCGCGGTACTCCGGCTCCGCCATTGAGCGTCTCTGCAGCGTTCGCCAATCGGCCAACCTTGATAGCTATATTGATGAGTTCGTGGCATTGGTTTCCCACGTTCTCGGGCTACCTCCGAATCACTACTTGGGATTCTTCCTTCAGGGTCTACATCCATCCATTCGCTCCCGCCTCCGCACGCATCAACCCCACATCGTCTCGACCGTCATTGACCTCGCCCGCTCCATGGAAGCGGATTTTGGCATCCGTCCTGTTTCACCGACCATCTCCGTTCCTCCGGCCCACCATATCCCGTCGCGGCTGACCGCACCGCGGGAGGGAGGCCCTCGCACTCCTCACCCAGGGGGCCTCGCCCGGGGCGCGCACCGCTACACCGTTTTCCGGGTGCGGAATACAACGACCTCCACAAGCGGGGTTTGTGCTTCCGTTGTCGCCAGCCGTACTCGCCAAACCATGTATGCTCGGTTAAAGAATTTCACGCCTTGTTCGGCGACGACTCTCTCGATGAGATGACACCGGAGATCGATGACCTGACCGCGTTCTCGGCCACCGATCCTCCCATTCCGGACGGGGATGGCCTCCACTGTTTGGAGCTCCCTTATTTTTCGGTTGGCGGCATCACAGGCCCGCGTACGATGAAGCTTCGCGGCCGCCTCCAGCACCGCGACCTCATTCTCATGATAGACATTGGCGCCAGCCACAACTTTATTTCTGAAGATCTCGCGCGCGAGTTGGCGCTTCCCTTCCAACCATCCCCGACTTTCACAGTGTGTTTGGGCGACGGCCGTCGCCGACCGACGCAGGGCCTCTGCCAGGCGATGACGATAGCTCTCGGTACCTGCGCCGTGACGGCCAACTTCTACATCTTTGGGTTGGGTGACCTTGACGCCATTTTAGGAGTGGCTTGGCTCCAAACACTTGGCGACGTCCGATTCAACTGGGCCTCAATGACTATGCACTTCCAGCAGGGGCTCATTTCCCACTGTCTTATGGGCGACTCGACCCTCCTCCGGACTCCGATATCGTTCCGAACCCTTTAGCATACCTCTGAGGTGGACTTCTCCGCATTGCTTTGGCCTCTTCAGGGTGCCGAGGCCGAGCTTTCTCCACCTACCGAGGATCTCTGCCACCTCCTACATGAGTTCGATGATCTGTTCGAGGCCCCGAACGGCCTACCCCCGGTCCGCCACACCGATCACGCCATAGTTCTCCAGCCAGACACGTGTGCGGTGTCCGTTCAGCTGTACCGCTATGGGCATGTTCAGAAGGACGAGATCGAACGGCTTGTACGGGAAATGCTATTGGGAGGCATTATTCGGCCGAGTGTGAGCCCCTTTTCCAGCCCGGTCCTTCTCGTACGCAAGAAGGATGGTAGTTGGCGTTTTTGCGTCGACTATCGTGAGCTCAACAAGGCAACCGTCTCCGACAAGTACCCGATCCCCGTCATTCAAGAGCTTCAGGACGAACTCCACGGCGCCACCTTCTTCACTAAGCTGGACCTTCGGGCCGGCTATCATCAGATTCGGGTCCGACCAGAAGACGTGCCCAAGACAGCTTTTCAGACTCATGACAGCCATTTCGAGTTCTTGGTAATGCCGTTCGGGCTGACTAACGCCCCGGTCACCTTTCAGGCTACCATGAACGACATCTTTCGGCAGACACTCCCTAAGCATGTTCTTGTTTTTTTTTATGATATCTTGGTATACAGTTCTACTTGGCAGGCGCACCTCCAACACGTCCGGGCCACCCTCACTCTTCGCCACCACTGCCCCGTTCTGAACCGTAAGAAATGCACCTTCGGCTCCCCGAAGGTTAGCTACTTGGGCCATACTATTGCGGCCAATGGAGTGGCCATGGACGAAGACAAAATCATGGCGGTTCTTCACTGGCCGACGCCCACTTCGGTCCGCGAGGTGCGGGCCTTCTTGGGTGGGCCTCACCGGCTATTACCGGCGGTTTATTCAGGGATACGACACCTTGGCCCGTCCTCTTACACCCTTGCTGAAAACCTCGGAGGAGGGCCCCTTCGGGTGGTCCGCCGCAGCCCTGGCCGCGTTTACAGCCCTGCAGTCGGCTCTCGTGCACAGGCCGGTTCTGGCCATGCCCGATTTTAACCAATCGTTCGTCGTGGAGTGCGACGCCTCGGGTATCGGGGTTGGCGCGGTTCTCATGCAATCCGGCCGCCCCATCGCCTATTATAGCCGCGAGTTCTCGACCTCCATTCGGAGCCGCTCGGCGTACGAAAATGAACTCATGGCTCTCGTCCTCGTCGTCGAGCATTGGCGCCCGTATCTCCTGGGTCCGCTGTTCGTGGTCCGTACGGACCATCATAGCCTCCGCTACCTCCTACAGCAAAAAATTGCCACACCCGCACAACAACTGTGGGCCGCCAAACTTCTGGGTTACGACTTATCGATCGAGTTCCGCTCCGGCAAGACTAATCGGGCGGCCGGCGCTCTCTCCCGCCAGCCGCACGCACCGGAGTTAGCGGCCCTGACTCGGCCAGTGTGGGAAGAGGGCGCGGATATCCAGGAGGGAGTCAAACGGGATCCCGTGCTCGGCCCCATTCGTACAACTCTCATCGCCGACCCGGCCGCACATCCGCCCTACTCGCTCATTGGGGGACGCTTGTTCTACTGCGGCCGCCTCGTCCTATCCTCCAGTTCCGCGTGTATTCCACGGCTTTTGGAGGAATTCCACGCATCCCCGTCCGACGGCCATGCAGGCGCGTTCCGCACCTATCGCCGCCTCGCCGCTTCATTATTTTGGCCGCATATGTTTCGCCAAATCAAGGCTTATGTCGCCGCCTGCCTTCCTTGCCAGAAGGCCAAGTATGGGTCATTATTTCCAGGGGGCCTACTGCAGCCCCTTCCAGTGCTCGAACGCATTTGGGAGGACATCGCTATGGATTTCATCACCCGGTTATCGTATTCGGCCGGTTCGACTGCATTTTTGTGGTCGTAGACCGCCTCTTGAAGTACGACCACTTTATTCCCCTACGCCACCCCTACACGGCCGCCACCGTGGTGGACGGTTTTATTGTCGGGATCGTGCGGCTTCACGGCTTTCCGCGCCCATCGTCAGCGATCGGGACCCACTCTTCTTGAGCAGCTTTTGGACCACTTTTTTCCTCCTGCAGGACACTCGCCTTCGAATGAGCACCGCCTACCACCCCCAAACGGACGGGCAGTCCGAAGTCCTCAATCGGTGTCTTGAAACCTACCTTCGATGCTTTATTGGCGAACGGCCGGGCACCTGGGCGAAATGGCTCCCATGGGCCGAATATTCATACAACACAGCTTATCATTACGCCGCCAACACTTCCCCCCTTCGTAGCAGTCTACGGACGATCACCTCCTATTATCCGGCACCTTCCGGGCGAGTGCCCCGTGGCCGGCCTAGCAGCTCTCCTCCAGGATCGGGACACCATTATAGACAGTCTGAAGCAGCACCTCCGCTGTGCCCAGGCCAAAATGACGTCATTCGCCAACCGGAAACGCCGGGACTTGCAGTTCGCTCCAGGTGAGAAGGTGTTCATTAAGCTCCATCCTTACCGCCAGCTCACAGTCGCCCGCCGCGCTTGTCCCAAGCTGGCACCACGGTTCTTTGGCCCGTTCGCGGTGCGCAGTCGGATTGGGGCTGTGGCCTACCGCCTTCGCTTACCGGACGGCAGCCGGATTCACCCCGTGTTCCACGTCTCGCAGCTTCGTCTGGTCATCGACGATCACCACACCTTGGACCACATTCCCGCCGACCTTGATTTCTCCGGTTCGGCACCCTTGTACCCGGCGGCTATTCTGGATAGTCGGTCCCCCCACCCCAACACCGGTGCTCCCGAGGAAGTCCGGGTGGCCTGGCGACATCGGCCTCCGTCGGCAAGCACATGGCTACTCCGCGAGGATTTCCGGCGTCAATTTTCGAACTTCTGCCTTGAGGACAAGGCGAATTTTCCGGACGGAGGCATTGTTACCAAACTGCATGACGGCGAGCCGCCGTGGAGGGTGTACGCACGATGATCACGCACGCGGGAGGGCGGTAGCCACGAAGGAGAGCATATCACCAGGAGCACCCGGGATAAGATTCTGAAGATCGGAAATGATATCATATAGGTGCTGTAGGCTGTCATGGCCAGAGTAAAAAGCGCGAAGCTCCTCCCACATGGACTTAGCCATGTCATGATACATGGCCATCCTGTAGGGCTTGAGATCCATAGAGTTTAGGAGTCAGGACTGAACTCGTCCATCATCGCGAAGCCAGTCATCGGAGGGAGCAGTGAGAGTAGCGCGGGTCAAGTTGTGAAGAAGACCCTTCGTCTGCAGAACCCGGTGAACGGAGTGAACCCACTCAACGAAATTCCGTTTTCCAGTTAGTGAGATAGTAGTAATCCGTAACTCATCACGGAGTTCAGAAGACATGGCAGCCGCACGGGCCTGTGGAGCAGAAGTAACAGTAGAAGTACCGGAAGCCATGCGACCAACAGAAGAGGCCGGGCGGGTAGAAAGAAGATGGGCGACTTGGGAAAGAAAGCCGGGCGGATAGAAGAGGTAGTCACATGGTCTCGGCTGACAAACCAGCAACCAGAAGGTCGCGACCAAAATGCGACTAGGAGCAGAGGGGATCGGACAACAGCAAGAAGAGGCCGCAGCAGTCGCGCGCGAGAAGAGGCTGAGACCAGGGAGTCCACTGGGAGTGCAAGCAAAAAGCAGGCCGCGACGACTAAGAGGAAGGTCGCGACAGATAGAAGGTCAAGCAGTTCGGCGAGCAGGAGCTCGCAAAAGGGAAGAGCGAGCGAGCAAGGAACAGGCCGCGGCGACTAAGAGAAGGTCGCGGCGGATAGAAGACGATCTCAGCAGGGCGCGTGGGGAGAGAGAGTCCGCGGCGAACTGGAGCAAGCCGTAAGACAACGGCAGGGCGAGGAGCAGTTCGCTGCGGACTGAAGCAGTCGACAGGCCGCAGCGGTCTGAAGCAGGAGCAAGCGGGAGAAGTAGAGAGCTCGCAAAGGGCAGAACCCGCAGCAGACGAGAGGGAGCCCGCGGCGGATAAGAAAACACGAGGAGCAGTTTGCGGCGGACTGAAGCAGGTGGCAGGTCGCAGCGGACTGAAGCAGGTGCAAGCGGAAGGAGAGTAAAGGAGCGGATTGAAGCAGCAGAGGGAGCCCGCAACGGATAAGGAAGGCAGCCCACAGGCGGCTGGGATAGGTGGGCCCCTTTAGGATTGAGAAAAGAGACTATAAAAGAACCTGAGGAGGAGGGTGGATCCACGAAGAGAAGAAGAAGCGGAGTAGGGAGAAGAGGCCGCAGAAGCCAGGCGGGCTGGGCAAGGAAGCAGATATAGAAGCAGGCCGCGAGGAGACCGGAGGCCGCGAGGCGGTTAGGAGACCAGGCCGCAGGAGGAGATGCAGACAAAAGAGGGGAGTCCGCTGGAGGATACGTTTGGCTCTGATACCATGTAAAGAAAAGCCTCCAAAGCTTGTATATCCTTATTCAATGAATAGTTACAAGTATACATACACTTATATAGGAAAAAGGAAGAAGAGAGAAATCTTAATACATGATGTGGGACTAATACAAGGAGAGAGAAAGAAGAAAACATGAGCCCTAATTGGGCTTTTCTAACAACAACGATTATGTGCGGCGGTTTAATTGGGAGTCGCGAAGTCGTGCAACATCGGAAGCAGATGACACATGAGCAAGCAGTCACGACGCTCCGAGGAAAATAAGGCTTGTTGAAGAAGTTCGCGGAAGACGAGCGTGGTAGAGATCTAGCCAAATGCGATCGCGGAAGAGGGCTCATGGAGAAGACGCGTCGTGCAGAGTCGAAAGCTGGCAGAATCGTCCGGTGCAGGACGACGAAAAGCGTTGCCAGAAGCGGGAGGAGTCCACAACTAATTTATAGATCAACTTAGGGTTATAGTGGAATGCCTAGGAGAGCTGCAGGTAAGTCAATTGATACATGAGTGTTGCGACGAATTTAGGATCACAAACATAAGCGGGAAATTGCATTGCATAAAAATGACAGATACAAACTCGGGAGACAAATTTCCACCTAGTACTCCAAGGTTGGGTCTTCCAGAACACTCATCTCTCCAGTGAGCCCAAAGGACTATGATCCTAAGATAAAATGACTACTCACACTCAAGGCTCCTTATATAGATGGATGTTACGGCCCTAGATTGAGAACATGTGCGCCGAGGAAGAGGAGGGAAGTCCTCAAGGGAGGAGGAGGAACTTCGGCGAGCTATGACAGCGACGGCTTGTGGCGTGCGAATCCGAGGAGGCGGGGCTGTGCGGAAATCGCGCGACTCACGATTTCTGGAGGCGGCTAGGTCACAGGCGGGTAAACCGTGAGTTAGAAAAGGGGTAAGTTAGAGAGAGAGAGAATTAAAGAGATGAAAAGAGATTCAAAATAAAATTATTTCTTCTTTGTCTCCCCCCCATGGTTCACCCCATCGGGTATTAATAGTCAAATGCCCCCTCCTTGGGCTTTAGACATGAAGGATCAAAATACGCATAATAATAAGAGAAAAGTGCGACATGCGCGACGAAGGTGGGACCGTAACATCTCCACCCTACCCGACGACAAGCTTGCCCTCAAGCTTGGTATGTAGTGACGGTCGGTGTCGGGTCTCCCGTGTCAGTGTCAGCATCCCGTTCGGTAGCCGGGTCATCTAACTCCACCCAGAAGAGGCGTTTGCAGCGATGCCCCTGAAAAACAGTGGCCCTTGGCACGACAGTCACTCATCTCTTGTGGCGACAGTCGGTGAATGGCAGCAGGGCGGTCAGTGTCGCGTTTCGGGCTGAGGAGACTGGCAGTGGCCGAGGACAGAGGGCGCGGAGTACGACGGGCCCGTCAGTGTCCCGACGATGTAGATGAGGGCGGTCCAAGAGCAGACGCTTCTCGCAAATGCGAACCAAGCTCATTGCAGTGGTTAGATTTGCTGGTGCCTGAGATTCCACGTTCATGCGGAGGCGCTCATGAAGTCCCGCTGTGAAAAAGGACGCCTGTTGTGTCGGAAGAACTACGGTCGTGCGGGCTAGGTGGACTTGAAACTGCTAGAGGTATTCGTCGATCAGACCGGTCTGTCGGAGGAAAATGAGATCCGCCAAGGGAGTGCTGTGGAGCGGTGGGCCGAAGCGGAGCATGTAATTTTCCTTGAAATCGTCCCAAGATAGGAGAGGTTTCTCTTGTCGCAGATGAGAAAACCAAAGTTGCGCGGGACCCAACAGGTGGAAGCAAGCAATATTGAGCCACTCTTCCCAAGGGGTGCGTTGGTAGGCGAAGAACTGCTCGCAACGAGAGAGCCAGGCTAAGGGGTCTTCGTGGTTGTCGAATATGGGAAAATCCAGCCGCAAGTATCGTGGCACCCCGTCGTTCTCGTGCCGTGGAGGACAAAATTCCGGCAGGGTTGGCGGGATCGGCGCTTCACTGGAGGAGCCCGTCGCCGGTTAGCCCGGTCGGTTAGCCGCTAGTTGGGTGGTGACGGCGGCAATGAGGGCGCTGTTGTTATCCGTGAGGAGCTTGACGAGAGACTCAAACTTGCGAGAGGGAGGGCTGGTCGGCCATCACGTAGGACAAAATTAGAGGGTTGTCGGCGCTGGTGGGAGTGGAGGAAGAAGTGTCTGGCGACGAAAGTAGTCCTGTAGAGGCAGCGATGAAGAGGCCTCCGTCGATGGAGGAGCCGAGAAGGATGAACGGGGAAGAGGGGCCGGTGGCGGGGGCAAGAAGAGAACCCCCGTCGAGCGAGGAGCCAAGGAGAATCGGCGGCAGAAGGAGCAGATCAGCCCCGAGTGGGCGGAGCGGGGCTGATGTCGGCTGGATCGGGTGCAGGGAAGCCAACACAGTGCGGCTAGGGAGGTGGCGGCCTGGATCGGGGGCAGCCGGCGACGTCTGGATGGAGCGGTGGTGGAGAAACTTCGCGGTCGGCCAGTGGGAGGACCGGTGGCTCTGATACCAAGTTGTTACGGGCCCGAGATTGAGAACGTGTGCGCCGGGGAAGAGGAGGGAAGTCCTCAAGGGAGGAGGAGGAACTCCGGCGAGCTATGACGGTGGCGGCTTGCAGCGTGCGAATTAGCGGAGGCGGGGCTGTGCGGAAATCGCGCGACTCGCGATTTATATAGGCGGCTAGGGCACAGGCGGGAGAACTGTGAGTTAGAAAAGGGAGAAATTAGAGAGAGAGAGAATTAGAGAGAGGAAAAGAGATTCAAAATAAAAATTACTTCTTGTTTGTGTCCCCCCATGGTTCACCCCACCGGGTATTAATAGTCAAATGCCCCCCTCCTTGGGCTTAGACATGGAGGATCAAAATACACATAATAATAGTAAGATAAAAGTGCGACATGCGTGACAAAGGTGAGACCGTAACAATGGAGACCCGCTAGAAGACTAACACACTAAGGGACAGAACAACACGTAACTAATGCAATATTATTATAAAGATAAATACGTCATTGAGAGGCCCTCGCGAGGTAATGCACATCCGTATCATTACTTGGGCACTTAATGACTGAATCTAGAATGTGTTTTTGTGTCTTATTATTGCAGATTTTTATCTCTTAATTTTAGTAGTCAAATTTTTCCCTCTGCAGTAGGGTTCCAAAGATCTCTTCCAGTAGTTCTCAAAGACGGACTGGGAGTGTCTTGCCTCCTCCAGCAGATGAGTTGACTAGCAGTGGAAGTAGTGCGAACAAAAATTCAATAAAGAATGCCTCAAACGTATGGTCATATAAGCAGTCTTTCTTTGTGTGTAGTTGGAATCATTATTACATTTTTAAAAACATAAATTTTCTTCTCACATATATCTATTTTTCTCTCAGAAGAATACCACAGGGCAGTCCAAAGTTACAAATGGTAGTCTAGGAAGACCAACTGTTCTGCCAGCAGCAGCTTCTTGGTATGGTGACTGATTTATCTATTTCCATATTTTCATATGTTTATGTTTCTTTTTCTTAATATTTCCCATCCTTTTTTAGGGGTTTGCGTCTTTCAAATGGTCAGTCGTGTTCTCAAAGTTCTATGAAACATAATGTTGAAAGCAACAGTTCATTCTCCTTTTCTTCAGTCAGTAATGCCATGTCTTCTGCATGGAATGATGACCCTCATATATCTGAAGCTGAGGGAAAGCCTATATTTATTGGTAATGCCATGTCCAATCTAGCTGAACTTCACCTCCCTAAAGATGACGTGCTAAGCGACCATGAACCAATTTTGTCAGATTTGGCAGACACATCTTTTCAGGCTGGTACTCATTATCCAACAGTTTCTGCTTGGGATGATGATCCAGTGGAGCCATCCAACTTTACTGAAGAAAGTTATGACTCACAGGCTAGTGGTAGATCTGAATTGATGTCGCCTCAAAGATGTTCAACTTTAGATGCTAAAGTACACGCAGCTGGAGTAGGGTTGCCTTCAGATGCTGCTATTGTTGAGAATAATCATATTACGACTTGGTGCCCATCAAGTTCAGATACCCCAGTTTTAGAAAAAGACAAAGCTGGTACCTTTTCTGCTCCTTTGAAGAAAATGAATGGAGTGAATGGGAATTCAGAAGAAACATTTGGCGATCATTTGGTTGATTCTGAAATTATTGGGTTTATTACCAACCATAATAAAGTTAACCAAGACAAAAATGCTAGTCCAGTAATATCGTCTGCTGATATAGAAAGAAATGGTGAACAAAAAACTTCCCTGCCCAACCCATCTTGTAATGGTTTACTTAAAAATCCTGCATCTAAATCACAACAACTTCTTGGAGAATGCTTAGGAAAATCTATTTCAGAACCATTCCAATTAACTTTCTCAAATGCGCAAGCTTTGAGAAAATCTGGTTGGAAATTAGAATCAGAACAGCAAGCTTGTCAGTCTTCAGAAAATAGAACGGAAGACCCTTCAATGGATTTAAGGGATATAAGAGAAGGATTTTCAGACGTCTCCAACCAAAGATCATGTTCACCTCAACCGGGCCACTCCTTTAGCAAGTCAAGGGATGAGCCTAATTACACAGTTAATGATCATGCTGTAAGTGCTCATTCTTCACCCTGTGGGGAATCAGCGGGGTATAACAATCAGCATAAAGAGTTTCAAACAATCACACAAAGCGTACATAAATTAGACTCTGAACAGCATGAAGACAAGTTAAGCAATATATGCAAACCAACAAGCTCACGAGGTAGTACTTTTATAAGCTCCAATGAAGGTTTAGTAGATTTGGATAGATTGAATGTTGAAGAAACTGACAAATTCTCAAGTGTACGAACCAGAGAGAGCAGCATAATTTCAGATATATTCTCATTGGACTTTGACCCATGGGATGATTCATTATCCATAGCAAACAACATTTCCAAGTTACTTGGTGGAAAAAATGGAAGCGAGGGTGTTCTCACAAGTCCATTGAATACTCAAAATAACAGTCAATCTAGGTTTTCTTTTGCCAGACAAGAGAATCAAGATAGCTTTGTTGACTCTTCTATAAGTGAAATTGGCCATACAGGGAAAGGTTCGTCAGTAAAAACTTCATATGCAGATACTTTTCAAGATAATTTTACTGGACGTGTTTTTCTTGGTAATGAAACTACCAAGAACAACGCTACTGTTACTTCTGACAGGTCAGCTGGTGAGTATCAAAACTTTGACTTATTCCATTTTGCTAACAACTCAATGCATACTTCTTGTTGTTAGTGTATGATGCTGTTTTCTGGCCATTTATTTTACTACCTTTGGATGCTACTGTATTGACAGATGCATGCTGAAGCTGTACACATAGTATCAACATGTTTAAGAATAAGAAACAAGACCCCTTTTATGTTAACTAGCTGTAAGGCACGTTGCCTGCATATGAAATTTTTTTTCTCCCATCCCCATCTCTATCTCGTCTCTCGCCCCTCTTATCAGGGCGTGTTATTAAAATGATATAATTCTCCCCTTTTCCCTACTCCATCTCTTCCTCTTCCCCCTAGTGTTGATTTCTCCTCTCTCTGCTTCTTTCTTTCTCTGATCTCAGGGGCTTGTTATTAAAACTATAATTTCTCCCCTCCCTCCTACCCTCTCTATCTCTCGCTCTCCCTTGCTCTCCCCTCTCTTACCTCAGGAGCCTATTATTAAATATTTTTTCCTTTCTTTTCCTCTTCTTCCTTATCAGCAATGATTTCTTTCCTCATCTTCTCGCATGCTCTCCCCATCTTCATCTTTATTGATGATTATTTCTCTCACTTTGTCTTCTCTCCGACTCAATTGTCTGTTATTAAAATTCTCTCTTTCCCCTTCTTCCGCTCATTAACAATTCCTTTTTTTGCTCTTTTTTTGCATCTATCATGTTATGACTATGTTTTTAATTCTTATACTTTTTTTCATGGGTGATCCAAAGATGAGTAGTGGTTGACACCTATGTTTTGAAAGGTGCGCTCGAGGCGCCGGGCGCACGGGGTGCACCCTGGCAAGGCCAAGGAGGGCATTGTGTCTCGGGCATGCCTAGGCGCGCGCCTCGCGAGCCTTCCAAGCGTAATTCATGCGTGCCTCATCCCATGGACCGGTCTACACCTAAAAAACTGGTTCATTTTTCCGCAGCCCATTTTAGGGCTAAGAATCAAGCATTTTCAACCCGCTCTTCTTTCCCGAGTCTCGTCTCCATTCCTCCCGGCTCCTTCGATGTTCTCCGTTCTTCTCACCGGAGTCACCACCGCTCCTCTAGCCGGCGCCGCACTTCTTTCCGGAGTCCCGTATCCATTCCTCTTGCTTTCATTATAAGAATCTTTCTCTGCATCTTTTAGCTTTAAAGTTTCTTTTTTCTTATGGTTTTTCAAAATATTTTTCAAGAAGATTGTTGCTGTTTCACTGGTAGAAACTACAAATTTGCTACTTGATTTCTTTTTAGAAGGAAATATTGTCTTCTTTCTGAAAAGATCTGCCTAGGAATGGTAGGTTCCATACATTTGTCTTTCACATCTCGGTAGAAACTATAAATGTTGTTGTTGTCTAAGGTTGCATGTTGCTAGATGTTTAAATAAGCTTTCATTCATCTTGAGATCGGTCAATAATTGAAGCTTTGATGATTGGAGACCAAAAATCTTCTTAAGTTAGCTCTTATTTCTTGATCGCTCAATGATCTGAGATTGTCTATCAAGATTCAATGCTTTTAAGATCTTTAATACTCTGCACAGTACAACCATTATGTAATAGCTGATTGACAATTGCTACTTGTTCATTGAAAACCGTGAACTGGAACTGGGCTTCCAGTTCACTGCAAAACAGTGAACTGCGATTCCAGTTCACTGCAAAACAGTGAACTGGGCTCACACATGCACACAAACACGCACACATACACGTACACACACACGCATAGGGCTGAGCATTTTATTCGAAAATCGAAAGTCGCTCAAAAATCGCTCGAAAATTGAGCCGAATCAGAATTGGTTAAAATTGATTCAACTCAATTTGAGTCGATTCAATTTGATTCAAATCTGATTTCGAGTCAGCCCTGCATCGCTCGAAATATGATTTGAATCAACTTGAATTAATTTAAATTATTATGTAGTTATTAATATATTATTATTTCAAAATTAAAAATAATAAAATTTAAAACTAAAATAAAGACTTTTAAGTGTTTCATTTGTTAAATTTATAGGTAGATCATAGGGATGATATCGAGTCGAGTTTGAGCGATTTTGGCTTGGCTCGAATCGAAATTTTCGTCTCGAACTCGGCTCGAAATCGTCTCGAAATCGAAATTGATTCGAGTCGAGTCGAGCACTCGACTCAAAATGACTCGATTCCGAGTCAGCTCGAAATCGAATCGAGTCGGCTCGAAATCGAATCGGGTCGTCTCGAAATCAAATCAAGTTGGCTCGAAATTAAGCAATTTTTCGTTTTATTCCTAATTTGCTCGAAATTAAATTTGACAACCTATAAATTTAGCAAATGAAACACTTAAACCATTCATTCTTTTTATTTAGATTTAAATTTTGTTATTTTTAATATTAAAATAAGAATATATTAATAAATACATATTTTTTTAATTAATTTGAGTTGATTCGAATCATATTTCGAGCGATTCAGGGCTGACTCAAAATCGACTCGAAATTAAATTTGAGTCAAATTGAATCGACTCAATTTGAGTCGAATCAATTTTAACCGATTCCGATTCGACTCAATTTTCGAATGATTTGCGAGCGACTTTCGAGTTTCGAATAATATGCTCAACCCTAGTTGATCACTTTAATTTTGAGCCAACTAGGAAAAAAAAGGAAAATTGCTCAATTTTGAGCCGACTCGATTCGATTTAGAGCTGACTCGGAATCGAGCCATTTCGAGTCGAGCCGTCTCGGCTCAAAATCGATTTCGATTTCGAGTCGAAAATTTCGATTTTGAGCCAGCCAAAATCGCTCGAACTCGACTCGATATCAGTCCTACACATGCATTAATTCAAATACATGTTCGCTCACACACGTACACACATGCCTCAACATGGCTGAGATGGGCAATATGTCTTACCAGCTCCCAGGCGCACCCAGGCCTTTTAAGATGTTTTCTTCAACCAATTTTGGGGAGATGGGCAAAAACATGATCTCAGACGCACCCGAGGCACCCCTACACACACTTGGGCACCCAATTCACTCAATTACAGCGAATTTGGCACTCAATTCACTCATTTTCCTTTTTCTCCCATTTTTACGCATCACGTTCCTCAGGCGCACGCCTGCGCCTTGCGCCTAGGCTGCAGGACGCCTTTGCGCCTCGGCGCGCCTTGCACCTTTGATAACTTAGGTTGACACAGAACTATCCTTTATCATGTTGGAGCTTGTCAAACATATATTCTCAACTTGTTACATAAGGATTGAAAAGCTTTCCTAGGTGAAGACTTTAGTAAAAATATCCACAACCTATGAAGTACTTGAAACATGCTGAATGAAGATACCTTTCTGAGTTATATGATTCCGAATGAAATGAAACTAAACTTATGTTTGTCTTTTTTCTCATGGAACACATGATTGCGCGGTTTATACAACATCTTTGCTGTTGCATCAAAGAGGAAGATTTGAAATTTTTATCATGTTGGAATTATCAGATATCAAAAGTGATTGAAGTTTCTACCCTTTGGGTACAATGAACTTTTTGGATCAAGCCAAGCAAATCATTTTAGCACAGTTTTATCCACCATAACAAGAGAATGCATATATTGAATGATGAAGTTTCTATCCTTTGGGTACAAATTTTTTTTTTTTGGATCAAGCCAAGCGAATCATTTTAGCATAGTTTGAGCCACCACTCTTGCATATATTGAGTAATTACGCTAACCAAAAACATATATCTAGCTGGGTGACGAAATCCACTTTTTCTGTCATCACCAGTGGTTAACCATGCTCCTTAGGATGCCTCTCCACGTACTCGAGAGATGCGAGTATATTCCCGTCAAACACACCAAGACTTACAATGGGCTCAAGGAGGAATGACCATGGATCCTGTAACACCCCAGCCTAGTTTAACAACCAATCAACCGTCCGGCCGGTTCCAGTGTTAAGAAGTAAACTAAGAAACAATATTAAATTTAGAACGTATCAGACATAATTAAAAGAACTAACGGTTAGACTTACAACGAAAACTGAAAATGCAACTAAAGGTAAAAGTGTACCTTATCAAGCTGAATTCACAGAGTCACTAGAAAGAAAAGGGGGCCAAACCACTTAATATCTGAAAAGTTACACAATGTCTGATACATACACCAGTTCTTAAACATTAATATTACAAGTGTTCAATATTAAACAGTACGACACTAAAAGTAAACAACTGAAAGGAAACAAACTATAGGGCGACTCCAAAAATACGCTCATCCTAGGCGCAGTTTCCCACCTGGGTTCCCTGTAAAAACATGCCCAAACATGGGTCAGCCCAAAAGAGGAGTAAGAAAAATTATTTCTCTTAGTGACATTAAAATTTATTTTGAAGAAAAATATGCATGCTTTGAAAATAGTTTGTGGTATAGTCTATAGAAAAGTTGTATGCTAGTGTACTATGCATGATTTTCTAAAAATAAAACTAGCAAAATAAATGACTGTTCTAATTACTCATAATGTATGAGGTTTACTCAAGTTCCGAATAATTTGGTTAACTAGGAGTTTCTAGGGCTCGGTCTAGACTTGAGTTCTAATTTCACTTATGGTTGTTCATCGACAAAGTTTTAGGCAGAGTAGCTCCTACCACGCAATACTAGTCTAATGATCCGAATCTTAATAACAAACTCAAGTGTTCTAGTGTCTCATGGACATAAATTCGAATCTACTAATCTTCTGAATCGGGATACATCCCCCAAACAATTTGATTCACAAGGTATACTACAACCCACGAGAAGGATAGTGCGCCTCTTTCAAGCACGGGAGGAGGTCTCAACCATGACTAATAAACATCTACTATCTAGTGCTATTCTGCTTGCAGACACTTATGCGTGATAAAGGTAGTCACATCGATTTAGTCGACTAGAAGCCATAATCATGGATTTATTATTTCAAGTACGTATATTTATTCGAGTGTAAAAAGGGTTCCATATATTATTTTAATTTCGTCGGTCTAGTTACTAAAGTAATCTCGAAGTTGATAATATTTTGTTTATTCTATCCGGATAACTTACGGAGTTACAAATCTCTATCTGTAGTAACAATCCTCTGTAACTATAAATAGTTTTACTGAGTTAGACAAATATTTTCATGCAAACTATCTGATATGTCTAACCAAAAAGAGTAAGGATTTCTTACCGCAATATTTCGTCATTCGTAAACTTGACGCGACGGTATGATCCCTTCTATGTTAAACTGGTAGCTCAAATCTTCTCGAACTTAACCCTCTAACACTGAAACTCTATAATACTAACACCCCTCCAATTAATTTTTAATACATTTGAGGGTTTTGACGAACTACGATGTTTCAAATGTTAGCAAAACATGCAATTATAACAATTATACGAGGGACAAAACATAGGGGCTGAAATCACCTCCCAAAAAGATCTATGATTATTTGTTGATTCTTTTTGGTGGAGGAGAAAGTTCCAAAACAACACTTAAAACAAAATCTGAAATTTCCTACCAAGGGATCAACTGAATACCTGTGCAAAACTAAAGAAAATGGTTGATTGACCGCAACACTCTCTCCTGAAAATCTTGACGAGGGCTTCAAAAACTTCCAACGAAAATAATGGATAAGGGAGGTTGAGTAAATGACGACAAACAACAAAAATAAGATCTATAAGTGCTGAGCTTACCGTCAGACTACTATTCGTGCACCGAACTTGTCGCTGGAGGCGTCAGAGAAGGTCGACGGAAGGAGCCACCTGTGCCCATCTCTGGAAGGTCGGGATGTCGTCGATCTATCGAGGCGAGAACACCCTATCCCTTGAATCGCGCGCACAGACCGAGAGAGGAAGAACGAAGAGCGGCGATTTCTATCCGGGAAGGAGTAGGGTTACGAGAACTTCGGGGTTTACGAGATTTTAAGCAAAGAGCTGTCCGCCACTGTTCAGTTTTAGTAACCACAGGGGAAGTGGGAAGAACCGCACCCCATCAAATTTTATTAATGGGAAACGAATTAGTCATTTCTAATATATTACCTAAAAGCCATAACTTCTCCATCAAAAGAATATAAAGGTTAATGTCGTCGCGCTAACATCAAAAATGTCGAAAGCGAGGAGAAGTGATGTAGGGGTAGGCTAGTGGTGCTCGGGCGCTAGGACCCTACGTGCACGTGTGAGGGGATATGCGAATGCAATGCTACATGCAATGAACAGTCGGATAGCAACGACAAGTAATTTAAGCAATGAAAATTAGCAACACCACGCAGTTAATCAAAATAAAGAAGCAATTAAATAATTTTGGCAATTTGACAACGGCTTCCTCCGCGCGGAGGGCCTAAGCAAGCGGTGACGTTTAATTCCACAAACAAATATTAGCGTATAAGAACATCAACTGTCAAACTATGATCACAACACAAATATAGATAAATAACCAAGTGCAAATGTCAAATACAAAACACAATTCCACGAGATACTCACGATGCAGTGGGCTGATCCGAGGTGGTGGAGAATTTGAGGGACCAGATGCAAAACGGGCGACCGGAGGCGAACACGGTGGCACGATGACGTCACGGTGGCTGCCCACGATGGGAAAGAGGGGGATGTGGGCCGAAAACGGCGAGATCCGGCCACTAGAGAATGGATCGGAGTGTCGGTGGGTAGATCCGCTAGTTTTAGGGCGGATCCGGGCTACGAGAGCGGGAATATGTAGGTGGATGGTAGATCGGGGGAAGGTAGTGCTAGATCAATTAGATGTAGGGTTTTCGGGGCGTTGGGGGTGGATCCACGACGGAGGAACGAAAGGGAGTGGCCGGCTAGGGTTGATAAGGCCCTAGGGTGGCCGGTGTGGGTGTAGGGAGGCGGCGGCTTGGCTGGGCTGTTGCAGGGGGGGGGGGGGGTTGAGGTGCTGGAGACAGGGGTGGCAGTGGGGGGCGGGGCTGGTTGGTCGGCTGGTGCAGGGGAGGCGGCGGGAATGGGGGGATAAGCGAGGCGGCTGGGTGGGGGGTTCGAACAAGGTCCGACGGCTACTGTTTTCACAGCAGGCCGACATGTTTTGGAGGAGGTTTTGGGGGTCTCCGGCGGTGGAAAAAAGTGTGGAATGGCTGGAAAATGATGGAGGGGGATAGAGGTTACCTTCGGGGGAAGATTGGCGGCCTAGGAGTCGTCACCTAGGGTTCCACGGCGTCGGTGCCGGGGAGGGATCACTGGAATTCGGGATTACACTTCTCCAAATTCTGCAATGGCCTCAAATCAGCCCCCTAGCATCCTATTTATAAGAAAACATAAACTAGGGCATCCCCATCAACGACTATGATTGGCCGGTGGGTTAGCCCTTAACATACATCAAAATAAACTCAAAAAATATAAAGTAATATAGCGTTTTGACTCGCGACGACGCTCCGGACGCAATCGCGGAGCCCGATCGTCGATCCGGGCACGCCATATATGGAAAGTTGCCAACTCAGCCCTGAAGGGGCTCAAAACGCGTCCTCGTCTCTGCTCCGCATCAAACTCCCTGACTTGAAAGAATTCATCTCCCGATGAATAGAGATCAAAATTCTCTCGCTGCATGTCGTGTAAAACTCGAAGAAGTCCACCTGAGGTCGCCCAAGTGTCGTCGCTGGAAAGTGTCCTCGCCAATCAACTCCCCCTGACTGAAAAGATGTCATCTCCGGTGAATGGAGACGTACGTGCTGAAGTCGAAGTTCAGGGGCGAATCGATCAAGCTCTGCTGCAAGTACCCAAGAGTCACCAACGTCTGTAGTGAGAATGCACTGGTGGAGTCTTATCTCCATGAAGCTCTTAACGGTCAACTCACGAGTGGTGGATCCCGGTGCGATCGGTGGTGCCTGCGGTGAAACCAAAGAAGACGAGTCCCCAGGTGGGTGGAGGTCAACGATGGGTGAGGACGTATGAGGGTGATATGGTAACGACAGTGGGGGTGGGGGTGCCTGGGCATCTCCACTGCTCGAGTCCACATACTCATGAAGTTCATAGTATGGAGTCAGACCTTCAACATTAAACACACGGTGAATTCCCATACTGGCCGGGATGTCAAGTCGGTAGGCGTTGGTCCCAATACGATTAATAATGGAATATGTGCCTATTCGAATCGCGCTTAACTTCTTGGCAGGCCCCGAAGGGAGCCTCTCAGGGCGGACTCGCACCATTACCTTCTCGCTTACATTAGATATTTGCTCTCGCCTTCGCTTAACTGTATGGGCTTTGTAATTTTCATTGCTTGTTAATATTCGTCGGCGGGCCGACTCATGCAAATCATACAAATGCTGTGCAAATGGCTCAGCAGACTCATGCAGGTAATGCAAATGATGCAAGGACAACATGACAGACACAATACACTCCTTATAGGAAAATCCAATAATTCCTGAGATGTCTCTCAAATGTGGTGGCCTATCAGGAGGTTCTTTCGGTGGAGTATAAACAAACTCATCATGTGTGTGACGAGCGCTCAGATGACCATGAGAGACAAATATACGCAAATACGGGCTCGTGAAGAGCCAAATGTGTCTCGGGAAACGTAGCGTATCAGGGGGGTCCCCAGGAGGTGTGTAAGAAAAGTCATCATGAAGGAGACGACCACCTGAGTGAAAATCGTGTACACCGACTGGAAGTCGTGACTCTAAAATATGGTGAGCGTCCCAGACAAGAAAGAACTCATCGGGTGGCTCAGCGGGTGGCGTGTCCCAAAACTCATCCAGAGTATGAGGCGTCAAAAGGTAGGTCCTCCCAATATGAGTATACTCAAGTGAACTCAAGGTAGGCCCTACATATGTCTTGCTCCGCTCAAGGTCCCTTTTCTGGAGCAAGGTCAAAAATGATAATGAAAGAGGCGTCATGCCTGAGTTGCTCACCCGAGCCTCATCCTCACCAAGATGGGGTGGATCATCAGGAGGATCAACAGGGGGCTCGTTATAGGGCTTGTCACTACGGTCAAGGTCCTCCCAATAAGTACCATCGAAAGGGGTAGTGCCCCCGTGCATGGGTGTCATAGCAACTACGAGGTCAACACCAGGCTTTGAGCTCTCGGTCGTAACGTGGCTCAGATTAATGCCAAGGGAAAAGTGACATAGACCTACGCTCAAGAATGAGTCTGCGGGTGCGGTGTCAAGACATGAGTCTAGGGTATGATTGTTAATCAACCCCGGACATGCCAAAAGTGGAGGTGTGGGTGAGGGACACAACACTACAGACTCAATAGGTCGCTCAGGATTACCCTTCGTCGGGATCAAAAGAGACGGGTCAGAAATAAGATATAGGTCACTCACGGAACTAAGCATCTCGCTGGGGTGAGAGTAACCCGCATCAGGTATCACTCCCGTCGTGGGTGACAGAGCAGTGGTAGGCATCGTAGTGACCTCAGTATGAGAAGGGCTCGTACTGCGGAGGTCAAGGTGAGGGTCCAACCGACCAGCTCTGGCGGATCTCAAAGACTGTTCGTAATGAAGGGCAAGCTGACACGTCTGCTCGAGGGACTTCGAGCTATGATAAGCCACCTTAGTACAAATGTCAGATCGAAGCCCAGATCTAAATCTGCAAGTGGTCATGGCTGGGTCCTCTCGGATGTCGCTCCTCACAACTAATTCATCAAAGCAATCCATGTACTCAGCGACAGACATGGATCCTTGCTGAAGGGAAAATAATTGGTCGAGCAAGCGACTATGATACAATGAAGGCATATACCTCTGACGCAATATATGTTTCATGTCCCTCCAACTAGTGATGCGACGAAGACGGTCTCGCTCGCAGGTCCTCTCAACGCTAGCCCAATATGCCCTCGCCTGATCTAAAAGTCTAAGTTTTGCAAACTTAACGCGACGCTCGTCGAATAACTCAAAATGATCAAGATAATACTCAATATCCACGAGCCAATAACTGAAAGATTCAGGACTCGATGAGCCGTCAAAGGAAGGGGACACTGTACGAAACTGACTCTCAAGATCTCTCTCAAAGTGTGGATCCTCAAAGTAGTCATCCCTAAGGGAATCAGGTCGAGTCAAAGGTTCAACACGATCCGCTCGCGTGCAAGGATAAGAACGACGACAATCATCATACTGATCATCTCTAGCATAGTGAGGTTGTGTCGGTGGGTCGACACGAGCTCGGGAAGTGGTGTGTCGCAGACGATAATAATCATCATGATAACGTGAGGATTTCCCTAAAGTTACTCTATGAGATCGAGTATATGCGGACTTAGAATACTCAGATGGAGGAGACGAACGACGACGATAACTAGACATGGATGAACCTAAAGACTCTATATGACCTACCACTACAAAGCATGCAAATGACCTAACCTTGGGTTCTGATACCAAATGATGTAGGGGTAGGCTAGTGGTCATTATTTTAAATGTCCTCCGACATGTCCGACATGTCTCCCAACATGTCATTTTTTAGAGGAAAACGATATATTTTTCTCAAAATAATATATTATGTACTTTTGTAAAATATAGGCCGACATATCCGATCTTTTCCGATATATCAGCCGACACGACTTTTAAATATATCACCTGCTATTTTATTTTATGTTATATTTGCAGACAAACATCATATATTTAAATCACCCATGGATACTATATTATGTATGTTTAAATCGATTAAACTTATTATTTCAATTTTTTAACGTTTTATTCTTACAATCAATTTTGTATAATTGTTTCACAAATTTTTAATTTCATATTATAAAAAATAGAAAAATATTTAATACATTTATTAGGTGATTGTTTCATATTTTTAATATAAATTTATAAGTTTGAAAAAACTTATAATAAATCAAGTATTTTTAACTTTTAAATCTTTTTAATTTGCAATAAACTTATTGTTATCAAAATAAAATTAGCGTATAGTATTAAATATATTTTACAATGTATCATTTTGTATTTGTTAATAATATTTTTTCTTAGATACTATTTAAATTTATTTCATAATATAAATGACTTATTTTTATCTATTTGTTATATTATTTTTCTATTTTTATAACATATAATTATAGTTTGTATACATTAAATAAAAATTTTATTTATAATATATGAAAATCCGATATTTTAAAATATCCCCGACATGTCTCCGACATCCGACATCCGACATTTAAAAACACAATCTGATATATGTCCGACATCCGATATTTAAAACATTGCTAGTGGTGCTCGAGCGCTAGGACCCTACATGCACGTGTGAGGGGATATGCGAATGCAATGCTACAGACAATGAACAGTCAGATAGCAACGACAAATAATTTAAGCAATGAAAATTCGCAACACCACGCAGTTAATCGAAATAAAGAAGCAATTAAATAATTTTGGCAATTTGACAATGGCTTCCTCCGCGCGGAGGCCCTAAGCAAGCGGCGGCGTTTAATTTCACAAACAAATATTAGCGTATAAGAACATCAACTACCAAACTTGATCACAACACAAATATAGATAAATAACCAAGTGCAGATGTCAAATACAAAACACAATACCACGAGATACTCACGATGCAGTGGGCTGATCCGAGGTGGTGGGGAATTTGAGGGACCGGATGCAAAACGGGCGATCGGAGGCAAACACGGTGGCACTGTGACGTCACGGTGGCTGCCCACGGTGGGAAAGAGGGGGATGTGGGCCGGAAACGGCGAGATCCGGCCACTAGAGAATGGATCGGAGTGTCGGTTGGTAGATCCGCTAGTTTTAGGGCGGATCCGGGCTACGAGAGCGGGAATATGTAGGTGGATGGTAGATCGGGGGAAGGTAGTGCTAGATCAATTAGATGTAGGGTTTTCGGGGCGTTGGGGGTGGATCGACGACGGAGGAACGAAAGGGAGTGGCCGGTTAGGGTTGATAAGGCCCTAGGGTGGTCGGTGTGGGTGGAGGGAGGCGGCGGCTTGGCTGGGCTGCTGGGGGGGGGGGGGGGGGGGCGCCGGTTGAGGTGCTGGAGACAGGGGTGGCTGTGGGGAGGGGCTGGTTGGTCGGCTGGTGCAGGGGAGGCGACGGGAGGGGGGGTAAGAGAGGCGGCTGGGTGGGGGGTTCGAATAAGGGCCGGCGGCTGCTGTTTTCACAGCAGGCCGGCTGGTTTTGGAGGAGGTTTTGGGGGTCTCCGGCGGTGGAAAAAAGTGGGAATGGCTGGAAAATAATGGAGGGGGATAGTGGTTACCTTGGGGGGAAGATTGGCGGCCTAGGAGTCGTCACCTAGGGTTCCACGGCGTCGGCACCGGGGAGGGATCGCTGGAATCCGGGATTACACTTCTCCAAATTCTACAATGGCCTCAAATCAGCCCCCTAACATCCTATTTATAAGAAAACATAAACTAGGGCATCCCCATCAACGACTATGATTGGCCGGTGGGTTAGCCCTTAAAATACATCAAAATAAACTCAAAAAATATAAAGTAATATAGCGTTTTGACTCGCGACGACGCTCCGGATGCAATCGCGGAGCCCGGTCGTCGATCCGGGCACGCCATATTTGGAAAGTTGCCAAATTAGCCCCGAACGAGCACAAAACGCTTCCTCGTCTCTGCTTCGCATCAATCTCCCCGGCTTGAAAGAATTCATCTCCCGATGAATAGGGATCAAAACTCTCTCGCTGCATGCCGGGTAAAACTCGAAGAAGTCCACCTGAGGTCGCCCAAGTGTCGTCGCTGGAAAGTGTCCTCGCCAATCAACTCCCCCTGACTGAAAAGATGTCATCTCCGGTGAATGGAGACGGACGTGCTGAAGTCGAAGTCCAGGGGCGAATCGATCAAGCTCTGTTGCAAGTACCCAAGAGTCACCAACGTCTGTAGTGGGAATGCACTGGTGGAGTCTGGTCTCCATGAAGCTCTCAACGGTCAACTCACGAGTGGTGGATCCCGGTGCGATCGATGGTGCCTGCGGTGAAACCAAAGAAGACGAGTCCCCAGGTGGGTGGAGGTCAACAATGGGTGAGGACGTATGAGTGTGATATGGTAACGACAGTGGGGGTGGGGGTGGCTGGGCATCTCCACTGCTCGGGTCCACATACTCATGAGGTTCATAGTATGGAGTCAGACCGTCAACATTAAACACATGGTGAATTCCCATACTGGCCGGGATGTCAAGACGGTAGGCGTTGGTCCCAATACGACTAATAATGGAATATGGGTCTATTCGCCTCACGCTTAACTTCTTGGCAGGCCCCGAAGGGAGCCTCTCAGGGCGGACTCCCACCATTATCTTCTCGCTTACATTAGATATTTGAATATTGAAACCCGTTATGTAAAATGTCCCCGATATATCCCCGACATATTAAAATTTACATGAAAAATCCAAACCGACGTATTCCCGACATCTGACATCTGCAACCTTGATTGTTACTAGTTTTTTCCCTAGCTGCTGTTGATGCTCTCCTTTTTTTCGTGAATTGAGTTATTGAATGATCATCACATATTGCCTTTGCCATTCTGTTGAATTGTTTGTTAGTCAGGTCTCCTCTTCTCTGCCTTGAAACTTAATATTTAAAATATCTCCAATATATCTCCCAACATATGAAATCCGACATGTAAAACCCAAACAGACATATCACGACATCTAACATCTGACATCTGCACCTTAATCGTGGCAAACGTGCCATAAATAGAAGCATTTCATTTGCAAAAAAATCTCTGCTTGCACCTCGCTTTGTATATATTTTGTAAGCATCTTCAAAATGACCTCGAGACTATGAACTCAATGCAGTTCCTTGATATAGAACTGCTAATACGAGTAATGCTTATACAACTTCCTTGATATAGAACTGTAAGCATCTTCCTTGATATATTTACAAATTCTATTGGCCCTTCTACAACTGCTAATACGAGTAATGCTCCATGATAACTTCAACACCTTTTCAACAGACATTTCACATCATTTCAGATCTCATGGTACACAATCATATTGTAATCATCACTTAATTTTGCTGATAACTATTAGAAAAGCCCATGTAAAAGGCCCATTTGATGGCCCATTTTTCCTCTCCTTCTTTAGTCCCACATCATGTATAAGATTTATTCTTCTCTCTTCTCTCCTATATATTTGTATTCTCTCCTTGTATTTACATACTGAAATAATACATACAAGCTTTGGGCTCTTCCAACATGGTATCAGAGCCAGGTTGCGTCTAGCCGCGGACTGCCCCTTCTCTGTCCGCCCGGTCTCCTGCGGACTGCCCCTCTGCTTCTGTCCGCCCGGCTACCCTGCGGACTGCATTCCTGTCCGCTCCGGTCTCGTGCGGACTGCCTTCCTGCATCCGCTCCGGTCTCGTGCGGACTGCCCTTCTGATTCCGCTCCTCTTCTCTCCCTCCGTGGTTCCACCCTCCTCAGGCTTCTTATAGCCATCTTCTGCTCTGACTCGTGGGGCCCACCTCTCTCTATCCGCTCCGGACGATCATTCCTGTCCGCTGCGGGCTCTGCTTGTATCCGCTCGAGCCTCTTTGCTCGCGGACTGCTCCCTCTAGCTTCTCTCTCTCTCGCTGCGGGCTCTGCTTGTCTCCGCTCGAGCCTCTTTGCTCGCGGACTGCTCCCTCTAGCTCGCTCTTTTTTCTGTCCGCTCGAGCCTCTGTGCTCGCGGACTCTCTCTCTCCGCCTTCTCTTGCGGACTGCTCCTGTCCGCTGCGGGCTCTGCTTGTATCCACTGTGCTCTTCTCTTCCAGCGACCTGCCCACAGTTCGCCGCGACCTCTGCCGCGACCTCTTGCGGACTGCTCCTGTCCGCTGCCGCGACCTGCCCCCAGTTCGCCGCGGCCTCTGTCGCGAACTGCTCCAGCTCTGCTCTCACCAGCTGCGATCTGCTCCACTGAGCTGCGACCTCTTCCAACTCGCCGCACCCTCCTCTCGCGGACTGCTCCTGTTCGCCGCGGCCTCACTCAACTCGCCGCGACCTCCAGACCGCCGCGACCTTCCAGACCGCCGCGACCTCCAGACCGCCGCGACCTCCAGACCGCTGCGGGTCCTCCTTTCTCCCACTGCTTGCCGCGCGGGTTGTTCTCTCCGAGCCCTGCTGTCTGCTGCTCTTCAGTCGCCATGTCCTCCAGCGACTCCACTACCGCTCAACCCCCTGCCGACCACGTGGCTCCTCTCGAACTCCGAGATGAGCTTCGGATTACTACTATTTCTCTCTCTGGCAAGGCCAACTTCATTCCCTGGGTCCACTCTGTCCGCCGGGTCTTACAGGCCAAGGGCCTTGCCCGTCACCTTACCCAGGGCCCACCAACTCCTTCTACTGATGATTGGCTCCGCAATGACGGTCGTGTCCAGACCTGGATCCTGAACTCGGTCGAGGGTGAGCCGTACCAGATGATCATGTATCATGAGACTGCTAAAGCCATGTGGGATGAACTTCATTCGCTGTACTCCGGGAAGGACAGCCTTCAACACCTTTTTGACATCCTCACTGATCTTCAAGCCTTGGATGTTGGCAAAGCTCTGGACATGACCTCCTTCGTGGCCCGTGCTAAAACTCTCACGGAAGCCTGGATTCAGCACCAGCCCGCGACTACTGATCTCGCTGCCCAACGCGCCCAGAAGGAGGCTGTTTGTATTGCTATGATTATGGCTCGCGTCCCGCCACACCTGCACAGTATTCGGGCCCAGGTTCTGGCTTCACCCACTACCCCTTCTTTCTCTGATGTCTGCTCGATGTTACTTCGCGTACCACCTCCACCGGAGGCTCCTGCACCACCCTCGCCGGCCCTTCTTCAGCAGGCCCTTCCTCCTTTACTCCCACAACCCTCCTTTCCTCGGGGTGGCCGTACGGGCTCCCGTGGGCGGGGCCGTGGTGGCCGCGGACGGCCCAAGTGCACCTACTGCGGCCGGGATGACCATACTGAAGCCGTTTGTCACAAGAAACATGGCTACCCCCCTCGCCCGCCTACTGCTGCTGTTACCGATAGCTCTCCTCCGACTGGTACGGATCTTGAGGCTCTTCGCCTTCAGCTGCAACAACTCCAGGGGCTCCTCAACCCCCCTTCTGCTTCCCATGCCTCCACCTCCCATGCAGGTATTGTCTCCACCTCCGCTGCAGGTACTGCCTGTCTCTCTTCCAGCTCTCGCTGGATCCTGGACTCGGGAGCCACCCACCACATCACTTCCATACGGCCGCCCCAGTTCTCTGCTGCTGCTCACCCCCCGTCTATTACTGTGGCCAATGGTGCGCTTGTCCCGGTCTCCGGCTGCGCGGATCTCCTCCTTCCTCCCTCTCTCTCTCTTCGCTCCGTTCTTTATGTGCCAGCCTCGCCTTTTAATTTACTCTCTGTTGGTCGTCTTACTACTGATATGAATTGCTTTATCACCTTCACCTCTTCTGGTTTTTTGATACAAGATCGGCAGACGCGGATTACCATTGGTAGGGGTCGGCTGCAGAACGGGCTTTACCTCCTCGATGTCTCTCCCACATCCCTTTCCTCCGTTTCCTCGTCTGATTGGCATTGTCGGCTTGGGCATGCCCCTCTACCTATCCTGCAGAAGGCGCTTCCCGACCTTTCTCTTCCTGGTTTTAAATGTGATTCTTGTATTATTGGCAAACAGCCTCGCTCTTCTTATCCAGCTCATTGTACTAGGAGCTCTGCTCCATTTGATTTAATACATTCTGATATTTGGGGACCCTATAAAGTTTCTAGCATTTCTGGTTATCGTTATTTTCTAACATTTATTGATGATTACTCTCGTACTACTTGGTTGTATCTCCTGCATGATCGCTCTGAGCTTCCTCGTGTCTTTCAGGCGTTTGTGTTAGAGACTCGTACGCAATTCTCTACCACCATTAAAACTTTCCGCTCTGATAATGCACGGGAATATACTAGCCACGAGTTTGCCACTCTCTGCGCAAACTTCGGTATTGTTCACCAGACCTCTTGTCCCTACACCCCTCAACAAAACGGGGTCGCCGAACGCAAGAACCGCCACTTGCTCGATGTGGCTCGCTCTCTCATGCTTCACATGCACGTTCCCAAAGTCTTCTGGAACTTTGCGGTGTCCACAACATGTTTCCTTATCAACCGTCTCCCCTCTCCCGTTCTCCAGAACGCTACCCCCTTCAGCCTTCTTTTTCCCTCCACACCCGCCTTCCCCCTCACCCCCCGGGTTTTTGGATGTACATGCTTTGTCCATAACCTGGGCCCCACTCTTGACAAACTGGATCCCCGTGCGGCCAAACACATTTTTGTCGGCTACTCCCGTACCCAAAAGGGCTATGTTTGCTACTCTCCGGTCACCCGGAAGGTTTCTGTTTCGGCTGATGTTACTTTCCGGGAGGATCAACCCTTCTTCCCTCCTCCTTTGCCACCACTTCTACCACCACCTCCTACAACACCCTCCCTTCCCCGGCCAGTGATCCACGTCCACTCACCTCCCACCATCCCTCCGCCTCCTCCCACCGTTGACCCTCCTCGACCCCCAGTTATTCGGGTCTATGCTCGTCGCCCTCTTCCTCCCGTTGCTCCTCTGCAGTCGGCTTCGACCTCGGCTTCTCCGTGTTCTGCTGCTCCGGTGTCGGCCTCTACCGCTCATCCAATGGCGGATTATGTTTCTCTCCATCGCCTCTCTCCACCTCTTCAGGCCTTGGCTACTTCGCTCTCCTCGGTCTCTATTCCTACTTCTGTCCAGGACGCTCTTCAACATCCTGGGTGGCGTGCGACCATGGAAGAAGAGATGGCTGCTCTTTGGGCCAACCAGACCTGGACCCTGGTGCCCCTTCCTCCCGGCCAGAAACCCGTTGGGTGCAAATGGGTTTTCGTCATTAAACATGCTCCTGATGGGACCATTGATCGCCTCAAAGCTCGGTTGGTTGCTCGTGGCTTCACCCAGCAACCGGGGCTGGACTATGACGAGACCTTCTCTCCGGTCGCTAAGCTCAACACGGTCCGCATTCTCCTCTCTGTGGCTGTCCATCGCCAGTGGCCCTTGTTTCAACTCGACGTCAAGAACGCTTTCCTGAACGGCGACCTTCAGGAAACGGTTTACATGCAACAACCTCCCGGGTTTGAGACCACGGGGGAGTCACGGGTTTGTCATCTTCTCAAATCTCTATATGGTCTCAAACAATCCCCTCGGGCATGGTTCGACAAGTTCAGCAAAGCTCTCCGGGACATTGGCTTCACTCGCAGCTCGGCTGACTTCTCATTGTTTACTCGTCACCAAGCCACTGGTACGGTTCTCCTGTTGGTATATGTCGACGACATCATTATTACTGGCAGTGACTTGGACGGCATACAGGCCGTTAAGCTACATCTGAGCTCCGTCTTCCAAACTAAAGATCTGGGTCCTCTTCGGTACTTCCTCGGTCTGGAAGTGGCCAGACGGTCAGATGGGTTGGTTCTCTCTCAGCGCAAATATTTCCTGGATCTTCTTCATGATGCAGGCTACTCTGGTTGCAAACCTATTAACACTCCCATGGATGCAAATCACAAAATATGTGCTCAGGGCTCAGATTCTGATTCGCTTCTACCAAATCCAGAATATTACCGTCGTCTAGTTGGGAAGCTTATCTACCTAACAGTTACAAGACCTGATATATCTTTCGTTGTGGGACTTGTGAGTCGCTATATGCACTCTCCTCGAAGCTCTCATCTCCAGGCTGTGGAACGCATTCTCAGATATCTTAAGACAGCTCCTGGCCAAGGACTTGTATACAAAACCTCATCTTCCATTCCTACACTAGTGGCATACTCTGATGCCGACTACGCTGGCTCCCTCGACGATCGACGATCTACTAGCGGGTTTTGCACTTATTTTGGAGGACATCTGATTACTTGGCGAAGCAAGAAACAAGCGGTGGTTGCTCGATCCTCAGCAGAAGCAGAATATCGGGCAATGGCTGCTGTGGTCTCTGAACTCACATGGATTGAGAGTCTCCTTACCGACCTTGGAGTTAAACTACCTTCACCAGCTCTCCTCCTTTGTGACAGTCAAGCTGCCATACATATTGCCAAAAACCCGGTCTTCCATGAAAGAACGAAGCATATTGAGGTAGATTGTCATTTCATCCGAGAGAAAGTCCACATGAAGAAGATCGAGCTTAAGCATGTTCCGGGTACTGAACAGGTTGCTGACATCCTCACCAAAGCTCTACCTAGTACCCTCTTCTATCAGTGCCTATCCAAGCTTGGCGCATACGACTTGTACGCTTCAGCTTGCGGGGGAGTATTAGAAAAGCCCATGTAAAAGGCCCATTTGATGGCCCATTTTTCCTCTCCTTCTTTAGTCCCACATCATGTATAGGATTTATTCTTCTCTCTTCTCTCCTATATATTTGTATTCTCTCCTTGTATTTACATACTGAAATAATACATACAAGCTTTGGACTCTTCCAACAATAACAATATTTTTCTTGCACTATTTTTTTCGCCATTAAGTTAGTGCATCCTTCAGGAATGATACTTTGAAAAAAAAGCTATCCTTGTTCCTTAAACTATTTAACATTCTGGTTTGGTCGTGACCTGTAATGTGCACATATTTTCATTTTTAATAGGGGTGCTAAGGGCAAGAGTGTCAGCTCCTCCTGGATTTTCATTGCCAAGAAGAGCAGCACCTCCTGGATTTGGAGCTCAAGATTGCCGTGACCAGAGTTTTGAAACAGCTTCAGGTCTGTCTTCTTTTGCTGTCTTAACCTGTCATATTCTACCAACTTAATTTATTTTATTTCTTTCCAGATATTCGTCTAGTTCAAAATTCTCTAGTTGGGAATCATCACCAACTGCATCCAACTGAACATTCAGGTGATATTGAATTTATTGACCCCGCAATACTGGCTGTTGGTAAAGGCCTTTTGCCAATTGGAAGCGGTACTCCTACATATGGTTTGGGCTCTCCTTTTCCTGCACAGTTCAGCAATTCGGAATGTGACCCAAGACTTCAGTTACTGATGCAACAATCCCTTTCTTCTCATCAAACCATGAGATTTCCCGATCATATGGGGGATAATTTCTTGCCTCTTAATGATTCATATATAGCATCACATATTTTAGCACAAAATCAAAACATTTTGTCTCCTTTAGCGCAATTTTCCCACCAAAAGTCTAGAAGCTCACCCATTTTGAGCAGCCATTGGGATGCTTTGAGTAATTTTCATACTAGCCCTACTATGGGCATGAATGATTCTTTGAGGAGTCAAAGATTTGGGCCGAATAATTATTATCTTGGGGAGCGGGACGATAGGTTTCGCAATCCTGGCTCAAGTGGCACATACAGGAGATCATTTGGGATCTAATACTAGCCTGGTGATTGGCAAATTGAAATGATGTTCTATGAAGTTCAATGGCAATTGGTACAGTCGACTTAATGAATTATTCGCTCTTGGGCTGATGATGCTGATTGAGCTTCAACTGGATCTACTTTCAAATTTTATCTATCTCATGATATTATCAGGTAAAAGCTAAATTATCTATCTTGGTTTTTAATAATGTTGTGAGGATTAGATCATCATCGATTGACTTATTCTTGCTAGTTTGGTCAATCTTCATTTTAATTCATTTTTGGAGAGCATCGTTTAATTAATGTTACCTTAAACCTAATTTTCTCATTATTTTGAATGCCTGATTCAATCATAGTTGCTTTCAACCAAATTGATGTAACATAAATTAGTCAAGGCCAGAATGATCTTACCAGCCAAGGAAGCACGGGATGTGAACTCGGCCATGAATCCAAAGAGAGCTCGATAAGCTTCTTAACCAAACAGCGCAAAGTGGTGTTGAGGTGCAAAAATTCAACAGATAGACCAGTAAAAATGATAAACCCGTGCTACGTTACACGGAGATGGATTTCACGATGGATGTTACGAGAACATTGCCATCTCGCTCTATAGTGGGCGTTCCCGTTGTGTGATAGGAATAGAGACCTGCTGCCTAAGGAGCACAGATATGGCTAAAGAGGCTACATACCGGTACCCTGTACATTTCTAGCACTGGTATGCGTACATGCCACTGAGATACGACGCATATTGGGCATGCATCTCCCGCATCCCGTAAGCCTCTTTAGATTTCAATTGATTCCAACCGATTGTGTTCCATAAGCGTCGACTAACAGTCCCGCGTTTCGCATCCCGCATCCTGTAAGTTGCTGCTTCTTCGATTTCAGCAGACTGTATCTTCTTATTCTTCAATTTTATCTGACCGTGACCGTGTCTTCTTTGATTTCAGTCGATTGTGATTGTCTTCTTCTATTTCTTTTTTGATTTTAGCCGATTGTGTCTTCTTTGTTTTTAGCTGATTGTGTCTTCTTTGTTTTTAGCCGATTGTGTCTTCTTTGTTTTTAGCCGATTGTGTCTTCTTCTTTGATTTCAAGTGACCGTGTCTTCTTCTTCTTCGATTTCAGCCGACTGTATCTTCTTCGATTTCAGCTGATTGTATCTTCTTCGATTTCAGCTGATTGTATCTTCTTCGATTTTAGCTGACTGCATCTTCTTCTTCAATTTCAGTCAACTGTATCTTCTTATTCTTCTACGATTTCTTCCTTCTTCTTCTTCTTCTTCGATTTCAACCTTCTTCTTCATGGTCTTCTTCTTCGAGTTCATCCTTCATCTTCTTCGATTTCATGATTTTCATCCTTTCTTCCTTTTCTTCGATTTTAGCCTTCTTCTATTTTTGTCTTCAAATTCTTCTTGTTGTTCTTTGAAATCTCCTTTGAATCCTTCAAATCCTTCATATTCTTCTTCTTCGACTTCAAATTCTTCTTCTTTGATTTTGACTTTGAATTCTTCTTCGAAATCGTCATCATTCTTCTTCTTCTTCGAATGCATCTTCTTCTTCTTCGAATGCATCTTCTTCTTCTTCGAATGCATCTTCTTCTTCTTTTCTGATGCATCTTCTTCTTCTTTTCTGATGCATCTTCTTCTTCTTTGAATGCATTTCTTCTTCTTCGAATGCATTTTCTTCTTCTTCGAATGCATCTTCTTCTTCTTTTTGAATTTTTCGAATGCATCTTCTTCGAATTCGTCTTATTCTTCTTCAAATTCATCATTGATGCAACCTGAGGTTAGGGTTTTGAAAATTAAGTGTTTTAAGCAAAGTAATTTTTTCTTTTTTTATTTTAAAATAAAAGTTAGGAATTGAAAATAAATTAATTTTTAATTTTTGAAAACGAGGGTCGAGCGGCCAAATCGATTTCACTTGTGCAAGATCAAGCTCATCGCGTGGGACTTCAAGAAATTCGTTGATTTCACTCGAGTGGATCTCTCACACGTTCTAATGGTCAAATCCTCTGTGGAATTATAAGGACACAAGCAAAATTTTAAACAATAATTTATGAGCCATAGTGGTCACCAAAAAATTTGACACCCCATTTTGGAAAGAGGGGGCAGTGCCCAACATTTTTCATGTTGTGCACTTCCTCTGAATCTGATTGGAAGTGACCTTAATTTCACTAATATGATCCTGTCACTTTTTTGTATTAATTAAAATCAAACTATAGTCTTATTAACCTATATTAAACTTTTTTTGTATTAATTAAAATCAAACTATAGTCTTAATAACCTATATTAAAATGAATTCATTTCTCTTCCGCACAAATCTTAGTATGATCCAACAACAACCAACCCCGTCATATAGAAAGTGACCTTCCCCTACAACAAATCCGCTGTGGGGAGTTAACCAATCATTGGTTCAATGGTTTTTAGGAAATAAACGATGGAGGGATCGTCTTCAATCTTTAGATCAACGACCTAGATCTCTCAATACTCACCCATTCTCCTAGAACCATTTTGAGTGCCCGCCACAGTGCTCAGACAATCCTTATGATGTGCCACCACCCCAGATCGACTTGCCTGAGGGAGACAAACATCTGGGTGGTGGTCCTGTTGCCGCCCGCCACTGGGTTTGTCGAAAAACATCCTTACAAAGACGATAATCTCCGCCATCGCCTGGATCTCTATTTCCAGGCGGTTGCACAACCTCAAGGGCCCTCGGGAAAGACCAGAGAATCCTTCCCTACCATGTGGAGCTCCAGTTAGCCTATAAAGGCTTGAAGCACTCTCCACATGAGCTGGTGGACAGAGGTTGTGCGTGGCTGGGAAACCTCCCTCCAGCGGCCGGAGGTGTCTAAACTCTCTGAATGACTATATGGATCTAGCAAAGGGGAGTATCGGGAATACTCCTATAAGGCGGCCTGAATGAGTCATGAAGGGCATGTCTGTCGGCGGCTGAGGGTTCAAGAATTGTCAGGAGGGCCGCCGGAGCACTGGAATTTCTCTCTCGTTTAGTTCGAAGTCACAAAGGGCCAAGGGGACGATCCCTCACGGTTTCAAGTTCTAAAATAGGCTTGAGGAGGTTAAATAATGGTGGCCGACCCCTCCTCTCCTCCTTCAATTCCATTAACCCAACCACACTCCTTCCCAAGATTTTAAGAACTGGATCAAAGAACAAACTGGACCAGAGAACGAACTGATGGGTACAAAGGTTCAAGGTCCGACCAGTTGGACCGGTCAGACCTGGATTGAAGCGTGATGTTAGATATTAACATATTGCATATCATCAGTTCGTAACATATATATCATGTAAATATCGAATTGAGTTCAAATGTAACTCAATAATATAATTATAATATACATACAAATAAATATGATATTTATTACCTATCATCTTTATTATAGTCATTCTTATAGAAGATTCAATAATATTATTTATTCTCTTGAAAATTTTATACTGGAATATTGTAATTATAAGCATTTTATTGAAGAAAATAAAGTTTAAATAATCGAATAGTTATATATATAGTAAGATGTGTGTTTATAATTTAAATATTTATTTGAAATATATATTACAATATTTATTAAATTTATCATACAATTTAATATTTATTGTAAGATAAAATCTTAGTGTAAATATTTTAAGTGAAATATTTATTTAATGTATAAATGTATATTTTTAATGAAATAACTAGTAAACAATTTTTGTAGGCTTGCCCAGTTGTCAACTTGTATTTATTTATAAATGTATAATTTTATATTATTGTATGCCGTTATTATGTATTAAGTATATATAAAATACTTTCAAGCTAAACAACAAGTACCAGCTGGCCGCGTGGTCAGCTTCCCTATTATGCTAGAAATTACCGAGGTTCGATCCCCAGTGCCTTCATTTTTATTAAAATTATATTATAATAGCTGAGCAGTAGGCTCGCCCGGTTGCCTAATAACCTTCCCAGTTTTTGGTTAACCTATCCAATCGTCCTGTTAATCGATTCTTGGCCGGTTTTCGGTGGAGGCAGTTATAAGGACCTGACCGAACCCCCCGGGGAATCGGTCGGCGGTCCGGCTGATTGAACCGGCCGGTCCGGTTTTGAAAACCTTCTTCCTTCCTCTTCCTCTGGAATGAAGGGAATTAACTTCCCTTGTCATTTCATGGCCGCAAGGTCATTAATCCAGTAAGAGTTAAATGTATATGGTCAGTTACATCTTGAAATGGGCTAGGGTTAACTCCCATGGCCGGATTTGACCTTTTTGCTGGCAAGGCAGGCCATGTGGCGGAGTGGGAAGACCGTAGCTTGTGGTGCTTAGTAAATGGATCCCATGGTTGGTCAGCACGAGGTCCAAACTTTTAAATCATCTATAAAATTATCGTAAATCCTAAATTTGACCAAGTCGACCTTTAGGGTTGACCTAGACCAGTCAATATGTTGATGTGGAGGTGGGGGCCCATGGGCCCAACCCCAAGCCATGGAAGTACCAGGGTGATCCCATTTACCCTGATGTGCATTTAAACCCAAATTAGGGTTAGGATCTACTTGACTTAATCCTTGGGTGAAGTGGAGCTCCTAGGGCTCACTTGAGTTCAATGAAGGTCCATTAGGGTTACCCTAACCCCCGGGGTGGTGGAAGTCCCTCTGGGCTAATTATGAGTTATGCCAAAACCCTAATAGGTTGAAGAAAGCTTGACCCTAGCTAGGTCGGCTCCTTATGGGCTCTGAGGTGCACTTAGGTCACTAATGAGATCAAAGAGAAGTTTAGGTTAACTATCACTTTTGGGGTGAGCCCGGGCTCAATCTCAGCTCATTACATATGCTAGGGTACCCTGAGGCCCACTCCGGGTCCAATGAGGGCATTGAGCCCTCTAGGGCTCAGTGGGCTCTAAAGGAGTGTCCTAAGACTTCTAGGGTGCCTGAATCAAAGGGGATGCCACATCCTAAGCTTTTAATGAGCTTGATAGTTTAGAGAGTATTCTTGTTACCCAAATATTGTTGGAGTTATTATGTAACTTCAGCATTGAGGTTGCAAAAGATTTTTTCGAAGCTTCTTGCCCAACCTTCTTCATCCTTATGTTGTGAGATAAATTGGAGCACACACTCCTTCAATCACTCATTGAGAAGAAATAAAAATCAACCGCAACGAGTTGATGATTTGGTCTTTTTGCATGGTAATCTATGTTTATTATCAAGGAAAAACAATATCTACAATAAAGGAAGAAGTAGAATGCGGAGGAATATTGGAAGAGATGCATTAGCAAAGGCTTTTGGAGGATCATAATGTCTTGGGCTCTCTCTCTCTCTTATCTAATTCTCCCTCTCTCTTGGAACTCTCCTCTCTACCTCTCATGTATCCCATTATATTATGTTAATGCAATGATATTTTGTTAACCGACACTCCAAGAAAATGTGTTCGTATCATGCTTAGTGTTGCTAACTTGTCTCTAGCTGAACCGGAACCAGAGATTGAAGAGGTGTTGATCTCAAAATTGGAGAAATAGAGAAAATGGCTGACGAGCAATGAAACATGCTTAAGTTTTATTTGTCTCTTTTAGTTAAACATATAAGATGTTAATTTGAAATGTTTATGATTGTTTTATATTTGAGAACTTCATGTTATGTTACATTGAGTTTTAGACGTGTGCTTCAAGTTATGATTTATGCTTAATGATGTATTGTTTTGAGGACTTTCTATTTCTCTCATTATATATGTACATATATATATATACATATATATATATATACACATACATATATATATATATATATACACATACATATATATATACACATATATATATACATATATATATATATACATATATACACATACATATATACATATATATGTATATATATATATACATACATATATATGTAGGTAAACGTATCTCGCCGTACCAACATCCTTGTTTTTTATGTTTTACTGAATATGTATTGTACGTGGTCCCCTTATTGGTGCTTCCTGGCCCGCTGCATTGGTTGACCCAACGCGAGCAGTTCTTTGCAAACCAGAAGACACCTATTATAGATTGGATCTTGATATACTCTTATTACTTGATAGCAGTGGCCGAGGAGTGGTCCTTGCACCTTGACATGGTGGAGCCCCACATGACATGGAATGACTTTAGATAGTGTTGTCACATCCGCTTTAGACCTCAAGGATGGATAATCCTTTGGGAGACTTTATTTCTCTCAAACATACAAGGGTTATTAACGACTACCCTTTGAAGTCTACCCATTGAGTAAACCACCCCCCCTCCCCAGCCAAGCCTAACTTTGTCATTGATCTGCGATCACTGCCACTAACTAAATATGGTCAAGGATATATGACATCCCACCTCCTCTAAGGAACTAACCCCCAGACCAACAAGGCCACAACCCTTGGGGTGGGTGGTTAAGGGGATGGGGGAAAATTGCAGCCCACCTCCATTCATCTATGACATATCACTGTCACCTACGGAGTTGACAGAGCACCGCACGAAGGGGATCTACTTCAACTGCTTATCCACCTAAACATCGATGCAATAAGTTATTCTAGTTATAGGTGGAAGATGAAATGGATGCAATCCAATGCTAAGGAGGATGTGCCGAAGAACTCACTCCATGACATGAAGGAGCACAAAGCTTTCAGATCATGTAGGTAGATGCCCGAGTGGCAGATTGTCTTGTAAGTGTCCTGGATGATTTTTCTGCACCCACAACTTTATTAGGGAGTCCGTTAGTCGAGATTTAGGGCTCCCATTCAGCCTAAGGCATGCACATGGTCGTCGTTAATGGCGAAGGATCTCTAGACCAATTAGCCTGTGCCGACGTACAATTGGAGGTTCAAACTGATGTCATCCGGCAAACTTCTATGTATTAATATGGTTCAACGCATTGGTTCTGCACTCTGGGCCTAATTGTGTGGGACTTCGCAACTCTAAACATGAATTTTTGGTTACAATCCCTCTGAGTGTACTGGTTGGCTGAAGTGTACCACTTTTGTCGACTTGATGGGCCTCCAAACCCTCGGTTTAACAACGATAGCATCGGTAGCCATTCGACCATACCCACACCCTTCATAAGGAAATCACGAGTCAATATCGGTAAATGCTACAACATAGGATTATCTATCTTAATCAATCACTTCTTTCATCATTGATCCTTGTAATCAAGAATCCCAGTGGATTGTGGCATTTTTGGTAAACTATGGGGAACTGGAACCAGTAAGACCATCAAAAACAAAATCCCTTTCTCTATGGTGGACGTGCTCCTCGATGAGCTGCATGAGGCTTGCATGTTCTTAAAGATGGATTTATGATCCACTACCACCAAATTTGAATGCATATAGATGATGTGGAGAAGACAACCTTTCAAACTCACCACTACCACTTTAAGTTCTTGGTGATGTCACTCATGTTCAACAAATGAAGTAGAAATTTTAATATATAATGGAATGACAAAAATGTAAGCTTCACACCTGTCACGCTATGATCGTAATGACCCATGATAATACCGCAACTTTAGAATCTATTTTTTCATTGAGTGACAAAATTTTGAATTAGCGGAGAAGTCCGGGGATTTGCATTTGCTATAATGATTATTTGAACACAATGAAGAGTACAACACAAATCATGCATCAGAGACAATTCCTCGAAAGTTGAAGAAGAGGTGAGCTCTTTGAATGTTAATGATGAAGTGTGAATTCATAATTTTTTAGTAATTTTGCAAGTTCATATGTTTGTGATCAATGACATTGACCTGTCGAAGTACAGTCACCCAACCCACCGCCATCATATTGTGATCTTGATATTCGACGACATTGACCCCCATATTTTGATCGCTCGCTCTAAACAATTTTTTGATCTCCAATCCACCCCCGCCAACCTGAAGGTTCTCACAACAATTGTCTTTATGGAAGACCCCATGCTCCACTAGGTGCCTTGGACTTACCAAAGTGTTTTTTTATCTATCCTGGCCCACACTTTAGGAAGAGCAACTCCACCACAACGATATGCGCCAGATGAGCAATGCATATAGGCGTCTCGGCTTCATTGGTCATTCGAACGCCATCAAAGCCTATATCACTGAATTCTTCGAGATCGTCATGCATATCACCGGACTCTCCCCGAATTATTACTTGGTGTACTTCCTACGTGTCTGCAACCCACATCCACTTTAACCTTCATGTTCACGACTTATCTAATTTCTCCTGCGCTACAGAGCAAGGTCATTGCCTCAATGAGGACTTCTATGTGTCCAAGCCATTCTCCTCTACCTTGCCACCCCAACAATTGATGCCACCTTAGGCACCACTCCATGGGCAGGACCCCCAACTTCAATTTTACTTTCGTTGTTTGTCCTGTCACCACCTCAACCCATTTCGTCGCCGACAGCACCGCCGCCTCCCCGTCGCTTATCCCACTAAGAGTATTGTGAACTTCATTGGAATGACCTTTGTTTTAGCAACAACAATTTGTACTTGAAATCACACAAATGCACTCTCAATGAATTACATTTGTTGATTGGTGTTGTAGATGATGACCCCGACTTCGCGGACTTTGATCCACTTACACTTGTTGACTGCTCCTTTGGGTCTCGACCTTGAAGACAAGGTCAATTTTAGTGAGGGGAGTATTGATACAAATACAACTCCCTAGGCCCACTGTCGCCTCACTGGTCGTCAATGGTTGCAGTCGATGGAGGTGCTACCTGCAATGTTGTTCGACGAGAACGACAAATTGGAAATAGTGCCTCATCGATAGAGAGTGAAAACTTTTGTTACTTTGTTTATTGGGTGTTGCATCTTTTGGCTATAATGATTTTTTTAATAGGATAAAATTATTTATGTAACAAAATGATGATTTTATTTATGTTTTATGTTCTTCAATTGGTAGAACAAATATGAAATATTATTTTTATGCGGTAATCAAAAAGATTTAAGGGCTTGCCTTTTATCACGTAATTACCTAATGTTGTCGGACCTATTTACTCATGGCCTGTCAATCCAACTAATCATTTTCAAACCACAAGATACGCACATAAAATGTACGGGAAACAAGATAACTAAAGCAAGACAATCCTGGAACTAATGTGCATGAAATAAAATACCATTAGATCATGTCGGTGTTTCTATATGCGAGCAGGTAAATATTCCCCCGGGGTTGAAAGAACTTGACTTCAACGAGAAATCACAATGACTGACAATCGAAAGTTCAGGTCAGCGTCACTATAAATCTATGATGTTGATCCCTCACTCACAATGTACTGAGTACTGAGATTGGTCCCACTTGGATGACAGAGGTCCAAATAGCTCGGAAAAAGTGGCCAGTGTTACGATGGGAGTCTAAGTCGATGATGTGGGGCTGGAGGGTGATTATCAATTATGAACATTGACTAAGAGTGTCAGCTACTCGATTAGTGACTCCAAATTTGTAGTTAAGATGAAATGTGAACTCTTGAAGACACGCAACCCGCTTATCACGTCGTCTGATTTCTCTCCGAGAGTGCAGATGTCTTAGTGCCACATGGTTTGTGTTCAGCACAAAATCACGCTTAATTAGGCAATGACGTCAGTGATGGAGATTCTGGACGATGACGTAGAACTCAATGTCATAAGTCGAACATCAAATCTTTGCCCCGTTTAGTTCCTTACTAAAACATGAAATGGGTCGACCCTCCTGACTAAAAACAACATTGGTGTCTATGATGGATGCGTCACAAATCACATTCAATCTCAACAAATTTATCAAAATCAGACAACGCTAAAACAAGTATGCTAGTAAATCTCTCCTTAACCATATGATACACTCGCTCTGCTTCCTCAGTCCAAATGAATTGTTCATTTTTGTAAAGAGTTAGTAACATGAACAAAGTACTAAAATTCTAAATAAACCGACGATAAAAAATTATCAACCCATGAAATACTTGAGTCTCAGTAATCATTCTAGGACTAGGTCATGATTCAATTGTCTTGATATTTTTGCTATTAACTTTAATACCCTCAGAAGAAACGATACATCTTAGAAATGCCGGACCATCCATCATAATTATGCTTTTCTTCATATTTGCCTACCGGTCATTTTCTTTTAAGATCTCTAAAACTTGCCTAGGATAAATTAATTATTGATCATGATCAATATTATAAATCAAAATATCATCAAAATATACCACTACTTAGACTCCAACGAGTGACCTAAGCACTTGATTCAGCACTCTCATAAATGTAGTTGGTGCATTAAAAAGGCCAATAAACATCACCAACCACTCGTATAAACCCTCTTTCGTCTTAAAGGCAGTCTTCCACTTCATCTTCGGGATGAATCTGAATCTTATGGTATCCATTCTTCATATTAATATTTGATATGATACATGATCTGTATCAAACATGTCATCCATTCTGGGGATTGGAAAATGATTTTACTTGGTGATTTTATTGATCGCTTAACTATCGATACACATGCATAGGACCCATGTTTCTTAGGTATAATCATGCGAGAACAACACACATGCCTATGGGGCTCAGCGTGTTCTTTCGGACTCATGCGATAATGAGGTAAATAAGGCAAACTAACTCCGGGTATAAGATCAATGCAGTGTTGATTATCAGTCATTGGATGAGTTGATCGGCCAACTCCTCTGGCATAATCTCAGAAAGCTCTTCAATGAGAGATGACACTACACTAGGGATATCTATCAGGTAGGAGTCGAATCGATACCAAAAAGAATGTATACTACATCGCTATCTTTCATCTCCTCCTGGAACTATGATCTAGTCAGTAGCATTGTGGTGGAGGGAAATGATATAATCGAGATAATCAGTGGTGCACTAACACTAGAAGAGCGTGGAGATCTCTCTAGGGCCTTAAGGACAAGGCTATTCTTCTGGGAGAGAGGAACATTCTTGTGCCCATTGCGCTCAAAGGAGTAATACATTTATATCGTAGTGCAAAGAAAACTCTACGAGAAATTGACGGATGATAGAAATCTTCGTACTTCTAGTAGCCCAGGATCGACTGTATGGTTTCCCTAAAAGTTGTGTTTTCAACTTCAATTTTTCTACCATGCTTTGTGTAACAAAATTATCCATTCCACCACTATTAATACTGATGGAACAAAATTGTCCATAAATGTGTGTGGTTGTATGAAAGATATTGTTTCTCAACCACATACTAACCAATCGGTTTGCTCTCCTTCGACCTTTAGTGCTCTCTAATGTGGGAACACATGCAGGGTGGTTAGGTTGGGCGTCACTAAAGAAGTCTCTGTACTCGGGCTTTTGTCCGTTCTTAGATCGATGATGAATTGACTTCGTGAGACACTTAAAACATCTAAATGTGCCAGACTGGGGTCGAGTCCTTAGTCCTTATGTTCTCCTTTCCCTTAGTAAGAGCTGCAGGAAAGTAGGAGTGCTCGTGGAGATGGTCTGACAAGAGGGTAATATGGATCTAGAGGCGGGAGAAGTAGGTGTATGAGTGGGTGTGGATGTATCTGTAGACCTCATCCCAAACATCTTCTGCAGGGTCTTTATACTCTACGTGCTCGACTGAAGACTTCTCCTAAATCCCTATAATCGGATAACACTAACTGGTCCCTAATGGAATATTGTAACTCATTCAAATAGCTGGATACAATCTTGTCATAATTCTTACGGAGATCGGGGCAGGACTGTAGAACGAGAAACTTATTTGTGTACTCATCCACATATAATTTATCTTGTGCAAGTTGCAATAATGGGTATATGCAATCAAACTGAACATTTCTCTTACGCAGTCACCTCTTAAAATCTTCTCAGGTTTTGATAGTTGTCATGTCTAAATTAAATCTCGAACGATCTAACAGTCTCCACTAAACTAAAGCAGAATCCTTCAATCTCAGGGCGGCGTACTCGTCTATGCTTGGAGCATCAACTTCTAGGCCGTAAAGCAATCAATCCTATCACACAAAATTAACAACCATCAGGCTCTAGTCTACCATCAAAGTCTCCAACATCTAATTTTATTCCTCCATCTCAACGAATTTGGTTTATTGGGTCGAGGGTTCCTTCTTCAAAATGCCTTGGGTTATTAGGATTTTCTGGTTCTAGTTGTCTAGGGTTAAGGTTGTGTTTGAGTTGGGGATTCCAATCTCTCTCTAAGGCCCCGTTCGTTTGGTAAGAATTAAAGAAAAGAATTGAAATTGCCAATTTCATTTTGGTTGTTCGGTGCGCCTTTTTCGGGTGGAGTTGGATTCGGTTGAATTCTATTGAAATTCAATTTTACCTAGGCGCTCTCACCCTCAATTCTTACCTCCCGAGTTAAGAATTCACGATTCTCACCTGCTCTTGCGTGAAGCCCCCTTCCTCACTCGCCTGCTCGCGTCAAAGAAGCATTTTAATTTTATCTTCCTCGCTCGTCTGCTTTGTCCATCACGTTTTCATGGTTTCTCGCTTCTTTCTTTTACACCAGCTTCCTTGCTTGTCTGCTCCGTCCCTCATTTTCTCTGCCTCGGGAGGTCTCCCATGGCGAAGGAACGTGGGATCCTTATTTAAGTTAGGGCTTCAAAGCGATGCATCCTCATTGCCTTCTTCCTCTCCTTTGTATGTTGCTCCTCCCTTGACGCCAAGGACCGCCATGAGGGGCGCTGAATCCGATATTGAGAGAGAGGATGTGTTCCTCGGAAGCGGCATATACGACTTTGTGGCCGAGGATCGGCCAGTTGGTTGTATTCCTGGGATGCCATCATCAGCCAGTTGATACTCCTCTATGCCCATGATTACAGTAGAGACATAAGGCTCTTCATTAATTCCCTTGGAGGATCCCTCAGGTTTGTTTCATGCTTCCCAGCAATATTTTGGCATCTGCTTAGTATGGATTTGAGATAGCTGAAGCTTGGTTTTGAACTATCACAAGCTATTGACCGACACCATAATCTTGTTGGATAGACATATTAGTACCAGCCCATAAAAAAGTTTTTGAGAAGTTAAGATTTTGGATTGCTAATAAAGTGTTGCAGAAATGAATTACTACATGTTTGGGGAGAAATCACTTGCTACATATTTTTGTGTACCCAAATGACCCTTGGTTTATGTTTTCTTAGCTCAAAACCCAGTTCAAACAATTTTTTGTAAAAAGAAACTAATGTTTGTAGCATTGGATTTTCTATGATGGTGTTCTAATCATGCCTGTATGATTTATGAATGGGGAAGTTGGACAATTGGTTATATTTTCACTCTTTTGGAGCCCTATTTCCCGCATTTCAGTCTTCGCCCTCTTGGAATGCTTTGGCATATCTCTTGATTTGTATACAATTGCAATTATGCCACTGTTTAAAATTTAAAATTTCAGTTTCATTCAATGAATTATAACATTCAGCCAATCAACGGAATTACTAATTCTAATTCCAGGACATAATTCCTGCATTAACCCGAACATCAGAATTTGAATTGACTTCAATTTCAACTCCAGCGGGAATTGTGAGTCAATTCCAATTCAGGCATCCCATTTCTTGCCAAAGAAACGGAGACTAAGGGTATGTGTACTTAGATCGCGTCAGCGCTCATGCATAACACTTTCATCGCGTGCCCTACGTCTCCCATATTGAAAGTTTCGATCATCTTTGTATCGTAGTGCAAGGACAAGGCTATTCTTCTGGGAGAGAGGAACATTCTTGTGCCCATTGCGCTCAAAGGAGTAATACATTTATATCGTAGTGCAAAGAAAACTCTACGAGAAATTGACGGATGATAGAAATCTTCGTACTTCTAGTAGCCCAGGATCGACTGTATGGTTTCCCTAAAAGTTGTGTTTTCAACTTCAATTTTTCTACCATGCTTTGTGTAACAAAATTATCCATTCTACCACTATTAATACTGATGGAACAAAATTGTCCATAAATGTGTGTGGTTGTATGAAAGATATTGTTTCTCAACCACATACTAACCAATCAGTTTGCTCTCCTTCGACCTTTAGTGCTCTCTAATGTGGGAACACATGCAGGGTGGTTAGGTTGGGCGTCACTAAAGAAGTCTCTGTACTCGGGCTTTTGTCCGTTCTTAGATCGATGATGAATTGACTTCGTGAGACACTTAAAACATCTAAATGTGCCAGACTGGGGTCGAGTCCTTAGTCCTTATGTTCTCCTTGCCCTTAGTAAGAGCTGCAGGAAAGGTAGGAGTGCTCGTGGAGATGGTCTGACAAGAGGGTAATATGGATTTAGAGGCGGGAGAAGTAGGTGTATGAGTGGGTGTGGATGTATCTGTAGACCTCATCCCAAACATCTTCTGCAGGGTCTTTATACTCTACGTGCTCGACTGAAGACTTCTCCTAAATCCCTATAATCGGATAACTCTAACTGGTCTCTAATGGAATATTGTAACTCATTCAAATAGCTGGATACAATCTTGTCATAATTCTTACGGAGATCGGGGCAGGACTGTAGAACGAGAAACTTATTTGTGTACTCATCCACATATAATTTATCTTGTGCAAGTTGCGATAATGGGTATATGCAATCAAATTGAACATTTCTCTTACGCAGTCGCCTCTTAAAATCTTCTCAGGTTTTGATAGTTGTCATGTCTAAATTAAATCTCGAACGATCTAACAGTCTCCACTAAACTAAAGCAGAATCCTTCAATCTCAGGGCGGCGTACTCGTCTATGCTTGGAGCATCAACTTCTAGGCCGTAAAGCAATCAATCCTATCACACAAAATTAGCAACCATCAGGCTCTAGTCTACCATCAAAGTCTCCAACATCTAATTTTATTCTTCCATCTCAACGAGTTTGGTTTATTGGGTCGAGGGTTCCTTCTTCAAAATGCCTTGGGTTATTAGGATTTTCTGGTTCTAGTTGTCTAGGGTTAAGGTTGTGTTTGAGTTGGGGATTCCAATCTCTCTCTAAGGCCCCGTTCGTTTGGTAAGAATTAAAGAAAAGAATTGAAATTGCCAATTTCATTTTGGTTGTTCGGTGCGCCTTTTTCGGGTGGAGTTGGATTCGGTTGAATTCTATTGAAATTCAATTTTACCTAGGCGCTCTCACCCTTAATTCTTACCTCCCGAGTTAAGAATTCACGATTCTCACCTGCTCTTGCGTGAAGCCCCCTTCCTCACTCGCCTGCTCGCGTCAAAGAAGCATTTTAATTGTATCTTCCTCGCTCGTCTGCTTTGTCCATCACGTTTTCATGGTTTCTCGCTTCTTTTACACCAGCTTCCTTGCTTGTCTGCTCCGTCCCTCATTTTCTCTGCCTCGGGAGGTCTCCCATGGCGAAGGAACGTGGGATCCTTATTTAAGTTAGGGCTTCAAAGCGATGCATCCTCATTGCCTTCTTCCTCTCCTTTGTATGTTGCTCCTCCCTTGACGCCAACGACCGCCATGAGGGGCGCTGAATCCGATATTGAGAGAGAGGATGTGTTCCTCGGAAGCGGCATATACGACTTTGTGGCCGAGGATCAGCCAGTTGGTTGTATTCCTGGGATGCCATCATCAGCCAGTTGATACTCCTCTATGCCCATGATTACAGTAGAGACATAAGGCTCTTCATTAATTCCCTAGGAGGATCCTTCAGGTTTGTTTCATGCTTCCCACCAATATTTTGGCATCTGCTTAGTATGGATTTGAGATAGCTGAAGCTTGGTTTTGAACTATCACAAGCCATTGACCGACACCATAATCTTGTTGGATAGACATATTAGTACCAGCCCATAAAAAAGTTTTTGAGAAGTTAAGATTTTGGATTGCTAATAAAGTGTTGCAGAAATGAATTACTACATGTTTGGGGAGAATTCACTTGCTACATATTTTTGTGTACCCAAATGACCCTTGGTTATGTTTTCTTAGCTCAAAACCCAGTTCAAAACAATTTATTGTAAAAAGAAACTAATGTTTGTAGCATTGGATTTTCTATGATGGTGTTCTAATCATGCCTCTATGATTTATGAATGGAGAAGTTGGACAATTGGTTATATTTTCACTCTTTTGGAGCCCTATTTCCCGCATTTCAGTCTTCGTCCTCTTGGAATGCTTTGGCATATCTCTTGATTTGTATACAATTGCAATTATGCCACTGTTTAAAATTTAAAATTTCAGTTTCATTCAATGAATTATAACATTCAGCCAATCAACGAAATTACTAATACTAATTCCAGGACATAATTCCTGCATTAACCCGAACATCAGAATTTGAATTGACTTCAATTTCAACTCCCGCGGGAATTGTGAGTCAATTCCAATTCAGGCATCCCATTTCTCGGGCATCCCATTTCTTGCCAAAGAAAAGGAGACTAAGGGTATGTGTACTTAGATCGCGTCAGCGCTCATGCATAACACTTTCATCGCGTGCCCTACGTCTCCCATATTGAAAGTTTCGATCATCTTTGTTAAAATTTTTATCTAAGCTTTTAAATCACCTACACTATTCTCTAAATTCCCTGTGGTTGTCCATTTTTTTTTAATTTAGTTAATTTTAATTAAACTAAAGAAATTTAAAATAAGAGAGGAAACATTTAATTTTTTAAATATTTGAGATTTCTTTATTTTTAAATACCTTATTTTTTTAGTTTTAAAAATAAATTTTATTTTTTGAACACACTTTAGTTTAAAACTATGTTCATAGGTTGGAATGTTGGCTTATATCCCTTTGAAAGAAATGTATTTTTGATAAAACTATGTTCATTGGTTGGAATGTTGGTTTATATCACCTTGAAAGAAATGTATTTTTGATATATATATATATATTTATATATTTATAATGCATCAAACATGACTTTTCTTAAGTTTATTATGTTATGGCTTGAAGCGCAAAAGCCTTTTCTTTTGGAAATGAATTGATGGCAACATTCTTACTGACAATATGACTCAAGGCTTCGTTTGTTTAGGTGGGAGGAGATGCCGCCGTTGGAACTGGAGGGGGAAGACAACTGTTCAAAAGGCGGGGTTTTGCTCCGTTTTCCATTGCGCGTGGGAGGGAACGCGACAAACGCCGCCGCTAGGCATTTGGTTACCCGCCATGCGGCGGCGTTTGCCGCAAACAACACCTCCCAAAGCTGCGCCAAACAAGGCCTAAATCTCAACCATTATAACTCTAAATCCGGATTTCTACTACCTAAACCCTAAATAAAAAATGAAATTCCCAACACATACCCTACCAGAGTCCAACAGAATAGTCCCCCCACCCGCGCACACACACACATACACATACACGCACACACACCCTCTCACTTCACCAAATTGAAACAAAACTCAAAGTTTAGAAGGCCAAAAATCCTACATTAAGGGAGTATATTGAGAATAGTCTCACGTCAAAAAACTCATGCCTCATACCCTAAATATAGATCCCGGTCTCCTACACCCGCAACTAATCTATTTTAGGTTTGATGCATGGGTTCTATCAATAAAATTCTCACCAAAGTGACGGGTCGGGGCCATTTTGTTGACAATGATATCATATATTCAGTTGGATCGCCTTAAAAACTAGATGCTATGTTCATAGTTAGACCTTTTCATTCTAAAAGGAGAGTGTAAGTACAAAAATTACTTGCATGCTCTTCAATATACATACAATCAGAGTTTATTGATGTTCTTCAATTTCATGTGTTTTATGCTAGAATTTTAATGCAGCTGTGTTTTTTTTTCAAACTATTCTCTGCAGGCTCGCTAAAGATGAGATTTGCTGTATCGGCATTTGGTTGTGGATGAACTTCAAATGTTGTTGTGTACTACTAAAGTTAATATTTTGAATTGTTTAATTTGAGATTTTAATCATTCTATTGAATGTAATAGCAGTGCTTTAGACCACATATTTTATTTTATTTTATTTTATTTTATAATTTGCACGGTGTTTGTAATTATGTTCATGCGCATTTACCCGGTCTAAAGCCTAATCAGTGAATGTTGTAGATTGGAATTTGTATTCGAGTTTGGCTGCTGAATCGGAGCTTGGCGGTTTCCGGTTCGCTTTAGGATTTTTCGCTCCATTGGTATGGGAAATTCAAATGGTAAACCCCGGTCGAATGGCGGTGAATAATAAATCTTCGCTTCCAGTCTCCACCTCTAGATTACTTGATTATATCTCCAATTTATGTGAATAACATTTTGTTTAGTTTTTATGTTACTGTCAACACAATTAATTTTATGTTCTGGCTTTGTTTTGTCAATAGCAGTAATGTTTCTGTTATTTGAAGATTTCCTCTGGGAGTTATCATAATGACATGCTGCACCATTTCTATCTTTTGAAACTATATAACTTTTTTGATGGGAGTTATCATGGCTTTGATTTTTAGCTCGACTAAGCTCCGTTTGGATTATTTTCACCGGTTTGGACACGGACCATAATTGAGGTTTGATTCAGCGTTTGTAACCGGAGAAAATAAGTCCAAACGGAGCCTTGGTTTGGAGAGGCGTCTGGTAGGCATTGTGAGAGTCTAATAAAGACTTGTTAAACGAGGGAGGGATAGACCAATACAGACTTGGAATGAAACTATAAGGAAAGACACGATGTACTTAGGCATTAATGAGATTATGACAAAAGATAGGACATAATGGCGACAAAGGATACCATATAGCCGGCCCCACTATAGTGGGATATAGGCTTGAGTGTTGTAAGATGTTTTTTATTCATGCATATTATGAAAGTCAGCATAATTACAGGTTGCGCCCCTCCTACTTTTGAAATTACATGGATGTTATGAAATGTACACTTACAGGTAGGGCTGATATCGAGTTGAGTTCGAGCGATTTTGGCTCGACACGAAATCGAAATTTTCGACTCAAACTCGGCTCGAAATTGACTCGAAGTCGAAATTGATTTCGAGTCGAGTTGGCTCGACTCAAAATAGCTCGATTCCGAGTCAACTCGAAATCGAATCCAGTCGGCTCGAAATCGAATCGAGTCAGCTCGAAATCGAATCTAGTCGGCTTGAAATTGAGCATTTTTTTGTTTTATTCCTAGTTTGTTTCAAATTAAATTGGGCACCATATAAATTTAGCAAATGAAACACTTAAAGCATTCATTCTTTTTATTTAGGTTAAAATTTTGTTATTTTAAGCTTAAAATAAGAATATATTAATAAATATATATATATATATATATATATATATATATATATATATATATATATATAATTAATTCGAGTTGATTTGAATCATATTTCGAGTGATTTAGGGCTGACTCGAAATCAGATTCGAGTCAAATTGAATCGACTCAAATTGAGTCGAATCAATTTTAACCGATTTCGTTTCGGCTCAATTTTCGAACAATTTTCGAGCGACTTTCGAGTTTCGAATAGTATGCTCAGCTCTACTTACAGGAGAGGTTTTTATAATTTCAACATCCGATAAAACCGCAGCTAATGAAAAATGGATTTGCTCCTACCTTGATGTTTCGTTATTCTGATGATGAGCTAACATTGTTCGCCCTCGACTTATGTTGCAAGTGCATTTTTAGAAAACATTTCATCATCCTTTCTAAGATCACAAGGCAGTTTATATTGAGAAAATATTGCATTAGTCGTCCCGAGATTGTGCTGCTCGGTTCCTCCTAAATATTTGTACATGAATCGTGTCGAGTCGGTGTTTTGCGTCTGGAATATTGTAAAGACAAATGTAGTGAATGTATACAATATTTTTATTTTTTGCAATTTAGGCTATGTTTGGTAGGACTTATTTTTACCGGTCAAGCGGTTACGACCGCATGAATCGGGTCATAATTAAGATCCGGTTCATGCGGTCGTAACCGCTTGACCGGTGAAAATAAGTCCTCTCAAACGGAGCCTTAGTGTGATAGTAATCAGATTCCAAACTTAAAATTGTTCATGTGTGAGGGTCTATCATATGACATTTTATCATGAATGTTTATTATGATTGTGATGCATTGTGTTTGAATAAAAGCAATGTTAAAGACATTCATGCAAGTTATTGTTATGTGCATATGCCCAGTAAATTGAAGTGCAGATACAAAAAAAGACAATCCTACATACATCAGTCACATGGAAGAGGAGCTTTATATCAAGGACTTTGTATACTGTTGCACGCCTGCATTTTTTTTTGCGCAGTTTTGCGATGCATGATTTGCGCGAAATTCTTGGGTCCGGGCTTTGGTTCTAGATCGTGGTCCGGGATTTACGTGGTGCTGATGTGTGCCATTAAAAATGAATTAAATGAGTTCATTTTTCAGTTTCTCGATGTATTTTTTTTCTCGCGAAAATATTTCATTGTTCTCCCTCCATATTTACTTTCGGCAACATCGGTTGAGACAGCGGCATATTTAGGCGTGTGCACAGACAATGCGAGATCACAGGTAGAGACGAAGAAAAAGAAGGTGACTCTTAATGTACTTTTTGAAAGATGGAAAAGATAATATTCATTAGAAAGTCCTGAACATTTTGCCTTGATCAAAATGAATGAGTGTGTTATTAAACGCAAATCTTTCACAAGTTTGCGTTTCATGAGATGTCCGTTCTAAAATTTGAGATTAATAGAGTGATATCTGAGATTTCATTTCGAACATCTGAGATTTTAGTTTTCATTATTGACATTTTAGATTTTATTTATGTCATCTTAGATTTTATTATTGCTGAGCTTTAATATATGTTGTTGACATTCACTTGTGAATTATAGGTGGATGTGAAGCTCCGAAATTTTATTGCGGGCGGGAGCGCGCTGGGAAGAGGGCGCGCAGGGAAGAGGCGTGCGTGGGAGCGCGCAGGGAAGAGGGGCGCGCGGGAGCATGCAGGGAAGAGGGGCGCGCGGGAGAGAGCAGGGAAGAGGCGCGCGCGGGAGCGCGCAGGGAAGAGGTGCGCGCGGGAGCGCGGAGGGAAGAGGCGCGCGCGGGAGCGCGCAGGGAAGAGGGGCGCGCAGGAGCGCGCAAGGAAGAGGCGCTCACTCCCAGCGCGCAAGGAAGAGGCGCTCACTCCCAGCGCGCAAGGAAGAGGCGCTCACTCCCAGCGCGCAAGGAAGAGGCGCGCATGGGAGCGCGCAAGGAAGAGGAGAGCGCGGTAAAGCGCAAGGAAGAGGCGCACGCAAGGAAGAGACGCGCATGGGAGTGCGCAAGGAAGAGCAGAGCGCGGTAAAGTGCAAGGAAGAGGCGCACACAAGGAAGAGACGCGCATGGGACCGCACAATGAAGAGACATGCGTGGGAGCGCGCAAGGAAGATGCGCACATGGGAGCGCGCTAGGAAGAGAAAATGAGGAGGGAGAAATTCGTAGGAGGAGAGTAGAGAGAAAATCTGAATGAGAATTTTTCGGCCGAGGAAGAGATGAAAATAAATAGGGAGGTGCAGTGGCAGAACTAGTGTGCGAACAGAAAATAACAGACCAGAAAAATGGAGTAATGTAAACTTTATTATCCAAAAAAGTATCAATTACAATGATATAACCTCTCTTTTATAGAATGGAGGAGATGAGAGAGATTACAATTAAGCAATGTGTGATTAAAAATTTACAAGTATATGCGGCTTTACAAAAAGACAAACCGGACAGGTCGTAGACAAACCGGCTAACCGCCCGACAACAACAGGAGGAGAGAATAAGCGCCACAGAGAACAAGCCGCCACAGGAGACCGCTAGACCGCTCGGTCTCCAAGCCGTCTGAGACAAGTCGCCAGACCACTGGAACACCAAACAGCAACAGCCCAGCAGACAAGCCGGCTAGATAAACCGTCAGACCGCCCGGTCTCCAAATAGCAACAAACCGCCCTGCCTCCATACTTCAACACTCCCTCTCAAGCTGGAGCATAGATATCAATCATGTCAAGCTTGTCGCAAATGTGAAAAAAGGACGCTGACACCGGCTTGGTGAAGACGTCCGCCAATTCGTTGTCGGAAGTGACGAACGGAGTACAAATCTGTTTCTTCAAGATCTCTTCCCGAATAAAATGACAGTCGACTTCTATGTGTTTTGTTCTCTCATGAAAGACCGGATTTTTGGAGATGTATATCGCGGCCTTGTTGTCACAGAACATGAGAAGAGGATAGTTGTAAACCTCTCCTAAGTCAAGCATGAGAGCCCGTAACCATTTCAACTCACATGTGGTCGACGCCATACTGCGATATTCCGCTTCTGCACTAGACTTGGAGACCACAGACTGTTTCTTGCTCTTCCAACTCACAAGATTGCCTCCAACAAATGTGCAGAAACCTGATGTTGACTTGCGGTCACCTTTGTCATCAGCATAGCTCGAATCTGAGTATGCTTCAACCCTTAAGTGACCATTTTTCTGAAAAAAGAGTCCTTTCCCAGGTGCTGCTTTAATATACTCCAATATCCTCAGGGCAGATTGTAGATGACACTCCCTAGGAGCTTGCATGAACTGGCTCACCTTGCCAACAACATAAGAGATGTCGGGTCTGGTTACCGTGAGATAAATGAGTTTGCCAACCAGACGCCGGTACCTCGTAAGATCGGATAGAAGAGGAGAGTCATCTGTACAAGTTTTGTCTTCTTCAGCATCCATGGGACAACGGGCAGGTTTAGCACCAGTCAATCATGTCTCCTTTAGAAGATCAAGAGAATACTTCCGTTCGGAAAGGACCATGGAGTTGGGTTTTCTAGAGATTTCAATCCCCAGAAAGTATTTCGGGGAGCCCATATCCTTTGTCACCAGGTGTTGACGGAGGTGTTTCTTTGTCAGAGTTACTCATCCTGGTCATCGCCAGTAAGAAGAATGTCATCAACATAAACCGCAAGAACTACCAGACCAGAGGCAGTTTTCCGAACGAATAAAGAGTGATCAGCTGAACTTCTTGCAAAACCAATGGCCTTAACAATGCCACTAAACTTGTCAAACCAGGCACGAGGGCTCTGCTTGAGGTCATAGATAGCCTTCTTTAGCCGGCATACCTGTGTCTCCCCCTGAGCAACATACCTAGGAGGTTGCTCCATGTAAACATCTTCCTGTGGATCACCGTAGAGAAAAGAATTCTTAACATCCAGTTGCGAAATGGGCCAATCCCTGTTGACAACGACAGAGAGAAGGACCCGAATGGTGCTGCGACGAGCAACGGGGAGAAGGTGTCGAAGTAATCAACACCATAGGTCTGAGTGAAGCCTTTGGCCACCAGGAGGGCCTTGTAGCGATCCATACTGCCATCGGGATGGAATTTGACAACAAAGACCCATCGGTAACCAACGACATCTGTGTCGAAGGGAGGAGGACAGAGGGTCCATGTAGCCCGTTCAGTGAGAGTAGAAATCTCCTCATCCATGACAGCCTTCCAATGAGTAATAGTAAGGGACTCTTAGTAGGAACGGGGGGTGGCAGTGGCCGAGATAGCCAGTGCAAAAGCTTTGCGATAAGGGTCAGATGCTCATAGGAAACAACAACAGCAAGCGGGTGTTGGGTATATTCCTGAACCCCTTTACGAAGAGCAATGGGGAGATCCAGGTCAGCTGGTTCCTCAGTATCCGGAGCATCCGTGGTGGAGAAAGCTGGCCCGGGAGTAGAGAGAGACGACAACGAAGAGGTGGGAAATATCGCGGTAGGTGGACATGGCAGAGGAGATGGTGGAACGTTAGTAGGTGTAGAGGGAATGGATGGGTTGATATGAGGAGTAGGATCATTAGGAGGAGAGGAGGACACGGGAGAGAAGTAAGATGCATTTTCAAAGAAGGTGACATCCGCAGAGACGAACTGCTTGCGGTAACAGGGTCAAAGCAACAATAACCTTTCTGAGTGGTAGAGTACCCCAGAAAGACACATTTAGTGGCCCGTGGTGAGAGTTTGTCACGGGTGGCAGCGGGAGAGTGCACAAAGGCGGTGCACCCAAAGATGCACATAGTAAGAGGAAACAGATTCTGGTTCGGATAAAGAATGGAGAATGGGGTGGCACCGTTGAGAACTGTGGAGGGAATGTGATTGATGAGATAGTAGGAGAGGAGGACATCATAGCCCCAATAGGATTGAGGAACGTGCATGTGGGTCAGCAGACCGCGAGCGACATCAAGGAGGTGACGGTTTTTGCGTTCCGCCACCCCATTTTGCTGTGAGGTATAGACACAGGTAGTCTGATGAATAACACCATGTTGCATACAAAAAGAGGAGAAATCATGACTAAGATATTCCTTAGCATTGTCAGAACGAAGGAGTTTAATGGAGGTATCAAACTGAGTCTTAATCATGTAATAAAACGATGTCCAAACAGAGAAGAGTTCAGAGCGATCTTTTAAAAGATATATCCACGTACACCTAGAGAAGTCATCAATAAATGTGACAAAATATGAACTACCCCGACCGATGGTGAGGGTATGTAACGCCCCGAAACTCAAAAAAGCGACGGGTGACGTTTTTGTACCAAATTTGGAATTTGGCAGGTGTTGAGAACCAAGGTTCAGCGGGATTGGGTGTGTGTGAGACCGCCTATTTGGGCTTCCCATCGCGTTCCTGGTCTGGGTGTTGGCCCCGGTGCCCCCCCCCCCCCCCCCCGTGTAGCGGAATATCCCCGCCATCCCGTGGTTGGATTAGTCCAAAATTGCCTGTAGTGGGTGGTCCTTGGTGTTTATGTACCCCCGTCCCCCCTTCCTACTACCTCGGGGTTTTGGGAAGATGTGTGGTGACGGGTGGTTTTCACAGCAGGGGAACACGACCTGGGACACGAGCGTGTCCCAGGGCGTGTCGTGTTGGGTTCGACGATTTGGCTGAGAGGTCGACGAAATTGGGTTCGATGATCGTCGAGCAGCAAACATGGCCCTGGACACGGGCGTGTCCCAGTGCGTGTCGGGGTAGTTCAAAGTTCTGGCAAATCGATCAGGCAGAAATCTGGGTTCGACGATTGTCGAGCAGCGGTCGACGATCTTGTCGCAATGTTGCGGTCGACGATCTGTCGATATTCTGGGTTCGATGATCGTCGAGCGGCACTCAGCGATCTGGTCAATTCTGCAGTCGACGATTTGGTCGACGTTCTGCGGTCGACGATTTGGTCGACGTTCTGTGGTCGACGATCGGGCCGTGGGTTCGACGATCGGGCCGTGGGTTCGACAATCGGGCCAGCGATCTCCGTTCGACGATTTTGGCTGCCTTCGACGATTTGGCCAGAGAAGCTCCGTTCGACAATCTTACAGCGATCGGCGATCTTGGCTCGACGATCGTCGAGCACGGGGCGCGTTTGTGGCATGTTTAACTCTGTCGACACGGACCGTCGACACAGGGATTTTTGGCGGGAGTTGACTAAATGTCCTGACACAATTTATTGGCCGCAGACTTGTCTTGCTCCGGATTGGTGAACCATGCGGTGATTAACCCAATTTGTCCAGGTCAGACATGGATCGTGTCCGTGCATCCCTTTTTGTGGGATCCGACGGCTGTGGTTATTACCGAAGGGGTTATACCTGAGAGAAGAGTTTCAGAACCCTTATTTTCCTACCGTGTTCTCTGTCTAAATCTTAGAGAGAGAGGGGAGAGCAAAGGAGGAAGAAGAAGTCTAGATCCAGTCTTTGGAGGAGTTTTAGAGCTCCAAATCGAGAGCCGACTTCGGATCTACGAAGGCAAGGAGATTGCGGTGCTTTTTTTCCGCTTACATTTCTATGGCGCCAAGGAAGAATGCTAAGGTAACGATTCTCTACTTGAGCATGTGAAGCTCTACTTCTTTTGCATAGGGAAGCCCGCTCTCGCGAGTTTGCGGTGAGTTTGAGGCGTTCCTTCGGGTAGACATGAATAGTCCCTGTTGTGTAGAGTCCGTAAACGAGAACGGACATAGGCATGATGTGTGAAGCCTATCCGGACATGTTGGTCTGGATCAGTGATGTTGCATTGCATAAATGCCGGAGAAGACTCCGTGCGAATGTTTGTTTTTTGAGTTTTCTACGTGGTAGATTGCAACAGGGAGCCATGGGGATTAACCCGAAGGTGCACCCGAAAAACTAGGCGGATGCGTGATCTTGCCAACTTGGAGGCCTAAGAGCCAACTTGAACATAACCGAGTTATGTGAAATGTGTGACGGAAACGAGACTCGGGAGATGTTTGACCTGCGCATATGTTTTAAATTAACGTCGCGATGTGAGCACGGGTTAGATGGAACCGTACCCATTCAATGTCGTTCGGATTAGAGCCGTTGGCATAGATGAGGGTCTTCGGCGGTCTATGGTTTAAATAACCGTGACCCATGCCGGGAAGACAAATTGCTCATTGTTTGGCCGTCCTGTGGACGGTGGTGAGTCGGCGGGCTTAGACCGTATTCACCGAGAATGTGCCCTGAGTGCACGGGGTGTGTGGCCGTGTGAGCCTACGCCTGTGATGTAATGTATATTTATATACTGCTTGGTTATGCTAATAAGTGCAGGGAAGGAGCATCGCCGCCCCGAATTGGGGGCGGGATTGTTATAATTTGGTCAGCAATGCTGACCGTTGCTTTTGTTTGCCACCGTGCGGTGGTTTGTTGCTTGCAGGTACTGCTAGACCAAGCGGTCAATAGCGGGCTAAAGCCCAAATTACGAAGCCGGCCCTCGAAGGCCAAATTGGAGTGTTTACTTGCTTTGTTCATGTATGACTGGCCCGCGTGCTGTGGTATGGAAAATATGTAATAAGAGTAAACCATTTGTAAGGCCTTAAGGCCAATACTTGTGTATGTACTTCATTCCTATTTGGCTTGTTAGTGGACATTCATGCTTGTTGCTGGGTTTTTTTATTTGCAACTTATAAAACAGCTTCCGCTAGAATGCTCTGTGTAGGACGTTGTGATTGGTTGGATGGTTTCCATTGAGTAACCACCCGGTTTGTCTGTGGTATATGACGTCGGGCCCCGGCCATACCTACTGTTATATGCTATGCGACGGATAGGGGGTGTTACAATTTGGTATCAGACAACTGACTTCGGTCAGGGTTAAATGAATTCGTGGACGAATTCTTTTTAAGGGGTGGTGAGCACATGTGTGTGCGTCATCGTTATAACAACAAAAGAACCTATGAATGTCCACTTAGGAATGAAAATACACGTGTTTGGGGAACCTGCGTATTCCTATAATTGTTGTTTGCAATTTTGTTTGGTCGCTTAACGGTGTTTTGTACCACTATAGGTGACCGGAAGCGGTGCTGGGCCGTCAGCATATCCGGTTTCTGAGGATTATAGTGCACCTGGTGACGTGCCTGCAACCCTTCCCTCCGCTGAAACCATAAGAATGGTGGTGGAAGCAGTGTTCGCTGCGATTGGAGCACAAAATGAAAGACGTGTGCAGTCCCTTATTATTCCAACGCCAGGTGGTGTGATGGAGCAAACGGCATTTATAGGACCTTTGGGGCAGCAGTTGAACATGCTCTTAGTGCAGGGTACGCACTCAGTCGAGGAATATTTGCAAGCGTTTCTGATGATAAGATGCTACCCAAGCTCTGAAGTGGAGAGCGAGCAGTCGATGGTCGATAGGTTTTATAATGGCATGCGCGACAAATTGCGAGTTCTGTTGCTAGGACCAAAGTTTTTGGGATTCCCAGCCTTGGTAGAATCGGCTAGATCTTTTGAAGAAGATTTGGCAAAAGTCAATCGAATGTTGGAGCTTTGGGTACTAGACTCTCCAGATTCTGCAAAATCTAAATACCGAAGGAGGAGGAATAAGAAGTCTAAAATGTCTATTGGTCAGGCTCCATATGGTTGTTTTAAGTGTGGCAAGGAAGGGCACTTTGCCCGAGACTGTCGGAGTGGTGCTCAGAAGTTAAAGAAAAACTCTGGTGACAAGAAGTCTGAATTCAAGGCGCCGACTACTTCAAAGTCCGGCTATCGAAGGTTCTATAAGAAGGCTAGGACTTCGGGTCCAGCTCCTTCTTCTGGTGCTTCTGGGGCGACTACGAGTCGGACCCCGGGTGCATGCTTTACTTGTGGAAAGCCGGGGCACTTTACCCGCGATTGCTGGAGCGGACGTCTCAAGTACGAGAAGAAGCACGTTGTCATGATGACAGGTACGACTTAAAGTTATAGTAGTTTAACTTTAAATACTTGTTGCCCTTGTGCATGTTAGCTTAGAACTGTCGGTGCTAAGCTTTGTTCTGATTTTCGGTTAATTCGGCGAGAGCACCGTTCGCTTAGGGAGCTTCACATTCCCTGTTAACCAAAAGATTTGTATTACGCGTCGGAGTATCTCCTTTGATGGCAAAAGACAAATTGGATGCGTTGTTGTCTAATGATGCTCATTGCACGCGAGTAGAATCTGTTGCGTTTAGGTGCGGATAGGGAGTAAAGACTTTGACTTACAAGTGTCGTTACTACCGCTAGGGGAGCTCGACGTGATCTTTGGTATGGACTAGCTCTCGGAGCATCAAGCATACATTGATCGAAATCGCAAGGAAGTCAAGTTGGGAGCAAGTCGTGAGACGACTTTTACGGGGTTGAAAGGGGTCGGGCATGGCGTTGGTGCCTGCTCTTCAGTTGGTTAAGGCGTTTTGGTGTGATGCCAATTCGGCCATACGCTCTTCGTATCGGTTAGCGCCTAAGGAGATGGCGGAGCTGAAGGTGCAACTTCAAGAGTTGTTGGAGCAAGGGTTTGTGCGTTCAAGTTCGTCGCCTTGGAGCGCACCGGTCCTCTTTGTTAAGAAGAAGGACAGAATCTTGAGGTTATGTATTGATTATCGAGAACTCAACAAGTTGACGGAGAAGAACAAGTACTCGATCCCCCGAATCGATGATCTTTTTGATCAGTTGGTCGGGTCGACGGTGTACTCAAAGTTGGACCATTTTGTGATCGTCTTCATCGACAATATTTTGGTGTACTCGCAGAGTGAGGAAGATCACTTCAGGAATCTTCATTTGGTTTTGGAGACGCTAAGGAGGAATCAACTATACGCCAAGTTCTCAAAGTGCGAGTTTTGGTTGTCCTCAGTGGCGTTCCTCAGTCATATAGTGAGTGAGGAAGGTATTGCAGTGGATCCGGCGAAGATTGTTGCAATACGAGAGTGGCCTGAGTTTTCTACGGTAGCGGAAGTCCGGAGCTTTCTGGGGCTTGCCGGCTACTATAGGCGCTTCGTAGATAACTTCTCGCGGATAGCGTTACCTCTCACTACTTTGACGAGGAAGGAGCAGAAGTTCATTTGGAATCCGGAGTGCGCGCGAGCTTTTGAGGAGTTGAAATGTCGGTTGACCACGGCGCCTGTGCTGAGTTCGCCGAGTGAGACCGAAGGTTATGAGATTTATAGCGATGCTTCGGGCAGCGGTTTGGGTTGCGTGCTACTGCAACATGGAAGTGTGATAGCTTATGGCTCGAGACAGCTGAAAGTGCACGAGAGGAATTATCCGGTCCATGACTTGGAGTTAGCGGCAGTGATTTTTGTCTTGAAGCTGTGGAGACATTATTTGTACGGTGTGAAGATTAATATCTACACCGATCTCAAGAGCCTGAAATATTTGATTGATCAGAAAGATTTGAATATGCAGCAGTGTAGATGGATGGAGTTCTTGGGGGACTATACATTCAAGATCCACTACGTGCCTAGTAAGGGCAATGCGGTTGCGGACGCGTTGAGTCGTCGAGCCCCAGCTCAAGCCAATTGACTGTCGATCCATGACGAGCGGTTGGTTCGGGAGTTGGAGGCGTTGGAGATTGTTTGTGTAGATAAGCAGTCAAGTGCTGAAACACTCTTGAATTGGACTGAAGTTCAATATGACCTGGCTGACCGGATTCGACAGGCTTTGGATTTGGATGACCACATGAAGCAGTTCATGGTAGAGGCTCTGGATGGGTCAAATTCCCAATTCGTTGTGGAGGACGGATTGCTTTGAAAAGACGGTCGTCTTTGCGTCCCAAGCGTGGGCAGTTTGCGGGTGGATTTGTTGTACGAGGCGCACCATACCAAGTATTTGATTCACCCGGGGAGCACAAAGATGTACCATGACGTTAAGAAACTATTTTGGTTGCCGGGTTTGAAGAAGGATGTAGCGCTCTACGTGGCGAAGTGCAAACTTGCGCCTTGGTGAAGGCGGAGTGCCAAAAGCCGGGAGGATTTCTGAAGTCCTTGCCTATTCCGGAGTGGAAATTCGACGACATCATTATGGACTTTGTGCACGGGTTGCCAAGGTCGCAAAAGGGGAACGACGTCATCTGGGTGGTCGTAGATCGGTTAACGAAGGTGTCACGTTTCATTCCGCATAGGAAGGATGATCCGGTGGAGAAGTTGGCAAAGTTATATGTGGATAATATAGTACGGCTTCACGGTGTGCCCCGCAGCATCGTGAGTGACCGAGATGGGCGGTTCACGTCCAATGATTGGAGGCTAGTGCAGCAAATGTTGGGAACAAAGTTAAAATTCAGCACAGTCTTTCATCCGCAAACAGATGGGCAGACCAAGAGGGTCAATAGAACTATGGAAGACATGCTCCGCATGTGTGTCTTGGACTTTGAAAAGCAATGAGAAGACCATCTTTATTTGGTGGAATTTGCGTACAACAATAGCTAACAGGCGAGTATTCAAACTGCGCCCTTCGAGGCACTTTATGGTAGAAGATGTCGCACGCCATTGTCCTGGTTGGAAACAGATGAGTCAAAGTTGTACAAGCATCAAGAGGATGCTACTTCATTGGTGCGAACCATTCGAGAGAGATTGCTTATCGCTCAGGACCGGCAAACGAAGTATTATGATGCCAACCACAGGAACGTGGAGTTCGCTGTGGGCGACTGAGTGTACTTAAAGATCAAGCTGTTCAATGGTGTCTCGCGGGTGCGGCGCTTGAAAAAGCTAAGCCCGAGGTACCTTATGCCGTTTGAGGTTCTGGAGCGGATTGGCGAAGCGGCTTATCAGGTTGAAGCTATCGGTGGAGCTCAGTGGCCTACATGATGTATTCCATATATCGGTGCTACAAAACCGGTGCAAGAGCCTACGCAAATGATCGCGGTCGATCAAAAGCCGATTGATAGTGGGTTGACGATAAAGGTCAAGCCCGTGCGTATTGAAGACTCGGAAGTCAAGCTGCTACGCAATAAAGAGATCAGGATGGTCAAGGTCCGATGGGACAATTGCGGTCGAGAGGAGCTCTATTGGGAGCGAGAGTAGACTATGCTTGACGAGTATCCGGAGTTATTCCGCTCAAGTACAAATTTTGGTTTTGTACTTATCTTTCCTTTATGTAATTTCGTGGACAAAATTCTTTTAAGAGGGGGAGAGCTGTAACGCCCCGAAACTCAAAAGAGCGACGGGTGACGTTTCTGTACCAAATTTGGAATTTGGCAGGGGAATACGGCCTGGGACACGGGCGTGTCCCTGGGCGTGTCGTGTTGGGTTCGACGATTTGGCTGAGAGGTCGACGAAATTGGGTTCGATGATCGTCGAGCAGCAAACACGACCCTGGACACGGGCATGTCCCAGGGCGTGTCGGGGTAGTTCAAAGTTCTAGCAAATCGATCAGGCAGAAATCTGTGTTTGACGATCGTCGAGCAGCGGTCGATGATCTGGTCGCAATGCTGCGATCGACGATCTGTCGCTATTCTGGGTTCGATGATCGTCGAGCAGCGCTCGACGATCTGGTCAATTTTGCGGTCGACGATTTGGTCGACGTTCTGCGGTCGACGATCGGGTCGTGGGTTCGACGATCGGGCCGTGGGTTCGACGATCGGGCCAGCGATCTCCGTTCGATGATTTTGGCTGCGTTCGACGATTTGGCCAGAGAAGCTCCGTTCGACGATCTTGCAGCGGTCGACGATCTTGGTTCGACGATCGTCGAGCGCGGGGCGCGTTTGTGGCGTGTTTAACACTGTCGACACGGACCATCGACACATGGATTTTTTGCGGGAGTTGACTAAATGTCCTGACACAATTTATTGGCCGCGGACGTGTCTTGCTCCGGATTGGTGAACCATGCAGTGATTAACCCCATTTGTCCAGGTTAGACCTGGATCGTGTCCGTGCATCCCTTTTTGCGGGATTCGATGGCTGTGGTTATTCCCGAAGGGGTTATACCTGAGAGAAGGGTTTCAGAACCCTTATTTTCCTGCCGTGTTCTTTTGTCTAAATCTTAGAGAGAGGGGAGAGCAAAGGAGGAAGAAGAAGTCTAGATCCAATCTTTGGAGGAGTTTTAAAGCTCCAAATCGCGAGCCGACTTCGGATCTACGAAGGCAAGGAGATTGCGGTGTAACACCTCCCCTGTAGTGGACGTATAATATGGGTCCGGCCGGGGCCCCACAGCATACGAACGCCACAGCTTTAGTATTATAAGTTGATATAACTACCCAAACTCAAAACACTTGCACAACACAGCGGAAACAAACAGGACTAGAAGTTATCCAACACTAAAGAGTAAAACAAATGGCCTTAACGCCTAACATCAAGTGTCCAAAAGAGAAATAATACATCATTCATGAATGTGCTCAACACTCCTAGTCTACCTCGGCATGCAAGCCGGACAAAAGAGTCTCAAACAAACATCATCATAAATGTAGTGCTACAAAAGAGGGAAAAACACTTCATGGGCTTAGGCCTTTTTGGCCGGCGTGCTAGCTCCTGCATGCGATTCTTGCCCTGTAAAAATTATTAGTAACGCGGGTCAGCAAAAGCTGACCTCAAACTGTGTAACAACACATCTCCTCCCGGCCGCCCCTAACGGACCCCGGGGAACCCTCCAACCTGCAAGTCAGCACTTCATATGCAAATAAAATAGCTATAAACAGAAGAGCATTAAAACAGGCTTGAATGTCTCAATCATCAAACATGTTCTCTATTGGTTGAGCATATAAAGAAACGGCCTACTATGCAACATGAATGCAACACCCGGGCTTCACCCAAGGTACCCTACTGCGTATGCATCTAGCATAACATCACATCATTTGGGTACTCATATTTCCCCATTGGCATAAAGCCGCAAACACTAAGGGAGACACCTCTCCCTCAAACGGCGCACAGGCTGCCACAAGGAATTCTTGCCAAGGCCCCACCCGCTCGTGGGCTTAGCCCCGGGCTAGCCTGCAAGCTCTGACGTCTCATGTCAGGATTCCAACAACCACAGACCGACCGATTCTAAGAAGCCTTGCTGGACCCCACCCGCTCATGGCCTCTTTGCCCGGGCTTGCCCCAAGCTTGGCATTCTCGTCAGTCTCACAGAAGGGGACTAGTCTTGCCGGGACACTCTCCACACATGACGCACATGTCACGGGATAGCCAGCCGACCACAGAGACATAGCCACGCCTTGGCACATCACAAACCAAGACTAAATACATCACAATTCTCATTGTACTGCAGCGTTCCCGCGCACCAAGGAAACCATCTCCAACTCGTGCGGAGCTAACCTTGTCCACCAAGGAAACCATCTCCAACTCATACGGAGCTAACCTTGTCCCTCAAGGAAACCATCTACCGCCACGAGGAGCTAACCTTGTCCGGGCCCGACTACACGTACCTTTTCAAACAAACGGGACAATCACCACCACAACACAAACGATATCTTGCCGCAACGGAAAATCTCTACGAATCCCTAAGTTCGTATGCAACATCACCGAGTCGGACTAACGGTCGCGACTACGGCTTCACCCACCATGCCTAATCCACTAGCGAAGCGGATCTCTAATGCAAAATATGCCGGTGACGGACTCAATCAACCCGGAGGTTCCTCTTGAACCTTGGCAACCCAAAACCCCTCTCATTTGAGAGTTTGGTGCCCATAAATTAGAAAGAAAGAAAATACATGATGCTAAGACATGCATCCTAAGGACCGAGAGGAGAGATGTCATTACCTTCCGACTCCTCTTCCTTGCCATGATAAAATAGCAGGATGAAAATCTTCGCAACGATCTAAGCTTCACGGATCCGGACTCGGCTCGCGATTTGGAGCACCGAAACCCTTTCTACAGCCCAAGACCTTCTTCTTCTTCCTCCTTGCTCTAGATTTTCTCAAGAACTTAGAAAGAGAAGACTTGGAAAACAATGAGGGTTTCCAACCCTAAAATCGGACTTAACTCCCCAAGAACAGTCCTGAGCCGTCAGATCCCAAAATCTGGGAAAGAATGGCCACGATTCGCCTGGAAAATAAAAGACCTGGGCCGAACACGGCCTGGCACACGCCCGTGTCCAGGGCCGTGTGCCTCATTCGCCGTCTCAAATCGACGCGCCTGGAACTACACACGGGCATCCGACACGCCCGTGTTCAATCCGACACGCCCGTGTCCCCAGTGACACGGCCGTGTGGCCGGCCGTGTGCCTCCAACAACACGGCCCAGAAACCAACCCGAGAGATGACACGGCCTGGGACACGCCCGTGTCCCAAGCCGTGTGCCAAGTCTCGACACCCGTCGACAGGCTTTGTGTCGACACCGCGGAAAAACGTCGAGCGAAGATCGTCGACCAAGCGGGACACGCCTTGTGACACGCCCGTGTCACAGGCCGTGTGCCCCGGTCTCGACACCCTGCCGAGCTAAAGTGTCGACACTTGGGACGAGTGTCGACACGGCCTCGACACGCCCTGCGACACGCCCGTGTCGCAGGCCGTGTGCCCCACTCTCGACACTTTGTCGAGCGAAAGTGTCGACACTTGGGCCGAGTGTCGACACGGCCTCGACACGCCCTGCGACACGCCCGTGTCGCAGGCCGTGTGCCCCACTCTCGACACTCGTCAAGCGAAAGAGTCGACACTTGGGCCGAGTGTCGACACGGCCTCGACACGCCCGTGTCGCAGGCCGTGTGCCTCCTGCCAGAAACCCGAAAATTTCCAGAACTGCAGACTGACCCTGTTGCAAAAACTGGGGTGTTACAACTCTCCCCCACTTAACAGAATTTCGTCCCGAAATTTCAAAACACAAGGGTACAAAAACTTAAATTGTACCTGACAAGAAGAGTTCTGGATAGTCTTCTAGCATGACCTGTTCTCGTTCCCAAGAGAACTCATCACGACCGCAGTTGTCCCATTGAACTTTTACGAGTTTGACTTCTTTATTCCGCAACTGCCGAGTCTCCGAATCCTCTATAGCAATTGGAAGGACTCGCGTCCTCAAGTCTTCCTCAATCGGCACCGATGCCGGCTCAATCACTACGCTAGCCTCTACCAAGGCCTTTCTCAAAACGGAGATGTGGAAGACGCCATGTAATCCACTCAAATCTGCGGACAGCGCCAACCGATAAGCTGCTTCTCCTACCCGCTCAACAATTTCAAAAGGCCCCAAAAACCTTGGACTCAGCTTCTTGAGTCGGCGAATCCGTGAGACGCCTTTGAACGGCTTGACCTTCAGATAAACCCAATCACCAACTGCAAATTCCAACTTCCGGTGACGAGCATTAAAATATTTTGCTTGCCTGTCTTGCGCCACCTTCATACGCTCTTGGATGGTCCGTACCAACTCACAAGCGTCAACCACCGCATCCTTTCCCAACAGTTTGGTGTCTCCCGCCTCTGCCCAAGACATTGGCGTTCGACACCGCCTCCCATACAAAGCTTAGTATGGCGCCATCTTTATGCTTGCTTGAAAACTATTGTTGTACGCAAATTCTACCATGAAGAGGTGATCCTCCCACCTCTTGCCAAAATCAAGAACGCACATTCTCAACATATCCTCCATAGTACGGTTCGTTCTCTCCGTTTGCCCATCAGTTTGAGGATGGAACGCCGTACTGAACTTTAGCTTCGTGCCCAAGCTCTTCTGAACCAATCTCCAGTCCTTAGACGTAAACTGTCCATCTCGATCACAGACTATGCTCTTAGGAATTCCGTGCAGTCGCACAATGTTGCGAACATACAACTCCACCAGCTTCTCCACGCTGTCCTCTTTACGATTTGGGATGAAGTGAGCCACCTTGGTTAGGCGATCCACGATCACCCAAATAGCATCATTACCATGCTGCGATCAAGGCAAACCATGCACAAAGTCCATGGAGATGTCCTCAAATTTCCACTCAGGAATTGGAAGGGGCTTCAGGAACCCGCCCGGTTTCTGACATTAGGCCTTCACCAAGGCACATGTTTGGCAACGACTCACATACAAAGCTACATCTCGCTTCAACCCGGCCACCAAAAGGATTTCTTCATATCCAAGTACATCTTTGTACTGCCCGGGTGAATGGAGTACTTTGAGAAGTGAGCCTCAAACATCAACTCCTCACGGAGATTGCCAAACTGCGGTACACAAACCCTTCCATCCTTTCTCAAGATTCCCCCAATCATCTCCCAGGCGCTGCTCTCGCCCTTTTGAGCCTCCAACACAAAAGGTTGAAACTCCACATCCAATCGAGTCGCTTCCCGAATACGATCGGACAAGTCGTTTTGCACTTCAATCCAGTTCAACCGAGCCACGCTAGACTCGCCTCTCGCAACACATTCCAATCCAAGGGACTCCCATTCCCGTACCAACCGCTCATCATGAGCTTCGATCCAATTTCCTTGCCCCGAGTACTTTCTACTCAACGCATCCGCCACCACATTGGCTTTACCCGGCGTATACTGAATCGCCACTTCGTAGTCTCCAAGAAATTCAACCCATCTGCGTTGCCGCATGTTCAAGTCCTTCTGATCCAAGAGATACTTCAGGCTTTTATGGTCCGTGAAGATCTCCACCCTTGCGCCATACACATAGTGTCGCCATATTTTTCAACGCGAAGATTACCGCCGCTAACTCCAAGTCATGGACGGGGTAATTCCTCTCATGAGGTTTCAGCTGTCTAGACCCAAAAGCTATCACCTTGCCATGTTGCACCAACACGCAACCCAAACCGCATCCCGATGCGTCACTGAAAATCTGAAATCCATCGGTCCCTTGCGGTAAACTCAGGATTGGAGCCGTCATAAGCCTCTCCTTCAGGGCCTCAAATGCTTGACTGCACTCTTGGGTCCACATAAACTTATGGTCTTTGCGAGTGAGTGAGGTGAGGGGTAGAGCTATCTTCGAAAAATTCTCCACGAATCTCCTATAATACCCGGCTAGTCCAAGAAAACTTCGGACTTCCGCCACGGTCCTCAACACCGGCCAATCTCTGATGGCCTCCACTTTCGCTGGATCCACTGCCACCCCATCACCACTAACCACGTGGCCCAAAAACGCCACCTTGGCTAACCAGAACTCGCACTTTGAGAACTTTGCAAACAATTGGTTCTCCCTCAACACTTGCAGGACCACTCTCAAGTGGGTCTCATGCTCCACTTCAGACTTGGAGTACACCAAGATGTCAGAAATGAAGACAACCACAAACGAATCCAAGTAATCCTGAAATACTCGATTCATCAGATCCATGAACACCGATGGTGCGTTCGTCAACCCGAACGGCATCACCGTAAACTCAAAGTGTCCATACCTTGTACCAAAGACAGTTTTGGGTATGTCCTCATCTCGAATTCGCAGTTGATAGTAGCCTGACTTCAAGTCTAACTTCGAATATACCACTGACCCCACCAATTGGTCGAACAAATCGTCTATCCGAGGAATTGGATACTTATTCTTGACGGTCAATTTGTTCAGCTCTCGGTAGTCTATGCATAGGCGCATGCTACCGTCTTTCTTCTTTACAAACAACACCAGTGCGCTCCACGGTGAAGAACTGGGTCTAATATACCCTTGCTCCAACAGTTCCTGCAACTGTACCTTAAGTTCCGCTAACTCCTTTGGTGCCATCCTAAATGGGGGACACGACACCGGTCTAGCCTCCGGCACTAACTCGATCGAGAAGTCGATCTCCCGCCGAGGAGGCGCTCCAGGAAGTTCATCCGGAAACACATCCTTGAACTCTGCCACCACAGGCACTTCCTCAATAGATAGTTGGGAGAGACGAACCTCCAACAACGCTACCAGCGCCACACCTCCCTGGTTAACCGCCCGCATCATTTGCATGGCCGTAATTAGGGAATGGGCTACTCCACAAAGGCCCACAAATTTTACTTCCGCTTGCCCCTTACTCTTTAGGGTCACTACCTTGGATAAACAATCAATGCTGGCGCGCTGCTCTGCAGGCCAGTCCATGCCCAAAATGACATCGAACTCTACTAACGGCAACACTGCCGCTTCCAAAATGAAGTCAACTCCGTCTAGCTCCCAACAGATGCGCCCTTTAGCCCCGGTGGTCATAGATGACCCATTGGGCATGCGCACTTTCAGTTCCGCGTCCGCCGAGAAAGACTCGACTCCTACCCTTCGGATGAAACTCTCCGCAAGAAAAGAGTGTGAAGCCCCAGTATCGAACAATACCCTAGCGGGGTATCCAGAAACTAACACGAAGCCTACAACAAGACAACACACGGAAAGGGGGCTAAAAGTATGAAGCACAAATGCAAACTTAAATTTTCTTCATACCTGTCACCACATCGGTTTGGCGGATCGCTTCTTGCTGTCCAAGGTTGTAAGCCCTTGGTTGCACCGGTTGGAACCGAGAAGCGCTCGACTCCGCCATCTTTTCCTTCTCTGCAGCACTGGGGCCCGAGCGCACAGACTGCTCCTGCTTCGCATCTTGCCCCACTCCCCCTTGCTGACAAGCATGGGCTATGTGCCCAACCTTCCCGCAGTTGTAACACGTCGGCGGTCCCCTAGAGTGAGAACCCCCAGGCGTCCAAGTGCTCCTCTCACCCGACCTGGAAGTGTGAGGCTTCCTCCTCCACCTGCTCCCATCAGACTTTACATGAGATTGGGAGGGCTTCCCTTCCCCATGCTTGGGAGTAAAACCCTTTCGACGCTGGGTTCGCTCCAGATCATTCTCCAAACTCCTGGCGGCTTCAACTAGCTCATTAAATCCCGCCCTCTTCATGGAGATGAGGGGCTGTCTCAGATTCTCCCTCAACCCTTGGTAGAAGAGGTTATCCCTCTCTACATCATCCACCATTGTCGTTCCCGCATAACGACCCAAACGGGTGAACTCTTGCACGTACTCATCCACTGTCTTGTCTCGCTGCATTAGATGCAGAAACTGCCTCTGCAGGACCAACCGTGTTGAAACTGGAATATACCTCTTAAGAAAAGCGTCCCCAAACTCTACCACTGACGGGGTGCGTCCCGGGAACAGGCGGCCGCTATGGCTCGCCCACCACAATTTGGCGTCTCCTTCCAACATGAACGCCGCATACTCAGCTTTCTTTTCCTCTGGCGTCTCTGCCGCCCTTAACAGTTCTTGAATACGAACCCACCAATCCTCCGCATCCGTCGGCGTTCCAACATCCTTGAAAGACGGGGGATGGAAACTCAGGAAATACTTCATGTGTCGGTCTCCATGCCCTACCACCACCCTTTCTGCCAAAGGCTCCACTCGTCTGGCTTCTCCGCCTGGCACGGCCGTCGCCGTGTCCGGTGTAGCAGGGGTTGCTACCTGGGCTGCAGCCGCCGCTTGCGCTGCCACCATCGCTTCTGCAAGCATACGACAGAAGTCAGCCGGGTTTACACCTGTGCCTAGAAGACCTGGAGCAGTAGCACTGCTCGCCGAGAGATCATCCCTTGCTCTTGAGGTGCCCGCCCCGTTGCTTGCACTCTTCAAAAAAACAAGAAATAAGGGATTAGTCTCCAATCTCAAGACTAAAACATAAGGACACTCACGGTCCCGCATTACTCTTATGTGGATAACTTCTCTACACACTGACCTTGAATATAACCTCCCTCTGATACCAAATTGTAACACCTCCCCTGTAGTGGACGTATAATATGGGTCCGGCCGGGGCCCCACAGCATACGAACGCCACAGCTTTAGTATTATAAGTTGATATAACTACCCAAACTCAAAACACTTGCACAACACAGCGGAAACAAACAGGACTAGAAGTTATCCAACACTAAAGAGTAAAACAAATGGCCTTAAGGCCTAACATCAAGTGTCCAAAAGAGAAATAATACATCATTCATGAATGTGCTCAGCACTCCTAGTCTACCTCGGCATGCAAGCCGGACAAAAGAGTCTCAAACAAACATCATCATAAATGTAGTGCTACAAAAGAGGGAAAAACACTTCATGGGCTTAGGCCTTTTTGGCCGGCGTGCTAGCTCCTGCATGCGATCCTTGCCCTGTAAAAATTATTAGTAACGTGGGTCAGCAAAGGCTGACCTCAAACTGTGTAACAACACATCTCCTCCCGGCCGCCCCTAACGGACCCCGGGGAACCCTCCAACCTGCAAGTCAGCACTTCATATGCAAATAAAATAGCTATAAACAGAAGAACATTAAAACAGGCTTGGATGTCTCAATCATCAAACATGTTCTCTATTGGTTGAGCATATAAAGAAAGAGCCTACTATGCAACATGAATGCAACACCCGGGCTTCACCCAAGGTACCCTACTGCGTATGCATCTAGCACAACATCACATCATTTGGGTACTCATATTTCCCCATTGGCATAAAGCCGCAAACACTAAGGGAGACACCTCTCCCTCAAACGGCGCACATGCCGCCACAAGGAATTCTTGCCAAGGCCCCACCCGCTCGTGGGCTTAGCCCCGGGCTTGCCTGCAAGCTCTGACGTCTCATGTCAGGATTCCAACAACCACAGACCGACCGATTCTAAGAAGCCTTACTGGACCCCACCCGCTCATGGCCTCTTTGCCCGGGCTTGCCCCAAGCTTGGCATTCTCGTCAGTCTCACAGAAGGGGACTAGTCTTGCCGGGACACTCTCCACACATGACCCACATGTCACGGGATAGCCAGCCGACCACAGAGACATAGCCACGCCTTGGCACATCACAAACCAAGACTAAATACATCACAATCCCTCATTGTACTGCAGCGTTCCCGCGCACCAAGGAAACCATCTCCAACTCGTGCGGAGCTAACCTTGTCCACCAAGGAAACCATCTCCAACTCATACGGAGCTAACCTTGTCCCTCAAGGAAACCATCTATCGCCACGAGGAGCTAACCTTGTCCGGGCCCGACTACACGTACCTTTTCAAACAAATGGGACAATCACCACCACAACACAAACGACATCTTGCCGCAACGGAAAATCTCTACGAATCCCTAAGTTCGTATGCAACATCACCGAGTCGGACTAACGGTCGCGACTACGGCTTCACCCACCATGCCTAATCCACTAGCGAAGCGGATCTCTAATGCAAAATATGCCGGTGACGGACTCAATCAACCCGGAGGTTCCTCTTGAACCTTGGCAACCCAAAACCCCTCTCATTTGAGAGTTTGGTGCCCATAAATTAGAAAGAAAGAAAATACATGATGCTAAGACATGCATCCTAAGGACCGAGAGGAGAGATGTCGTTACCTTCCGACTCCTCTTCCTTGCCATGGCAAAATAGCCGGATGGAAATCTTCGTAACGATCTAAGCTTCACGGATCCGGACTCGGCTCGCGATTTGGAGCACCGAAACCCTTTCTACAGCCCAAGACCTTCTTCTTCTTCCTCCTTGCTATAGCTTTTCTCAAGAACTTAGAAAGAGAAGACTTGGAAAACAATGAGGGTTTCTAACCCTAAAATCGGACTTAACTCCCCAAGAACAGTCCTGAGCCGTCAGATCCCAAAATCTGGGAAAGAATGGCCACGATTCGCCTGGAAAATAAAAGACCTGGGCCGAACACGGCCTGACACACGCCCGTGTCCAGGGCCGTGTGCCTCATTCGCCGTCTCAAATCGACGCGCCTGGAACTACACACGGGCATCCGACACGTCCGTGTTCAATCCGACACGCCCGTGTCCCCAGTGACACGGCCGTGTGGCCGGCCGTGTGCCTCCAACAACACGGCCCCGAAACCAACCCGAGAGATGACACGACCTGGGACATGCCCGTGTCCCAAGCCGTGTGCCAAGTCTCGACACCCGTCGACAGGCTTTGTGTCGACACCGCGGAAAAACGTCGAGCGAAGATCGTCGACCAAGCGGGACACGCCCTGTGACACGCCCGTGTCACAGGCCGTGTGCCCCGGTCTCGACACCCTGCCGAGCTAAAGTGTCGACACTTGGGACGAGTGTCGAAACGGCCTCGACACGCCCTGCGACGCGCCCGTGTCGCAGGCCGTGTGCCCCACTCTCGACACTTTGTCGAGTGAAAGTGTCGACACTTGGGCCGAGTGTCGATACGGCCTCGACACGCCCGTGTCGCAGGCCGTGTGCCCCACTCTCGACACTCGTCGAGCGAAAGTGTCGACACTTGGGCCGAGTGTCGACACGGCCTCGACACGCCCGTGTCGCAGGCCGTGTGCCTCCTGCCAGAAACCCGAAAATTTCCAGAACTGCAGACTGACCCTGTTGCAAAAACTGGGGTGTTACATGCGGTGCTTTTCATCTGCTTACATTTCCATGGCGCCAAGGAAGAATGCTAGGGTAATGATTCTCTACTTGAACATGTCAAGCTCTACTTCTTTTGCATAGGGAAGCCTGCTCTCGCGAGTTTGCGGTGAGTTTGAGGCGTTCCTTCGGGTAGACATGAATAGTCCCCGTTGTGTAGAGTCCGTAAACGAGAACGGACATAGGCATGATGTGTGAAGCCTATCCGGACATGTTGGTCTGGATCGGTGATGTTGCATTGCATAAATGCCGGAGAAGACTCCGTGCGAATTTTTGTTTTTCGGGTTTTCTACGTGGTAGATTGCAACAGGGAGCCTTGGGGATTAACCCGAAGGTGCACCCGAAAAACTGGGCGGATGCGTGATCTTGCCAACTTGGAGGCCTGGGAGCCAACTTGAACAAAACCGGGTTATGTGAAATGTGTGACGGAAATGGGACTCGGGAGAAGTTTGACCTGCGCATATGTTTTAAATTAACGTTGCGATGTGAGCATGGGTTAGATGGAACCGTACCCGTTCTATGTCGTTCGGATTAGAGCCGTTGACATAGATGAGGGTCTTCAGCGGTCTATGATTTAAATTACTGTGACCCATGCCGGGAAGACAAATTGCTCATTGTTTGGCCGTCCTGGGGACGGTGGTGAGTCTGCGGGCTTAGACCATGTTCACCGAGAATGTGCCCTGAGCGCACGGGGTGTGTGGGCGTGTGATCCTATGCCTGTGATGTAATGTATATTTATATACTGCTTGCTTATGCTAATAAGTGCAGGGAAGGAGCATCGCCGCCCCGAATTGGTGGCAGGATAGTTATAATTTGGTCATCATTACTGACCGTTGCTTTTGTTTGCCACCGTATGGTGGTTTGTTGCTTGCAGGTGCTGCTGGACCAAGCAGTCAATAGCGGGCTAAAGCCCAAATTGTGAAGCCGGCCCTTGAAGGCCTAATTGGAGTGTTTACTTGCTTTTGTTCATGTATGACCGCCCCGCGTGCCGTGGTATGGAAAACATGTAATAAGAGTAAACCATTTGTAAGTCCTTAAGGTCAATACTTGTGCATGTACTTCATTCCTATTTGGCTTGTTAGTGGACATTCATGTTTGTTGTTGGGTTCTTTTATTTGCAACTTATAAAACTGCTTCCGCTAGAATGCTCTGTGTAGGACGTTGTGATTGGTTGGATGATTTCCATTGAGTAACCACCCGGTCTGTTTGTGGTATATGGCGTCGGGCCCCGACCGGACCTACTGCTATATGCTATGCGACGGATGAGTGGTGTTACAGGGTAGGAGCAGACCACCATACGTCAGAGTAAACGAGATCGAATGGATGGGCAGAGCCGTGACTTTGTGTTGGTGGGAAGGAGGAGCGGTGATGCTTGCTAAGATGACATGCATCACAATTGAGAGGTGGATGATGTGGAGGGAGGTGGGGTAGAAGATGGCAAAGAAGCCGAGGAGGAGCATGACCAAGGCGAAGATGCCATTGGAGAAGATCTGTAGAGGAGGAGGAGAAGACAGATAGAGCAGAAACATTGTCGAGGAAGTAGATGTCGCCGCTCTCAGTCCTAGTAGCAATTGTCCGTTGGGAGTCCGGATCCTGAAAAGAAAAAGTGGTAGGAGTGAATGTGACAGAACACCGTAATTGCTTGCATAGAGAAGTAACTGATAATAAATTGCAAGGGAACTTGGGCACATAGAGAGTATCTTCCAGGCGAAGAGACATAGTGACTTGAACCACTCCCGTCCCATTGACCGGAGAGGAAGAGCTATCTGCAACAAAGACTGAGGGCAACCGATCATGTGTTTCTAGAAGAGAAAAACATTGAGGATTGCTAGTCATATGATTTGTAGCACTAGAGTCGATCAACCATCTGCCGTGAGTAACAACGTGGGCACTACCAGAAGATGTGACCACCGAGGCAGATTGTGTGGAGGCCATAGAAGAAAGACCGCGCGAGTAACAAGGAGGCCGCGCGAGAACCACAGGAAGCCAAGAGAAAGAAGGCGCGACGACAAGGGCAGAAAGACCAAGCTGGGCGACCAGCAAGCAGGGCGGGCGGCTAGGATGGCCACAGCAAAAAGAGAGCAAAGCAGAGTGAAAGAAGTCGCACGACTAGAGCTTAAACCGCGCGAACAGGAGAGAGAGAAGACCGAGCGAACTGGGAGGAGTTCACTAGAAAGTCAAACAGGTCGTGCGAACAGAAAATAAACTGCACGAATATAGACTAGTCGCGCGAATAAAGGGAGAGCGCGTGTGGAGAAGAGGCAGAGCAGCTGCAAAAAGAAGAGGTCGCGCGGCTAAAAAGGAGGTCGCCGCGACTAACAAGCAGGGGCGGCTAGAAGGAAGCGGCGCTAAGGAGAACAGGTCGCAACGACTTGGGAGTAGGTCACAGCGATGAAAGAGTAGTAGCGGTTAGAAAGAAAGAGCAGAAAGGATGGCCGCACAAGGGAGGAAGAAACCGCGCGAACAGGGCGCAACATGGGAAGAGAAGAGCGCGAGAACAGGTCGCAAGAATGGGAAGAAGCTGCGCGGACAGGTCGCGCGGACAATGAGGCCTCGAAAATTAGAAGGAAAAGATCGAGGGCTCTGATACCATGTGCGAACAGAAAAAAACAGACCGGAAAAAATGGTATAGCCTCCCTTTTATAAAATGAAGAAGATGAGAGAGATTACAATTAAGCAATATGAGACTAAAAATTTACAAGTATATGCGGCTTTACAAAAAGACAAACCAGACAGGTCGTGCGGTTAGACAAACCGGCTAATCGCCGGACAACAACAGGAGGAGAGAATAAGCGCCACAGAGAACAAGCCGCCACAAGAGACCGCTAGACCGCTCGGTCTCCAAGCCGTTTGAGACAAGCCGCCAGACCGCTGGAACACCAAGCAACAACAGACCGACAGACAGGCCGGCTAGATAAACCGCCAGACCGCCCGGTCTCCGAATAGCAACAAACCGTCCGGCCTCCATACTTCAACAACTAGGAAAGTTTTGAAGCCCGGACACAATTAATTTAAACTTTAAATTAATTAACAACATTATTTAAATATTTATACATCAATAGTAATAATGCACATGTGAAAATAAATAATCAAATTTTTAATCATTAAACACTACATTTTAGATTTGTAGAGCAAAAAATAAAATGATAAAACTTACTTCTCAACAAGTCATTTTTCTTGTACATATATTCTGGAAGCAGAAGATAATTGTGTCATTTGTAATATCATCAGTAACATCTTTTTCAATGTAAGCAATGAAACAAGCATTAAGCAATGAAACAATCATTCGGTTTCACAAACGACTTTTTATTATCTTCATTGCAGAAAACACTCTTTTAACGGTAGTTGTTGCAACTAGAAGAAGACATGCCAACTTTAATAACCTGAAAACTAACAAAATATTTGTCCCTTTTCAATTCCACTAATAGCTGAAGAAGTCAATTTATGCCTTTAACCTGAGATGTTATATCAACTAAAATTATGTGGATGTCTGAGTAAATGTTATTATGAATTTTCAGTGAGAATGTAAGACATTTAAAATAAAAACTGATTCCTCTAAGTATTAATCTAACATATGAAGGTAGAAGTTAATCACCCAGATCAGAAATCAAAAATCAGGAGTTCTGGAGGCAAATAACCTGAAGGAATAGGAGTTCTGAAACTCTGAAATCTGACAAATAAACCTGAAGGAATAGGAGTTCTGAATCGATTGTTCTTTAGAGGTTAGTCAAATCAAAATCGGGGAAGATTTGGAACTCTGAAATTTGGACTTCTGGAGCTCCGAAGGCTGAAGCATAAGCCAAATCAAAATCAAAATCAAAATCTGGAGACCTATAAACCTCAATCTTGAATCTCAAAATCAAAAACGAAGGGGAAAGCAGAAAATATATATATCTGAACGGCTGAACCTGAGTATTGATGGCGGAGTTCGCGATTTTAGGAGGAGTCGGGCCGTCGGGGAAGAAACTTGTTGAGAGAATGAGAGGCGGAGTCGCAAAAAATTAGGGCAAATATCTTAGGAATATGAGGAGAAGAAGATGGAGTAGGAGGCAGCGAGATTACCTGGGCTGGAGGAGGACTGGAGGAGCCAGGTCGTCGCCCGTCGGGGAAGAAACTTGGTGAGAGTAAGGCGGAGTTGCAAAAAATTTAGGGCGGCAAATGCTATTGAGGCGGTCCAGACAGAGTTTGTGATTTTTTACACCCGGGCACGTGCCCGGGTGTCCCTTAATAGGTCCGCCTATGGGGGAGGTGGTCTATTTATACATCTCAGGAAGGGCAAGCCGGTAATTTTCCACCGTAACCACATGTCAGATGAATAGGATCTCTCCGTTTAGAGCACACAGATCGTCATATTTACGCAAAAGACAAGACCGCCCATATCCAGAAAGATAACCGCCCTTGCCGGAAAATAACCGCTCCTCCCGCGAGGGAGGAGTGGCCGGCATGGGCGGCAGCTAGCAAGGGCGGCAGTAGGAGAGGGTCGTGGGCCAAGGTCAGACGTCAAAGCCGTCGCTTTCCAAGGGCGACGAGCAGGCCGCCCCAACCTAGCGACCAAAGGGCCGCCCGATTTGGGGCGGCTCTGCCACAGGCGGAGCAGTGCCATGGAGCGGGTGGCCGGGGGGTGGCTACCCGTCCCATGCGGCGGAGAAGCCGCCCAGATCGGGCGGCCAGAAGGCTGCCTCATCAAGGCGGCCTTGCCCTAGGCGGGGAAAGCCACGGGGGCGGGAAGCCAGGTGGGGCGCCCGCCTTTGTTAGCAGAAACGTCGTCCAGACGGGCGGCCATGCCCTCGAGTGGGGCGAGGAAATGGGAGCGGGCAACAAAAGGTGTCGCCCGCCCCATTTTGACGGAAAACCGCCCAGATCGGGCGGACAGAGGGCCTCCCGATCTAAGCGGCTCTTCTTCCTACACGGGGAGCCGACCAGAGGTTCGGGCGGCGAACTTGCCGCCCGACCTGGATCGCTAGAAGGCCAACCCTCCGCACGTCGGCCGAGGGGCTTCCTGCTTTGGCCAGAGACAGGTGGCTGAGAAACTGTTGGGCGGTTCGAACGAGGCGGTTACGCCTCTAGTGGGCTTGACTAGTCAACCCCACCTTCTCTGCCCGACCCAAGGGGAACCTCATCAACGGTTTTCGGTTATAAATGACAGCTTTGCACTCTACTAACTCACGAGAGCATTAATCAGACCACACAATTTTATGTATTCTTTGATGCTAATTCCGTCACAACATCTCTGCCACCTTTCCGTTGCAATCACCACCTCAACATAAATTTAAACTCACCATCAATTCACACCAACTAACATCCGCCCGCACTATTGGCCGCCTCCCATTACAAACCTCCTTCATCCCCCACCCTTTTCTCACCCACTTTCTCCTCAAAATCGCAAATATAAGTTATCCAATAATTATCCCTAAACTAACCAAAAATAGATATGCCTCTTAAACTAAAAATGTGTTTTTTATAATCTCAAACTAAAAAAATCAAAAAAAAAAAATTGAAAAAAAATATTACAACCCCAAAACAATAACCAAAACCCCTGTAAAAACATTCCTCTTCAGTTGGGCTGTTACCGCCGTTTAGCACCGGCGGCCACCGTCCCCCATTAAAAACCTCCGCCACCCCTCCCCTTTTCCCTCCACACTTTCGCCGGACTCTCCGCCTCCGCCATGAAGACTCTCCTCTCCCTTCTCCTCCTCCTCCTCCTCTCTACCGCCGGCAGCGCCGCCTCCCCCGGCCGCCTCATCCCCGACTTCATCCTTCCAAAAGTTAACTCCGGCGGCAGCCGGTATTGGGATCTCGACTTCCTCCCCGACGCGGCGGCCTCTTCGAACCCCGGCTCGATGGCCGCCGACGAAATAGCCGCGCTCCCCGGCCAGCCGAAGAAAATCAACGGCGGCCGTCACTACTCGGGTTATGTCGCCGTCGACGAGAAAGCCGGGAGATATTTCTTCTATTATTTTGCGGAGGCGAGTAAGAATGCATCTGGATCGCCGATCTTTTTGTGGATCAACGGCGGGCCGGGTTGCTCCTCCGTCGGGATTGGGGCTTTTCAGGAGCACGGCCCGCTGCTTGTTTCTCCAGGGGGAAAATCTGTGAGAAACTCTCATCATGCGTGGATTCAATGTGAGTAATGGGTGATTTAGGCTTCATTTGTTTTAGCGTTGGCGGGTTGATTCGGCGGATGAAAACAGAGAGTTTGAATCGGAAGGGGAAGGTAGCGGCTCCAAACGGAGCTTTTTGGGGGCATTTCTCAAGGCGGGCGGGTAGAAACAGAGCAAACGCCGCCAGAAATTCATTTGTTTACTCTCCTTCCGGCGGCGTTTGCCAAAACGGAGTTGCGAAACGCCCAAACAAATAGAGTCTTACATTATTACTTCGTCCGAGCGTGCGCGCGTGCGTGATATTTTTTTGGTCATGACGGCAGTTTTGTTCGTACTCATCTGCTTATAGGCTCGCACGACGGCACTACTGCCGCTCGCAGCCCTCTGAGTGCATTACGTCGGTTGTTGTTCGATTCTCTAGCACGCTCGGGAGGCTATGAGCGACAGTCGCTTTAAGCTTGTGTGCTCAAGAGTAAGTGAGCACATACAGAGGTACCATCATGAATGGGGCACCTGAGGCCCCCATGTCACTTGCATTCATAGTGTTTTATATAGGCGATTGTTAACCGCAGTCTGTTATTGACTAGTCGCACCCCAAAGTCTCATAAGTTTTTGCGTCTTTTCAAAATACGTCTTGTACATGCAATTTTAGGAAAAGTGCTCAACACGAAAGTTGTAGATCTCGTCAAGATCTACAACTTTCGTGTTGAGCACTTTTCCTAAAATTGCATGTACAAGACGTACTTTGGAATATGTCCAGATTTTGCATCTTTCAAAAATACGATTTGTACATGCAATTTCAGGAAAAGTGTTCAACACAAAAGTTGTAGATCTTGAAAAGATCTACAACTTTCATGTTGAACACTTTTCCTGAAATTGCATGTACAAGGCGTATTTTAAAAAGAATTGAAAAATTAGAAGATTTTAGGGTCCGACTAGCCAATAATAAATTGCGGTTAACAATCGCCTTTATATTATATAAAGATATGTTAATTAAATTGAATGTTTTGGTTGATACATGATTTATTCACTTTTGAAGTCATGACATTAGTTAGATAGGACAATTTTCTTTTTAAAATAGTATCTATACTATAATGCAACATTTAAACAACTCAAAATATTCCTTCAATTTTTTAAAAATAAATTATTATAAAAAGGAGAGATATAGTAAAGAATTGAAAGAGAGACTGCGGATGGAAACGGAGTGTTCGAATCGGAGGGGAGAGGTGGCTTCTCCAAACGGAGAATTTCAGGAAAAGTGCTCAACACGAAATATGTTTAGGTTTCATTTGGTTCGGCGGTGGCGGATCGATCCGGCGGATGGAAGCAGAGTGTTCGAATCGGAGGGGGGAGGTGACTTCTCCAAACGGAGCTTTTTGGAGCGTTTCTCAGGGCGGGCGGGTGAGTGGAAACGGAACAAACGCCGCCGGAGGTTCATTTGTTTACCCGCCTTCCGGCGGCGTTTGCCCCAAACAAAGTGGCAAAACGCCGAACCAAATAGAGCCTTACAATATTATTTTATAAAATTTCAATTTCAATTTGCAACATATTTATTTAATCTATATAGATATAAATCTTCTTAAAATTATTATGTATTCTTCAACATCATCAAAAAAAATTGCAAGCGGCCGGCACTGCGTGGGTTAAAGTGTTGTTACGTAGGTCGTAAGGGCTGGCCCTGTGTATGTCACTCGTGTGTGTATATATATAATTAAGCTTTAAATTGTCTAAACTTTTATATTCAAAAAATGAGGTGATTATTGCTCTGTTTAGGGGACTTATTTTCACCAGTCAAATAGTTATGACTGCATGAATTGAACCTTAATTTCACCAGTCAAATGATTACGAGCGCATGAATCGAATCATAATGAAAATAAGTCCCTCAAAAGAGTCTATGTGTAGTTTGAAAATATCATTGTATTTTATAAAAAATTTGTATTTATAAGCAATTATAAATTTATTATTATTTGGGGTTTAATGAAAGCCGCTATTTTCTTTTTGCCGGCGAACCGCAGTCGGCAATGTTCTGTACGTGGACTCCCCCGTCGGCACCGGCTTCTCCTACTCCAACACGCCGTCGGACTACCAAACCTACACCGACGCCACCGTCGCCGCCGACAACCTCCGCTTTTTAGTCAACTGGTTCGCTCGCTTCCCCGAGTTCGCTGGCCGGGAAATCTACCTCGCCGGCGAGGGATACGCCGGCAACTACATCCCCCAACTCGCCAAGCTTATCCTCAACCGCAACCGTTCCTTAAAATCTCCTTCCATCAATCTAAAGGGCATCATTGTAAGCATCACTGCCCCCTTCACTATAACCCAGCTGCAGACAACCTGTTTGACGAAATGCTGCTGTGATTTTCGCAGCTGCAAAACGCTGTTCTTGACTTCCTTGAGGACCGTTTGGGATTTTTCGATAATCTGTGGAGCCATGGCATGATCTCTCTGCGGATGTTTTCTTCCATACACAAAGAATGCATCAAAAATTCCACGAGCAGGGCTTGCTTCGATTCGATTGAGGCCGCGAGTAGGGTCGTTGCGCCCCTTTACATGTTCGATCTCACTGCGAATATCTGCAATTTTACCACGGCCAAGCTCCCAGTAAGGGATTTCAGAATTGATTTTGCTACAATTTTTGCCTCGTTGTCTAATTCGATTCGGGTTTTTCTTTAGATCGATGAGTACTACGAATGTCGCGAAAAGGATGTTGCCGCGTATCTTGGATCGCCGGAGGTTCAGCGAGCTCTGCATGTGGATCCCGCGAAGGCGCCTAAGAAATGGGCTCAATGCAACAGGTATAATTTTGTTGGAAATTTGTTACCATTCTTTTAGATTTGGTGGGCATGCTAGATTTAGGGTCCATTTGGCATGGCGGCGGCGGTCGTGAACGCCGTGGTTACTCATCTAAGGCTCCGTTTGGGGGGACTTATTTGTTAGGATATTTGGTTATATGTCTGCGCGTGTTAGGACCGACTCGAAACGACCCTTTGGGTTTCGTGTCAATAGAGTGTAACGGCTCTACGCTGGAGATACTATGTAAGGTCATTCTACACTTGATGAGCCTTAGTGGACTATCTTGAGCGGAGCCTATTCACCGGTCAAGCGGTTACGACCGCACGTACCGGACCATAATTAAGATTCGGTACGTGCGGTCGTAACCGCTTGACCTGTGAAAATAAGTCCCCCCAAACAAAGCCTAAGAAACTTCATCCATTTTTTTGTTCAAAATTAGTTTTGTTTTTTTGGCGGCGGTCAAAATCGTTGTTATGTCAAACACATGTTTCATGACGGTGGTGTTTTGGTCCAAGCTCAACGGAGAAAAAATGTCGCATCAAACGGATAACGTTTCGTTCCTTTATAACTATTCCCAAAGGAAATAAATTTGAAATCCTTATATGAGATGGGCTCTGGTGGGTTTCATTAAGGGCATGGTCTCTTATCATGGAACTCATGTCGTCTCATGCATATAATATAGTTCACAGGTTCCTTCACCTATGACCAATTATTTTTAGGTAGAATGTTTAGGTTATGGGATTAGGGCGGGCTAAGCCCAATAGCCCTACAATGTCATGCAAAAGATATTGTTAGTGGCTAAAGGTCCTATATGTGTGGGGGTAAGTTCAGAATATTGTCTCATAACATAAAATTTGTGTAGTGTTTTACACCTAAATATTGATCATATCCAGATCCACATATTTCCAATTGATTTTTGGTTGAATGTTTGGGTTCTAATAAGGTATTGGTCCTGTTGGAGCTGTCAAAATAAATAATATGTACCATTGCAAGTTAGGTCCAACAAGTTACTTTCACATTACCCAATTACAAAAGAAGTCGGCGCCTTGAAGGTCAAAGACCCTAGAATGCTACACGGGAAAGGGCGTGTTGAGAATATAGTGCCCTTCCTACCACTATAATCAACTGATTTGGGGGTTGAATGCACAGGTTATAACAAATTTAGTGAATGTGAGTGGCTTGAGCACTTCTTTTTAGCAATGAACCCACACATTATATTTTTATGGGATTATTTATGGATGTGGAGACACACGAGACTGGATAAAATTAAGAATAAATGTATCAGAAATAAGACAGGAGTGACACCAATTGCAGAGAAGATGAGAGAAGCTCAACTAAGATGGTTTGGACACGTACAAAGGAGACCATTAGAGAGGCACATGTTAGGAGTCACTAGGCATGTTAAATGGGGAAGGGGTAGACCAATAATGACTTGAAATGAAACCATAAAGAAAGACGCGGTGTACTTAGGCATTAGTGAGATTATGACTAAAGAGAGGGCACAATGGTGACAAAGGATCCATATTGCCGACCCCACTATAGTTGGATAAAGGCTTGAGTGTTGTTGTATTTATTGGGACCTACCCTTTAACTTTCTGCCGAATTACCCTGAACTTTTGATTTTGTACATGTTAAAAATATCAACTTGGCAAAGTTGCAGGGTAGTTTTTCGCAAGTTATTCCTATTTTTATGAGTGTGATACAAATTTATTTCATACGGCATTGCAAAAACATAAATATTTCTATTTGTTTTGCAGAGATGTTGCCGAGGCCTATGGAGAGATCACCACTTCAACATCCCGCATCCTCGAGAACCTTCTATCAAACAACGTTTCAGTCCTCATTTACAGGCAAGCTCTCAACTTTCCCACAGCGAGAGCATTGATGTTCTTCATTCTAACACGCGATCTCATGGTTGCAGTGGCGACGCCGGCGCCGTCGTTCCGGCGATGTCTTCGAGATTATCGATCCGTAAGCTGAATTTGACAAAGATCACCCTGTGGCACGGCTGGTATATGTCGATTACCGAGGTAACTCAGTAACTCAGCTTAATGATCTGTCTTCATTTCGATATTATTCGTCGACGATCGTTGATTCAAAGCTTAATTATCGCTCGAGTTTTGATCTGACTTGGGCTCTATTTGGTACAATGTTTCACCATCCTATACATTATTAGAGGAGATTGTTTATATATATATATAGAGAGAGAGTAGTCATAGGATTACATAAAAGTGGAAAAAATCAAAAATATCATTCAAAATTTTCATTGAATGAGTGAAAATTGAAAAATTAGAAATATACTTCTATAATATATACATACTTGCATAATTCAAATTAAATATTCAGAGAGACACACACACAAGTGACAGTGCACGGGGGGCCCCCCGTGCCCCGTGCGACAGTAACTAGCCCGCGACGGGCTCTGTCCGCCCCCGGCGAAAAAATTATATATATTCAATATATATATATTCAATATATATATATATATATAAATATATATATATATATATATATATATATACACACAGGAGCATCTTCGCACGTAGCTCGTGCTCGATGCTCTCGGGCGGCCTTCGGGCCCATCCAGGCGGGCTTCGCCCTCCTCCGAACGGGCTTCTCCCGTGCTCGATGCGTCGTTGCGGGCGCAGCCCACATCAAAGCGGGATGCACTCACATCAAGACGTGCAGCGCCCGCAATATATACATATGAGTACTCAAAATGACCTTAAAAAAATATAAATCAATATTTCAATTTTTATTTTATAAAAAAAATTACGTTTTGTCGTAAAAAATATTAATTTCACGCAATCTTTCTCTCCCTCTTCTTTCTCTCCCTTTCCCATCTCTCTCCCTTTCTCTCTCCCTCTCTCTCCTCTCCCTCTCTCTGCCCCTTTCTCGTCTCCCTTCGGTCATCTCTCTCCCTTTCTCTCTCCCTCTCTCTCTCCTCCCCTCTCTTTCTCAACCGTAGGATTTGTTTGATACAGATCTAATGGTTAAAAATTAAAGTTTGGTGTGACTCAAGATATGTATATTGCTTTATATATATATATATAAGATAAGATATATATATATATATATATATATATATATATATATATATATATATATATATATATATATATATATATATATATATATATATATATACGAGTCGCAGGCACGGGCCTCCGGCCCGATGGCTACGCGCCACAGTACCTGGCCGCCGACGGCGGGCTCCGCCCGCCCCACCACCCCGGCAGGCTCCGCCCGCACCCCCCCCCCCCAGCGGGCTCCGCCCGCACCCGCCCCCTGTGACGACGTGAGAATTTTTTTTATAATTTAAATTTTTATATTAATTATAATTTATATATTAATAATATATTTTATATATTAATATTTTATTTTTATAAATAAAAAAAAATCCGCTCCCCCCCCATTTCCACGGGCTCCTTGGATTATCTACAAATATTTACTATATAATATGTTAATTCTAACTTAATTTCATTAGTAATAGTACATATAGAAACTGCGGCTATAATAAAACATTAAAATGTTAATGACTTAGTGGATAGATATGGTTGTGATGGTAGAGGTCGGCGGTTCGAACCTCAATAGGCGCGCCTCTTGGTTTTTTTTTATATCCCGCACCCGCATATTAGTCCCACACTGCCCATAATAAGAACCATTAGGGGTTTAAATATAGATTCACCGAAATGGTGTTTGAAATCACTGGATTGGCGGGCTGGCGGGTGAGCGGGCTGGCGGGCCAGCGCTCTTCGGGTCAGCGTGTCGCGCGGGTTGGTGGGCTTGCGGGAAGTGGGTTTGATGCGGTGATCGGATTTTCCCTTATTTTTCGAATTTTATAGGGGCAAAAATGTAATTTTACATAACCTAGTTAGTAGGTTTAGGAGACCTATAGAAATGTGGAGAGATGATGCAGCATGATTGAGTTTGATCGGACGGCAGAAATATTATCATACCATAATCGGATGGCTATTGTAATTTCGAACTCATCCATTTATACTTCCTTTAGAGTAGTAAAGATATATATATATATATATTCAATGTTTTTTTTACATTTTTGGTTATTTGCAGACGTGATTATTAAAATCCAACGGCTGTATATATAATGTTTCATAACATAACTTATTAAATGACACTTTAAAGTACATAAATATAGATGCTCCACTCTTTTTACAATTAAAATTTGTAGTAGAATTCATGAACTCTGACTTCTCAAACTCAACTCGGCATTAACTTAGGCTCTGTTTGTTTGGGGTTTTTGCTCCATTTTCCGTTGGAGAAAAGAGTCACGCTAAAAAAAAACTGTTTTGTAAACCTCACATTCTCACCACCACCTATCAAAAACGTCATTTTGGGTGTAATATGAAACTAGAGCCCTCTCCCAATCTCTCACCATTCCGTTCCCACCGCTCATTCTCACCGTTCAAACAAACAGACCCTTAACGTCGATGTTTTCGATTTTGATTTAAGTCCGAGCCGACTTACCCTAACTTGATTCGAAATTTGTGCAGGTTGGGGGATTCTCTGAGGGGTACAGGGAAGGGTTGAGCTATGCAACTGTGAGAGGGGCAGGCCATTTTGTCGCTAAGAGTAAGGGGCCTCAGCTGCAAGCGCTTTTGAAGCTCTACTTGAGTGGGGGATTGCCCAATTCCACAATTCCAGCTTTCTCTCAAGGGTCCTAATGTAAAAGGGATTAATAGATAAGAAACCTTCTCTCAAGATGTTTGTGATTGATATTATTTATCTTCTCCTCCTCTCTTCTTCAGCATATATACATGTCAGCATATATGCAACAAAAAGAAATGTTGATACATTGTTTACAAAGATGATATTGCGGGTCTATGCTTTGTTGAAATCGCGAAGGTGAGCGAGATTATTTGACGTAGTCCCGAGTTTTGATGCGAAAATGAAGTTTCGTAAGATTTTAAATAAGAAGTCGGTTTCATCGTCGGGGTATCTGCCCTAATTTTGGTATTGTGTTACTTATGATGCTTTTCATGTCTCTATTCTCGTGATGGTGTCATATGGTTGGGTGTCCTTGGTGCATGATTCTTAGGGTCCGTTTGACATGGTGTTTGCAAAAACGATAGTCATAAAATATGTGTTTGGCATGAAGAGTAAGACCGTCACCAAGAATAAAACTACTTTTTAACCTAAAAGCAGACGGTTCTTTAAATATCGTCCGAATTTCATAAACAACGGTTCATAAACGCTAAGTTAAAGACCGCCACCACCTTGCCAAATGGACCATTAATGATGTGTAAAACTAACATTTGAGTGTAGTCATGCTCATTGAGAAGAGCTCTAGTGTGGGGATAGTAAGGGGCGTAACTCAAGTCGGTTCTGCTCCACCCAAAATCAAGGATGGGCTCATATAGGCTCGGTTTCAAATCATTCGGTTCTGTTTGATATCGGTTTGGTTCGCCATTCTATTCTCGTCCTAAATCAATGAAAAATAGTGATTCTTCCAATTCCAAAGTAAATCCAACAGTATTTTTCTTTACACAACAACACTCAAGCCTTTATCCCACAATATTGGGATCGGCTATATGGATCCTTTTTCTCCACTGTGCCCTATGTTGTGTCATAATCTCACTAATGCCTAAATAAGTCATGTCTTTTCTTATAGTTTCATTCCAAGTTTTTATTGGTCTACCCCTCCCTTGTTTAACATGTCTAATACGCATTTTTCTTTAATGCATTTTTTTAATTAATGAAAAATTATGAAAAGACATAATAAAACATTCGATGAATCTTCAATTAATATCCCCAGAAATGGGATATGCACAAGAGAAAATAGTCGCATTAGTTGTCAGGTCATAGCGTTTGCGAGTTGTGATTTCGCCCCTTGGGGCTTTGCCTTCCCTAAATCCGCCCCGCCGTACGAGTTGTCTGTATGTTTGCATGTGCACGAGAAACTACTCGTTAGTGTTGTATTCCGGTTGTATGGAAGAACAAACTGTTCGCTCGATCCAATTTAGCTCTCGCGAGTCAAGTTCATTGGGTCCCGCAACGTGGCGACCATTTTGGTAGATCCATATTGGCTGGTTGTAATTAATTGGGTCCCACCAAACCAATTTAATGAGACTCATGCACAGTCCTGAATTAAAAGTCCCACCCTTTTCATTTGTATGTGTTGCCTCATAATTGACTCATGGCAGTTGACTCCCTTTTGGGCATAATTGAGTCCAAGGCCTCGTTTGGTAATCCGGCGGGAGGAGAAGCGGTAAACGTCGCCGCTGATCATTTGTTTTGCCGCCTTATTTTTGCGGTTCAGAGCCAAATCGCGGAAACAAATGAGGCCTAATACTAAGTTTGATTTATCTAAAATCATGCTACTAGCTTGTCGCACTGTGCCGACCACCCTGGGGCACTATTCTGATGTGCAGGTCTCTGATTTTCGTATTTTTGTGAGTTTACGATTCTCATATTAATATGGATTGGGCAATTCAAATCACTTCAAATCATTGGTTTTGAGGGGGATTCTATCGTTAAAAAGCGTAGAGGTATTTGTTTGCGAGTCATTTAGAAATCAACAAGTTCTTGAGTTTCAAAATAAGCACTCGTGTATGTTGGATTGCGCTAAAAGTGACAAAAGATCGAATTGCTTGTATTCAAGTGATGAGATTCGAGTTATTGGCCCCATCCACCCCAATGCATTATGATAAAATGATAATTTGATGCTTGTTTTACCTACGATCAGTGCAGATCAAGAGGGGCGCCCGAGGGACACTGCCCCCCCCCCCCACCCCCCCCCCCCCCCCCCCCCCCCCCCCCCCCCCCCCCCCCCCCCCCCCCCCCCCCCCCCCCCCCCCCCCCCCCCCCCCACCCCCCCCCCATCTCATTTTTTTTTTCAAATATTTAGTATATTTGGATTTCTCACGGCAAGGCAATGAATTTTAACAACTTATACGTCGAAAACGGTGGTCAGATGAGGGAGAAACAACTCTGATGAGATGGAAACGTTTAAAGCTCTATTTGTTTGGGCGTTTCGCAACTCCGTTTTAGGCAAACGCCGCCGGAAGTAGGGTAAACAAATGAACCTCCTGCGGCGTTTGCTCCGTTTCCACCCGTCCGTCTTGAGAAACGCCCCAAAAAGCTCCGTTTGAAGCAGCCACCTCCCCCCTCGGGTTCGAACTCTTTGTTTCCACCCGCCGGATCGACCCAACACCGCTAAAACAGATGAAGCCTAAAAAAAATTTGATGGAAGTTGATGACTAGTCCCTCATGTTAAAATTTTTAGAATCCGGTGATACATTCAAAAAAAAATTTTTGTGCACCCCCATTATCAATTTGTGCATCATCATTATTAATTTTTTGGATCCGCCACTACCTACGATTTGACTGTCTGGACTCTTGTTATCACGCATTTGTCTAGGCATCCCCAAATAAGATTGCTCCCACTCCACGCAGGCTAATTTTTAAATACGTTAAACGCATGTAAGTATCATGCGTAAAATGAAATTTTTTTCTTATTGATTTTTTTGGGTCATTAAAAAAATGATGGAATATTGATTCTTGTATTTTTATGATCATTTTAAGGAATCATATGTATATATTTCGATTTAAAATGCGTATGTAAAAAATAATTTTACAATTGCATTTTACAATTGCATTTGACTACTTTTACAACTACATTTTACACTGAAAATGCAGTTGCAAACTACATTTTACGTTGCAATTGTATTTTACAATGAAAATACAGTTCCGCAGGATACTTTATATGTGTTATATGTACAAAATTATTGCTCCTCCACGCTCACCTTCTAGGATGACCTTGGAGTCCCATTTTTGAATGTCTTGCAAAAAAAAAAAATCACGCCTCAACAGAAAAATTCCGCATAAACTCAAAAATCCCTCATAAACGCACTTTTTTAGAGCACTCCCATAACTTTTACCTTCTCCTCCATTTAACTGCCACTTCACACACACACACACTCTTCACTGTCTCTATGGAAATAACGGCGGTGGGAGAAGGTGACGTGGGAATAGAGCTCACCAATCCTCGGATGGACGCCCGCTGCCTGCTCCAAACGGACGAAGAAAATGTAGAGAGGAAGATTATAAATCACTCGTCGCTCTGCCACCAGAACATAATCCGATTCAAAGAGGTGGGTGCTCGCCGCCTTAACTACGGGTCTCTTAAGTTTTTTGTGGATTAAACTATGTTGTCTCACTATTATTTCTGTGGGTTTCGGCCAATAGGTTGTTCTGACTCTGACACACCTCCGGTGGAGAGCTTTTCGAACGGATCTGCAATGCCAGTAGATTTAGCGAGTATTTTTTCACTGTTTCCTCGGTTTTTAAAGAGTGTTTATATTGGCAGCCCTTATATGGATATTGGCAGCCCAAAGATAATAGCAGCGCCAAAAATGGCTATTAGCAGTCCGATGGATATTGACAGCCAAAAAATAGTTTTTAAAATACATTTTTAGGAAAAGTGTTCAACATGAAAGTTGTAGATCTCGACGATATCTACAATTTTTATGCTGAACACTTTTTCTAAAAATATCATATAGGAGGTCTATTTTCAAAAGGCGCGGAATCCGGACGGAACTCGCATAATTCCGCCCGGATTCCACGCTTTTTGAAAATTGACCAGCTATATGGTATTTTTAAAAAACGTGTTCAGCATAAAAGTTGTAGATATCGTCGAGATCTACAACTTTCATGTTGAACATTTTTTCTAAAAATGTCATATAGTATATCATTTTTCAAAAGTCGCGTGTTCCGTATTTTGTGCTGCTATTAGCGGTCATTATATGCGTGTTTTTTATTATTTTGCTGGGCTGACAATAACTAAAGCTGGGCTGCAATATAAATGCCCTTTTAAACTTCTAATTGAATAGATAAAACTAACATAATTGTAATCGTAACTGGTAATTGTAATCGCAGACGATGTTTTTTTCCTCTGTTTTTTCGCAGATTTTGACAAATATTGAATTATTTTTTCTTTTCAGCAAATATGCCCTTGATGGGAGCCTGCTCCCCACCTCAAGATTTGTCATGTCGGATGCTCCAATGTCTCAAAAAAATAACGATCGCCGACTATTTTTTTATGATTCGAAAGTTGGAGTTTTCTGAATCTATTTTTGCCTTCTTGAATTCTCTGGCCAGACTTCTCTGCTGCATTCCATGCCGAAGTCGACGGTGGGCACACCGACCTACAATGCGCCGGAGGTTTTATCCCAGCGAGAGTAGGACGGCGAGGTTTGCCCTTTTAATTTTTAATTTTAGCGCACGATTACTTTTCTTTTTAATTTTGAACAAAATGAGAATAATCGGAGCACAGGCTTTATGCGGACGAAGCCCGCCTGGTGGCGGCCGAAGACCGCCCGAGAACATCGAACACAAATCGACAAATCATCCTTGGATGCGAACGGGTGAAGCCCGTGAGCACCCAAAGCAACTGAGAGCATCAAGCACCACCGGGAGGCTGTGCAAAGATGCCAGTAATTACTTAAAAGAAGTAACCCTTCACTTGACACGTGTCATCCCAGAAAATGGATTCACGCCAATAGACAGCCTATCACCTATCCACGTTCAATACCTAGAAATCACGAGGAGTCCCACATTTGAAACTTTCACTACTTTAATTTTTCCCGCTCCCCCGCACAAAAATAAAGGTGATTGTTAACCGCAACCCGGTTTTGACTATTCGCAACCCATTGTTAACCGCAATCCAAAAATATAACTGCACCTCATTTTTTTTTGTCGCACCCCGATATTTTTTTTTACGCACCCGAAAATATCTCCTAGTGATGTGTGTGAGACAACTAATAGAGTAAGATGATGTGAGGAAGATGCCGGAGACGGGAGCAGCTCGACGAAGAGGAAGACGGAGTGCGGCTTCCACGAAATGGGGGAGATGGAGTGGGAGTAAAGTTTTAGAAATAAGTTTTTTAAAATAAAAATAGGGTGCAGATAGCTATATGAGAGGTGCCGTTAACAAAGACCTAAAATCCCTCGCTACCCTCACTCCCCCAACCCTAACCGCCCCTTCCATATCGCACCTCCGGCCTGTAACGCCCCGAAACTCAAAGGAGCAAAGGGGGACGTTTTGGGCCAGTTTTGGTTTCTGGCTGTAGGCACACGGCCTGGGACACGGGCGTGTCCCAGGGCGTGTCAAGCGTGTGTCGACACTTAGCCGCGAAGTCGTCGAGTTATTCTCGACGATTCGTCGAGAATGGGCACACGGCCTGCGGCGCCACACGGGCGTGTCGCAGGGCGTGTCGACCCGTGTCGACACTTAGCCGTGAAATCGTCGAGTTATTCTCGACGATTCGTCGAGAATGGGCACACGGCCCGCGACACGGGCGTGTCGTCGGGCGTGTCGACCCGTGTCGACGAGCGTCAAGGTGTAATCGTCGAGATTCACTCGACGGTCGTCGAGACAAGGCACACGGCTCGGACACGGGCGTGTCCAAGGCCGTGTCAGCGAGTCGTCGTTCTCCCCTCGACGAAATGTCCCGTGTACACGGCCTGGGGGCCCAGGCGTGTCAATGTGACACGGGCAAGGACACAGGCGTGTCCTAGAACCCGTGCAGTGCTCGGGTTGGAAACGGGGGAAAAATCATGGGTACACGGCCGGCTACACGGCCGTGTCAGCTGGAACACGGGCGTGTCAGCTCGAACACGGGCGTGTTCGATACCCGTGTGCGTGTTCAGAAGATTCGATTTTGACGGCGAATGCGGCACACGGCCCTGGACACGGGCGTGTGCCAAGCCGTGTTCGGCCCAGATTGGGCATTTCAGCCCCGAATCAAAGCCGCTCGTTTTCTTAGGTTGAGATCCGACGGCTGGGGATGGTTCCTGGGAGGATATACACGGGTTTGACTTAAGAAAAATCCACACTTTTCATTACTTATCCTCTCTCCAAACCCTTGGAGAAAGAAGAGCTAAGGCAAGAGGAAGAGGAGCTAGATCCGCCATTGGAGGAGCTTCGGAGCTCCGAATCGCAAGCCGACTCCGGATCCACGGAGGCAACGCAAGCGCGGTGATTTCTATCCGATTACATTTCGATGGCGCCAAAGAGGAACGCAAGGGTAACGATCCTCACTTGTGAGCATGATAGCTCTCTTTCTTAGCATAGGAAGCCCTCTCTCGCGAGTTTGCGAAGAGTTGGAGGCGTTCCTTCGGGTAGATATGTAAAGTCCCCGTTGTTTAGCGTCCGTATGCGAGAACGGACTTAGGCATTTTGGTTGAAGCCTACCCGGACATGTTAGTTCGGATCGGTGATGTTGCATTGCATAAGACCGGAGAAGACTCCGTGCTATTTGGTGTTTTCGGGTTTTCTACACAGTAGATTGCAGCAGGGAGCCTTGGGGACTAACCCAAAGGTGCACCCGGAAAACTGGGCGGACACGAGGTCTTGCCAACTTGGTGGCTTGGAAGCCAACTTGAACATAACCGGGTTATGTGACTTGCGGTAGAATGGGACTCTCTCGGTGAAAGTTTGACCCGCGCAAATGGCTTAAATTGTCGTTGCGATGTGAGCACGGGTTAGATGGAGCCGTACCCGCTTTATGTCGTCCGGTTAGAGCGACCTAAGGTTACATGGGACTCGCCGTTGGCATAAATGGGGGTCTTCGGTGGTCAATGGCTTAAATTGACGTGACCAATACCATGAAGACACTTGCTCATAGGAATGGCCGTCCTAGTGGCGGTGGTGAGTCCGGAATGTTAATGGCTTTAATTGACGTAACTTCGACCGGTTCACCGAGAATGTGCCCTGAGTGCACGAGACGTGTGGCCGTACGAGCCAACGTCTGTGATGAGATGGCTATGGTTATATGCATTGCTCGCTTGTGCTAATGAAATGCAGGGAAGGAGCATCGCCGCCCCGAGTTGGGGGCGGGATCGTTATAATTTGGTCAGCATTGCTGACCGTTGCTTTGTTTGCCACCGTGCGGTGGTTTGTTTGCTTGCAGGTGCAGCTGGACCAAGCGGTCAGTAGCGGGCTAAAGCCCTTTTTGCGAAGCTGGCCCTCGAAGGCCCAAGTGGAAATGTTTTCTGTTTTTACTCATGTATGACCGGCCTGCGTGCCGAGGTTTGTAAATCATGTTTTAGTCAAGAGAAACATTCTGTAAGGCCTTAAGGCCGAATATTTGGGTATTTTGTAATAACATTCCTATTATCTGTTAGTGGACATTCATGCTTGTGCTGGGTTCTTGTTTTGCAACTTTTATAAATTGCTTCCGCTAGAATGCTCTGTGTAGGACGTTGAGATTGGTTGGATGGTTTCCATAAGTAACCACCCGGTCTGTCCGTGGTATATGGCGTCGGGCCCCGGCGGACCTACTGCTATATGCGATGCGACGGATAGGGGGTCTTACAATTTGGTATCAGACTACTGGTTTTGGTTGGGCTTGAATTGAATTCGTGGGCGAATTCTTTTTAAGGGGTGGTGAGCACATTGTGTGCGTCATCGTTATAACAGTAAAAAGAACCCATGAATGTCCATATCGCACCTCCGGCCTGTAACGCCCCGAAACTCAAAGGAGCAAAGGGGGACGTTTTGGGCCAGTTTTGGTTTCTGGCTGTAGGCACACGGCCTGGGACACGGGCGTGTCCCAGGGCGTGTCAAGCGTGTGTCGACACTTAGCCGCGAAGTCGTCGAGTTATTCTCGACGATTCGTCGAGAATGGGCACACGGCCTGCGACACGGGCGTGTCGCAGGGCGTGTCGACCCGTGTCGACACTTAGCCGTGAAATCGTCGAGTTATTCTCGACGATTCGTCGAGAATGGGCACACGGCCCGCGACACGGGCGTGTCGTCGGGCGTGTCGACCCGTGTCGACGAGCGTCAAGGTGTAATCGTCGAGATTCACTCGACGGTCGTCGAGACAAGGCACACGGCCTCGGACACGGGCGGTCCAAGGCCGTGTCAGCGAGTCGTCGTTCTCCCCTCGACGAAATGTCCCGTGTACACGGCCTGGGGCCCAGGCGTGTCAATGTGACACGGGCAAGGACACAGGCGTGTCCTAGAACCCGTGCAGTGCTCGGGTTGGAAACGGGGGAAAAATCATGGGTACACGGCCGGCTACACGGCCGTGTCAGCTGGAACACGGGCGTGTCAGCTCGAACACGGGCGTGTTCGATACCCGTGTGCGTGTTCAGAAGATTCGATTTTGACGGCGAATGCGGCACACGGCCCTGGACACGGGCGTGTGCCAAGCCGTGTTCGGCCAGATTGGGCATTTCAGCCCCGAATCAAAGCCGCTCGTTTTCTTAGGTTGAGATCCGACGGCTGGGGATGGTTCCTGGGAGGATATACACGGGTTTGACTTAAGAAAAATCCACACTTTTCATTACTTATCCTCTCTCCAAACCCTTGGAGAAAGAAGAGCTAAGGCAAGAGGAAGAGGAGCTAGATCCGCCATTGGAGGAGCTTCGGAGCTCCGAATCGCAGCCGACTCCGGATCCACGGAGGCAACGCAAGCGCGGTGATTTCTATCCGATTACATTTCGATGGCGCCAAAGAGGAACGCAAGGGTAACGATCCTCACTTGTGAGCATGATAGCTCTCTTTCTTAGCATAGGAAGCCCTCTCTCGCGAGTTTGCGAAGAATTTGGCGGCGTTCCTTCGGGTAGATATGTAAAGTCCCCGTGTTTAGCGTCCGTATGCGAGAACGGACTTAGGCATTTTGGTTGAAGCCTACCCGGACATGTTAGTTCGGATCGGTGATGTTGCATTGCATAAAGACCGGAGAAGACTCCGTGCTATTTGGTGTTTTCGTGTTTTCTACACAGTAGATTGCAGCAGGGAGCCTTGGGGACTAACCCAAAGGTGCACCCGGAAAAACTGGGCGGACACGAGGTCTTGCCAACTTGGTGGCTTGGAAGCCAACTTGAACATAACGGGTTATGTGACTTGCGGTAGAATGGGACTCGGTGAAAGTTTGACCCGCGCAAATGGCTTAAATTGTCGTTGCGATGTGAGCACGGGTTAGATGGAGCCTGTACCCGATTTAGGTCGTCGGTTAGAGCGACCTAAGGTTACATGGGACTCGTCGTTGGCATAATGGGGGTCTTCGGTGGTCAATGGCTTAAATTGACGTGACCAATACCATGAAGACAACTTGCTCATAGAATGGCCGTCCTAGTGGCGGTGGTGAGTCCGGAATGTTAAATGGCTTTAATTGACGTAACTTCGACCGGTTCACCGAGAATGTGCCCTGAGTGCACGAGACGTGTGGCCGTACGAGCCCACGTCTGTGATGAGATGGTCTGGTTATATGCATTGCTCGCTTGTGCTAATGAAATGCAGGGAAGGAGCATCGCCGCCCCGAGTTGGGGGCGGGATCGTTATAATTTGGTCAGCATTGCTGACCGTTGCTTTGTTTGCCACCGTGCGGTGGTTTGTTGCTTGCAGGTGCAGCTGGACCAAGCGGTCAGTAGCGGGGCTAAAGCCCTTTTGCGAAGCTGGCCCTCGAAGGCCCAAGTGGAAATGTTTTCTGTTTTACTCATGTATGACCGGCCTGCGTGCCGAGGTTTGTAAATCATGTTTTACGTCAAGAGAAACATTCTGTAAGGCCTTAAGGCCGAATATTTGGGTATTTTGTAATAACATTCCTATTATCTGTTAGTGGACATTCATGCTTGTGCTGGGTTCTTGTTTTGCAACTTTTTATAAATAGCTTCGCTAGAATGCTCTGTGTAGGACGTTGAGATTGGTTGGATGGTTTCCATAAGTAACCACCCGGTCTGTCCGTGGTATATGGCGTCGGGCCCCCGGCCGGACCTACTGCTATATGCGATGCGACGGATAGGGGTTGTTAATTTGGTATCAGACTACTGGTTTTGGTTGGGCTTGAATTGAATTCGTGGGCGAATTCTTTTAAGGGGTGGTGAGCACATTGTGTGCGTCATCGTTATAACAGTAAAAAGAACCCATGAATGTCCACTTAGGAATGAAAATACTCGTGTTTGAGGAACCTGCGTGTTCCTATAATTGCTGTTTGCAATGTTTTTTGGTCGCTTAACGGTGTTTTGTACCACTATAGGTGACCCGAAGTGGTGTTGGGCCGTCAGAACGCCGAGGTTCTGAGGCTAGTAGTGCACCAGAAGTTGCCCCCAACACCTTTGTCGGCTGAAAATATACGATTGGTGGCTGAAGTGGTGCTAGCCGTGATAAATGCGCAGCCTGGGAGGCAAGCGCAGCAGCCAGCTCCTGTGATGAGCAAGTACCTCTTCAAGAGGCGGAGCCGAGGAGGGTGGGCAAGTGGTTGTAGAACCAATAGTGAGGGAGGGAGACTGAGAGGCAGTTGAAGCATGTAATGAGCTTTAACCCTGTTATTCTCGGGGTTGGGAACCCATCGCAGGCTGAAGACTGGCTCATAGGGTGAAGAGAGTCATGACAGCGACGGAGATGGAGGAGTGGCAAATGACCACCATCGCTACGTTCCTTCTAGACGGGGAAGGAGGATGTGGTGGGAAGGCTTGGAGCTGCATCATCTGAGAGGAGACAATTGATAGACGTTCCGATGGAAGAGTTCTCGGATTGTTCATAGCAAGATACTCCTTCTACTCAGAGGATTTCAATGGAGAATGAGTTCTGAGGTTGGTGCAGGGTGAGCGAACGTGGATGAATATCTCCACGAGTTTACGCGGTTGAGTCGTTATGCTAGCTCCACCATCATGGATGAGGAGCGCAAGACTAATCGTTTTTATGAAGGCTTGAGGGATGAGCTGAGATTGTTACTGTCGGGGCGATGACGCAGGGTTTCTTAACCTTGGTCAATACTGCCGGTCCTTGGAGAAGGACATGAAGAGTGTACAAGCGAAGAAAGGCTTGGTGAAAAGAAATCTGAGTTAAAGTGCGACTACTTCGAAGTCTGGCTATCGGAGAGCTTTCAAGAAGCATAGGACTTCGGGTCCAGCCTTCTGGTGCTTCTGGGGCGACTACGAGTCGGACCCGGGCGCGTGCTTTACTTGTGGCAAGACGGGGCATTTCGCGTGATTGTTGGAGCGGACGTCCTAAGTCCGAGAGGAGGCCGGGAGCCACTTATGAAGAAAAGGGAAAGGCGGTGGAGTCGACCGCATCCCATTATGCTCCGGCCAACCAAGAGTTTACAATCTTGGCCAACAGGGAGGCATTAAACAAGCTGACGTGGTGACAGGTACAGTTTAATTTATAGCAAGTCAATTCCTTTATATGCTTGTTATGCACATGTTACCTTACCACTACTTGTTTAGGATTTGTGTTGATTTGTGAAAATCCGGCACGAGCACTCTTTGATACGGGAGCTTCACACTCTTCTTGTCGAAGATTTATATCACGCATCGGAGTCCCTTCTTCGATGGCGAGGAGACAGTTGGATGTGTTATTGCCCAATGGGTGTTCGATGCGAGCGGTTAGGATCTGCGAGGTAAAGACTCGTATTGGAGAGCAGGAGTTCGACCTGCGGGCGTCTTTACTTCCGTTAGTGGAGTTTGACGTCATATTTGGCATGGACTGGCTCTCGGAGCAGCAGGCCATATAGATTGCGGTAGCAGGAAGTCAAGCTGGGAGCGAGTCGTGAGACGACTTTTACGGGCTTAAGGGGTCGAGCAAGACGTTGATGTCTGCTCTTCAGGTGGTGAAGGCGGTTCGTGCCGGAGCAGAACTGTTCTTTACACTAGTGGAGGTTGCAAAGCCGAAGCCCGCGTTGGATTGTATTTCAGTGGTATCGGAATACCCTGATGTGTTCCCGCAGATTTCCTGGAGCCCCGCCTCAACGGGAGATAGATAGATTTTACGATCGAGCTAGTGCCAGGTGCAAAGCCTGTGTCACGATCTCCGATCGACTAGCGCCTAAGGAAATGGCGGAGTGAAAGTTCAACTGCAAGAGTTGTTGGAACAAGGGTATGTGCGCCCGAGTTCTTCGCCTTGGAGCGCACGGTCCTCTTTAGAAGAAGAAGGGGAAGCTTGAGATTGTGTATTGATTATCGGGAGCTAAACAAGCTGACTGAGAACAAAGTACCCGATCCCCGGATTGATGATCTCTTGATCAGTTAGTCGGGTCGACGGGTGTACGAAGTTAGATCTCAAGTCTGGGTACTATCAGCTACGGATAAGGGAGAGTGATATCCCGAAGACAGCGTTTAGTACGAGATACGGGCATTATGAGTTTACGGTCATGCCGTTTGGGCTGACTAATGCGCCGTCAGTATTTATGGATTTGATGAACAGGACGTTCAGGGAGTACCTAGACATTTCGTGATCGTCTTCATCGACGATATTTTTGGTGTACTCGCAAAGTGAGGAAGATCACTTCAAGCATCTTCATTTGGTGTTGGAGACGCTAAGGAGAAACCAGTTGTATGCCAAGTTCTCGAAGTGCGAGTTTTGGCTATCCTCAGTAGCGTTCCTCGGGCATATAGTGAGTGGAGAGGGTATTGCGTGGATCCGGCGAAGATTGTTGCGATACGGGAGTGGCCTGAGCTGCTACGGTAGCAGAAGTCCGGAGCTTTTTGGGGCTTGCCGTTATTATAGGCGCTTCGTAGAGAACTTCTCGCGGATAGCGCTACCTCTCACTACTTTGACGAGGAAGGAGCATAAGTTCGTTTGGACGCCGGAGTGCGCGCGAGCTTTTGAGGAATTGAAGTGTCGGTTGACCACGGCGCCTGTGTTGAGTTCGCCGGTTGGGACCGAAGGCTATGAGATATATAGCGATGCTTCAGGCAGGGTTTGGGTTGTGTGCTACTGCAGTACGGAAGCGTGATAGCTTATGGCTCGAGACAGCTAAAAGTGCACGAGAGGAATTATCCGGTCCATGACTTGGAGTTAGCGGCCGTGATTTTTGCCTTGAAGCTGTGGAGACACTATTTGTACGGTGTGAAGATTGATATCTACACCGATCACAAGAGCCTAAAGTATTTGATTGATCAGAAGGATCTGAATATGCGGCAGCGTAGATGGATGGAGTTCTTAGGGGACTATACATTCAAGATCCACTACGTGCCTGGCAAAGGAATGCGGTTGCGGATGCATTGAGTCGCCGAGCCCCAGCTCAAGCGAATTGGCTATCAGTGCATGATGAGCGGTTGGTGCAGGAGCTGGAGGCGTTGGAGATTGTTTGTGTGGATAGACAATCTAGTGCTGAAGCAGTGCTGAATTGGACTGAAGTCCAATATGACCTGGCTGATCGGATTCGCAGGCTTTGGATATGGATGCTCATATGAAGCAGTTCATGATAGAGGCTCTGGATGGGTCAAATTCCAATTCGTTGTGTGAGGACGGATTGCTGTGGAAAGACGGTCGTTTGTGCGTCCCAAGTGTGGGCAATTTAGGTGGAGTTGTTGTACGAGGCACACCATACCAAGTACTCGATTCACCGGGGGAGCACGAAGATGTACCGCGATATAAAGAAACTGTTTTGGTGGCGGTTTGAAAAAAGGATGTGGCGCTATACGTAGCAAAGTGCCAAACCTGCGCCTTGGTAAAGGCGGAGTGCCAAAAGCCGGGAGGATTTCTTAAGTCCTTGCCTATTCCGGAGTGGAAATTCGACGACATCTCTTGGACTTTGTGCATGGTTTGCCAGGTCGCAAAAGGGAACGACGCCATTTGGGTGGTCGTGGATCGATTAACGAAGGTGTCGCATTTTATTCCGCATAGGAAGGATGATCGGTGGAGAGCTGGCAAAGCTATATGTGGATAACATAGTACGGCTTCATGGTGTGCCCCGCAGCATCGTGAGTGACCGAGATGGCGGTTCACGTCCAATGATTGGAGGCTGGTGCAGCAAATGTTGGGAACAAAGCTGAAGTTTAGCACAGCCTTCCATCCGCAAACGGATGGGTAGACCGAGAGGGTCAATAGACCGATGGAAGACATGCTGCGCATGTGTGTCTTGGACTTTGGTAAGCAATGGGAGGACCACCTTATTTGGTGGAGTTCGCATACAACAACAGCTACCAAGCAAGTATTCGATGGCGCCTTTCGAGGCCCTATATGGTAGAAGATGTCGCACGCCGTTGTCTTGGTTAGAAACGGGTGAGTCAAAGTTGTATAAGTGATCGGAAGTAGAGGGTGCTACTTTTTGGTGAGAACCATTCGGGAGAGGTTCTCATCGCTCAGGACGGCAAGCAAAGTACTATAATGCCAAGCACAGGAACGTGGAGTTCGCTGTGGGTGATTATGTGTACCTAAAGATCAAGCCGTTCAAGGGTGTCTCGCGGGTGCGACGATTGAAAAAGCTAAGCCCGAGGTACCTTGGACGTTCGAGGTTCTGGAGCGAGTAGGAGAAGCGGCTATCGGCTGAAGCTTTCAGTGGAGCTAAGTGGTTTACACGATGTATTCCACATTTCGGTACTTAGGAAGGCGGTGCAAGAGCCTACGCAAGTGATCGCGGCCGATCAAGTGCCGGTGGATAGTAGGCTAACGACAAAGGTCAAGCCCGTGCGGATTGAAGACTCGGAGGTCAAGCGGCTACGCAATAAAGAGATCAGGATGGTCAAGTCCGGTGGGACAATTGCGGTCGTGAGGAGCTCTCTGGGAGCGAGAGCAGACGATGCTTGACGAATATCCGGAGTTGTTCCGCTCAGGTACAAATTTTGTTTTGTACATGTTTTTCCCTTTATGTAATTTCGTGGGCGAAATTCTTTTAGAGGGGTAGAGTTGTAACGCCCGAAACTCAAAGGAGCAAAGGGGGCGTTTTGGGCCAGTTTTGGTTTCTGGCTGTAGGCACACGGCCTGGGACACGGGCGTGTCCCAGGGCGTGTGTCAGCGTTGTGTCGACACTTAGCCGCGAAGTCGTCGAGTTATTCTCGACGATTCGTCGAGAATGGGCACACGGCCTGCGACACGGGCGTGTCGCGGGCGTGTCGACCCGTGTCGACACTTAGCCGTGAAATCGTCGAGTTATTCTCGACGATTCGTCGAGAATGGGCACACGGCCCGCGACACGGGCGTGTCGTCGGGGTGTGTCGACCCGTGTCGACGAGCGTCAAGGTGTAATCGTCGAGATTCACTCGACGGTCGTCGAGACAAGGCACACGGCCTCGGACACGGGCGTGTCCAAGGCCGTGTCAGGAGTCGTCGTTCTCCCTCGACGAAATGTCCCGTGTACACGGCCTGGGGGCCAGGCGTGTCAATGTGACACGGGCAAGGACACGGGCGTGTCCTAGAACCGTGCAGTGCTCAGGTTGGAAACGGGGGAAAAATCATGGGTACACGGCGGCTACACGGCCGTGTCAGCTGGAACACGGGCGTGTCAGCTCGAACACGGGCGTGTTCGATACCCGTGTGCGTGTTCAGAAGATTCGATTTTGACGGCGAATGCGGCACACGACCCTGGACACGGGCGTGTGCCAAGCCGTGTTCGGCCCAGATTGGGCATTTCAGCCCCGAATCAAAGCCGCTCGTTTTCTTAGGTTGAGATCCGACGGCTGGGATGGTTCCTGGGAGGATATACCACGGGTTTGACTTAAGAAAAATCCACCTTTTCATTACTTATCCTCTCTCCAAACCTTGGAGAAAGAAGAGCTAAGGCAAGAGGAAGAGGAGCTAGATCCGCATTGGAGGAGCTTCGGAGCTCCGAATCGAAGCCGATCCGGATCCACGGAGGCAACGCAAGCGCGTGATTTCTATCCGATTACATTCGATGGCGCCAAAGAGGAACGAAGGGTAACGATCCTCACTTGTGAGCATGATAGCTCTCTTTCTTAGCATAGGAAGCCCTCTCTCGCGAGTTTGCGAAGAGTTGGAGGCGTTCCTTCGGGTAGATATGTAAGTCCCCGTTGTTTAGCGTCCGTATGCGAGAACGGACTTGGCATTTTGGTTGAAGCCTAACCGAACATGTTAGTTCGGATCGGTGATGTTGCATTGCATAAGACGGAGAAGACTCCGTGCTATTTGGTGTTTTCGGGTTTTCTACACGGTAGATTGCAGCAGCGGGAGCCTTGGGGACTAACCCAAAGGTGCACCCGGGAAACTGGGCGGACACGAGGTCTTGCCAACTTGGTGGCTTGGAAGCCACGTGTTGAACATAACGGGTTATGTGACTTGCGGTAGAATGGGATCGGTGAAGTTTGACCCGCGCAAATGGCTTTAAATGTCGTTGCGATGTGAGCCCGGGTTAGATGGAGCCGTACCCGCTTTATGTCGTCCGGTTAGAGCGACCTAAGGTTACATGGGACTCGCCGTTGGCATAAATGGGGGTCTTCGGTGGTCAATGGCTTAAATTGACGTGACCAATACCATGAAGACACTTGCTCATAGGAATGACCGTCCTAGTGGCGGTGGTGAGTCCGGATGTTAATGGCTTTAATTGACGTAACTTGACCGGTTCCCGAGAATGTGCCCTGAGTGCACGGGACGTGTGGCCGTACGAGCCAACGTCTGTGAATGGTGGCTATGGTTATATGCATTGCTCGCTTGTGCTAATGAAATGCAGGGAAGAGCATCGCCGCCCCGAGTTGGGGGCGGGATCGTTATAATTTGGTCAGCATTGCGACGTTGCTTTGTTTGCCACCGTGCGGTGGTTTGTTTGCTTGCAGGTGCAGCTGGACCAGCGGTCAGTAGCGGGCTAAACCTTTTTGCGAGCTGGCCCTCGAAGGCCAAGTGGAAATGTTTTCTGTTTTACTCATGTATGACCGGCTGCGTGCGAGGTTTGTAAATCATGTTTTAGTCAAGAGAAACATTCTGTAAGGCATTAAGGCCGAATATTTGGGTATTTTGTAATAACATTCCTATTATTGTTAGTGGCATTCATGCTTGTGCTGAGTTCTTGTTTTGCAACTTTTATAAATTGCTTCCGCGAGAATGCTTGTGTAGGACGTTGAGATTGGTTGGATGGTTTCCATAAGTAACCACCCGGTCTGTCGTGGTATAGGCGTCGGGCCCCGGGCAGGACCTACTGCTATATGCGATGCGACGGATAGGGGGTGTTACACGGCCACTCTCCACACCTCACCGGGCATGCTCTCCGCGCTCCGCCGGACATTCTCTCGTGCCTCCACACCCGGGCTCTAACGATCAGTCCACCTAAGGTCCGTCTTTTCCATTACCGTATGGGTTCCTACCAGCTTCACAATGTTGCTTTATTTCTGGTGCAGATTGATTTGCAGGATGGCCAAGAAAAAAATACCGCTCTGCTTCGCCGAAGCAAAATCCGACATCATCCACTTCACAGCATGCTATGTTAATAATAGTCTCATACCACGTTAATTCAATCTTTCTGATCTGTTTATATGGCAAGACAATCCTCACCTGTTGAGGCTGGTCTTTCAG
>CM077161.1:157843665-157899816 GCA_039583875.1 Platanthera guangdongensis
TGTCTCAGGGACATGAATACCGGCAGGGTTGTCAGGCAGAACGACGCCTAACGTACCTAGCGCCTGTTGAAGCATCCACCAGCAGCTCTCATAGACGTATTTGCTTGATTGTGCGAAGTTTGCATCCATGCTTTCTTGAAGCTCGGCCAACTTAGCGATATACTCTTTCTCCCCCTTTCTGGCTTCGTCAGCTATGCAGTTGGCATATGAGTGTAGGGAGTCATCAATATGCTTCGTTGTCTTGGTGAATTCAGTGATCAGGGCCTGCTGATTGGCATTTAAAGTGACCATATTACCATCAAACAGCTGAATGTTGTTGGCTACAACGTGTGCGTTCTGATTTACGACAGCCAGGGTATCAGTATTCTTTTTCAAACCGGCCATTAAGAGTGTGACAGCTTCGCCGGCCGCGGTGTACTTCTCGTCAAATTTCTTCTCCATCACGTCCAGCTTATGGTTGATTTCCACCATATTCTTCAGCATGAGATCTTCAGAAGTCTTAATCTCTTGCAGCATTGTTTTTTGAGCTTTATCAAAAGAGGTTTTAAGCTCATTCACGATGCCCTGAATTATATGTACAGTGTGAATGGCTAGGTCATCTCGTAATGGAATAGCCGGAGGCACTTCTTGGCCTTGCTCTTGCTCGTCAGCAGACGCATCGGTGGAGCTGGATACCATCACAGTCTCTACAGGAGGAGTGTGGGTGGCCTCTGTAGATTTATTTAACTCCCCTCCACTGGTGCAGACTTATCAGAAGGAGGTTCAACAGTATCTGGAGACTCAAGTACTTCATGTCCCTCATTTTTCATCGTCCTCTCCGTCCTCATTCAAGAATTCATCTATGTCAGCAGCTTCTTCCAATTCCCGATCATCAGTTTCCAGTGCTGCAGCTTCGGTTCCTTGACTATTTTCTGTTCAGGACCTCCTCATCCTCCAGCTCAGGTTCACTTACTTCAGGAATTTCGGCTACCGCATCCTTGGCCACTTGGGCGATTTCAGATATTATATCCATATGAGTGGGTTGAGTCTCCCCCTCGATTCCTGCAGTCACAGTATCAGGAATTTCACCGGGGGAGGCTGCTGGAGAAACTTCCTCTAGCTCTTCCACAGCAGGCTGCCGATGCGCCGCTCCCATCGATCAAACACAGTAGCATCCATCTTTTTCAAGTAATGGAGAGGAACTCCTTTGCTCATGTCGAACTTGTCTCCATTGAGCTGGTTGAGATATAGACTGATGATGCGGCCGAAACTTGGAGTGCCCAGAGTGTCCTTGATCTTTTGAAACAGCAATTCCCCCAGTTGAACCTCTTTCGGCAGACCACAGCTATGAGAATTTTAAAAATATCTCCGGAGATATGATCATGGGACCCCGGCTTGCAGATGAGCACTTTTCCTATAACGTCAGATAAGAGCTTCCCTTCTTCATTCATCTCTTTTATCTTTACTGATCGAGTGCCTCTTGGAAGACCGCAGAACAGGAGAGTTCTGGCTTTGTCTTCGTCCTCCAGATAGTCCTCCTGCTCTGAACTTGAAAGCTGCAGGTAGCGAGTGAGCTTACTGGCTGACATCTTTACTTTTGTCCCAGCCACCTTGCTTTTGATGATGGAGTCTCTATCTCGGAGTCTTGCGGTAGAGAAGACTCCAGCACTTCTTTATCCAGGACTTTGCAAGGGTGCTCCAAGACGAAGGTTAACCCAGCCTCTTCTAGCATTAGAATGATATTTCGAAACTCGTCCGAGGCATGAGAAAATCCAGTGCGAACCAGCTCGCAACCAGAAATCAAGCCTGCAGTCGTCCTTGGAGCCATTGAAGATCTAGAGAGAAGCCCGACTCTAAGCATTAGTGAACATTCAAAAAGAAAGTATCACTTGGGGTTCGGCCTTGGAGCCATTGAGGAGGAGGTTACCTAAGGGCTTACACGGAAGTGAGTTGATGAGCTTCGGGAAGATCTTCGGTGGATGGAAGAGTATCCTGTGGGGTTCGGCCTTGCTAGAACCTTGCGGTCACAGGGACACTTCGCGAGAACCTTGTGGGGTTCGGCCTTGCTAGAATCTCACAGGGAGAAGATGGTCACACAGCAGCGATTCGACGAGAACTCTCTTGGCGTCGACGAGATCGTCGGAGGGCTGCGGGTTTCGGCGAATCCGCGGAAGAGCACTTTCGGGAAATTTCTGCGACGAGAGACGAGATTCGTGAGGAGAGCGATTGCTGATGCCGCGAGATACTTAAGGAAGCCGAACGGTCGGCGAGCTCCTTCGGCGGGATTTGTCTAATTGGGTTTCTAATACCGTTTGTCTAATTCGGCGAGATATAAAATGGGTCGGAGGGATTCGGGGAGAATGCCAAGGGTCGGTGAGCTCCTTCGGCGGGATTCCGAGTATATAAAGTGATATTGATGTTTTTCTTTACCACTTGTAATTTAAGGGTTTTCTTTACTAGGAATTGAAAGGTTCCGAATTGAAGAGTTTTTCATTATCACGTTGGGAAGCATTGCAACATTTTCAAATTCTTCGAATGTCAAGTTAATATAAGATTAATAAATACATGTTTATTATAACGACAATCTATTCAGATTTAAGCGAGTCTTCTCCAGACACTTCTTGCTGTCAATTGTGATTTGTCGAAATTTACAATGACATATCCTTGTTAACCTTTTATTGATGTGTAATGGTTTGCATGCCTCGAGTTAGTCTCTCCATAGACGTGCATACATACATGATAAGCATAAGTATACGTATACGCAAGGATAGAAATATATATATATATTTAATTTGAATGAGGATGCATCATGACACAAGTCCTTGAACTGATCAAAATTACCTGGGATTTGGAGAGTCATCGTCTTAGTCCCACAGGTAGAACACATTAGTAGCTTAAAGTGAGTATGCTCAACAGGTAGCACATCTGTTATTGCAGACGCTTGTTCCAAGTTAGCCTTGTGCCACCTACTGTCTAGTTCCCATAGTATTCACGGGGACCTAGACTACCCTGCAAGACAGAATTACCTTACCTTAGGAACCCAAATCATATTGGGTCCTAGGTTTCTATTAGCATAAGCATGCAACTGCCTTCCTTGAGAAAACCTGTCTGGAAGACGACCTCTGTCCCTAGAATGTGGATAAGCCCTTGCTGTGGGCACAGAGGGGTTGTGCCAACAGTCAATGGCAAAAGTGCCCCACTTTGCCGCAGCACCAACAAGGGTGAATGTTGTATCGCCGTTTTCGACCTGATCTAGTGACTGACGTAGTCACGGTCCTAGGTCTAAACGGGATAGGGCATGTTCTTGTCACACAAATTCCTCTTCCATCGTGACACGAGGAAGGGTGGAACGAATGCATGATGTGAGCGTTATGAGGCCGAGAAGGTGGTGCCATTCTTTCAGGCATCTCCCTTGCTGAGGCCCCATGAAGCCTGACATCATGACCTCTATCCTCCCTATCCCGTGTCCTCGAATGGTGAGAAGTCTTCTGTGAGCTGGGACATGCAGATCCACACTGTGTTGTGGCAGTGGCCGTGAATACAAAGGGCTCAGAATGAGCCTTAGGTATATCCTCATGGGTGGCCATGACGCCCCTTGCACTATGGACGTTTCCACATGGGGACAAATCACCCTTGCAGTGACCACGATTATTCCTGTGGTCATACCTGAAGGCATGATGAGTTGCCTTCCTGCTTGGAGTGGGGGGTCGGAACACCGTTTCCCCATTTCTCCATCCCTGAATGATCCGGGAAATCCACCCGGTTTCTTGCTTTCTCTTTATAGCATCAACTTTGGAAAAGTTTGATACTATACGTTTCTCATTATCTAGACTATTCTCTAGAGCTGAGATCTTAGAGTCCTTGACCTTGTTGGACGCCAATTGGAGAACCAACAAGATCTTCAGTCGAGCAATCTCTCGAGCTTGCTCCTCAGCAAGTAGATTGCTCTCCTGAAGGGCTCTCTTCAGGGAATCAGTATTTTCTGGGGGAGAGCAGTTTCTGTCTTCAGAAAGGTCAAAAGATATGGGGCAGGGTGAAGATGTTACCTGCTCATCTGAGTTATTGTCATTAGAATCAGTGACCATTGTTTCATCCTCGTCAGAGCTGCTTTCCTCACTGGTCTCGTCAGTCTCTGACACGGACACGGGAGCTCTGATGCAGTCCGAGGGATCCTTGCCTTCATCTTCAGAAGTGAGAACCCCCACATACGCTTCATCCTCTGATTGGCAGCATATTTCAGCTTTCTCTGACCCCCCCATCAACTCTGAGATCATCATCCACAGAGATTTAGCCGTTCTACATTTTTCCAATCTAGAGCGAGAGGCTCCAGACCAGACATCCATGATAATTTGTCGAATCCTCTCGTCCAAGTGAAATAGAGATAGTTCCATCTCAGACATCTCAGCAATGCCCCTGGGCACTTGGATCCCAGAGTCGGAGGTCTTCATGGGGATAAACGGACCCTCTTCCAGGATGAGGGATGCTCGTGGATCGATGACATCCAGGTGAAATAACACTCTCATCCTCCAGATGGGATAATAATCCTTTGTGCATGCAGGGAGTTTGAGTGGCAATACGTCATAATCCAGATCCATGCTTCTGACACTGGTGGCAGGATTCTACTCAAGGTGTTAACCTTTTTGAAGAGCAACCTCGCTCTGATACCACTTGAAAGTCCACCTAGTGTCAACTATGTGCACCTATGGGGGGGGGGGGATAGGTGACGTGTGGCTCTTTTGCGGAATTTACGGATGTACCTGCACAATAAAAACAAAAACCACAGCACACAGAATACACAGCAAATTTATAGTGGTTCCCCGACTTGGGTACATCCACTTTCCCCCTTCGACCTATCTCCCCAACAAGGGACGACTCGGTCACTTCTCCAACGGGATTGAAATCCAATCCCTTCACTAACGGAAGGAGCCCTTCCACACGTGAGAGTCAACACTCCCACAGAACGGGTTGCACCCAACCCTTACAACACGGAACAAAAGTTCCTCTACAACGAAATTAAAATGTAGATTGTACACGTGATACAAACTTCTTTTGGAGACTACGGTGTTCCTCTTGTTCGACGACGTGTTCTTGAAGTCGATGAAGAGTCTACGACCTCGGTCTCTCTTGGAGAGGATCTCCCCGGAACCGGCGGCGGCACACGAGCGGCGGCTAGCTTCGGGATCGGCGGCTATGATGAAGAGCGGCTGCTGAACTTGGAGATCCAAACTTCGTAGCGAAGCAAGCTAGGTCTACCAACGGTCACTCTAGGATCAGTCGTCTCGATCGATTCGGACGGGGGAGTTTTTCCCGGTCAACAAATCGAGAGACAAGAGATCTCCGGATAGACGCGTGAGACTCAAGCTTTGCTAAGCTTCTGTCACCGGAGATCGGGAAGAAGAGCGATCAGCAGCGGCGACCACTTGACGCGAGCGGCGGCGTCGGAGCGGAGCGATTTCGCGAATTTAGGGTTACGTCGCGGCTCGGTTTTCTTTCTCTCTTATCCGTAATTTTACTGTTCAAAATACCCATGTATTTATACCCTGTAGATACAATAAATTTGACCGTTGTGGGACCCGCAAAAGAAATCCCCAAATTCCGGTTCAAATTAGTCCAGAAGCAGAATCCGGTCCAGCAGCATCCTGAGAAAACGCCAAGTGAAAATCGGCGAGAATCGCAGACGATTCTCGACGAATCGGCGAGAATCACCAAGTGATTCTCGACGATTCGTCGAGAATCGTTTGTGATTCTCGTCAAATCACTTATTGATTCTCAACGAATATTACTTTGTGTACATGGGCTGTTTGGCCACTGGTTCGACGGGAATTACAAGTGATTCTCGCCGAATCTTACTTGGCACCATTTTGAGATGGCCAGAAGGAGTCGGCGAGAATCACTGATGATTCTCGTCGATTCGGTGAGAATCACTAGTGATTCTCGCCGAATCGGCGAGAATCACTTGGTGATTCTCGTCGAATTTGCCTTGGATGAATTTTCGTCTTCCACCTAGGAGCTGCTCCTTGATCCTCCATGCTCCTTGTCTCTTCTTGCATATGAACGGCCCTGTACTTGAAAGTAAGTGCACTCCAATAGAGAGAGTACACATAGGCCAACACACTGATCTGCTCAACAAGGGATTACGTCGTGCAGACCCGTATATATTGACCTACTGCACCCTGACATTGGTGTGCACTTAGTGTGGAGGAACTGCAAGTACAACTTAAGATGTTTCGTCAAATACATTGTGAATTCATCTTAGCTTGACAGGTGGCTTCCTCAAATCTAGGTAATCGTGGATACAATACCCAACACATTCGCCACCACGTTGGCTTTACCTGGCGTATACTGAATCGCCACCTCATAGTCTCCAAGAAACTCAACCCACCTGCGTTGTCGCATGTTCAAGTCCTTTTGATCCAAGAGATACTTCAGGCTTTTATGATCCGTGAAGATCTCCACCTTTGCACCATACACATAATGTCTCCATATTTTCAACGCAAAAATTACCGCCGCCAACTCCAAGTCATGGACGGGGTAATTCCTCTCATGAGGCTTCAGTTGTCTAGACCCAAAAGCTATCACCTTGCCATGTTGCACCAAAACGCAACCCAAACCGCATCCCGATGCGTCACTGAAGATCTGAAATCCCTCGGTCCCTTGCGGTAGACTTAGGATTGGAGCCATCATCAGTCTCTCCTTCAGTGCTTCAAATGCTTGACTGCACTCTTGAGTCCACACAAACTTATGTTCTTTACGAGTGAGTGAGGTGAGGGGTGGAGCTATCCGCGAAAAATTCTCCACGAATCTCCTATAATACCCGACTAGTCCAACAAAACTTCGGACTTCCGCCACGGTCCTCAAAACTGGCCAATCTCTGATGGCTTCCACTTTTGTTGGATCCACTGCCACCCCATCCCCAATAATCATGTGCCCCAAAAATGTCACCTTCTCTAACCAGAACTCTCACTTGGAGAACTTTGCATACAATTGATTCTCCCTCAATACTTGCAAGACCAGTCTCAAGTGGGTCTCATGCTCCACTTCAGATTTGGAATACACCAAGATGTCATCGATGAAGACAACCACAAAAGAATCCAAGTATTTCCGAAATACCCGATTCATAAGGTCCATGAACACAGATGGCGCGTTCATCAGCCCGAACGACATCACCGTAAACTTAAAGTGTTTGTACCTCGTACCAAAAGCAGTCTTGGGTATGTCCTCATCCCGAATTCGCAACTGATAGTAGCCTGACTTTAAGTCCAATTTTGAGTACACCACCGACCCCACCAACTGGTCGAACAAGTCGTCTATCCGAGGAATCAGATACTTATTCTTAACGGTCAATTTATTCAGCTCTCGGTAGTCTATGCACAGCCGCATACTACCATCTTTCTTCTTTACAAACAACACCGACGCGCTCCACGACGAAGAGCTGGGTCTGATATACCCTTGCTCCAACAGTTCCTGTAACTGTACTTTGAGTTCAGCCAACTCCTTTGGTGCCATCCTAAACGGAGGACGTGACACCGGCCTAGCCTCCGACACTAACTCGATCGAGAAATCGATCTCCCGCCGAGGAGGCACTCCAGGAAGTTCATCCGGAAACACATCCTTGAACTCTGCCACTACGGTCACTTCCTCAATAGATAGGTGAGAGAGACGAACCTCCAATAACGCTACAAGCGCTACACCACCCTGGTTAACAGCCCGCATCAATTGCATGGCCGAAATCAGGGAATAGGCCACTCCACAAAGGCCCTCAAATTTGACCTTCGCCTGTCCTTTGCTCTTTAGGGTCACTACCTTAGATGGGCAGTCAATACTTGTAAGACCCCCCCTCCCGGATCCCAAAACACGGCACGAAGGGGGAGTCTTATGCCCGGAACAGCCGCCTTGCGGTAGCATTAGCACACGGGCTAACCTGTACCACAAGACGCCTATCCCGCCGGCTACAACCATATCAATATAACATGTCAACCCAACCAAATAAGTAAACAAACAGAAGTCAAATCCACATTAAGTTATATAAAGTCCAAATACATCAATAAAGAGAAGCTAAAACATGCTTCTACTATATATCAGAGTACAGCTAAACATTGCCCAAACGGGCTACATCAGAGTAATCAAAACTAACATCAGTAACAGACGGTATCGACGGCACCGTCACATCAGGCCCTGTCGTCCTGGCCTGGCTGTCCTGCTGCGTAGTCTGCGGCTGCTCTACCTGTGGCGAGACCTCCTAAAAAGGAAGACGTAGCAACCGTTAGTCGAAACTACTAAGTGGTTTCACATCCGCTCCCCCGGCGACTCCTCGGCACCGGGCGGAGAAAGAGAAACAAGGGTATAATATATATCAGTAAGTATAAAAGTACAATCAGGTGACAAGGTACATGAGTATCAATGTATAACTAGCAGTTCTACAAAAGCTATCAAGGTATAATAACAAGTGTAAGAAAACTACAGCAGGAAAGTAACTTAACTTATAAGAATGCCCATACAAACTTATAAGTTAAGGATCGGGTTACATAAAGTAACTCATCGTATAAGAGTGCCCATACAAACTTATACGATGAGGATCTTGTTGTGCAATGAAATGCTATGAATGCTATGCAATGACTCACCCATGCACACCCATGCAATTGCTATGTCGACACAGACTGTAGTTCCCACTTTTCGAGCAGGTAGCTAACCTCTCAGGCATCAGCCGCCGTGGCCAGGCGGTGACAGTAGAACGGGCACTTCTACTACTAGGCGGGTATCACACTACTTCACCTAGGCCTCCGTACGCCTCAACGCTAAGAACACAACAGCGGAGCCCATGCGTACTATGGCCCAGCGGGGTCTTGGGTAGATGTGCACCAAGAACACAGCCCGAACTGGCCTTGCGTGACCCGGAAGGGGCCTCGGAAGAAAGCACGAGGACACAGCCCAACCGTTCACATGGTCGGAGGGGCCTCGGGAAGTGAACACCGAGGACACAGCCCAAACCGACCAAGTCTAACTGCCAACTCCCGTCGGTGTGACGACTGGCGAGCCCGTAGACCTGCCACACTATCCTTAACCCGGGATTACGACACCGCGTGTCGACTCACACCACATGCAAACACCATATCAACACAACATGGAAGGGGCCTCGGAAGTAAACACGAGGGCACAGCCCAACCATCCATCCGCACCCTATCTCAACACAACCAAAACAAGTGGCGGTCAACCCCGCACTTACATCCCTTCACAATACTACCCGTAGGGAGACAACGCTCTAAGTATTGGTCCACTAAACTCATTTCATTAATCAAACATATCCATGGCCATGATCTATTCATCTATATGACTTCCCAAATGATGACAATGTAAAATAACGTAATGCGCATATAAGATCTATCACATCTTCCTTTTTAGTAATATCATAACTTAAACATGAAGTGCACCATATTCAATCTTTCAATTCCTACCAGTTCAATTCTTTTAAACAAGTTTGTTTCACAATTTGGTAATATGAAATATGATTAATAAGATACTTCAATCACACAACAAATGATTAATCATAAGGGTTCATCCAAGACAAGTATCTTGCATTAATAATTTCACCGAAACAAATCCATTTTTCCATTAAGCCCAGAATTTAGGCGCAGGTTGAATCTGGTCAGCAACTTCGACCGGAGATTCCCGAGGCTACAGGAATCCGGTGAAGTCGTGTAACCCCTCGATGGAAAGGTATTTCCATGGACTACATCTTTCGTATTCAGAGCTCAACCCAGATTTGACATTATCCTATTTGAAATCGGACTTGAAGTCCGCTGCGTACAGAACACAGTTTCTGCATGCAGGATTTATTAAACACCATTTTCGTTTGGATTTTCCCGTGGCTACAGACTTCGCCAGAAGTCGTGCAACCACTCGTTGGAAAGGTATTTTCAAGGGCTTCAACTTTCGTGTTTAGTCAAAAGCCCAGATCTGACCATAATACACTTAAAAATGGTCACGAAGTTCGCTGCGCGCAGAATACAGATTCTGCACGCATCTTAAGGCGGAATGAACAGCATCGGTTCATCTTCCTCCTCAAGGCGATCTTCCAAAATCATTCCAGAAAACCTCCTCCCTTATTCACCCTCAAGAGGCCAAAACCCTTCACGAAACCATCCCTTATCATCCATTGAAAAAGGGCGTGGTTGAAGAGATCTAAAACCTAAGACACAAGTCTTAGCATGACCTTTCCTAGAAAACTCCTCCTCGCCATCAAGACTCTCTTGAGTCGATGTCTCGCCTAGGAAAATAACTATAGATCTAGCACCAAGGGAGAGGGTAGGAAACTCACGTTGGCTCCAGCGGTACCACCATTTCTCGCCATGGATCGCGTAGTTCTCCTCGGCGGCATCTTCTCTTTCACGGCGATGGCGGATCTCCTTCGGTAGGACTTGCTCCTGCAGTTTTCCCTCTCACAGGAGTTCTCACTGGAAATAGGGGATGAAAAGAGCATGAAAACGGCTAGGGTTTTCTGTCCCCTATATAAATAAAATTTGACACGGGTAGGGACACGGCCGTGTCCGTACCCGTGTCCCGCTTCCGCGAAACGGCCGTGGCGGTTTCCATGTCGATTCAATGTTTGACACGGGTAGGGACACGCCCGTGTCCCAACCCGTGTTCACATGACACGGCCGTGTGCCTGGCCGTGTCATTGGCCGTGTACTTCTCGGGTTGCATCTCGACACTTCTCGTCGAGCTCAACTCGACGCACACGGGTAGGGACACGGCCGTGTCACTACCCGTGTCCCTTGGTGTCGACACAGCTCGACGATCTCGACACGGGCGTCGAGCTCAACTCGACGCACACGGGTAGGCACACGGCCGTGTCCCTACCCGTGTCCCTAGGTGTCGACACAGCTCGACGGTCTCGACACGGGTCGTCGAGCTCAACTCGACGCACACGGGTAGGCACACGGCCGTGTCCCTACCCGTGTCCCTAGGTGTCGACACAGCTCGACGATCTCGACACGGGTCGTCGAGCTCAACTCGACGCACACGGGTAGGCACACGGCCGTGTCCCTACCCGTGTCACTTCCTTTTTACACTGATTCTCCACTTCTCCACAAGTGCAGTCCAATTCCCTGCACTCTCAGGACTCAAGTCAACCCTCCTGACTCAAAACACACACACTAGGGGCCTAGAGCGATTCGGGACGTTACAAATCCTATAAACAAAATAAAAGATTTCGTCCCCGAAATCAGGCTTAGGTTGTGGGGAGAAGTGTATAACAGGAAATTTAACATATGCTTTTAAATAAAATTACCTTGAGCAAACAACTCCGGGTAGCGTTGCCGCATTAAATCCATTGGCTCCCAAGTGTACTCCTCCTTCCCATGATTCATCCATTGCACCTTCACTAAGGGAACACTTTTGCGGCGTAATGTTCTTGTCTCGCTGTCAACAATTCGTACCGGCTCTAGTCGCACAGTCCTATCTGATGCCACCGCACCATCAGTAGTGGGAATATACTGGTCGGGCCGCAACAGTGCTTTTCGAAGCGACGATACATGGAACACGTCGTGAAGATTTTCCAGTTCCGGTGGTAACTCCAACCGATAAGCCAACGGGCCGATCCTTTCCGATATAGTATAAGGCCCAACATACCTTGGGCTGAGCTTTTTCACTCCACGCACCCGCGACACTCCATGCATCGGCCGAATTTTGAGGAACACTTTTTCGCCCACCTGGAACTCCACCATCCGATGCTTTTTATTATAATATTTCGCCTGTCGACTTTGAGCCTCCAACATGCGATCCCGTATCAATCTGACCGCCGCATCAGTATCATCTATGTATTCGTTTCCCAATGCCTTCGGATCTTCATCTTGCACCCAAGACAAGGAGTCCTGCACCTTCTTCCATAAAGGGCTTCATGGGGCGCCATACCGATGCTTGCTTGATGACTATTGTTGTAGGAGAATTCCACCAGGGGCAAGAGTCTTTCCCATGGCTCTCCTCTGTCCAACACACATAGCCTCAACAAATCCTCCAGCGTTCTGATTGTCCGCTCTGACTGTCCGTCAGTCTGAGGATGAAAAGCGGTACTAAAGGTTAGGCGTGAGCCCAAATACGCCTGCACCGCCTTCCACTCATTTGATGTAAACCGACCATCCCTATCCGAAACAATCGTCTTGGGCACGCCATGATACCGTACAAATTGCTCCACAAAAAGGCGTACCAAAACATCCACGTGTGCTTCCTTCTTCATTGGAATGAACCGGGCTACCTTTGTTAGTCGATCCACAATAACCCACACCGAATCATTCCCGGAGCGGGAACGAGGTAGCCCATGAACAAAATCCATGGAGATATCCTCGAACTTCCATTCGGGGATGGGCAGCGACTGCAACAAACCACCGGGACTCCTGCATTCAGCCTTCACTCTTTGACAAGCTTCGCAATGTGTAACATAGTAGCGAACATCCTTCTTCATTCCCGGCCAACACATGGTCTTCCGCAGTCCGGCGTACATCTTAGCAATACCCGGGTGCACTGAATATTGAGAGGAATGCGCCTCTCTCAATATATCTTCCCGAATTTTGCCGCCCTTGGGAATATAAAGTCGGCCACGAAAATAAACGAGGCCGTCTTTGAGTGTGTACTCATCGGTGGTCCTATCTTCAATTGCCTTGATTACCGGGGCCAAGGCCGCATCCATACCTTGCTCCACCCGAATCCGATCTCGGATATCACAAACTATGCTCACGTTGGCCAAATACTCCACATACTCTGTCGAAGGATCCTTGAATAATAGAGTAATTTCCATCTCCTCGATCATCCGAGCCAACTCCATGATCATCAGCCGAGACTCTGGGCTAGAGCCTGGCACTTTTCTACTCAAGGCATCGGCTACCGAGTTCGCTTTCCCGGGGTGGTAGTTCATGGTGAACTCATAGTCGCATAGAAATTCCAACCACCGCCGTTGTCTCAGGTTCAACTCCTTCTGAGTGTGAACATACTTCAAGTTTTTGTGATCGGAAAGATCTCGCAGTGGACGCCATATAAATAATGCCTCCAGACCTTCAAAGCGAACACCACTGCTCCTAACTCCAAATCATGAACCGGGTAATTGATTTCATGTTTCTTTAACTGCCTTGAAGCATAAGCGATCACATGCCCGTGCTGCATCAGCACCGCACCCATCCCTTGATATGACGCGTCCGTGTAAACTTGAAATCCTTCCTTCCCCGACGGAAGTGCAAGGATGGGGGCGGAGGTAAGCCTATCCTTCAGCTCTTGAAATGCCGCTTCACATTGAGGTGTCCACTCAAATGGCACTCCCTTCTTCGTCAAGGAGGTAAGAGGGAGGGCAATCTTGGAGAATCCTTTCACGAACTTGCGGTAGTACCCAGCAAGTCCAAGAAAGCTTCGTACATCAGCCGCCGACTTCAAGGGCGACCACTCCTTCACGGCTCGCACCTTCGCTGGATCCACCGCTAATCCTGCTCCACTGATCACATGCCCCAAGAAGGCTACCTCCTTAAGCCAGAATTCACACTTGCTAAACTTGGCATACAAGGCGTGCTCCTTCAATTTCTTCAAAACCAAGGTCAGGTGCTCGACATGCTCCTCCTCCGTCTTTGAGTAGACCAAGATGTCGTCGATGAAAACAATGACGAAGATGTCCAAATACGGTTCAAACACCTTGTTCATCAAGCTCATGAAGGCCGAAGGTGCATTCGTGAGCCCAAACGGCATTACTGTGAACTCATACAAACCATATCTCGAACTGAAGGCTGTTTTCTGAATGTCCCCCTCTTGTATCCTCAACTGGTAGTATCCAGAGCGCAAGTCTAATTTAGAGAACCAATGCGCTCCCACTAATTGATCGAACAACTCGTCGATCCGGGGTAGCGGATAAGTGTTCCGCACCGTCAATCGATTGAGTTCCCGATAATCTATGCACAATCGCAGGGTTCCATCCTTCTTCTTTACGAACAATACGGGGGCACCCCATGGTGATGAACTGGGGCGAACGAACCCTGAATCTACTAGTTCTTGCAGTTGAACTCTAAACTCCGCGAGTTCTTTCGGGGCCATTCTGTACGGAGCCTTAGATACAGGCTTGGCACCTGGTACTAAATTAATCTGGAAATCGACCTCTCTATGCGGCGGTAATCCTGGTAGCTTCTCAGGAAATACCTCGGGAAAGTCCCGCACAACCCGTACATCCTTTAATTCCAACGCTTCCTCCTTCAACTCGAACCAGATCATGAAGACCTCGTCCCCCTTCATATGAGCTTTTACAACCTGGATAGAAGATAATATCATACGTGGCGCGAAGCCAATACCTTGGAAGATGACGTCAGAGTCTCCATGCCTCAAATAGATCCGCTTCTCCGCGCAGTCGATCCTCGCGAAGTGCCAGTCCAGCCATGCCATGCCCAAAATGATGTCAAACTCCGGCATTCTCAGAACCGTGGCCGGTGTATCAAAGGCCTTCCCATCAATAAATAACTCCAACTCGCACTTGGCGGTCGCGATCATCTCCGAGCCGTCCGGAAGGCGTACACGTCGGGCTATTCCCGTGAAGTAATGAACATCACCCACGTCTTTTATGAAATCTTCAGACACAAAAGAGTGTGAGGCACCGGTATCGAACAGCGCATAGGCCGTCTTCCCGCCAATAATCACGGTGCCTAAGTGTCAACGACCAAAACTTATTGCTAGTGTCTAATAAGTTCTATTCAATTCGTGTTAAACCATGCAGATATGTAAATTAATTAAATCATACCTGCAATCACATCTTGTGGGTTCCTTTCCTGCGCCATGTCAAGCGCGTACACCTGATCCCGGACCGGTCCGGGGTTTCCTCTTGGCGGTCCTCGTCCTCGACCACGCATATATCCCCGTCCTCGTGGAGCTGGTGGAGGGAGAGCAGGAGGGAGAGCAGGAGGGACGTTCCCATATAGCTGTGGGCAAAAACGTCGGATGTGGCCCGGCTGGTTGCATTCGAAGCACACCAGACCACGACGCCCTTCAGGTTGTTGAAATTGCTGAGGCTGTGGGGGTGGGGGCAACGCAGGCGGCTGCGGAACTGGATGTTCCACCCTATAGTTTCGGTGGACACGCCCTCCACCTCTTTGATAACCTCTTCCTCCTCTGAAGTCCCGTCTCCTTCTATTACTTGGGCCGGCTTCCATCACGTCCTCCGCAGGCCTCTTACTACATCCCATGTGGTCCGCCTCCAATCTTTTCGCCATATCAATGATCTCCGCCAAGCTACCATCCGCTATAAACAAAAGGGACTGCCTTAGGGGATCTCGCAGCCCTTTATAGAAGCGCTTGGCATAACCTCTGTCATCCAACTCATAAGAGTCCGCAAACCTTGCGAGATGCTGGAATTCCCGCTGGTATTCTGTAACCGACTTTGATCCCTGCTTTAGTAGAAGGAACCTCTGCTCAAGCTCATCTCGGGCCGATGTAGGGATAAAGTGCTCCAAGAAAACCTCCGAGAATTCACTCCAACTTATCTCTGTGTAGATCCGGCCTTGGAAGGTAGAGCCCATGAGGGACTTCCACCACCTCTTCGCATGTAAGTCCAAGACAGACACTGCCAATGTTACTGCCATGTTGGCCGGGCAACGGATACCAGCCAACAACTCTTGTATCGTGTCTAGCCATTCCTCTGTACGTACGGCTGACTCCGTCCCAAGGTAGACGGGAGGGGAGAGAGCCCGAAAGGTGCTCAGCCAGTTGGAGCTCGGGGCCTGTTGTTGCACCGGAGCCTGCTGTGCCTTAAAAGCATCAAGAATGGCGGTGAGCGTCTGCCCCAACTCAGACTGTTCGAACTGAGTGGGTATGGGAGGGGTAGGAGTACCCCCCATCGGCTCAACATGCAGTGGAACCTACACGTACACGACAAATTTGTGGTCAGGTTGGCTAAACTTAAGGTCAAAGTTGGACAAACTTAATGTGAATTACATATGGGCACACCACTGCTTCCGCTAAGTCAGTTTGTCCCCAAACTGACTAATCAAACGGGGGTGACACCATTGTTGAATGACTTCTTAGTTGAGGATCGTGGCAAACTGATACCATTTGTAAGACCCCCCCCCCTCCCGGATCCCAAAACACGGCACGAAGGGGAGTCTTATGCCCGGAACAGCCGCCTTGCGGTAGCATTAGCACACGGGCTAACCTGTACCACAAGACGCCTATCCCGCCGGCTACAACCATATCAATATAACATGCCAACCCAACCAAATAAGTAAACCAAACAGAAGTCAAATCCACATTAAGTTATATAAAGTCCAAATACATCAATAAAGAGAAGCTAAAACATGCTTCTACTATATATCAGAGTACAGCTAAACATTGCCCAAACGGGCTACATCAGAGTAATCAAAACTAACATCAGTAACAGACGGTATCGACGGCACCGTCACATCAGGCCCTGTCGTCCTGGCCTGGCTGTCCTGCTGCGTAGTCTGCGGCTGCTCTACCTGTGGCGAGACCTCCTAAAAAGGAAGACGTAGCAACCGTTAGTCGAAACGACTAAGTGGTTTCACATCCGCTCCCCCGGCGACTCCTCGGCACCGGGCGGAGAAAGAGAAACAAGGGTATAATATATATCAGTAAGTATAAAAGTACAATCAGGTGACAAGGTACATGAGTATCAATGTATAACTAGCAGTTCTACAAAAGCTATCAAGGTATAATAACAAGTGTAAGAAAACTACAGCAGGAAAGTAACTTAACTTATAAGAATGCCCATACAAACTTATAAGTTAAGGATCGGGTTACATAAAGTAACTCATCGTATAAGAGTGCCCATACAAACTTATACGATGAGGATCTTGTTGTGCAATGAAATGCTATGAATGCTATGCAATGACTCACCCATGCACACCCATGCAATTGCTATGTCGACACAGACTGTAGTTCCCACTTTTCGAGCAGGTAGCTAACCTCTCAGGCATCAGCCGCCGTGGCCAGGCGGTGACAGTAGAACGGGCACTTCTACTACTAGGCGGGTATCACACTACTTCACCTAGGCCTCCGTACGCCTCAACGCTAAGAACACAACAGCGGAGCCCATGCGTACTATGGCCCAGCGGGGTCTTGGGTAGATGTGCACCAAGAACACAGCCCGAACTGGCCTTGCGTGACCCGGAAGGGGCCTCGGAAGAAAGCACGAGGACACAGCCCAACCGTTCACATGGTCGGAGGGGCCTCGGGAAGTGAACACCGAGGACACAGCCCAAACCGACCAAGTCTAACTGCCAACTCCCGTCGGTGTGACGACTGGCGAGCCCGTAGACCTGCCACACTATCCTTAACCCGGGATTACGACACCGCGTGTCGACTCACACCACATGCAAACACCATATCAACACAACATGGAAGGGGCCTCGGAAGTAAACACGAGGGCACAGCCCAACCATCCATCCGCACCCTATCTCAACACAACCAAAACAAGTGGCGGTCAACCCCGCACTTACATCCCTTCACAATACTACCCGTAGGGAGACAACGCTCTAAGTATTGGTCCACTAAACTCATTTCATTAATCAAACATATCCATGGCCATGATCTATTCATCTATATGACTTCCCAAATGATGACAATGTAAAATAACGTAATGCGCATATAAGATCTATCACATCTTCCTTTTTAGTAATATCATAACTTAAACATGAAGTGCACCATATTCAATCTTTCAATTCCTACCAGTTCAATTCTTTTAAACAAGTTTGTTTCACAATTTGGTAATATGAAATATGATTAATAAGATACTTCAATCACACAACAAATGATTAATCATAAGGGTTCATCCAAGACAAGTATCTTGCATTAATAATTTCACCGAAACAAAATCCATTTTTCCATTAAGCCCAGAATTTAGGCGCAGGTTGAATCTGGTCAGCAACTTCGACCGGAGATTCCTGAGGCTACAGGAATCCGGTGAAGTCGTGTAACCCCTCGATGGAAAGGTATTTCCATGGACTACATCTTTCGTATTCAGAGCTCAACCCAGATTTGACATTATCCTATTTGAAATCGGACTTGAAGTCCGCTGCGTACAGAACACAGTTTCTGCATGCAGGATTTATTAAACACCATTTTCGTTTGGATTTTCCCGTGGCTACAGACTTCTCCAGAAGTCGTGCAACCACTCGTTGGAAAGGTATTTTCAAGGGCTTCAACTTTCGTGTTTAGTCAAAAGCCCAGATCTGACCATAATACACTTAAAAATGGTCACGAAGTTCGCTGCGCGCAGAATACAGATTCTGCACGCATCTTAAGGCGGAATGAACGACATCGGTTCATCTTCCTCCTCAAGGCGATCTTCCAAAATCATTCCAGAAAACCTCCTCCCTTATTCACCCTCAAGAGGCCAAAACCCTTCACGAAACCATCCCTTATCATCCATTGAAAAAGGGCGTGGTTGAAGAGATCTAAAACCTAAGACACAAGTCTTAGCATGACCTTTCCTAGAAAACTCCTCCTCACCATCAAGACTCTCTTGAGTCGATGTCTCGCCTAGGAAAATAACTATAGATCTAGCACCAAGGGAGAGGGTAGGAAACTCACGTTGGCTCCAGCGGTACCACCATTTCTCGCCATGGATCGCGTAGTTCTCCTCGGCGGCATCTTCTCTTTCACGGCGATGGCGGATCTCCTTCGGTAGGACTTGCTCCTGCAGTTTTCCCTCTCACAGGAGTTCTCACTGGAAATAGGGGATGAAAAGAGCATGAAAACGGCTAGGGTTTTCTGTCCCCTATATAAATAAAATTTGACACGGGTAGGGACACGGCCGTGTCCGTACCCGTGTCCCGCTTCCGCGAAACGGCCGTGGCGGTTTCCATGTCGATTCAATGTTTGACACGGGTAGGGACACGCCCGTGTCCCAACCCGTGTTCACATGACACGGCCGTGTGCCTGGCCGTGTCATTGGCCGTGTACTTCTCGGGTTGCATCTCGACACTTCTCGTCGAGCTCAACTCGACGCACACGGGTAGGGACACGGCCGTGTCACTACCCGTGTCCCTTGGTGTCGACACAGCTCGACGATCTCGACACGGGCGTCGAGCTCAACTCGACGCACACGGGTAGGCACACGGCCGTGTCCCTACCCGTGTCCCTAGGTGTCGACACAGCTCGACGGTCTCGACACGGGTCGTCGAGCTCAACTCGACGCACACGGGTAGGCACACGGCCGTGTCCCTACCCGTGTCCCTAGGTGTCGACACAGCTCGACGATCTCGACACGGGTCGTCGAGCTCAACTCGACGCACACGGGTAGGCACACGGCCGTGTCCCTACCCGTGTCACTTCCTTTTTACACTGATTCTCCACTTCTCCACAAGTGCAGTCCAATTCCCTGCACTCTCAGGACTCAAGTCAACCCTCCTGACTCAAAACACACACACTAGGGGCCTAGAGCGATTCGGGACGTTACAATACTGGCGCGCTGCTCTGCAAGCCAGTCCATGCCCAAAATGACATCGAACTCAACCAATGGTAAAACCGCTGCTACCAAAACGAAATCAACTCCGTCCAGCTCCCAACAGATGCGCCCTTTAGCCCCGGTGGTCATGGATGACCCATTGGGCATGCACACTTTCAGCTCCGCGTCTGCCGAGAAAGACTCAACTCCTATTCTCCGGATGAAGCACTCCGCAAGAAAGGAGTGTGATGCTCCCGTATCGAAAAATACCCTAGCGGGGTATCCGGAAACTAATACGAATCCTACAACATAGACATCACACAAAAAGTTCTAAAAGTATGAAGCACAAAATTTAAACTTAAATTTTCTTCATACCTGTCACCACATCGGTTTGGCGGATCGCTTCCTGCTGTCCAAGGTTGTAGGCCCTTGGTTGTACCGGTTGGACCCGAGAAGCGCTTGACTCCGCCATCTTCCCTTTCTCTACGGCACTGGGGCCGGAGCGCACAGTATACTCCTACCTTGCCTCTTGCTCCGCTCCTCCTTGAGGACAAACTCGAGCTATGTGCCCCACCTTACCGCAGTTGTAGCACGTCGGTGGTCCCCTAGACTGAGAACCTCCAGGCGTCCACTTGCTCTTCTCACCGGATTTGGAAGTGTGAGGTTTTTCCTCCACCTACTCCCTTCAGACTTTCCCTGGGCTTGGGGAGGCTTCCCTTCCCCTTGCTTGGGAGTGAAACCCTTACGACATTGGGTTCACTCCAGATCACTTTCCAAAATCCTGGCAGGCTCAACTAGTTCATTGAAACCAGCTCTCTTCATGGAAATGAGGGGTCGCCTCAGATTCTCCCTCAGCCCCTGGTAGAAGAGGTTATCCCTCTCTACATCATCTGTCATCGTCGTTCCCGCGTAACGACCCAAACGGGTGAACTCCTGCACATACTCGTCCACCGTCTTGTCTCGCTGCATTAAGTGCAGAAACTGCCTCTGAAGGGTCAACCGTGTAGAAATGGGAATGTACCTCTTTAGAAAAGCATCCCCAAATTCCTCCATTGACGGGCTGGTACCAGGGAACTGGCGGCCGCTATGGCTCACCCACCACAACTTGTAGTCTCCTTCCAACATGAACGTCGCATACTCAGATTTCTTTTCTTCTGGAGTCTCTGCCGCCCTCAAAAGCTCTTGAATTCGAACCCACCAATCCTCCGCATCCGTTGGCGTACCAACTCCCTTGAACGACGGGGGATGGAAGCTCAGGAAATACTTCATGTGCCGGTCTCCATGTCCGACAACCACCCTTTCCGCCAAAGTCTCCACTCGTCTGGCCTCTCCGCCTGGCACGGCCGTCGCCGTGTCCGGTGTAGCAGGGGTTGCTACCTGAGCTGCCGCTGCAGCTTGGGCTGCCACCATCGCTTCTGCAAGCATGCGATAGAAATCGACCGGGTTAACACCCGTGCCCAAAAGACCTGGAGTAGTGGCACTGCTCGCCGAGAGTTCCTCTCTTGCTCTCGACGTTCCCGCCTTAGTGCTTGCACTCTTCAAGAAAATAAGAAACGAGGAATCAGTCTCTAATCTCAAGACTTAAACATAAGGACACTCATGGTCCCGCGTTACTCTTATGTGGATAACTTGTCTATACATTGACCTTGAATCGAACCTCCCTCTGATACCAAATTGTAACACCTCCCCTGTAATGGCCGTATAATATGGGTCCGGCCGGGGCCCCACAACATACGGACACCATAGCTTTAGTATTATAAGATGATATAACTACCCACACTCAAAACTCTTTGCACAACACAGCGGAAACACAAGCAAGACTAGAAGTTATCCACCACTATAAGAGTAATAAAAAGATGGCCTTATGGCCTTACAACACAGAGAGTCTGAACTCACATAATACAACAATCATGAAAGTGCACAAGCACTCCTAGTCAACCTCGGCATACAAGCCGAACAACATGAGCATCAAAACATACAATGCCATAATGAGTATAGCTACTACAAAAGTTAACACTTCATGAGGCTAGGCCTTTCTGGCCGGCGAGCTAGCTCCTGCGCGCGATCCTTGCCCTGTAAAAATTATTAGTAATGTGGGTCAGCAAACGCTGGCCTCAAACTGTGTAACAAACACATCTCCTCCCGGCTGTCCCTAACGGACCCCGGGGAACCCTCCAACCTGCAAGTCAGCACTTTGTATGCAATATATATAAATATAAACAAGAAGTGTATTAAGAACAAGCTTGGATGTCTCAAACATCATACACGTTCTCTACGGGTTGAGCATATAATATAAAAAGGGGCCTACTTATGCAACATGTATGCAACAGCCGGATTTCACCCAAGACACCCTATAGCGTATGCATCTAGCACATCATCACATCATATGGGTACTCATCGTTCCCCATTGGCATAAAGCCACAAACAAAGGGGTAACACAATTCCCCCCAACGGCACTCAAGCCGCCACATGGAACTCTTGCTAAGGCCCCACCCGCTCAAGGTCTTAGACCCGGGCTTGCCTGCAAGCTCTGACGTCTCATGTCAGGATTCCAACAAACACAAACTGACCGATTCTAAGATGCCTTGCCGGACCCCACCCGCTCATGGCCTCATTGCCCGGGCTTGCCCCCAAGCTTGACATTCTCGTCAGTCACACAAAAGGGGACTAGTCTCGCCGGGATACCCTCCACACATGACGTGAACGTCACGGGATAGCCAGCCGACCACGGAGACATAGCCACGCCTTGGCACATCACAAACCAAGACAAATCCACCCTAGTCCCTCATTTGTACTGCAGTGTTCCCGCGCACCAAGGAAACCATTTTCCACTCATGCGGAGCTAACCTTGTCCACCAAGGAAACCATCTACCGCCATTGAGGAGCTAACCTTGTCCGGTTCCGACTACCCGTACTCACTCGAGAAAAAGGGGAAAACATCACCACATCACAAACAACATCTTGCCGCAACGGATCTCTACGAATCCTTAAAGCTCGTATGCAATATCACCGAGTCGGACTAACGGTCGCGACTACGGCTTCACACACCATGCCTAATCCACTAATGAAGCAGATCTCTAATGCAAAACATGACAGGGACGGACTCAATCGACCCGGAGGTTCCTCTTGAACCTTGGCGACCCAAAACCCCTCTCATTTGAGTGTTTGGTGCCCAAAACTAGAAAAGAAAAGATGCGAAAACGTGCATCCTAAAACCGAGAGGAGAAGTGTCATTACCTTCCGACTCCTCTTCCTAGCCATAGAAAAATAGCCGGATGAAAACATTCGCAAAGCTCTAGCCTCCACGGATCTGGACTCGGCTCGTGATTTGGAGCACTGAAGCCTCTCCTACAGCCCAAACCCTCCTTCACCTCCTTCCTTGCTCTCCCTTCTCTCTAGAATTTAGTAAGAGAAAGCTTTGAGAAGAATGAGGGTTTCCAACCCTATTCTCGGACTTAACTCCCCAAGAGCAGTCCTGAACCATCAGATCCCAAAATAAGGGAAAGAATGGTCACGATGCGTCTGAGAAATAAATACCTGGGCTGAACACGGCCTGGAACACGCCCGTGTCCCGGGCCGTATTCCTCATTCGCCGTCTCAAATCGATGCACCTGGAACAAAACACGGGCATCCGACATGCCCGTGTTCGACCCAACACGCCCGTGTCCCGATTGACACGGCCGTGTGGTCGGCCGTGTCTCTCCATCGACACAGCCCCGAAAACAACCCGAGAAGGACACGACCTGGGACACTCCCGTGTCCTACGCCGTGTGCTAAGTCTCGACACTCGTCGACTGCCTTTGTGTCGACACCGCGAAAAAACATCGAGCGAAGTTCGTCGACCATGCGGGACACGCCCTGTGACACGCCCGTATCACAGGCCGTGTACCCCTGTCTCGACACTCGACACTCGACACTCGTCGAGTGAACTTCGTCGAGAGAAGTTCGTTGAATGACTGACACGGCCTTGGACACGCCCGTGTCCTAGGCCGTGTGCCTTGTCTCGACACATCGTCGAGCGAAAATGTCGACACCCTGGGCCGCTTGTCGACACGGGCTCGACACGCCCTGAGACACGCCCATGTCTCAGGCCGTGTGCCCAGTCTCGACACTTTGTCGAGTGAAAAATGTCGACTATGCGGCCAAGTCGTCGGCTCCAGCCTGACACGCCCTGGGACACGCCCATGTCCCAGGCCGTGTGCCCCCTGCCAGAAAACAAAATTTGGCCAGAAAACGCTGGTCGATCCCCTCTCAAATTTTGGGGTGTTACACGGAGTTCACTAGCTTCTGCGAGCAGCTCGGGATCGACCTCAGATTTGCCTCGGTCCACCACCCGAGGAGTAACGGCCAGGTGGAGGCCGCCAACAAAATCATTGTCAACCTTCTAAAGAAGAAAGTGGAGAATCTGAAGGGGAGCTGGGTGGAACAGCTCCCCGCGGTCCTCTGGGATCGGAGAACTACCCCCAACACAACAACCGGGGAGACTCCTTTCAAGCTCTCCCTTGGGTTCGAGGCAGCACTTCCCGTGGAGTTCGAAGTTCAAACACCCCGGGTCGTTGCATCTAGGGAAGGCAGGGAAGAATGGCGGGCCGAGAATGAGGAAGAATTGCGACTCTCCCTAGATATGGTAGAGGAGCTACGCGACCTTTCCGCCATCAGGCAGGAAGAGGTAAAGAAAAGAATGGCCAAGTACTTTGACAGGCACGTCAGAGTGAAACAGTTCATGGTAGGTGACTTGGTCTTGAAGAAGGTAGATGCAGCAGGAAGATCGGCAACCGTGGGAAAACTCAACCCCAGCTGGGATGGGCCACTCATCGTAAAAGAGGCATTGAGATCAGGATGGTATTGACTCCAGAATGTGGAGGGAGAGGCCCTGGGTCTCACCTGTAGCGGTGATGATTTAAAATGCTTTTTTCCATGAAACATGTAAGTAACACTTTGTGCTTAATGAGATTTATTGACATGATGATGGAGCTCTTGCAAGTCGCATAGATAAACGGAAGGGCCCTATACTCGGGACCTCGAGCAGATCTCGCTGTCAGGCTCTCATCTAGCTGACAGGGCAGGAAGTCACTCGATGGTGTCGACTCTATACCCCGAGCAGATCCCGCTGCCAGGCTCTCACCTAGCTGGCAGGGCAGGAAGTCACTCGGTGTCATCCTTAGACCTCGAGCAGATCTTGCTGTCCGGCTCTCATCTAGCTGACAGGGCAGGAAGTCACTCGATGGTGTCGACTCTGAATCCAGAGCAGATCCCGCTGCCAGGCTCTCACCTAGCTGGCAGGGCAGGAAGTCACTCTGTGTCATCCTTAGACCTCGAGCAGATCCCGCTGTCAGGCTCTCATCTAGCTGACAGGGCAGGAAGTCACTCGATGGTGTCGACTCTGGACCCCGAGCAGATCCCGCTGCCAGACTCTCACCTAGCTGGCAGGGCAGGAAGTCACTCGGTGTCATCCTTAGACCTCGAGCAGATCCCACTGTCAGGCTCTCATCTAGCTAACAGGGCAGGAAGTCACTCGATGGTATCGACTCTGGACCCCGAGCAGATCCCGCTGCCAGGCTCTCACCTAGCTGACAGGGCAGGAAGTCACTCGGTGTCATCCTCAGACCTCGAACAGATCTCGCTATCAGGCTCTCATCTAGCTGACAGGGTAGGAAGTCACTCGATGGTGTCGACTCTGAATCCCCAGCAGATCCCGCTGCCAGGCTCTCACCTAGCTGGCAGGGCAGGAAGTCACTCGGTATCATCCTTAGACCTCGAGCAGATCCCACAGTCAGGCTCTCATCTAGCTGACAGGGCAGGAAGTCACTCGATGGTGTCGACTCTGGACCCCGAACAGACCCTGCTGCCAGGCTCTCACCTAGCTGGCAGGTTTTGATGCCGCTCTTGGGAGAAGGCTTCGGTTTCTCTCCAAGTTAGCAAGACAGGCCTCACATAACGGCTCGGCATCTGGAATGAAGCCGCGGGAGTGGGGAGAGAACCCAAGTCGTATCGCACGAGAGTCAGCTCCAAAGGAGCACAAGGGCTCGGGCGAGAGTCAAGCCGGCTCGCCGCTCCTAGTGAGCGGGCCAACATCATGGCGGACTAAAGGTATGAAGGTGAGTCGCCACTCACGGGCGGGGGGGGGGGGGGGGGGCTAGTTAGCCCCCTACGGTTCCTAAAACTAAGCCGACGAGCACGCGACCTCGCCGGCACGACGCGAGGCGAATGACTGCGAGCAGTGTCCACGAAGCGGGCCGCGAATACTAAAGGAAAATGAAATCAACGTCATGCGACAACCACAAGCATACACATTGGAATTTTACAAGACATCCACAAAAAGAAACAGTATTACAAAATCGTGATGCGGTTTGAGCTTACATCTCAGAAGGCAAAAAATGAAACATATACATATATAAACATCTACGGCGAGCGAGACGCGGAGGTGCGGGCGACGCGAGGCCCCGGTTGAGAAGTCCTAGAGGTGATAATAGGACTTATCCCCGGGGTCCGGCACAGGAAGGAACAGCACCGACACCACCTCGCTTGCCGAGAGACCCACGCCCTCGCTCTTGAGAAGGTCGGCCCGCCGCAGCATATGCATTTTGTACTTCGCGGAGCAGGTGGCATTCTTCTCCATCAGCACCTCCAACTCATGCTTGGAGTGGCTCTCCAGCGGGCAGTTGCTACTAGCCGGTGGAGGCGCGGCCGCAGCGGCCTCCAGCTCGCGAACTCGTGCCTCCAGCACCAGCTTATCCTGGCCAAGAGTGGCGATCTCGGCGCCCAACCGGCCAGCTGTCGCCGCGTCCTGCGAGAAAGAGAATAGTTAAGGGATAGATTCAAGAAAGAAAAAAGCAATCGAAAGCAAGAGCGGACTAAGGGATGTACCACTCCCCCAAAGAACTAGACGAGGGCCGACTCGGCAGTTTCAGCCTGCTTCCTCTGGAGATCCGCCTCCTCCTGCGCGAGCTTGCAAGCCGCCTCCTTCTCGTCCGCCAGCTTCTGGAGTGACGTGGCATTCCGCTCCAGCTGGGTGCAGCGCCGCCCGACCATATGGGCCAGCTCCACGCCACGGAGCTGAGCCCGCGCACTTTCGTGCACAAGCGCCTGCGTCACCTCCTTGTCGTAAACGACGGCGTCTTCCCGCGAGTAGAGGGCGAAGGAGAAGTTGTGGGCTTCCCCGCTGATAGTGTCCTACTCCAGCCAACTTGGCAGCAGGGTTGAAATCACTGCGCGGTTTGATTCCTTGTCCTACAGCAGAAGCGGGACGCCGAGTTCGTCCAAGTACTTCTCGCCGTAGCCGAAGTTGCGGTGCCCTCTCGGCACCGGCGTCACGGAGGCTCGCTCCACTTCCGGCGGGCCGGAAGTGCCCGCAGCCTCGCCAGGGGTTTCCCTGATCAGAGCGGTCGCGCGGACAGGATCCACGGCCGGCTCGATCGCCGGGGCCTTACCCTTCCTTTGCCCCGCGGCAGGAGCCTCCCCTGTAGTCTTTGCCTTCTTGGGCGGGGGAGGGGTAGGTTGATCGCGGCCCGGTCACTTCTTAGCCGGAATCGTCGGGATGTCGCGCTGAGCGGCATCAGCGGCCTGGGCGCTGGCGAGGTTGCTAGCAGCGACCCTGGCACTCTCATAAGGGGGATGGAGGGGAACATCCCGCTCACCTGTCAAATAGAGAAAAAATGAGACGCGGGCACAAGACATCGAAGCAAAACGAGGGCGAGTTGCTTACCTCCCTCAGGAGGGATAGCCGCGAGGCTGTCCAGGTTGCGATGCCGATACGCGACCTCGAAGTTCTTCCCAGCAAAGAACCCCCACAGGTCAGCTTCGTGGCCCCCCAGGCTGGGCGGGCGGTAGCTCGCCTAGCTGAGCTGCACTGGCAAGAAAGGGACGTTGCCGAAATCCCCCTTGACGAACAGAAACTTCCTGAGCCAATTGTGGCTCTTATTGACGGTCTCCCGCACTTTGAGGTGGGCACTGGAGAAGTAGGCGGTCTCATCCCGGTTCGCGCGGAAGGAGAACAGCTTGCGGAATACTGCAAGGCTGAACTCGACTCGCTCCTCCCGCAAGAAGCAAGCGAACCCGATCATGACCACCACAGAGTTCGGGGTCATTTGGCCTATTAGGACCCCGAAGTACTTCAGCACTTAGCGGACTTCCGGCCATAGAGGAAGTCGGAGGCCCACCTCGAAGTGAGCCAGGGGGATGGCGAGCTCATCCCCGGAGAGATCGTTGATCTTCTCTCCATCTCCGGGCCGCCTCGCCGAGAACCCAGGCGGGACGTGATCACTAAGAACGTCCAAGGACTCGCTCTCAGAGACAACGACACAGGGAAAGTCATGCTCAAAAAAGGTCCAAGCACACTTGCTCCGCCCGTCCGCGTTGCCTCTGTCGCCTCCCATTTGCAGAAGATTTGCTAAACGAGCGAGAGAATCTGGGGAGGGCGCGCGCGAGCCGGGGTTCACAAAGAGCGGAGAGGGAAGAATAGCTTAGGTGGGGTGAGTGGCCAAGAGCCGGCAAGGCATATTTATAGAAAGAGAAAGCGCGGGAAAATCTTCAGCCGGCGGGAAAATTGCGGATAGCAAAAATCAGGCCCGACGGTTCGACTTCCCGGCTTGCGATCACGCCCCGGGATGGCTCAGTAGCGAGTCATGCCCACCCGCATCCGCACGAAAGGCGGGCGAGCCGCGTCCCGCACCCGCCCCGAACTCTGAGCGAGCCGGGGGAACTTACAATAGGCAAGCTCCTGACCCGCTCCCGCCAGGCCCAAGTTGGTAGGCTGAGCAAGTCCACCCATGGCCTCGCACCCACCCGAAAGAGCGGCGAGCGGACGATGCGGTTCCATTCATACTCACCTCAAAGGAAGTCAAGCAATAACGCGATAAAAACAAACACATCAGAAATCAGAAATCAGAAGTCAGGCCCGTGGACGGGCGAGAAAAGGTGCAGATTATTACAGACATGGAAAAGGTTTCTAATATAATAAACCCACCTGAAGCGAGCCGCCTCGAAGTACGGGCAGGGCCCGACCCGGCGACAGGCCGCGAGAAAAAGAAAAAAGAAGAAGGGTTGAGGAAAAAGAAAAAATCAATACTAGACCCACTTCCACCTGCCCCGCCTCTACCCCCCAGTTCGCGGCGGTACGCGAGCATAGTGGTAGTTGCACACCGCCACCAACTCCTGCTGGGCCAGGCTAACCTGCTCCGTGACACTCTGGAGACGTTCCTCGGCCCGCGTGATATGCACACTGGGCGAGGTGACCTCATCGCCTTTGGATGTGCGCGGGACTCCCTCCAAAGCCGCGAGCCGATCCTCGGTCTCTGCCTTGTCCTGATCGGCTTTCTTGACGATCTCCTGAAGCAACAAAGTGTGTTTCTGGAACAACCGCGTCACCTGCCTCTTCATCTTAACCGCATCCGCCGGGTTGCCAAGATAATCTGAAACACCCTCCGCATCAAGAGGAGGCGAGTACCCCTCGCTCATCTCAGCCTCAGAAGAGATCGCGTTGTAGCATGTAAAGGAGAGATTTAGAGGGGACATGTGAGAACAAAACAAATATCGGGAGCGAACTTACCATGGGTTGGCACGCTCTCCATACCGGTGGACGGTCGGGAGGAGCCCGGCCGAACCTGGAAAGGTCCACCCTCGAAAGCTGTAAGAGATTTCCCTAGTCCGGGGGGATCGACGACCGATGGGTGTCCAGGGGGGATGACTCAGGCCCGAGGGGCTGGCGACCCGCTCGGTTGACAGAGGAGGGGAGCGATCCAGTTCCCCATCGCCCTCATCCCCACACGGTAGCACCTACGAGAGGGGAGGTTAGAAAAGAAGTAACAAGTCAGAAGGAAGGTGCACATACCTCAGGGGCGACCCCGGTGCCGGCTGCCGAGGTGGAGCCCGGGAATTCATTCGCTGGGGACCGCCTAACAATCCTTCCTTTCACTGGCCTGAAGAGGGGGTCGGGAGACCCGTGCGCCAGCCAAGGGGCAGCCTCGAGAGCCTCCTCCCGGGTCTTCTGGCTCGCGGCTGCCAGACAGGCTCGCACATCCTCGCTGACTGGCATGGTACGACTACAGTTCACCTGGAAAATCGAAATGAGGTGGGGACTCACCCGAGTGCTCAGTGGTGTATTTATAGCCAGGAGGTAGGACCCACCAGAAGATTCTGTGCCAGCTTAGCACAACAATCGCCGAATACGCGGGTTGGATGATTCTTTCCGAGCTTAGTCAAGCTCAAAAAGAGCGGGGATTATGTACAACCCCGTGTTCGCCGAACGGATTCGCCAAGACAGGCGAGCGAACTAGGTTGTCCGGCCCGCACCAGAACAACAAGCAGGGAACATGCGACGAGAGGCCAGCTCGCTCTCGCCCCGATCGGGCGGGCGAGCCTTACGAGTTGGCCCCCTTACCCCTCTCGCTCGCCCAGGATTCGTAGAGCAGAGTTTCAGCCCGTAGTTCGTCGAGCAGAGTCTCAGCCCGCCATTCGTCTAGTAGAGTTCCAGTCCGCCATTCGTCGAGCTGATGGTCGAAGTTGAGCTTAGCGAGTCCAGATAGGCGGGCCTCCCTCCAGGCGGGCCACCCTGTTGCAGTTGGAAGCCTGGCCGCAGCCCGCCCTCCTATACGTGACCCGGCAGTCGGTCCGCCTCGGCAGAGTATTGGCGGTTCGCGGGGGCCTAGCTCGAGCTCGCCCAAAGAAGAGCTCGCGAGCCATAGGAGCTGGTTCGCACTCGCCTCTCGCGAGGAGAGGATAGCGGCGAGCCGACCTCCATATCCCTGGGATAGGCCCAGTCGGGGGCCAGAGGTAAAATTACCTGGGTGTCCTTCCCATGGGTGCGAATAGCTTGTTGAAACAGCGGAGTTGCGTTGTTGGCAGACCAAGTTGGGCTGCACATAGCTGTTCAAAACAGCGGAGGTTGACTATTTGCAGGACGTCCTCAGAATCCTATAAGTAAGACCCAAGGGGCACCTCAGGAGGCAGGCTGAGCCTGATTCATTTTGCTTCTTGATTTCCCGGTGCTTCCTGAGGTAGCCTTAGCTCGGCCTGTGGCTAAGGAGGGGAAGTTTCTTCAGATCTTCCGGGTATATGGTGGGTCCTCCCCGCCGAGTCCTTGGGTCGTTACTTCCTTGTCTCTTTTGTTGTTTTGCTTGCAGGAACAAAGTAGGTGCGCGATCACCCCTTCCCCAAGGGTGAACTCCACAATAGACCGAGATTTCAGTTTCAACACGCTTATTTCTTATTCTTTGGAGTTGGCACGGGGGATCCCTAAGATCGACTTCAACTATCTATTTGGCTTGGACATGAAGTGACTTTGCTTTCCTTTTCTCTACGATAGTATTTACCGTCTATTGTGTTGAATTTAGGCTCTGTTTGGCGCGGTGGTGGAGGTCGTGAACATGGGGGGTTAATGTTGGATTGTGAAAACTCATCAATCTGTGTGCCTCAGTAATTCCTATTTTTGGAGGACTCCTATATTTAGAATATCATTATGAGGAAAATATTATTTTAGAGATAATCTTCCTATTTCGGCTGAGACTCGTTTTGGCAACCTCCTTATCCTCAAAGCTATATATAGAGGGGATATCTCTAGGGCTAAATACAAGAGAGAAATAAGAGATCAAGAGAGGAGAAGTTCATTCCTTCCTCGGCCGGCCAAAGGAGGTGCAGCGGCAGCGTACGAAGGTTCTTCCTCCCGGGCGATTTGACCGCAAGCAATTCGGAGACCCTTCGGCAATTACGGTGATCGATCCAGGAGGATCATCAGATCGACGGTGAGTTCTTAGGCGGAGAATCTCTGGAGTACGGTGACGCAGGCAGTTCCGCGGAAGAAGATGAACGATGTTCGTGCGATACCGCCCGGTGATATCGCTATCGCCCGGCGATAGCTTCCAGTTCCAAATCAGACGATTTCTCTTAGCGCATCTCCGATCTTTGTGATTTCAGCGTAAACCATGTACTAAATTCTCTGATTATAGTGGATCTTCTTCGGTGCTCTTCCCGTGGACGTAGGAGCTTCTCTCCAAACCACGTAAATTGATTGTGTCGTCTGTGTGTGCTTGAAATCTCGTTCCGTATTTTATTTTGCGCTACTGCGTGTGCTCGATTAAATTCCGTTGCGCTACCGCGAACTCGATCCGATTTCATAACAATTGGTATCAGAGGCAGGTTCCGCGGGGATGATCGACTGGATGTTCTGGTTTTAGGTTTGGGTCAACGATAGGTAACGACATTGGTCCGCTCCCTATCTTCTAAGATCTGATCTGTGAACTCAATCAAATTACCTAGTAGCTCTGCGAGCAAAGCAATGGCGGCAAAATTTGAGATTTCAAAGTATGATGACAAAATCAATTTTGGTCTATGGCCGAAGCAAATCAAGGCGGTTCTCGTTCAACAAGGTCTCCACAAGGCACTACTTGGCAAGGAGAAGTCCGGGAAGAAGGATCACAAATAGGAGGAACTGGATCTGAAGGCCATTAGCACAATTCAGTTTTGTCTAGCAGACGAGGTCATGTATAACGTAGTCGATGCTGAGACTATAGAAGACCTGTGGAAGAAACTGGATGAGCTGTACATGTCCAAGTCTCTCACGAATAAACTCTAAGTAAAGAGGTAGTTGTACGACTTGAGGATTTCAGAGAGCACTCAACTGCTGGAGCACATGAACGTGTTCAACAAACTCATCTCCCAGTTGCGGAGCATGGGCGTGAAGGTCAAAGAAGAAGACCAGGCTCTTCTTTTATTGTCTTATCTGCCGAAGTCCTTTGACCATCTAGTCACCACAATCATCTACGAAAAGGATACCCTTAAGATGGAGGAGGTGATGACAACCTTGCTCTCGAATGAAACGAGGAGCAAGTCTGGTCTTGGCACCAGCGAGGGTTTGTTCGTGAAGAACAAAGAGCCGGTCCGAGTCAGATCGAGTGACAGAGGCAGGAAGGAAAACCGACCTAGGTCTAAGTCAAGGGTAAGAAGGAAAACCGACCTAGGTATAAGTCTAGGGGCAAGAACAACAAGTGTCACTACTAAAAGGAAGTGGAGCACTGGAAAAACAACTTCCTGAAGAAGAAGCTCAAGCAGGAGACGCAAGAGCCACAGTAGACTATTGTGGCATCCGATCCTGAGAGCGACGGTGGTGTCCTTCATGTCTCACCCAACCTTGATACCACTGACACGTGGATCATGGATACATGATGTTGTGGCAATGCGATGGTGGTCGTGTTTTGATGGGGAACGACTCAGAATGCAAGACCATGGGGATTGGCAGTATCAAAATCAAGATGTTTGACAGAACAATCATAACCCTTATAGACGTAAGGTGCGCGCCCGATCTAAGGAAGAGTCTGATTTCTATAGGTACTCTGGAGGAAGCCGGGTACTCTTACACCGGTGAGGGCAGATACTTGAAGGTCAAGAGAGGCGCTCTAGTGGTCATGAAAGGAGAGCGCTCTGGTACTCTCTACAGACTGATCGGTACCACAATTATTGGTGATGCGGCGGTCGTTGCGACGTCATATGAGGATTACTCTTTGCTGTGTCATGCTAGACATGACCACATGAGCAAGAGAGGACTGCTGGAGCTATATAAGAAGGCCTTCTGAAAGGGGTCAACATGTGCAAGCTAGATTTTTATGAGACATGCGTTCTCGGGAAGCAGTGCAAAGTGAAGTTTGTGACGTCAAGCAAGGGAATCAAACATATACTGGAATACATTCACTCAGACGTCTGGGGGCCAGCCCCAAAGCCTTCACTTGGAGGCGTGGAATACTTTGTGACCTTCATCGATGACTTCTCAAGGAAGGTCTGGATCTATTTTCTAAAGAACAATTCTGAAGTCTTCGAAAAGTTTAAAATCTGGAAGACTAAAGTGGAGAAACAGACTGGGAAGAGGGTGAAGTACCTCAGATCTGATAATGGCGGCGAGTACCTCAGCTTAGTTTAAAGCATACTGTGATCAGGAGGGCATCACCCATCACCTTACCATTCCTGGTATACCGCAGCAAAACATCGTCGCAGAAATGATGAATATGATGTTGTTAGAGAGAGCTCGGTGCATGCGTCTGTTTGCTGGCCTACCGATGTCTTTCTGGGCTGAAGCCATTAATACGACATCATATCTAGTGAATCGGTCTCCATCGATGTCACTAGATCTGAACTCCCCACAGGAGGTTTGGTCAGGTACTTCCGTTGATTATCCTGATATTCACATTTTTGGTTGTCATGTGTACACACTGATGCAGGACTCAGAGAGGATGAAGTTGGATGTTAAGTCCAGAAGGTGCATCTATATTGGCCAGAAGGCCGACACGAAGAGGTTCAAGTTGTGGAACCCTGAAACCAAGAGGTGGAGGTGAAGCGCGACGTCATCTTCGATGAGGCCTCTATGCTTAAGAAGTCTCAGTCTCAATCTAAAGAAGTGGAGAAGACTCCAGTCACACCTATGGAGGTGGAGCTGGAAGGAAGTGACAATGCTGACGATCATGGTGATTCCTCAGACTCAGAGGATACTGATTCTATGCAACCTACTGGTGTGGAGCCGTACTCAATTTCCAGAGAAAGGGCGAGGAGAGAGGTCAGACTGCCTCTCATAATATAGGAAACTGTAGCATACGTCTTTCAGGTGATCTCCTTAGACCCCGGGTCATATCAGGAAGCTATGGAGAGTAAAGATAGTTCATAGTGGGAAACAGCTATGCTGGAGGAGATGAATTCACTTCAAAAAAACCAAACTTGGGAGCTTGTTAGTCTACCCAAATGAGCCAAGACAATCAGCTCCAAGTGGGTGTTCAGGAAGGAGTCCACATCCAGGAAGGACCAGTGGAGGTACAAGGCTAGATTTGCTACAAAGGGGTTCACACAGAAGAAAGGAGTTGATTTCGATGAAATCTTCTCACCCGTGGTGAAGCACTATTCCATACGGGCGCTACTTACTATAGTGACAATGTGACACATGGAGTTGGAGCAGATGGACGTGAAGACGACATTTCTTCACAAAAGCTTAGAGATATTGCAGCATGAGGGGTTCATTCAACCCGGTGACGAGAAAAAAGTATGCAAGCTGAAGATATCTCTTTACGATTTGAAGTAGGCTCCGAGAATGTGGAATAAGAGGTTCGATACATTCATGATTTCACATGGTTACAGCCAAAGCCAGTACGACAGCTACGACTCCTACAAGTTCCTGACTAATGAGGACATTCTAATTCTGATATTATATGTCGACGACATGATGATTGCTTGCAAGTCAGCTCAGGAGATCAAATCACTGAAGCAAATGCTACATGCTGAGTTTGAAATAAAGATCTAGGTCATGCACACAAAATTTTTGGGATGGAAATCAAGCGGGACAAAAAGCGAGGCATGCTTTGGCTTTCTCAGACAAGCTATATTCAGAAGGTTCTGGAAAGGTTTAGTATGATGAAATCTAAAGCAGTCACGACTCCGTTGGGACAGTAGTTCAGATTATCATTACAGTAGTGTACAGACTCAGAAGAGGAACGACAAAAGATGCTCAGGGTACCGTACGCTAGTGCGGTAGGATGCTTAATGTACGTGATGATTTGTATGAGACCAGATATCGCTCAGGCTATGAGCGTTGTCAGCATATATATGAGGAATCCCAGATGACAACATTGGGAAGCATTTGAGTGGATTCCGCGATACTTGAAAGGAATGCCAAATGTTGGTCTAGTCTTCCCAAGGAGCAAGGATGTCATTGCTCTAGAGGGCTACGTCGATTCCGACTATGTTGGCCATCTCGATACGAGGAGATCTACTTCCGGGTATATCTTCCTTCTAGGTGGACGCCCCATCAGTTGGAAAGACACTCTTTAGGACATCGTGGCTCTATCTACAATAGAGGTAGAGTATATTGCTGCAGTGGAAGCGACAAAAGAGGCCATCTGGCTCAAAGGCCTCGCTAAAGAACTCAGGATTTCTCAGGAGGCGGTGAAGCTGCACTGCGACAGCCATAGTGTAATTTGTCTAGCTAAAGACTTAGTTTATCACGTAAGGAAAAAACACATTGATGTGCGCTATCATAAGTTGAGTGAGTTCGTTGGGAGTGGAGACATTCAGTTACTAAAGGTGCCCACGATGGACAACATTGCAGACAAGCTGACCAAGCCACTGACAAGAGTCAAGTTCAAGCGTTGCCTTGACTTGACTCACATTCGCTCATGCTGATTGGGATGACCCTAGGGAGAGGGGGTAGGACGTTGGGGGGAGAAGTTCTAAGATGCAGGTGGAGTTCGTTATTTGAAGCGTCAAGGTTGAGGATGTTGGATTGTGACACCTCATCAATCCGTGTGCCTCAGTAATTCATATTTTTTGGAGGAGTCCTCTATTTAGAATATCACTATGAGGAAAATACTCTTCCATAGATACTCTTCCTATTTCGGCTGAGTCTCGTTTTGGCAACCTCCTCATCCTCAAAGCTATATATAGAGGGGATATCTCTAGGGCTAAATACTAGAGAGAAACAAGAGATCAAGAGAGGAGGAGTTTATTCCTTGCCCGACCGGCCAAGGGAGGTGTCGCGGCGGCGTACGAAGGTTCTTCCTCCCGGGCGGTTTGACCGCAAGCAAATCGGAGACCCTTTGACAATTCTGGTGATCGGTCCAGGAGGATCATTAGATCGGCGATGAGTTCTCAGGCAGAGAATCTCTGGAGGCCGGCGACGCAGGCGGTTCCGCGGAAGAAGACGAACGTTGTTCGTGAAATACCGCTCGACGATAGCTTCTAGTTCCAAACCAGACGATTTCTCTTGGCGCGTCTCCGATCTTTGTGATTTCAGCGTAATCTCTGTACTAAATTCTCTGATTATAGTGGATCTTCTCCGGTACTCTGCCCGTAGACGTATGAGCTTCTCTCTGAACCACGTAAATTGATTGTGTCGTCTATGTGTGTGCTTGAAAGCTCGTTCTGTATTTTATTTTGCGCTACTGCGTGTGCTCGATTAAATTCTGTTGCGCTACCGTGAACTTGATCCGATTTTATAACAAGTTAAATGGTCATTCATTAACGCGCACCTAAAGGGAATTTTTTTTGGTGCACCTAGCGTGCATAGAGCTATGCACGCTAGGCGCATTTTTATGCTTCAAATTAAAATTTTCAACATTTTTTAAAAAGATTACAACATATTAATGTTAATATTTTTACGCGCATTTTAAGTGCCTTATTACACATATTCCGACGGTAAAATAATGCATTACAGCCTTAAAATGACATTACAACTGCATTACAACTATATTTTCATTTTACGGTTGTAATGTAATTTTACACCTGAAATTATGGCCGTACCTTTTTCAGTTATGATCGTAATATGAGTAATATGACATTTAAAATAAGCGTAAAAATATCAACATTAATATTCTGTAATTAAAAAAAACAAAAAAAAATCAAATTGAAAAAATTAATTTGAAACATAAAAATGCGCTTAGCAACCAAGCTCTATGCACGCTAGGCGCTTCAAAAAATTTCTCCACCTAAAGAACTTTAATTGTTAGAACATAAAATTGGATGAAGTTCCTTAGATGAGGGTTAACGAATAACAATTTAACCCTCATGCTCAAGACCGCCACCATCATGCCAAACGAAGCCTTAATCCGCTCCTTCAAATAAGCAAAAAAAACAAGGGAGTTGTTCAGGGTGTTAGTGTATATTTGGATGAATAACAGGTTTGGAGCCATAACGAGTCAGTTCGGGTACACGGTTAACCCATACCCGTAGTAACTCCTAAGGGTTTGCCTATTTATACCTACCTAGGGGCAACGGGTAAGGGATTCCACTTAGATCCCCATCCGGATGCTTTGAGCAACACTCACATTCTCGAATCACGCCCTGTTGCTCGTAACCATCCCGTAACTGTTTCTTCTCGTCGCTCGGTTTTCGCACAAGAGTAGGGATTTCCTCTGCCTTAACCATCATCGTTTTTCCGATCGACAGAAGGGGGATAAGCCGCCTGGCGATTTTTCATAGGAAGAACAGTTCGCTGCCTGGAATAGGAGGCCGTCGAAGCAGTTGCCCTCGTTTTTTCCTTTTCCGCCGCCTTCATTCACGTGAGAGCCGCATCGCTGCAACCGGAATCAGGAAAGGAAGTTTTACTCCCGTAACCGCCTCCGCCTGCAATTTTTCACACCGCCAGTTGTGATCGGAGATCGGGAATTTCTTTTCGCCGCCTGTGACGAAGCCGCCATTTTTTTCGATCGTGTATAGGGAAGACGCTTCGCTTCCATTGCCGACTGCAAAATCAAGTCGCGCTTTCTCCGCCATGGTCTCTGCGATATCCGGAGCCGCTGCAGTTAGGGCAGAAAGGAAAAATCTTGTCGTGGCAGTTAGGGCGATATCCGGGACCGTTGTCGCCGCTCTGTTGCCGATCAGGCTCGCCGCTGCCGCCTGGAATCGGAAACGACGCTATTCCTGTGCAGTTTTGTCGCCGCCTGTTTTTCATGAAGAGATCGTAAGAGGAGTCCGACCACTTTCACAGAGCTTCACAGCCTGGAATCGGAAATCTCCTGTTCATGTTATGGTTTTGATGGTGAATTGAAGTAGGAGGAGTTTATCATATCTCTGTTTTGAACCCATCTCTTGATCGAGATTCTTTGAGGCAAATTGTTGTTGAGTTACATCACTTACTAAGTTTCAGTGAACAGACTCGATACAATTTGTGGAGGATTTAGTTTTTCAAGTCTTTGGCGACCGTGTTCAACCGTAGAGGAGGGGCACATATTTTTGGAAAGACAAGATGACGAAGGGGAATAGCTTCTCATCTCGGGTTCCAATGATCAAGTTGGAGAAGTTCACGGCGACAGAATTCAATGACTGGAAGCTGAATATTCAGTTTGGAATGAAGTATCTGAACGTGTTCTACACAGTTCAGTCCGATCGTGCTGACGTTATAGGGACTATCGATGAGGTACAATGTATTGCTGATGAGGACTTTTGCCGCGACTACCTGCTGAACTGCTTGTCCTCAAGCCTGGCGAAGACGTACATCAAAATGAAGACCCCCAAGGAAATCTGGGAGGCACTGGAGGAGCACTTCAGGCAAGAGAAGGATCTGTCTAAGGCGCACATGATGGACAAATTCTATTCCTTCATGTTCGACGAGGAGAAGGTCATTCTCCCTCAGGTATCGGATTTTGAAGCATTAATAGTTTCTTTACATAGTGAGAATATTTCCCTGCCAGACAGCTTTGTTGCAGGCACGATTATTTTTAAACTATCATCTATGTGGTACAACTTTAAAACTGAAATGCACTGCAAGAAGATACAGGTCGGTCTTAATGACCTCAAATGATTTATTCGCATTGAGGATGAAAATAAGACTCGACATGCTTTAGAAACTGTTAGCAAGCAGAAGGTCGCGGCTAACATGCTCCTTAGTTCTAAATATGTGCCGAACCCTAAGAGGACCAGACCCTCCCATGGTAGCTCCCAAGTTGCAGGCCCTAACAAACACAATAAAAAATTTAAGGTCAAGTATTTTAACTGCAACAAGTGGGGACACATCGCATCTGATTGCAGGCTCCCTAAAAGGAAAAGAACCAAAGCACCACAAGATGACAACCAAGCCAATATGGTTAGCCAAGTTGAGCCTTCCGACTTTGTTTCAATGGTCGGAAATGCTAAGGCCAGCACAAAGTGGTACTTGGATTCGGGGGCGACGTGCCACGTTTGCAACAATTATGCTCTTATGACAGAGCTTAATAATATGAAAGAGTCTGTGACGGTGGCAAATGACGAGACAGCTGACATACTGAAGGTGGGGAACGCAATCTTGCTGATATCCTCAGGTAAGTTTTTAATTTTAAAGAATGTCAAATTTATTCCTTCATTAGCTGATAACTTAGTGTCTATTAGTCTATTATGTGATGCTGGTATGTCATTTACTTTTTATAGCGATAGAGTAACACTATCAGTTAACTCACATTATTTTGGATGTGCATACGCCCAAAATAAGATGTACCGACTAAGTCTAGCAAACGAATTAGTTCAACAAGTTCAAACAAATTTAGTTAGCCCTAAGACTCTACATGCGAGACTAGAACACGTGAACTATAAAAAAATGTTCCAAATAGCTAGAACTCACCAGATCATATTAGACACTAAGTCACCGCCTGAGAAATGTGACGTGTGTGCTCAGACTAAAATCACTAGGAAACCTTTTAGTGCGGTTACTAGGAGCATAATACCCCTAGAGCTTATACATTCCGATATATGTGACTTTAAGAGTTTTGTTGTAAGACCCCCCTCCCCCTTACCAAGGAGGGCTACCGGATCTTATGCCCAGAACCGCCGTCTTACGGTGGCACTAACTCACGGGTTAGTCGACACCGCAACACGCCGATTCTGCCGGCTAGTACGGTCATAAACCTGTAGGCCAATATGAGAAATAAGAAGTAAAACTGTATATGTAAAAATACCAGTCCACAAGCCACTGTATAATCATGAAAAAGAGATGAATAGTACAACATATAGTCCACAAATAAGTACAACTGAAAGAGTAAAAAGGGCTTATGCCCAGTACATCAAATCTCTCTCTCTCTCACAAAATAGTAAATGCGGAAGCTAAACTAGAACATCAAGTCTCGTCCCACCTGAGGACGCACAGTAGTAGTGGTAGTCTGCTGACGCGGTATCTGCTCCTCATGTCCTGCCTCCTCGACGTGCTGGTGCTCCATCTCCACGGGCTCCTAAAAATAGTTGGTCACCGACCATTAGTCAAAAGACTAAGTCGTTTCCTCCACACCTCGCCCCGCAGCTCCTAGGCACCGAGCGGGAGGACGAAGCGGAGGACAACAAGGGGTAGCAAAATGGAAGCAGGTGACAATATCTATCTAAAGTGGCACTAAGTAATGAAATTCTACACTAGCAATGCTAAGTACAGTACAAGTAGTAAGTAAGTAAGAGCGGAGCAGTAAAGGAAAGTAAAGAAACAGCAGTATGAACAAGTAAATAAACTAAGCTACCACTAAGCTATCATCACAACATACCCTAACTTATATAAATGCCCATACAAATATATAAGTTAGGATTTCCAGGAAATTTAACTTATCATATAAAAGAGCCCATACTAATTTATATGATAAGGATCTATGAAGCGTATGACCTAATATGAATGAATGATATGATGCAGTTTTATGCGCAGACAAGTGCAACTCACACACAACGACTCTGTGATCACAGACCTTTAGTTCCCACTTTTTGAGAGCTAGCATCACTCTCGGGTACCACCGCTGTGGCTACGGCAGCAGCGGAGCGGGCGTCTCCGCTTCTAGACCGGTATGCACACTACCAAGCCTTAGACCCCTCTCATACGCCTCTGTACACGTCCAAGGTGCACTCTAGAGTCTCGCGTACGTACTTTGCTGACAAACCCGTCAGTCTTGTTGGGTCGGATGTGTGTTATCGGGGGTCGTCCTCCAGACCGCAGTGTAAAACAACCCACTGGCCCCTCTAACTCCCACAACCGCCTGGTGCACCGTACTGCCATCGGTGTGACGAACGGCCAGTACCGCATGCCCCGCCACGATATTTATGCACATGCAAGTAATTCATACCGAGTCTTCCGCTCGCAGGGCCAAAACCCGTCCTGAATCCCTCAAACCCAAACCCGGGTGAGAACGCACATTAGTGCCTTTATGTCAATTCCCTCCAACCCTAAACGGGTGAGCATATATCATGAAACTCTCCAACCCAAACACGGGCGAGAAGGTACAACCATGTCCTAACCTATTAAGCTACTCTTGTCTACGGTTTATTATACTTAGAGATTTAAGGTTAATCCCAGGACTGCCCCGGTATTCCCTGTGAAGGGCTCTCAAGGGGCACTAGGAACTGTGTTTGGATTACGCCCAGCGTTCCCTTTCGCAAGGATACTTATTTTAGTTGATGACTACCCATGTATCTCCCCAGCTCTCCTTATTGCTTAAGTATAACCCTAGTGACTTAAGGTGTTACCGGGAACCGACGGTCTTCCGCCGATCCCCCACTCCAGTTGATGACCAAGACTTGCACTTTTGATCCCTCACTAAGACAACTCTACCCACCAGGGTCACTCATGTTGAACTCTCTCTTATTTCTGCCGATAATCAATCCCCTGGTAATTCCCTAAGGCAAGACCTATTTGTGTTATATGCAGACCATGACCTATGTTTACCCTAGAAATGTGATCTTCCAAAACTTAAGGCATCTTGCCTCTAAATATTTATCCTAAGGTATTATGGACTAAGGGAACTACCCTAAGGATTCTCATAATTTTTCCTGGCCAAATGGTCATTTAATTAATTCCCTTAATTTAAATGCTCGGCCACTTTACACATGAAGTTATTTAATTAAGCATCCACTGACTTAGGGAATTTTTCCTGAGATGTATATTGACCAAATATTGCTGCCTTCAAAATTTCACAATTTTCCTTAAATTATTTATTGTCATTTTCTATTTAATAACAATCCCACATAAATTCCATTTTACACATGAAGTATAAGCATTACATATTCAAAACTTCCAGAAAACTTACAGAGCCTTTAAGACACTAAATTATGGCTATTGGCAGAGATTCATCAAAATTGAATGTAAGATGGCCTATGGGGTTCCATTTTAAGGTATTTACCAAAATGCCATTGTACTAGTTTAACACAAGTAATGCATCCAATAAATTCTGAGAAATTCATGATAAACTAATAACAATATTTTATGACAGTAGAATAAATCCCAAATTTTTCAGAGGTATATATATATCATTTCAAGAATTATCATGATAAGGGTAAAATGGGAAATTTAGGGTATCTACTCCAAGGTTCTTCAAAACAGAGAAATCATAATTTTCCTAGGTCAAGTGTGATGTAATCTATGCCTTGGTAATGTTGTTTGGATTTGTTCTTGAATAAATCCTATTTTCCAATTTTTAATTCCAAAATAGCTATTTATAAAGTAAATTCCAATAAATGGAATTTTGATTCCAAAAATTACATTATTAATTTGAAGAGTGCCATTTACTCTAATGAGCCACTATAAATAATTTCATAATCCTTGCATGCAACCATTGGGCTAAATTTACCAAATTACATTTTTACTATTTGCACACCAAGCCTTAACATAAGCTATCACATGCAAGTGAATTCTCCCACATGCAGTGATCCCAAGGTGCTGAAAATTTTATCATGCACCAAGGGTGACCCCACTGACCCACCACCAAAATTTGGGGCCATGGGGAGGAGTAGAACTCCATATATGCCATTAATTTAAATTTTGATATTTTACCAAAAACTATAGGAAAATGTTTCTAAAAATTCCTAAATTTTGGCAGGAGGTAAGTAAGCCATAATAATGCATGTGCCCAAAATTTGGGATCATGGTGACTAATATTGAGACTAGGGCATCCAATATAATTTTTGACCTAGTCTAGGACCAGTCCTAGGAGAAAGGTCCTACAGGGCTGTACTCTACCCCAAAATGTGTGTTTAGGGTGGCATATTAAAGGTAAGACCCTAGGCTACAATTTTCATTAAGGGCCTAAGGTCTGGAAATGCCTCTAAGAGGCCTAAATTTAACTTGCAAGAGGGCTGAATATATGTGACAGAAATGTTACTATTCATTTATTAATCCTGATTTATATTAAAATCGGCGCACGAATCTTAAAGCAAGAATGGACGGAATCGGGTTATCGTCTACCTCCAGCCAACGGCTGAGATCGAGCCGACCTGGAGCGATTTTGCCGGCGGTTTCCGGCCAGCTGAGGCGTCGCCACCTCCGGCCAATGGTGCCATCACCTTCACGGTGGTGGTGGCTATCATTTCCCGGCGATGGGGCGGCGGGAGACGGCGGCGACGGCGATCCCGAGCGGTTTCAGAAACTTAGAATTTTCTAGATTTTCTCACATGGCATCGGGCTCAATTGAGCCCGATCTCTCGCCTATTTGATCTAAGAAGCTAGTGCGGGTAGAGGTGAAGTGAAACGCACCATAATCGGGGCTTGGCTGCGGGTCAGGCGGCGGTTTGCCGTGGTGGTGGTGCGCCGGCGAGCTCCTCCCCGAAAGTTGCATTCTCCACCGTTCTCCATGTGTAAGTAGTCGAATTCCACTCCTCTGGACCTTCTGAAGCTAATGGAGGGGTCTGTTTGGACTGAGGTGGGCTATAAGTGGAGTTAACTCCAAGGTGAGCTCGGTTTGAGCTTTGGAGGCTTCACCCATGGTGCCATGTGGCTCTCAACTCTGGTATTCTGCTGGAAATGAAGAGGGGAGGTCAGCCACCTGGTTTTGGGCAGCCAAAACCAGCTGATGGGGTGGCCATGTGGCCATTATTCCCTTTATTCCTCTTTCTCTCTCCTCTTTTCCTAAAAATCTCAATTTTACCCCCTTGCATGCATTCTCTCTCCAATATCAGGAGGGTAGGGGCTGTCATTAACCATTAAGGCTGGTCATGGGCCAATTTGGTGGGCTTGGTCCAAGGAAATTGCTTGGTCTTCATTTCATTCCTTAGGTCAAATTGTTGACCAATTTGACTTTTGGGGTTGACTGGTCAACTATGGTGGGTGGACTGGACCCCACATGGTGGAAATGGGTCTAGTGGCACCACCCAACTTGGTTTGGGTCAAGGGGGTGCCCCACTTAGGTTAATTAGGCCTATGGGTGTGGGTTTGACCAAATTAAGCCCAAGGTTGACCTTGGTCAACTGGGGTCAAAATGTTGACCCAGTGACATACCCTAGGGTCCACTTAGATTGTTTTTAGGGTTAGGGCAATGTGGTGGGGTCATGGTGTGGCTAGGGTCCCTAATTAGGCTAGTTTGACCTAGTTTGACTAAGGTCCTATAGTGGGCCCCACATGGCTACCACCCACTACCTAGGGTCAGACCTAGTTGATCTCCTTTAAATCTCACCCCATGCCTAACCCAATCTAAGTTGAGGGGTCCAGAAGTAACATGGGATGTTACAAATTCCAATAAACAAGAAAATAATTTCGTCCCCGAAATTTAAGGTCGGGTCTACGGGGTTTTATTTGCAAGAATCATCAAGAAATTTAAAGACATAACTTAAATGTACCTGGTGCGAATAGCTCCGGGTGTTGCTCCAGCATCAGATCCCTCGGCTCCCAAGTGTGCTCCTCCCGTCCATGGTTGGAGGCCCACAGCACCTTCACAAGAGGGACCTTCTTCTTCCGCAACACTCGGATGGCTGTATCGTCAATCCGGATCGGCTCCAATCTCACTGATCTGTCAGGCTCTACTGGTCCGGCTGTAGTAGTAATGTGCTGCTCCGGCCGAAGGAGAGCCCTCCGTAAGGAAGAGACATGAAAGACGTCATGTAATGCACCCAACTCCGGTGGCAGCTGCAGTCGGTAAGCTAAGGGGCCGATCCGCTCCAGGATCAGGTATGGCCCCATGTATCGTGGACTGAGCTTCTTGTGCCTCCGCACTCGAGAAACACCGTGTACTGGACGTATCTTCAAGAATACCCTGTCTCCAACCTGGAACCTGCTCCCACCTTCCGGTGCCGAGCATCATAATACTTTGCCTGCCTGCTCTGGGCCTCCAGTAGCCGATCCCTGATCAATCGAATCTGAGCCTCAGTGTCCTCTATATAATCAGATCCCAGAGCCCTGGTATCCACATCCTGTACCCATGATAGCGGTGTCCGGCATCTCCTCCCATAAAGCGCCTCGTACGGAGCCATCCTGATGCTAGTCTGGTGGCTGTTATTATACGAGAACTCGATCAATGGTAGCAGCCTCTCCCAAGGCCTCCCCGTATCCAATATGCATAATCTGAGCAGGTCCTCCATGGTCCGGATGGTCCGCTCGGTCTGTCCGTCGGTCTGTAGGTGGAAGGCGGTGCTAAAGGTAAGCCGAGATCCCAAGTGAGCATGCACGGCCCTCCACTCGCTCGAAGTGAACCGACCATCACGGTCCGAAACAATAGTCCTGGGGATACCATGATATCTGATGTACTGCTCCACAAATAGTCTCACCAGAACTGCAACTGGGGCATCCTTCCGAACTGGAATAAACCGCGCGACTTTGGTCAATCTGTCCACTATAACCCATATAGAATCATGTCCGGAGTGGGAGCGAGGCAATCCGTGTACAAAGTCCATAGCAATGTCCTCGAACTTCCACTCTGGAACTGGCAGTGGCTGTAGTAAACCTCCTGGGCTCTTGCATTCCGCCTTCACACGCTGGCAGGTCTCGCAATGCGTCACAAAATCCGTGATCTCCTTCTTCATCCCGGGCCAATACATAGATCTCCGCAAATCTGCCCACATCTTGGTGATGCCGGGGTGCACTGAATATCTCGAGCAATGTGCCTCTCGGAGTATGTCATCTCGAATACTGCCCCCTGCTGGTATGTAGATGCGCCCCCGGAACAAGCGAAGAAGATCATCCTGTAGTGTGTAGTCCTCGACCTTGCCCCTCTCTAGGGCACTGAAAATCGGCTGTAACGCAGCATCCAGCCTCTGATGTGCTCGGATGCGCTCCTGTATATCATCGCAGCTGATCACTGAGCTCAAATACTCTCTATATACCACTGGCTCGGTCTCGGACACCACGGTAATGTGCATGTCTTCCATCATCTGAAGCAGCTCTATGGACATCAATCGGGGCTCCGGTCCAGAAGTGCCGGCCCTCCTGCTCAAACATCCGCAACCGTGTTCGCTTTTCCCGGATGATAGTGGATCTTGTAATCATAATCACAGAGAAACTCCAGCCACCTCCTCTGTCTCAGGTTTAGGTCCTTCTGAGTATCGATATACTTGAGATTCTTGTGATCTGAAAAGATGTCACAATGAATCCCATATAAGTAATGCCTCCATATCTTCAGGGCGAAAACCACAGCCCCGAGCTCTAGATCATGTACTGGATAGTTATGCTCATGCTTCTTCAACTGTCTCGAAGCATAAGCGATAACGTGTCCATGCTGCATCAAGACTGCACCCATCCCCTGATATGAGGCGTCCGTGTAAATCTGGAATCCTTCGCTCCCGGGGGATGGAAGCGCAAGAATAGGGGATGAGATGAGCCGGTCCTTCAGCTCCTGAAAAGCCGTCTCACACCGCTCTGACCAAACAAAATCAGCATCCTTCTTCGTCAAGGACGTGAGGGGGAGTGCTATCCTTGAGAACCCCTCCACGAACTTGCGGTAATAGCCTGCTAGTCCCAAGAAACTGCGGATGTCAGATGCGGTCTTCGGCCGTGGCCAATCCCTCACCGTCTCTATCTTGGCTGGGTCCACTGCTAACCCAGCCCCGCTGATCGTGTGCCCCAGGAATGCCACCTCCTGCAACCAGAACTGGCACTTCGAAAATTTTGCGTACATCTGTGCCTCCCTCAACCTCTGCATGACCTGTGCCAAGTGCTCAGTATGCTCCTCCCGAGTCCGAGAATAAATAAGGATGTCGTCGATGAATACTATCACGAAGCGATCCAAGAAAGGCTCGAAGACACGGTTCATCAGACTCATGAATGCGGCAGGAGCATTCGTGAGCCCAAAAGGCATCACCGTGAATTCGTATAGTCCATAGCGCGAACTGAAAGCCGTCTTCGGTATGTCTTCTTCCCTGATACGGAGCTGATAGTAGCCGGATCGCAGATCTAACTTGGAGAACCAGAATGCTCCCTGTAGTTGGTCAAATAACTCATCTATCCGAGGCAGAGGATAGGTGTTGCGGACCGTCAACCGGTTCAGCTCCCGGTAATCTATACACAATCGCAATGATCCATCCTTCTTTTTCACAAATAGAACTGGTGCTCCCCATGGCGATGAACTAGGCCGTACAAATCCTGACTCGACTAGCTCCTGCAGTTGAGTTCTGAACTCTGCTAACTCTCTAGGAGCCATCCTGTAGGGTGCTCGGGACACCGGCTTCGCTCCCGGCACTAGCTGAATCCTGAAATCCAAGTCTCTAGCAGGCGGTAGCCCGGGCAATTTCTCCGGGAATACGTCGGAGAAATCCCGAACCACCGGAATATCTGAGATAGTCGCCTCTGTCCCCACCATCTCGAAGCAGACAATATAGACTTCTTCACCCTGCTCATGGGCCTTCACAGCCTGTATAGAAGATAATAGTAGGTGGCAGACAAGCTGGATACCTTCAACGATAACATGAGAGTCGTCATGTCTCAGCGTGATCCTCCTGGACGGACAATCTATCTGGGCATGGTTCCGGTGCAACCAGGCCATGCCCAAGATCAAGTCAAAGTCCTGCAGCTTCAGAATAGTCGCCGGCGCCTCAAAGCCTTGCCGCCAATCTCGGCCTCCATGTCGCAATGTGCAGTAGTCCGCAGCTCCGACCCATCGGGTAGGCGTACCCTCATCTCTAGTCCAGGGAACCTCTCCACGCCTTCGAGTCCGTCGATGAAGGCCTCGGATACGAACGAGTGTGACGCACCCGTGTCGAAAAGAGTATGGGCAGGCTTGCCGCTGATCATGACTATGCCTGAGGTTTGTTTTATGTGAAGGTTAATTGTTATCCTATGGTTCCAGGTACTATATATATATCATTGGAAAATTTAAGGAAACTCAAATTAACTTAAGTACCTGTGATGACCTCCTCAGGATTCCTCGGCTCTGTGAGATCCAGGCAGGCGTATATCTGCTCCTGCTCGCGCCTCCTGCCATGATATCCCCGGCCTCGGCCTCGTCCTCGGCCTCGCCTCGTCCTCGACCCTGCTGTACTGGGGCCACTGGAGGTGGAGGAGGAGGAGGGGGATGGAATCGGTGCGGGCACTCCGACCTGATGTGCCCAGGCTGGCGGCATCCGTAACAAACCACCTGTCGGTGGCCTCGGTCATCCTGTCTCCTCGGATCATGTATCTGTAGAGGTGGGGGAGCCAAAGCTGGAGGAGGCCCCTGCTCCTGCCTGAAGTTGGGACGACGACGTCCCCCACCCCTCCTGTATCCAATGGTCCTGCCCCTCTGAGAGCCCCTACTGCTCTCACCTGATGTCGATCCATCAAATGGTCTCTTCCCTCCGGCTCGCACCATCAGCTGGTCAGCCTCCAGCTTCTTCGCCATCTCGATGATCTGCCTGGATGTGCCATGTGAAATGAATAACAGAGCCTGCCTCAGATCATCCCTGAGGCCCCGGTAGAACCTCTTTGCGTACCTCCTGTCGTCGGTGTCCTGAATCCCCGCGAACCTGGCCAAGTGGGAGAACTCCCTCTGGTACTCTATCACAGATCTGGTCCCCTGCTTGAGGTTCAAAAACCTCTCCTCCAAAGCATCCCTGTCCGTAGTAGAGACGAAGTGCTCCAGGAACACATCGCCAAACTCCTCCCAAGAAATCTCTGACAACTCAAAGTCCGCATAAGTAGTCTCCCGGACTGACTTCCACCATCTCTTCGCGTGGGCCTCTAGCACGGAGGTGGCTAGAGGTACTGCCTGGCCGACTGGGCAGCTGATGCCCGCTAAGATCTCGTGTATGGCCTCCAGCCATTCTTCTGTCTTCACTGCATCCTCTGTCCCACGGTACGTCGGTGGGGACAGGCTCTTGAATGCACTCAGCCAGCTCGACCCCGGATTTGGCTGTGGAGCTGGGACTTGCTGGGCTCTAAAGGCATCCAAAATCGCCGTCAGGGTCTGCCCCATCTCCGTATGTAGGAATGGAGTGGCAGCTGGAGGGGGAGGAGCCACATTTTGCGGCGCTGCGACCTGTGGAGGTTGCATAAAGGTAAGGTTAAGGCAAAATTGGCCTATCAAATTGTACTTTGTGGACCATTTCTGTGACTTTTGTACATGGGCACACCACTGCTTCCGCTGCATAGTTTGTCCGCAAACTAATGCTGGGGCGGGGGTGGTGCCATGTTGTGGACTTCTTTCTCATATGATCGTTGTTCGAGTGATACCAGTTTGTAAGACCCCCCTCCCCCTTACCAAGGAGGGCTACCGGATCTTATGCCCAGAACCGCCGTCTTACGGTGGCACTAACTCACGGGTTAGTCGACACCGCAACACGCCGATTCTGCCGGCTAGTACGGTCATAAACCTGTAGGCCAATATGAGAAATAAGAAGTAAAACTGTATATGTAAAATACCAGTCCACAAGCCACTGTATAATCATGAAAAGAGATGAATAGTACAAACAGTGACATATAGTCCACAATAAGTACAACTGAAAGAGTAAAAAGGGCTTATGCCAGTACATCAAATCTCTCTCTCTCTCACAAAATAGTAAATGCGGAAGCTAAACTAGAACATCAAGTCTCGTCCCACCTGAGGACGCACAGTAGTAGTGGTAGTCTGCTGAACGCGGTATCTGCTCCTCATGTCCTGCCTCCTCGACGTGCTGGTGCTCCATCTCCACGGGCTCCTAAAAATAGTTGGTCACCGACCATTAGTCAAAAGACTAAGTCGTTTCCTCCACACCTCGCCCCGCAGCTCCTAGGCACCGAGCGGGAGGACGAAGCGGAGGACAACGGAGGTAAGGGGTAGCAAAATGGAAGCAGGTGACAATATCTATCTAAAGTGGCACTAAGTAATGAAATTCTACACTAGCAATGCTAAGTACAGTACAAGTAGTAAGTAAGTAAAGCGGAGCAGTAAAGGAAAGTAAAGAAACAGCAGTATGAACAAGTAAATAAACTAAGCTACCACTAAGCTATCATCACAACATACCCTAACTTATATAAATGCCCATACAAATATATAAGTTAGGATTTCCAGGAAATTTAACTTATCATATAAAAGAGCCCATACTAATTTATATGATAAGGATCTATGAAGCGTATGACCTAATATGAATGAATGATATGATGCAGTTTTATGCGCAGACAAGTGCAACTCACACACAACGACTCTGTGATCACAGACCTTTAGTTCCCACTTTTTGAGAGCTAGCATCACTCTCGGGTACCACCGCTGTGGCTACGGCAGCAGCGGAGCGGGCGTCTCCGCTTCTAGACCGGTATGCACACTACCAAGCCTTAGACCCCTCTCATACGCCTCTGTACACGTCCAAGGTGCACTCTAGAGTCTCGCGTACGTACTTTGCTGACAAACCCGTCAGTCTTGTTGGGTCGGATGTGTGTTATCGGGGGTCGTCCTCCAGACCACCGCAGTGTAAAACAACCCACTGGCCCCTCTAACTCCACAAAACCGCCTGGTGCACCGTACTGCCATCGGTGTGACGAACGGCCAGTACCCAGTGCATGCCCGCCACGATATTTATGCACATGCAAGTAATTCATACCGATCTTCCGCTCGCAGGGCCAAAACCCGTCCTGAATCCCTCAAACCCAAACCCGGGTGAGAACGCACATTAGTGCCTTTATGTCAATTCCCTCCAACCCTAAACGGGTGAGCATATATCATGAAACTCTCCACCCCAAACACGGCGAGAAGGTACAACCATGTCCTAACCTATTAAGCTACTCTTGTCTACGGTTTATTATACTTAGAGATTTAAGGTTAATCCCAGGACTGCCCCCGGTATTCCCTGTGAAGGGCTCTCAAGGGGCACTAGGAACTGTGTGTGGGATTACGCCCAGCGTTCCCTTTCGCAAGGATACTTATTTTAGTTGATGACTACCCATGTATCTCCCCAGCTCTCCTTATTGCTTAAGTATAACCCTAGTGACTTAAGTGTTACCGGGAACCGACGGTCTTCCGCCCGATCCCCCACTCCAGTTGATGATACCAAGACTTGCACTTTTGATCCCTCACTAAGACAACTCTACCCACCAGGGTCACTCATGTTGAACTCTCTTTATTTCTGCCGATAATCAATCCCCTGGTAATTCCCTAAGGCAAGACCTATTTGTGTTATATGCGACCATGACCTATGTTTACCCTAGAAATGTGATCTTCCAAAACTTAAGGCATCTTGCCTCTAAATATTTATCCTAAGGTATTATGGACTAAGGAACTACCCTAAGGATTCTCATAATTTTTCCTGGCCAAATGGTCATTTAATTAATTCTCTTAATTTAAATGCGCGGCCACTTTACACATGAAGTGATTTAATTAAGCATCCACTGACTTAGGGAATTTTTCATGAGATGTATATTGACCAAATATTGCTGGCCTTCAAAATTTCACAATTTTCCTTAAATTATTTATTGTCATTTTCTATTAATAACAATCTCACATAAATTCCATTTTACACATGAAGTATAAGCATTACATATTCAAAATTCCAGAAAACTTACAGAGCCTTAAGACACTAAATTATGGCTATTGGCAGAGATTCATCAAAATTGAATGTAAGATGGCCTATGGGGTTCCATTTTTAGGTATTTACCAAAATGCCATTGTACTAGTTTAACACAAGTAATGCATCCATAAATTCTGAGAAATTCATGATAAACTAATAACAATATTTATGACAGTAGAATAAATCCCAAATTTTCAGAGGTATATATATATCATTTCAAGAATTATCATGATAAGGTAAAATGGGAAATTTAGGGTATCTACTCCAAGGTTCTTCAAAACAGAGAAATCATAATTTTCCTAGGTCAAGTGTGATGTAATCTATGCCTTGGTAATGTTGTTTGGATTTGTTCTTGAATAATCCTATTTTCCAATTTTTAATTCCAAAATAGCTATTTATAAAGTAAATTCCAATAAATGGAATTTTGATTCCAAAAATTACCATTATTAATTTGAAGAGTGCCATTTACTCTAATGAGCCACTATAAATAATTTCATAATCCTTGCATGCAACCATTGGGCTAAATTCACCAAATTACATTTTTACTATTTGCACACCAAGCCTTAACATAAGCTATCACATGCAAGTGAATTCTCCCACATGCAGTGATCCCAAGGTGCTGAAAATTTTATCATGCACCAAGGGTGACCCCACTGACCCACCACCAAAATTTGGGGCCATGGGGAGGAGTAGAACTCCATATATGCCATTAATTTAAATTTTGATATTTTTACCAAACTATAGGAAATGTTTTCTAAAAATTCCTAAATTTTGGCAGGAGGTAAGTAAGCCATAATAATGCATGTGCCCAAAATTTGGGATCATGGTGACTAATATTGAGACTAGGGCATCCAATATAATTTTTGACCTAGTCTAGGACCAGTCCTAGGAGAAAGGTCCTACAGGGCTGTACCTCTACCCCAAATGTGTGTTTAGGGTGGCATATTAAAGGTAAGACCCTAGGCTACAATTTTTCATTAAGGGCCTAAGGTCTGGAAATGCCTCTAAGAGGCCTAAATTTAACTTGCAAGAGGGCTGAATATATGTGACAGAAATGTTACTATTCATTTATTAATCCTGATTTATATTAAAAATCGGCGCACGAATCTTAAAGCAAGAATGGACGGAATCGGGTTATCGTCTACCTCCAGCCAACGGCTGAGATCGAGCCGACCTGGAGCGATTTTGCCGGCGGTTTCCGGCCAGCTGAGGCGTCGCCACCCTCCGGCCAATGGTGCCATCACCTTCACGGTGGTGGTGGCTATCATTTCCCGGCGATGGGGCGACGGGAGACGGCGGCGACGGCGATCCCGAGCGGTTTCAGAAACTTAGAATTTTCTAGATTTTCTCACATGGCATCGGGCTCAATTGAGCCGATCTCTCGCCTATTTGATCTAAGAAGCTAGTGCGGGTAGAGGTGAAGTGAAACGCACCATAATCGGGGCTTGGCTGCGGGTCAGGCGGCGGTTTGCCGTGGTGGTGGTGGGCGCGCGCGAGCTCCTCCCCGAAAGTTGCATTCTCCACCGTTCTCCATGTGTAAGTAGTCGAATTCCACTCCTCTGGACCTTCTGAAGCTAATGGAGGGGTCTGTTTGGACTGAGGTGGGCTATAAGTGGAGTTAACTCCAAGGTGAGCTCGGTTTGAGCTTTGGAGGCTTCACCCATGGTGCCATGTGGCTCTCAACTCTGGTATTCTGCTGGAAATGAAGAGGGGAGGTCAGCCACCTGGTTTGGGCAGCCAAACCAGCTGATGGGTGGCCATGTGGCCATTATTCCCTTTATTCCTCTTTCTCTCTCCTCTTTTCCTAAAAATCTCAATTTACCCCCTTGCATGCATTCTCTCTCCAATATCAGGAGGGTAGGGCTGTCATTAACCATTAAGGCTGGTCATGGGCCAATTTGGTGGGCTTGGTCCAAAGGAAAATTGCTTGGTCTTCATTTCATTCCTTAGGTCAAATTGTTGACCAATTTGACTTTTGGGTTGACTGGTCAACTATGGTGGGTGGACTGGCCCCAATGGTGGAAATGGGTCTAGTGGCACCACCCAACTTGGTTTGGGTCAAGGGGGTGCCCCACTTAGGTTAATTAGGCCTATGGTGTGGGTTTGACCAAATAAGCCCAAGGTTGACCTTGGTCAACTGGGGTCAAAATGTTGACCCAGTGACATACCCTAGGGTCCACTTAGATTGTTTTTAGGGTTAGGGCAATGTGGTGGGGTCATGGTGTGGCTAGGGTCCCTAATTAGGCTAGTTTGACCTAGTTTGACTAAGGTCCTATAGTGGGCCCCACCATGGCTACCACCCACTACCTAGGGTCAGACTAGTTGATCTCCTTTAAATCTCACCCCATGCCTAACCCAATCTAAGTTGAGGGGTCCAGAAGTAACATGGGATGTTACATTTGTCACCAGAGGAGGAAGGTAAGTATATGATCACATTATAGTATGACTGCCTAGTTTCTGTCATATCTATTTTCTTAAAACTAAAGATGAAGCATTTGAAAAGTTTTGTCTTTTCAACACGAGGGTAGAAAACCAACTAGACATAAGAATAAAGAGGTTTAGAAGTGATAGATGAGGAGAATACATGTCCAGTGAGTTCTGGGGTTTCCTTGTCTCTCAAGGGATCACAACATAAACCACTGCTCCTTACTCACCCCAATTGAATGGTATAGCCGAGTGAAAAAATAAAACGTTAATAGAGATGTTGAATTCTATGTTGCTCACTGTTGGCATACCTATTGCCTATTGGGGAGAAGCAGTTTTAATTGCAAACAATATTCTGAACAAAGTCCTCCGTGCTAAGTTAGACGTCATACCCTATGAGATTTGGTTTAAGAGACCCCCGACATTAACTAAACTTAAGACATGGGGCTGTATAGCCTATGTCAGGGTCTCTGACCCTAGACGGTCTAAACTTAGACCTAGGACCAACACGTATGTCTACTTAGGTTATGCTGAAGATAGTGCTACAGATAGATTATTAGACCTGTCTAATAATATAATTATTGAATCTATGGATGTTTGTGTTCATTGAGGATAAGTTTCTTAAGATAAAAACCTGACAATCTCAGGTATGCATGCAACTATTACTGAGCACGAACCTAATCAGTACCGAGCACCTCCTATTCAGTCCCGGTAGTCAATAATGTCCTCGTTCTAGACGGACTTCGTGAGAGAGCGAACTCCCAGAACCTTTGGTAGTGACTTTGTCACTTACCACGTTGAGGCCGATTCATCCACCTATAAGGACGCGATGAGATCAAGGGATTCCCTACTCTATAAAGAGGTCATTGATGAAGAGATGAACTCTTTTCTTCAGAACAACACCTGGACGTTGGTTGATAAGCCAAAAAGGGCTAAAACTATTGGGTGTAAGTGAGTTCTAAAAAAGAAGCTCAACCATGATAGTAGTGTAGCTAAGTATAAAGCACGCCTGGTGGCTAAAGGTTTCACATAAGTTAGTGAGGTTGATTACTTTGATGTATATTCACCAGTGTGTCACTTAGCAACCATTAGGATACTTCTTGCTATTGCGTCTATTGAGAACTTTATTGTTCATCAAATGCATGTTAAGACTGCATTTTTGAACAAAGATCTGACCGTAGAAATATACATGAGCCAACCTGAAGGTTTCATAGTACACAGTCATGAAAGTAAGGTCTGTAAGTTAATCAAGTCGCTATAAGGACTCAAACAAGCACCAAAATTATGACATGAGAAGTTTGACTATAGTGTAAGGAACATGAGATTCATGTCGAGTCTCTCGAATAAATGTCTTTACATACGTCATAGATCGAACAAAATCGTTATAATATGCTTATATGTTGATGATATGTTGATTCTTAGTTCTGATCAATTCGGAGTGGATGACGTTAAGTCAGAACTAATGAAGGAGTTTAGCATTAAACACCTAGGTGTAGCTGAGACTATACGAGGCATGCAAGTGAGCTTTAGAAAAAATGATATTTGCCTAAGTCAAAGTCACTATATAAACTCCATGTTGGATACATGGGGATACAATAAATATAGAGCAGTGGAGACACCTTATGATTACAATAATCGCTTGAAGCCCAATGATGGAGCTGCGATTAGACAGTTAGATTACACTAAACTGATTGGTAGTCTCATATATGTTGTGGTCTACACAACACCTGACATAGCCTTTACGGTCGGCATGTTGAGCAGATTCACTAGTAATCCTAGCCAAGACCATTGAGATGCCCTCGATAGACTGATGTGATACCTAAAGAACACCCAAAAGTATGTTTTATGTTATCATGGTCATCCTCTAGTTTTGGAAGGATATTTTGATGCATAATTGTGCTCAGAATTAAACGACACCAAGTCCACTAGTAGATTTATATTCACACTAGGAGGAGCAGCTGTAGCCTGGAAGTCCAAAAGGCAATCATGTATTGCACTGTCTTCTATGGAATCCAAACTTTACGCTTTAGTTTCTGCGGAAGAAGAAGCAGAGTGGATAAGAGATTTGGTGATGGACATTCCACTATCGAGCCTGAAGTCGAGTTTTGTTGTAGTTTACTGTGACAATCAGGCTACTAAAACGATTGCTACGAACATTTTGTTCAATAGTAAAGAAGGCAATTACGGATGAAACAAAGCCTGGTTGAACCTCCCTTACG
>CM077161.1:157900316-158039199 GCA_039583875.1 Platanthera guangdongensis
ATTGAACGCATTTGTTTGACCATATGAAATGTTGTTCAACAAGCAGGTATCACCTCATCTGCTGAGTAAGATGTGAAGGGTCGAGGAGGAAGATCAAGGCTCTTCTCCTCTTTGTCCTCACTCCCGAGTCGTTTGATCATTTAGTTTACCACCATGTTTGTATGAGAAGGATACCCTTAAAAGATGAGGAAGTGGTGACGATGCTTCTCTCTAATGAGAAGAGGAGCAGTTCCGGATCGAGTGCGAGCGAGGGTCTGCTCGTGAAGAGCAGAACCATCCCGAGGGAGATCGAGAGGGGGCGGCCAGGAGGATATCGACCTAGTCCAAGAGTAGATTTTACTACTGCAAGGAGGAGGGGCATTGGAAGGCCAACTGCCCAGTGAGGAACTCAAGGGCAAAGAATCTGTGCCTCAGCAGGCTGCAGTGGCATCCGAGTGCGTAAGCGATGATGATGTTCTACACGTTTCACAAAGCCGCGACGTGGTAGTCGGGACCACAGATTCCTGGATCATGGATACAGGATGTTCGTGTCCACATGTGCCCGAACATTGAATGGTTCTCCAGTATTAGGCACTGTGAGGTGGTCGTGTTCGGATGGGGAATCAGTCAGATGCGAGATTTCTGAGTCGGGAGCATCAGGATTAGGATGTTCGATGGAGAGTGGTTAGGACCCTCACCGACGTTCGTATGTGCCCGAGTTGAGGAAGAGCTTGCTTTCTTAGGCACTCTGGAGGCTGCCGGTATTCTTATACCAGTAGCAGCGGGTATTTGGAGGTCAGGCGATGCGCGCAGACAGTCTTGAGAGGAGAGCGTTCAGGATCGCTCTATAGACTGATTGGCACCACGATGCCAGGGAGATGCGAGGAGAGAGGTCACACCGTCTCTCGAGCTACATATACGGTAGCATATGCATTTCAGGCGATCTCCTCAGATCGCGATTCCTTCGATAGAGCTTTAGAGAGCAGAGACCGTTCTCAGCAGAAAGCTAGGAAGGACCAGCGGAGGAGCGGGGCAGGATTCGTGGCAAGGGCGTGTGCACGGAGAGAGGACCTTGGCGGAGGTAGAATCTTCGCAGCCGTAGAGGAGACGGGTAGAGAGTCATCTCAGGAGTAGCCCCGACAACCCCGGCGAGAGGAGCCATCAGGCTCAGAGGTCTCACCGAGGAACTTAGGATCACTCAGGAGAAGGTGGAGTTGCACAGTGAGAGTTCGAGTGCGATTCGTCTGCAGTAGACCCGGTCTATCGTGCAAGGACGAAGCACGTCGACCTGCGTCACCGGGAGTTGAGGGAGTTCGCTCGAGGTGGAGGCGTGATGTTGCGGGAGATTCCTACAGAGGAATGCGTTGCGAGCGTGCGAAAGAAATCAGTGAGGCGAGTCAAGTTTGACTTGACTCGGACTGTTGCACGTTGATCGTTGCCGGCCCCAGGGAGAGGGGGCTTGTAGTCGCCAGTAGGGGTCCGTTGTTTTAGGTGGTATTTGCGTTCGTGGAGCATCAAGGTGGAGATTGTTATTATGATGCTCCAACCGAACCGTCCAGCTGGACCGGTTCGGTTTTGCCTATTGCCATATATATATACAAGCTTGCACAGTGAGTTGAAGACCCCCGATTCAATTTCACATTCTAACCTAACGGAGAAAACGGAAGAACGGCGGAGAGGCGAGCTGCATCGGGCGATCGGAAGACCAGCGGCGATATCAGAGCCGCGCTTCGGGAGGAAGAAGAAGATCCGCCGGCGATTCCTAGGGCGTCTTCTCCGCGAGGATCATCGGCGGTTTCGGGGCGGGATCGAACGGATTTTCCTCCAGCGACCGGGTTTTTCCACGACTCTTCTCCGGCAAGAGATCGGGGGTAATACCACGATCTACAGTTCTTTTCGGGCGACGGGCGACGGCCGGCGGCTGTTCCGAGTTCTTCTTCTCCGGCGACAGCGAGGAGATCGGCCCGATCTAGGGCTACATAGGTCCGGCCATCCTTGGGATCCGGCGGTAGCAAGATTGGCAGAGGCGATTTCTTCTCCGGCGGTATCAGGGATCAAGATCCAGGGACAGCGAGGTTCGGCTCCGGCAGCGGCAAGATCGGGCAGAGGCGCTTCTTCTCCCAGCGACGATCGGCGGGCATAGGGCCGATCTTGGGCCGGCTCTTCTCTCCACAGCGGGCATAGGGCCCAATCTTGGGCCAGCGGTTACTTCTTCGGCAAGGATCGGATACCGATCAAGGCGGGCAACTCCGGCGGCTCCGGCGATCCAGCGGCGGCGGCAACTTCGGCGGTGAAAAGAAGGCATAAGGCTGCGGTTCCTTCATTTTGAAGAGAGCAGCGGTTTTCTTGGCCGGAGGGCGACGACGTGTGGCGGAGGGAAAATCGGGTTACCCGATTTTGGGCACCAGCGGCGCATCGGGTTCATCTCCAGCGTGTGACAGCGGCTTGGCCGGCTGTATCCAGGGAGGAGAGGGGGCTCACGGCGGTGGCTGGGTGCAGATTCCGGAGGCGAAGATCAGATTCAGATCCAGGCTCAGATTGGCCATTTTTGCGGCCGGCATAGGGGAGTTTTCTTCCCTCTCTCTTGATTTCTTGTTTGTTCTTCATTTCCTTTCTAGGTTAGTGTCGATCCGCTGAGGATCGTTGAGTGGCTGTGTTGTAATCAGATATTTTTCGATTAGTGGATCCGGCGCGCTCTCCCCGTGGATGTAGGAGCTTAACTCCGAACCACGTATATCTCTTGTCGTCTGTGTTTTTTCTGTGTTTTGAAAACTCGAACTGTTGGATTGGTGCGCGCCATTATTTGCTCAAAGATTTTTGCTTCCGTTGCTATTGTCCGCGACGAGTTCCGTACTCGCGGGCAGGTGCCATTTGCACAACATGTTACATTGTATTAATTAAATATATAAAAAAGGTATTTTAAAATACCTCAATCTTCTTTCCTCCTCCTCTCTGCCGATTCCTCGAACCCGCGAGTGATGGATAAAATCAAATCGACTTACCCACCGCCGGGAACAAGTCAGCAGTTAGTTATCCCAAATATTAAATATATATTAAATTGATGTCTTGTCTTACTATAATGCCTAAACTATTTTAAATAATTAAATAATATATTATTTGTTAAATTAATCAGATCAACAGCGCAACGCTTTTCTATGCGTGAATACAAATACACGTGCTTGCAACCTGGCTACCGCCATCGACTGGTCGGATTGGGACATTACTGTTGAAGCCACCCTTTCCACTCGTGATCTCTGGGATCACATCATCGGTGCTCCCCCCACCTCTGCAAGCTCTCCTATTGCCAACTCCACCGACACCACCACCACTCGTGATGATGCCAATCTTTGGCGACATCGCGATCAGGCCATTCGGGCTTACATCCTGGAGTCTGTCACTCGTCCGTTCTCCTCTCCATTCGTCGCCTCACCTCCGCCCGAGCTATGTGGGAATATCTTCAGGATCGCTTTGTTCCCCGCGGTGGAGCTCGTCGTCATCGTCTCATTTGCGATTCTCAGTCTGTACGACAGGAAGGGCGGTCCATTCAGGATTTCTTCACCATGATGAGCACCTTCTGGCATGAATTGGATTCCATGGCCCCTTTACCCTGCGGGTGTGCTTGCTTCTTGGAGTTTCAGCGCCATCTTTCTGAGGGTCATCTCTATCAATTCCTTGCTGCCCTGTGACCCGAGATTGCTCTTCTAGCAGCTCATCTTCTTCATCGAGTTCCTCTCCCAACTTTAGATGAAGCCCTGATTGCCTTACTTGATGAGGAGACTCGCCTTCGTCCTCATGTGGATCCTCTGCCTCCTCCTGGGATCGACGCAGTTCTTGTAGTTCAACCACGGGATGACACCATTACCTGCAACTACTGTAAAAAGGTGGGTCACATGAAGTTTGAATGCCCCACTCGTCCCCCACGTCATGATGTTAACCGCTGTAACAACCGTGGTCGGGGACGTGGTCGTGGCCCAAGTTCTAATAACACCGTTGTAGCTGATACAGATCGTCTTCAACGTCTCGAGGAATTACTCAGTCAGTCACCCCTACTTCAACGCGCCACCGTTGTAGCTCACACACTGTCTGTTGCTCCTGGTACTACTGTTGTTTGGGTTCCACCAACCGCGCCTTGCTATTTTGACTCTGGGGCCTCTTGCCACCTTTGCAACAATTCAAAACCTCTCACCAATTGTACCTCCAACCCCACTAACCTCAGGTCACCACTGCTGACGGGGGTTTTGTCCACATTATGCAGTCTGCCTCGATCACCCCAACCTCTGCTTTTCTGGTCACCTCACCCTCTCCAACATCCATCATGCACCTTGTCTCCACATGAACCTCATTTCTGTTAGTTCTCTTTGTGATCTTGGCCTAACTGTTTTATTTTGATCCTCTGATTGTGTTGTGCAGGATTCACGGACGGCTCAGAGGATTGGACGGGGTTGTAGGACCGGTGGCTTGTATTAGCCGGAGTACCTTCACGTCCCATCATTAGTATATTCAACAACTTCTGTTCTTTCTATTACCTCTGATGTCGAGTTGTGCCACAAACATTTAGGCCATTTGTCTGGTGACCGACTTTGAAGTGTTATCCGCTCCGGAGCTTTGGGACTTGTCTCTTCTTCCCCCCTCTTTGTCTGTACGGGCTGTTGTTTGGCAAAGCACCTTGCTCTACCATTTACCAGCAGTGCTTCCCAAACCACAGCTCCCTTTGATTTAGTGCATTCTGACATTTGGGGCCCGACCCCCGTTGCGTATCAGTCTGGATATCTTTATTGTGTTAACTTTACTGATGACTTCTCTCACTATGTTTGGATTTATCTACTATGACATCGCTCTGAAATACCCACTGTGTATCACACGTTCACCACAATGATTCATACTCAGTTAGAGCGTCGCATTAAAATTTTTCGTTTCGACTGCGCTCAGGAGTTTCTCTCTTCCACCATGCGCAACCTCCTCCAATCTCATGGCACCCTCCTTCAGCAGTCCTGTCCGCACACCCACGAACAAAATGGGGTCGCTCCACTACTGGCTTATGTATCTTCCTGGGTGATATCCTGGCGTAGCAAGAAACAAGACTCCATTGTGCGCTCCAGCACCGAAGCCGAGTATCGTGTCATGGCCTCCAGTACTGTTGAGATCGTTTGGCTTCGTCGTCTTCTCTGCGATCTTGGTGTATCGATATCCAGACCCACTCCTTTATTTTGTGACAATCGAAGCGCTATACAAATTGCCTCCAACCCGATGTTTCACGAACGAACAAAACACATCGAAATTGATTGTCACTTCACTCGCCAAGAGTTCCTCGTCAACATTATTTCTCTACCATTCATTGCCTCTGAATAACAAATTGCGGTCTTCCTCACCAAGTCTCTCACTTTGGCTAGATTCTGATATCTTATTGGCAAACTCTCGGTTCTTGATCCACCGTGAGTTTGAGGGAAGATGTTAATAATAAATGTATTTATTATTCTTTATTGCTTTTAGGATTAGTCTCACACCGCTTGTGGTGTTCTCCTCCTCCTCTTCTCCTATATGTAGATCCTGTTGAAGCCAAATTTGACCTCTGTGGAGTTCGGGGTCCCTGAAAGGGGTGACCTCACACCTACTACACTCGAGAGAACGTCACGGACCGGAGACTTAGGAGACTATGAACAGACCCTCGGCTCTAGCGCGGAGGCCCCACCTCACACCCGGAAGGCTACCTGAGCTCTTCCCCTCCCTCACCAAAGGGCTAGGCTAGGTGCCTTGGAGAGCTCTCTCTACTCAACCAAGAAAAAGCTAAGGGAGGAGGAAGCTAAGAAAAGGATCCTCTCCAAGGCACCCAAGGGGGTCTATTTATAAGTTTTTCCAAGTCCTGGGGCCAATAGAAAACAGCCACGTCGGGGGGTAAAGGGGGAATTTCCCCCGAGGGCAAGAAGGTAAAACTGCAGGGGGGGCAAGGGCGAGACCGCGGCTCTGACCGGTCTCGCCCCGCCAGGCCGCCAAGCTAGAAAGGGCAGGGGCGAGACCCCGGCCCCCGGCCGGTCTCGCCCCACCAGGCCGCCAGGCTAGAAGGAGCAGGGCGAGACCGCGGCCTCTGACCGGTCCTCGCCCCGCCAGGCCGCCAAGCTAGAAAGGGCAGGGGGCGAGACCCCGGCCCCCGGCCGGTCTCGCCCCACCAGGCCGCCAGGCTAGAAGGAGCAGGGGCGAGACCCCGGCCCCCGGCCGGTCTCGCCCTACCAGGCCGCCAAGCACCTATAGGGACGGGGGCTGGTGTTAGCCAACTTGCCGCAACCCGCCCCCCAAAAGAGGGCCACTAGGGGAGGTCGATTTTTCCTCCCCCTACTAGTATGTTTCCAAGCTAGAGCCAAAATTGGCCACCGAGAGTGCAAAATCTCTCAAAAGCTTAAAACTATACCGGGGCGAATACGGGGTTGTACAGACCCCAAGGGTTCTTCTTTTAGACATGAATACAAACGCTTTTGCTATTCTAACAGAGACAAGCCAGCTCTCACGAAGCTAATTCTTTCTTCGAGGGCTGCAAGGAGCGCTGCCCTCGTTGTATTATGGGGTCCTCTGATAATTCTTGGAGGCGGGAAAGGGCCAGCGGCCGAGAGGAAAAATTTCACCCCTTGGACAGCAAGCTTGCCGCCCGAATCGGGCGGCCAGAGAGCCGCCCGATTTGTGGTGACCCTGTACTCCACAGGGTGGAAGCACCGCCCGCCCTGCGTGTCGAGCAGGCTACCAGAATCGGGCGGCCAGAGAGCCGCCATATTCAGGGCAGCCCCACTCGCGCCCTCGCCAGGATGGCGGCTACCCCTCTGCTACACCTTGGACAACGGCGGATCAACGGGTTTGGTTGAACTGCCTTAGGGGAAGGCCATTAAATATAAAATTTTGAATAGAAAAGTGAAATCATATTAATTAAAAAAAACAGATGTTTTAAATTTTTTTAAAAGAAGGTTTTTAGAAAACCTCTTTCACCTTCTTGCGGAAGCCTCGAACCCAGGATCTCGGGGTAAGCTTAAGGCTCTGTTTGGGGGGACTTATTTTCACCGGTCAAGCGGTCATGACCGCATGAATCAGGACTTATTTTAAGTCCCGATTCATGCGGTCATGACCGCTTGACCGGTGAAAATAAGTCCCCCCAAACGGAGCCTAAGTCAACTTAAACAATTGGAAGAAGCAAGTCCGCGGGTTTTATTTGTAAATTATCATCTTTGTACATTTAAAGTTGTTTCTGGGAATGCATAACCTACTGTCAACAAATTTTTTTCCTCCTTCCCAAATTTTAGTATTAAATACTCATGTATGTTTTGTTCTCCATAATTCATGGAGTTTTCGTCGGGTCTATCTGTTGTAACGGTGGGAACGAGAGTGTATCGGCTATGAAGCGGTGGGAAACAGAAGTATCAAAAATGTCAAAAATGACGTTTTTGAGCGATGCTTGTGGGAATTAGAGGGTTATGATCAACTTTTAGAGTTCGAGCCGGAGGCGGGAGGCGGGAGGCGGGGTTGGAAAAGCGGCGTTTGGGGTGCTTTTTCTTCTTGTGGCGGGTGCAAACGGAGCAAACGCCTCCGGCGCCCCGTTTGTTTACCCGCCGTCCGGCGGCGTTTGCTCCAAACGTCCTGCAAAAATGCTGAAACAAACGAACCCTTGATGGATTATGCTTCTTAAACAATTCAGTTCATGGATTATGCAAGGAAGTTGGAGCAAAAATACCTAAACAATTAAGTTCATAATCCCGTCTATTTCGTGTGATCTGTGCATTTCACTTTCTTCCCTTCATGGATTATGCTCGTTACTATGCGTATTAACTTATATTTTCTGGTCGATTAAAGTAAATTGAATTCATAAGAGTTTTAATTCCCTGACCTAATTCCAATCTCGTCCAACAAAACATGACCTAAATGGTATAAAACCCATTTGCAGACCATCCACATATCCAACTATTTGTAGGCCTACAAATCCATCGGAAGACTGTGGCTTCATTTGGCTAGACTGATACGTGCCGGTTGCACACACATCACTGTCCCGCCATAAAATGTGGGGTTTGGAAATCTCGTGGTCGGACGGAGGGGCTCCGCCCCGTCGCACAAAACCGTAGGATTTCTGCGGAAATCAACTGCGCAGCGGTCCAGCGGCACCGTGACTTCCGCAAAAGCCCCACCGCCCTTCCAAAGGCAGCCGGGGGGGGGGGGGGGGGGGGGGGGGGGGGGGGGGGGGGGGGGGGGGGGGGGGGGGGGGGGGGTGGGGGCTTGTGGTTTGGTCCCTCTTATTTATTTCAACACCTCTCTGAATCCTAAACCCCAAAAAATCTTACTATCTAGCAAAAAAGGGAGAGCATTCCTCGCCATAGTGTGATAGATTGAGCGTGCGTTGACGCGGCTTATCGCAGCTTATTTGCTCTGCAGAGTTGGACAAAAATGTCATTGTCATAGATTGTATGTTTAGTAACACAAATGTTACAAAAAAAAAACTAGTTTGAGCATATGATTTTGGTATGACAATGACATTTTTGTCCAACCTCATCGGAGCAAATAATCGTGATAAGCCGCGCCAAACGCAGCCAGAATCTAAGGCTCTGTTTGGCGTGGTGGTGGAGATCATGAACAAGAGGGTTAAATTGTCATTCGTTAATGTCCACCTAAGAAACTTCATCTAATTTTATGTTCAAGCGGATAATGTTTGTCAGGTGATCATTAACGAATGATGATTTAACCCATGCGTTCATGACTGTCACCACCGTGCCCAACAGAGCACCGGAGTCTAAGGCTTCGTTGGGCATGGTGGTGGCGGTCATGAACAGGGGGTTAATTTGTCTTTTGAAATATAAAAAAAAAAAGTTAAATCAAATTAATTAAGAAACGAAATATTTTTTAGAATAAAATAAGTTAAATAAAAGTGAGGATATTTATTTTGGAATTCCACTTCTCCTCTTTTGGTATGTATAACACATCGGTTTTTTGTGTGAGAGTAAATATAGTTGTAAGATCATGATTTCAACGGCGTAGATTTTTTTGGAACGTAGTTGTTGCGGTCTAACTCGGCGCTCCTAAACCTGCCCAGATGTGTCCGTCTTAGCTCGGGAGTGGTCGAGCGCGCAATCAGTCACACAATAAGAAAACAAGTGCACAAAATGATTTTAAAGTGAAAACGGCTCTCAACCGGGTAAAAAATCACATGACCGGGTCTGTGCCGGTCAAACTCTACAATCAGTTTCATATAACAACTTGTTTGTAAAATCGAGGACGACAGTCTGCTGCTCGTTATACTTTGGAGGTGAGAGAATATCTTTGGTGCTCCGCTGGGAATAGGCTGCTCCATGCGAGACTTAGCTTGCGCAATGTTAGTGCGAGGACATGGCGCGGAGCGAGCGGGAAGTGGTTGTAGCGGGCTTGCTGGAGGTTGTACACGAACGAGGCTTCCTTCCTCCAACGGGCAGAACGCCTTCGTTGTGGTTGTGTTGCGGACTTAGTCGAATTTCTGGTGGAGTGGTTGTGGCTTGTAGGAGAATTTTGGAGGAGCGGTGGCTTGTATGCGATCTTTGGTGGAGGAGTGGTGGTTCGTAGGACAGTTCTGACAGAGCTCTGATCTGAGGAAGAAGAAAACACGAAGGAAAAAAGTGAGAAATGAGTATACCTGAGGGCCTTTTTATAGCCTCCAGAAGGTGGTTACGATGGTTATGCGGGTGTTCGCACACCGTAACCACCAATATTATTATTTTAAGCATAGTTCTGAGTGCATATTATTTGCATATTAAATTTTACTAAATGCAGTCCCCCACTAAAAACATGGCTCCCCACTACCGTCTGCGGTTATGCGGGTGGTTACCAGTGCGATGGACGGTCGCGATCGTGGTCGGGCTGATTGGACGGTAAAGAGAGACGGTGGGCGAGGGAAGTGGCCGAGATGCAGCTCAAGGAAGGGCGAGAGGGGAGGCCGGTCACTTTCTCCCGACGACGGGCCACCGACGCGGCACAATCCTGATGTGGGACAGGCCGGCCGAAGGCAGAGGGGGTCGGCCTGCCGCACTTGGGCGGCATGCCGGGCGCGGCCCAGGCGCCGACTGACGGGCGCTGCGCCGGCACAGAGTGCCGGCCTCGAGACCGGCACCGCCGGCCGCAAGGCTCGGCCGGTTGGGGCTAGTGCACCCCCTCGCACTGTCCCAGCCGGTGGCTGTAAAGAGAGACGGTGGGCGAGGGAGGCGGCCGAGATGCAGCTCAAGGAAGGGCGAGAGGGGAGGCCGGTCACTTTCTCCCGGCGACGGCGATGGGCCACCGATGCGACACAATCCTGACATGGGACCGGTCGACCGAAGGCAGAGGGAGTCGACCTGCCACACTGGGGCAGCATGTCGGGCGCAACCCCGGCGCCGACCGACGGGTGCGGTGCCGACACCGAGTGTCGGCCTCGAGACCGGCACCGCCGGCCGCAAGGCTCGGCCGGCTCGACCAGTGCACCCCCTCGCACTGGTCCGAGCCGGTAGTCGAATTTAATAAATACGGTCTTATATTTTTAGTGAAGAATCATATGGTAATTTTTGCACCTTTACAAGGAAAAATTCGTGTGTTATACGTATAAATTTATTTCTCCAATTTTATCATTCCAAGAAAGTTATAAAATAAGATAAATCATGGGCGCTGCTATCCGCACCACAGTTTTTGCTATTCGCACCCGCACTTTCTCTAAATTTTTTGTACCTTCAGAAATTCGCCTGTACATGTATTTTTAGGAAAAGTGTTCAACACGAAAGTTGTAGATCTCGACGGGTGCGGTGCCGACACCGAGTGTCGGCCTCGAGACCGCACCGGCCGGCCGCAAGGCTCGGCCGGCTCGGACCAGTGCACCCCCTCGCACTGGTCCGAGCCGGTAGTCGAATTTAATAAATACGGTCTTATATTTTTAGTGAAGAATCATATGGTAATTTTTGCACCTTTACAAGGAAAAATTCGTGTGTTATACGTATAAATTTATTTCTCCAATTTTATCATTCCAAGAAAGTTATTAAAATAAGATAAATCATGGGCGCTGCTATCCGCACCACAGTTTTTGCTATTCGCACCGCACTTTTTCTAAATTTTTTGTACCTTCTAGAAATTCGCCTTGTACATGTATTTTTAGGAAAAGTGTTCAACACGAAAGTTGTAGATCTCGACGAGATCTACAACTTTCGTGTTGAACACTTTTCCTAACAATGCATGTAGAAGGCATACTTGGGAAATACGTGCAGTTTTCGCGCCTTTTGGAAATACATTTTGTACATACATTTTTAGGAAAAATGTTCAACACGAAAGTTGTAGATATCGTCGAGATCTACAACTTTTGTGTTGAACACTTTTTCTAAAAATGCATGTACAAACCATATTTTCAAAAGACATGAAAAATTAGGAGAAGTGTGATTCGAATAGCCAAAACTACGGGACGGATAGCAGCACCCTAAATCATTATAATTTAATTTTGACTGAGGCACTTAGACAAAACTTCTCTTAAGTTAAGCATCTTAAGCAGATTAACATTTCCAACTCACTTTGTTAAAGAATATAAAATTTAGAATAACAGAAATTTAACCATGATAATTAAAAAATAAAAAAAACTGTAATAAAATAAGTTATATGAAAATAAAAATGTTTTAACTTACTTTTGAATAATGAATGTTAAATAATATTAATTAAATATATATAAAAAGATATTTTAGAATATAAAATTAACATTTTCAAATCACTTTGTTAAAGATTATAAAATTTAGAATAACAGAAATTTAATCGTGATAATTAAAAAATCAAAGAAACTGTAATGAAATAAATTATATGAAAATAAAAATATTTTAACTTATTTTTGAATAAAGAGTGTTAAATTGTATTAATTAGATATATAAAAAAGGTATTTTAGAATACCTCTTATCTTCTTTTTCCTCCTCCCTCTCTGCCGATTCCTCGAACCCGCGATCAATGGATAAAATTAAATCCACTTACCCACCGGCAGGAACAAGTCAGCAATTTGGTAAACCAAATTTTAAATAAATATTAAATAGGTATTTTGTCCTACTCTAATGTGTAAACTATTTAAAATAATTAAACAATATATTATTTGTTAATCAGATCAACCGCGCAGCGCTTTTCTATGCGTGAATACAAATACACATGCTTGCATGTGCACGAGACACGCGTGGAGTAATTCCGAAACTTGTGCGATTTGTTTGAAAACCGTAATGCCATGAAAGGGATTTGGGCACAAAAAATAAAAAATAGAATCATAGAATCATCTAGCCACTGTGAAAGAGATTATGGTTGTTGAACACTTTAACATACTGCTGCTTGACTGCTCCTCATGCCTCAAGCCCTCATGGAAATGGAGATCTGGATTATGGAGAACTCGAGAAGCCAATTTAATTAAAAAAGCCTAAGGGCCCGTTCGTTTGCACCGTTTTCATATTTGGTTTTCGTTTTACAACAAAACGAAAACGTTTGACGAAAACTTACGTTCGTTTGCAATATAGTTTTATGGTTTGTCCCGACCCCCCTCCCCTCATTTCTCCCAACTCCGGCCATCTTCTCCCCGGCCGTTCGTCCTCTCTCATCTCCGACCATCCTCCTTTAGGTCATTCTTAGTATTTCCTATTAGCATTGAAAGCGGCGAACTTGAACGAGTTCTCCGGTGGCTCATAACGGCGGCCGTCCGCCGAGAGCCAGCGCTCCGGCCTAAACTTAAGGCAGTCGTCTTCCCACACCGACTTCATCCGTCCGACGGAGTAGATGGAGTAGGTGATGGAGGAGCCCGCCGGGACGAAGGTTCCGTCCGGGAGGACGTCGTCGGCGGCCACGTACTTGGTGTCCTCCGACACCAATGGATACAATCTCAGCGTCTCGGAAAGCGCCGCCTTTAGATACACAAGCCGGCCCAGCTCCACCAAAGATAGCGGGGCGACTAGCCAGGTTGTTCGATCATCATCGCCGCGAGAAGCGGCGAGGACGGAGCAGAGCTCGTCGAGTATGGTGCGCTCTGCTTTAGGGTGTGTGGCGACGAGCCAGAAGAACCAACAACGAGTGACGGAGGAGGTGTCGCGGCCCGCGAGGATGAAATTTCAGGCGGCGTGAATGAGGAAGTTGTCGTCGGAGTAGGTTCCAGTGCGTAGGAACCGGGAAAGGAGATCGTCGTTGCCGGAGCTCAGCTCGAGTCCGCCGAAGTAGTTAGTGTCGAAGACGATTGCACACCACCATTGCAGAAATGAGGATCTCTTCTATTTTCAAAACAAACCAAAACAGACCTAAAGAGGTCTGTTTTGAGGAAGAATGTTTAATGAAGGAGTGAAAACCTTGTGGTTTTGGGTCAAAACCAAAACAGATCAAAACAGAGGCAAACGAACAGCTACATTGGGACTGCGAAAACTGAAAATGAAAACCGGCTGTGAAAACTGTGCAAACGAACGGGGCCTAAGTGATGCAGTAGCCCTGAGCCGCCCCTCTCAGTCGGCCCTACTCGGCCTAGCCAGAGGACCACGTTCTGCGAACCACTGCCGGGCTGCGCCCAAGCACCCCACCCATGACCGCGCCTATTCTCAGCGCGGCGGGATGTTGAGGCGGGGTCTCGAACCCAGCCCCCTTGATAAAGAGCTTTCCTAACAGCTCTCATCACCAACTGAGCTGTAGCTATGAACATCAACAAATGGCAACAGAAATTTTTTACCTGGAAAACCTGGAAAGGGTGAAAAACTACGTGACTGGAAGTCTGAAACTGTGTCGAGCCAAAATCCACTAGCATCTTGGAGTTCTATAGAGTTTCATTTGATCTCGGAGGGCGACTGGCCACTACTTCGTCACAAGTGTAAAAAATGAGGAAAACAGTTAAGTTCTCGGAGCCTTGATGAAAGCGCTTCAGCCCTAAAAAGTCGTCGAGCTCGCAGAACCTGGCTGGAAGCGTTCCGGCAGGAAAATTTTCTAAGTCCACGGAGCATTTGGTGGGGACGCTCTCGTTGATGCGAAGCTTTGATGGGAGTGTTCTCGCAGAGGCAGCTGACGTGACTTGGTTCGTGCTGGAGCCCAAGTGCAAGGAGGTGAGCGGAGAGAATTCCTGAGCGGAGAATTGGCGTAAGTCCACGATCACGTCGGAAAACCTCAGAGCTTTTTCTTGTCTCTGAAGTTGTTTGTCTTAAAATGAAGACCTTAGAGCTTATTTATAGTTTTCTGGAGGGTTATGGTGTAATTGCGTCGGGGAGTGATTTGTGCTGGCAAATGACATTGCTCCGTTTTGATCACCTGGATCACCATTTTTCCGAAATGATGGGAGTGCCCCTCAGGCAATTCGGGCAGCTCGGGCAGGGTGCCCGGAGACGGCGGCGGCCAGCCGACAACGGAGGAAGCGGCCGGAGACGGCGGGGGTTACCAGCGGCCGCCGCCGGAGCCTATTTATTATATAATCTGGTTCATGTGGTCGTAAACGCTTCATTGGTGAAAATTAATTAAAGTTCGTTTGGTTCAAGCAGTCGTAACCGCTTGACCGGTGAAAATTAGTCTCCCCAAACGGAGCCTTAATGATGTATTATGTAACAGTCTAACCGAGCCTACTCATTATATAATCCAGCAGGTCCAGTTAGCATTACACAGCCATATTGCCCATTTAACCCAGCAACATTGAACACAGCCACCCATTCTCAAAAATCAAAATTCCTGAAGCATAATCTTATATAAATAGTATTATTTACCGGGACCTCCCCTTGAAGTTTGCGTAATTACAGCTTGCACCCCTCTAGCTTTCAAAATTACAATTACCTCCCCTCAATGTTTACATTTCACAACAAACATGCACAAAAGACCCTGCACAAAAGACCCCCCCCCCCCCCCCCCCCCCCCCCTGAAGATTTACTCCAAGGGACTACCTTTGTGCATGGATTTATGAAATGTAAACATTGAGGCAAGGTTTTTGTAGTTTTTGTAATTTTCGAAGTTAGAGGGGTGCAAGCTGTAATTATGCAAGTTTCTATGCGAGGTCCCGGTAAATAACCCTGTATAAATATGTCTATATATACACATCATAAGAAAGTAAAGTATGAATCATAAGTAGCCATCACAAAACAAAAACGTACAGATTTTGAAAGTATCCAAATATATAGATATCGACACTGACACATTTTTTAATATGTATTTAATAGGAAATTAAACTATAGAGAATTCATATGTTATAACTGTAACATATTCTTTCATATAGTGATCAAATTTTGAAATTTACAATGGCAAATCCAACATATCTTGGCACACAATGCACAAGTCCTCTCCAAAGTGATCTGTACAGATTTTATGTAGACAGCTCTATGCACATTAAAAAAAAGGAAAAAAAAACATGTACTCTAATCAATGTATACATCCACAATAGATCCGTACAATGTGGAATTCAGAATGAGCTGCGGTTGAAGTTCACAACTGAATGGTGCAAGAAACTGCGGTTTTGAAGTCGATTTGGTGGTCGAAAGGAGGATTCGTGGTGAAGAACCTCCATCTCCTCCTCTGGGGATCGTAAGCTTGAATCTGTATTGTGCTCCTCTTCCTGAGCGCTCTGCTGGGCTCCACGAAAAAAGGCATCGCCTTTGTTAGCACGCACAGCTCTCCGTTCATGACGATGAAGGCGCATGAATCTTCTGACGGGACTTTCCTCCTTAGACCAGACTCCTTCCTCCAGCGGTTCGACACGAAATCATATCTGCATCAAAAAATTTTGAAAGCATATTGAGACCATGTGAACTCAGAAAGTATTTGAAAGTCTACCTAGTCCAAAAATATTGAGAACATTTCGTCCGAGAATCAGCTTAAGGTTTGGCTATAATCGAGAATCTATCCAAAGCCAGGCTTAAGTTTTGGCTAGAGATCGATTAACTTTTTATATATTCAAAACCATAACAACATTCAACATTCAAGCCTTTATTCCACTATAGTGGGGTCAGCTATATATTCAAAACCATATGACAGATGTAATCATTACTGAGTAAACCCCATCTAGCAAATAATATGATTCATATCTTTATCACAGTGTCATTGTTGTGTTATGGTTCTCGTCATCCGTCTGCGGTTACACATATTTCATTTACGTGTTGTTATGTATATTATTTTGAGTGTTAGAGTCGACTCGTAGTTACGACTAATTAGAGTCGTCATGTTTTAGTATTTTGTATGCTATGATCCTCATCATCCATCATCGATTGCGCATATTACATTTATGCGTCGTTATGTATGTTATTTCGAGTGTTAGAGCTGAGTCGTAGTTACGCCTGATTAGAGTCGTCATTTTTAGTATTTAGGATTTCACGCATCTATTTCTATTTTGGGATTATTTACACTCATGACATCTTGTAAAGTTATAAAGACTCACCAGGCCATACATTATATGGGATATGAATGGAAGTAACCAAGATTCCGTTTGGTGCGACAATAGCGTCTACGAACGCGGTGGTTATGAACCGTCGTTCGTGAACGCCAGACCTCACCTAAGGAACTTCATCCACTTTTATGCTCAAAACTATTTTTATTATTCTGGTTGTGGTCATGACTGTTGTCATGCCAAACATGCATTCTATGATAATATATTTTTGTCGAAATTCACTGGAGCGAAAAAAATGCGCAAAACAGAGCTCAAGTTTCTATTTCTCTCTCTATTTCTAATCTTCTTCCCCGATTTCTAAGGTTAGGATTGAGCACGGCTCCCCTTCTTCCTGATGTAGGGTAGGCTATGTGAGTGCGACTATAATGTAATCCTAGCGTGAAGTGCGGACAAGATAGTTCTATCACCCTTGAACATTATATGTAGCACACATGCAAGATCCCAACGGAGAGTTAAACTAAGCAATAAATATTCAGATAATTTAAGCAGGGTCAAAGTAATTTTTTAGGGCAAAGCAAACTTGGGCTTTCCTTTGTGTGGAGGACCAAAACAAAAGCACACGAAAAATTGATCCTGCAAATCATAATAATAATCTAGAGCAAACAACTAATAAAAAAGCGATTAAATAAACATAAAATCACATATCCATATATATATAATGAGAACAAAGATTCATACAAGAAATACACTCACATGGCAAGGAGGTTGTTTGTTTGTGTAGGGCAGGGGCAAGGAGTGGGTGCAGGAGAGGGGAAGGAGAGACTTTTCGTGCAGGGAAATGCCTGGACCAGTCCTTAGACAGGGCCTGGATCAGCCAGCTATTGAATGTCCAGGAGGGAGGCGCTGGAAAAAAGTGGCTGAATGACTGGATGTAGTGGAGGGACTGGCAGCTGTAGGATTACGCAGTGGAGTGGACTGAGTGGTCGGTTCTATTATGGTGTGGAAGGAATGGGATGGCTGCAGTCATGGGAGAGACGGATGGGTATTGGGTCGGCTCTTCTTGTTGACCGTGCACGGCCTCCTCTCGCATCCTCCTCTTGCTGACAGCCTTCCGGTGCTCGCCCAGCTGTGTATCTGTCCGCACATGGTTCTGAGCGCATCCCGGTGTTTGCGTTGACCTCTGACCGCGCCTGGCTCGGCTCGCACGCCCTGGGAGCCCGCCAAATTCTGCTGTGTGACCGTCTGAGTTCACCTCTTTGCTGTTCGCAGAGACCCTTGCTGCCCGCCCGGGGTGCCTGCCGATCTCTGTGCGTGCCGCCCCTTCTTGGTTATTGTTCCTTCAGACCCTTCCTCCGGCTTGAAGGGCCACTCTTCCTGTGGCCGCACCTCCTGTCGATCTACAATCCTTGGGCCGATGAGAACGAATATTGCTCCCGCTTCCTCGACTTTTCGTGCTCAGGCTCCGGCTCCTATCCCTGATGCTCGGGATGAACTGCGGATTATTACTATCTTGCTTGTTGGTAATAAAAACTTTGTGGAATGGGTACACTCAGAGCATCTTGTTCTTCAGACCAAAGGTCACACTTGGAGTAGAAATGATGCTCACACTTGGAGTAGAAATGATGCTCACACTTGGAGTAGAAATGATGCTCACACTTGGAGTAGAAATGATATAAATTTAGAACGATGATTCTTGTTGATGTTGGTGAATATGGAGGAAAATTATATTCATGGCTAGAAAAGATCAATCATTTATCTGACTGGAAAGAAAATTGTTAGTCTTAAGTTGATTGGTCATGCTTGGTGGAAGACTTTAAAATCTAATATGATGAGATAAGATAAAAACAAAGGCAAATCCGGGACTGCATTATTGTGGGCCTCCGGGGTTTTGAACCCGATTCCTCCAAACAGGTCTGCAGCCCGCATACCACAACTGGTTCTTCGCGCTCATATTTCACGCGGTAGGTTGTTGGGGCTAGGTCTCAAACTTTTTACCTCCTTGATGAGAAGTCCTTTGCTCAATTGGTGATGGGAGTCAAAGGAAGGATTTTGCATCAAGGAGGTTAAGGGTCCGAGACCTGACCTCAACAATCTACTGCATGAAATAAGAACGTGGAGAGCTGGTTGGGGTGTGCGGGTGATGCAACCCGTAGTGCATCTTTTTACTTTTATTTATTGTACATGTACTTTTTTTCTCTTGTCATGCATGTCTTCGCTCTTACTTGGGATATAATGTTCTGTCTCGCACATTATTAGCGCTCTGGATGTATTTTGTAATGTGTGCACTACTTGCACAAATTTTGGTCTGGCGCATTGGTGTGACCGGCCAACGTGATCCTAAATGTATAGGTCCGTTAATTAGGAGAAAGATTAGCTTAGGGCAAGCTTTAATTTAGTTAACTAATTAATTTTAAAATTTATAAGTTTTGAAATCTCCCACTTGGTGTGCCAATAGCCCAAAGTATTCCAAATGTGAAACCCTAAACCTATTCCTTATAAAAGGCCAACCCCCCCCCCCTCTATTATACTCGGCTTTGGGAAATAGAAAATTGAACGAGAAATTTCTCTCGCTCGGTTTTCTCTCCAACCGCCTGTTCCTGCGTTGTTTCCTCCCGACGAAACTCAACACCTCCCGTTTCCTGCTCGCCTGCCTGCGCCGCCGACTCCGGATCCTCACCAAGCCTCCGTCGACCTCTCCTACAACCTCCGACGAACCCTTCTGCAGCTTCTCCGGCAGGTCGGACCAAAGAATTCTTCTGTCTCCGTTGTCGTCGCAGAACCATTCTAGGGTTCCGACGACCCCACCAGTCCCCTCCTCCAGTGGATTCAGTGTGCCGCCGACATTTCCCTCTTGCTCCAGTCGGCCGTTTCCCCTGTTCCAGGACTTGACGATCCCGCCAAAGGCCAAACCTGGCCGTCTTCTTCTCTGACATCCAAGCCACTGCCCGTGAAGGTCCACACCGAGCCAGTTGACCTCCTTCCTACAGTTCACCTCCTTCCAAGCAGCAAGCGACTTCCTTGGGGATTTCGTGCTCTTCCTCTAGGGGTATACCAATCCATCTTCGCTCCCTTACATTAGTTACTTTTATGCTCAAGTTTAAATTGAATAGTTAATTAGTAGAGCTTGCCCTAATTTCTTTATCTCCTAATTATTGATATTTTCCATTGCCATGTTTGACCGCTTTCACAATTTGTGCTTGTGGAATTGTGTTTTGTGACGTACTACGTTTGTGCGGTAGTCTTGCGTACGCGAGCGACGTCTTGGTCGTTTTATTCGTTAGAAACAGCCCGCAAAGCCCTTCGCGCCACATTAATTTTAAAAGATCGCTATTTTATATTTCGAATACTACAGCCCTAGGTTTTAGATCACATCAGCGGGCTGCAACCTGTTGTGAAGGAATCAAGTTCAAAACCCAAGAGGCCCACAACTCATGACCCTTTAAGTGAGGATCAATTAGGATATTACACGTCTTGTCTTATGTTAAGAGTTTTTGTTACATGCTTTAATTAGATGTCATCCTTATGCGTCTCAGTTAGAGTTAATTAGTAGTTTTAATTAGGGTTTAGGGTATGACAAACAGAATTGAAAAACAACACCAACCATTTGCTAATAAAAAAAATAGTGATTAGATCTATTTCGAACGCAGGACAACCTCGTAATCTAAGAGGCATATCATACAAGGCTAATAGTACATATAGGCATACATCTCAGGTTAGCATTTGTCCGCCCACATGAAAGATGACTAAATCCCGTAAGGGTTAAAGAGTGATGAGATTAAGACCTATTGGACCTTGCTATAAGTGTGGTCAGGACATATTGCTTGTAGAAAGAATAGCCATAAGCCATCCTAGTAAAAATTTGATCAAATAAGAGGAGATTGATTGTTGAAATTGAAGGTAAACTAGGAGATGAGTATGTATAAGAAGAGGATGATGATAGAGCGACGGTGATGGTAGCTTTCTAGTTACCAATCATGGCCTAACCATGCCTAAAGATAAAAGTGGAAATAAGTGGATGTGGTGCAACACCCTTAGCACCATGTGCACATCTGATAAAATACTATGCATCCATGTGATTGATAGCGGTAATGCGGAAAATTGTGTCCTGAGAGTAGGTGACAAAGCTCAAAGTGAAGACCGACCAATTAAAGAAGCCAGATAATATTGACTGGTCCACAGGAGAAGAGGTCCCTACCACAAACTATCCTTTATCAAATTCTCTAGAAAAAATCATCAGGATGAAGTTTGGTGGGATGTAATGCCAACAGAGGTATATTACATTCTATTGGGATGATCAAGGCAATTCAATCGCAAGGCGCAACATGATGGTGAACTGAATACCTATAATTTAAGGATAAGAAAAAATATTTCTTCACCCTCAAAAGAACCTCCTTATTCCTAAGAAAAGTAAGTCAACTTCTATTACAAATAGTTATGTTTTATTGTTGTTGACAATGAGCTCAGAGTGTAGGTTAAGAAATAATACATATTGTATATCTTAATATGTAAAGTAGGGGGTGCGATTGAAATTTCTCAGGAGGTACAACTCTTACTTTGGGAATATCTTGATATTACTCCAGAAGCACGTCTCGATGAGTTACCGCCGTTGCAAGACATTCAAAATCACTAATCAAACCCCTCAACAAATCAAAACTTATTTGTGCAATACCAGCACTCCTAACTTCAAAGAAAGATAGTTCTTAGAGAGCATGTGTTGATAGTTAAGACATCGTGAAGATTATCGTCAATTATCACTGCCAATATTTACGCAAGATAATGAGTTCGACATATTGAATGGCTCTATTGTCTTTTATAAAATTGACTCAGGAATAGATATCATCAGATGCAAATCCGACCTCTGGAGGAATAAAGGACAACCTTTAAGTATTGAGAGGATTTATATGAATCATTTATCTTGCCCTTTGCTTTGTGAAAGCACCTAATACTTTTATGCATATGATGAAGTTTTGCCCATATATTAGGGAGTTTGTGGTCGTTTACTTGGAAGGCTTCCTAATATATAAGCACCTACCCAAATGACCATATCTCTCACTTGAGACATGCATTACATAAGGGATTTGATTATATATTTTACAAAATCAAATAAACAGATAATAAAAAATGAGGAAATCAAATATTCTCCATTATGTCGACAACACATATACAAAAAGCTCCTTATATAGATAAAAGGAGCAAGAATGAATCTGGCAATGTGGGACTAAAGGAGCCTAAGAGAGAGATGTCTCAATGGGTCATTTATACATGGGACAAGAAAAAAACTAAAGGCAGAGTTATAATATGAGCTTTTTTCTAACACTATCCCACAAGCTGGAGCATACAAGCCCGTAGGCGCCAAACTTGGAAAGACACTGCCGGTATAGTCAGCGAGGAAAAGCCTTGGTAAGAACATCAGAAACTTGATCCGCAGCAGGAACATGCCGTAAGATCAATCTTCGAAATTGAACCTTTTCGCCAACAAAATGATAGTCAACTTTGATGTATTTTGTGCATTCATGAAACACAGAATTTTTGGCAATATGGATAGCAGACTAACTATCACAAAAGAGAATGTTCGGCGATGAAAGTTTGACTCCTAAATCAGTAAGGAGACTCTCTAGTCATGTGAGTTTTGAAACGGGGGTAGCCATGGAACGATATTTTGCTTCAAAAGAGAAGCGTGCAACCACAGTTTGCTTCCGCCAAAATAACGAGCATAATCAACATCACAGTATGCAATAAGAGACAGAAAAGACACACTAGACCCTCCCCAAAGTCCTATAGCATGATGAATCTAGTATTTTGCAGGGACGAATAATCACATACCAAAAGACCCCCAATCTGGATTGCCAATAAATAAGTGGATCCCATTGAACACAGAGAAGACACACTAGACCCTCCCCAGGTTCCTCATTCTATCGAGATTGTGTTTTTCTTGTCTAGAGTAGTTTTGGGTTTAGGAGGGAAAACTTCTATATACTTCCGGATGTGTGGAGGGACCTCCTCATTGTATCACGTGGGACTTGTTTACAGGCAGTCCATCCTACAGCTTTCGTGAACCATTCCTCTTGTCATCGAGTTCGTGGTTTTCGACCGCAGGATCAGTAACCACGGGCTATTCTTTTGATCCGAACTCTGTTGAACCGATTTCCAGATTATAACATTACATGCGGCTTATGGGTAGATTATGAGAGCAACCATCAATTATATACTAAAAAGCGTACACATACATTACTGGATCATTTTGTGAAACCAAACCCCTAGTTTTCACTCTTGTTGCCTGCATAGTTGCTTTCATGTATCCTTATTTTACTTGCCAACTATTGGCTATATAAACCTCAGTTTTGGGGGGGGGGGGGGCATTGATTGATGAGCTTTCAAAATGGTTATCAACCGATTTGTACTTTTCCCAACACTATGCTTTGTGAGATTATTTTGTACTTGAGTTCTCATTGTCTTTATTTAGAATATCAGTGGAACCTTGAGAAAAATCTCAGAAAATGCTATTTTGATTACATGTTATTCCCATGGAATTTCTTTTGCATCAACAATTTTTTTATACACCAACTATTTGTTGCCTGTCTTTTTCCCTTTTTGGTATATTTTGAACAAAAAAAAATTAAGTTATTCTTCATGTTTAGTTGTTGCAAGGGTCCGTTAGTTTGGTAAGATTTGTTTGAGAGGAATTGGTTTTGGCCGAAAACCTACGGCACAAAGGTTCTGAAATTGGGAAAAAAATCAATTTCTTTGTTCATTTGCAGGAAAGTTTTCAGTCACAAGAATTGAATCTGCCAATTTTTTTGTTCGGTTGCGGGATGAAATTCAGAAACAAGAATTGATGATACAGGCACGCGCCCTAAAAACGTGCATCCTGTAACACCTCAGGTTTCCCACAGTTGAAAAACAACAAGTTGCGGTTCTGAAGCCATCGTCGGCGATATCGATATCGCCAGGAGATAGCATTCAGGTCGATGCAGCCGATGCAGTCGATGCAGCCGATGCAGTCGAATTGCAGTCGATGCAGTTGATTCTTACTTCAAAGCTACTGCTAGATTGTAACTCTGAGTTAGTATGCGTGGATGTTTTGGTTCAAATGCATAACTCCACTGAGTGACCGTTGAAGATGGCGTGGGACCCCGGCCGGACCTTTTGTTACCCCTTTTGGGTCCAAACTCCACAAGAAACCGAGTTTTGGTTTCAACAGATGGGGGTGTTACACATCCTTCCTCTAGATAGTTAAGGATCTACACATTCAATGACCTTGAATATCATATTGACTACATTAAAACTCCTGATCATATTCTAAACATACAAGATATGATCATTCCTTCTATTCATAAATCAAAAAACTGCACTTGATAATTTATTATAGAATGTTAGCTGAATAATTTATCAAAACTATAGGAACTACAAAAAACCAAAAGAGAATGTTAGAAGATGGTTGGTGCAAAGCCAAGCAAGATAGTGAAAGCATAAAAGATCACCTGAATATAGCATTATGATCCAGCATGAAAACTCCCATCAACTCTCCATCCACACCATCCATGATCACCACCTTGCCAAGCTTCTGCCTCTCACCAGCCTCCCACATATCCCCAACTTCCCTCCACTTGCCGCTCCTCAGCCCAAGCACCAGCACATCCTTGTAGTAGACATTAGCTGGAACCACGCCAGCCACAGGACGGTAATCACCATATCCTCCCATCACCCAAAACTCCTCTTCATCGCCGTGAACTTCCTTCTCCTCCTTTTGCTGATTTTGCCGGAGGAAGAACCCTACACATCCGGATCTATACCTGGGCAATCTGTTGGTGGGAACCCACTCGCCTGAATCCGCAGCGAATACCTCGGCGGAGCTCATGCGAGTGCCGCTGGAGGGAAACATCGCATGGCGGGAGCCTCCTCCGGCGACTATGATAGAATTGGCGCTGGCGATGGGAGCGCAGGCGAAGCTCCCGCGGGGGGAGAGCATGTCGGGAAGGCGGGTCCAGGAGAGGAGATGAGGAGGTCGAGAGAGATCGAGGCGATGTACGGCGGCGGAGGGAAGGGGGAGGCCGAGGGGGTAGGAGCGGGCGTCGAAGTGAGATCCCCCGAGAACGTAGAGGTGGGGGCCGAGGGCTAGGGTTGCGAAATTGGAGAGGCCGTAGAAAAAGGGGCTGCAGGGGAGGAGGGGGAGCGGGGCCCATGCGGCGGCGGCGGGATCGAAGAGGAAGGGGGGGACGACGGATGGATCGGAGGGGAAGAGGCAGAGGATGTGGCGAGGGGGGAGGCGGAGGAGGCGGCGGAGGGGCGCGACGGAGGCAGCAGAGAGGAAGGCGTGCCATGCGCGGGCTGTGTGCCGGAGGCGGGAGCGGTGGGAGTAAGGGAGGGAAATCAGGATCAGAGCGGCGATGTCGTCGGGGAGGCCGGGGATGAGGGTTAGGGTTGGGGTTCCTTCACCGGTCGATGTCGGCGGGAGGGAAGGGCGAGAGGGGATCATGGTGTGGTGGGAGAAGGTTTTTCGAAGAAGGTTGGTGTTTAACGCCGGGCGGCCGGAGTCTGATCGTGATTTTCTTGGGCGGGAGAGGTGAGAGAAAGGGGCAAGGAGAGAGAAAATCGGGGAAATGAGAAGAGAGGGGAGGAAATAAGCGGACCAGATAGAAAGCGAAGATATCGGAGGGAGGAAATGAGTCCTCCATTCATTTCTCTTCCATGGGTTGACCCTCCGTGCGGTTAGTGTTGACTCTTCTAATATTTCGTAATTTTCAAGAGCAATACATATAAAAATATAAAAAATGGGAAAAAAATAGCCAGGTAAGGGAGCCTTGTGAGCCCCCTTAGCCCTTGCTGGGGCCTAATTGTGCTCGGGTCTAATTGAGCTTGGACTCGGGCAAATCCGGATAATACTACACACACCTAAAATTCACTTAAATATCACAAACGTGGGCCCCACACCACTATTTCCATAACAAAAACACCCATTACTATTCAAAATTCCGCAAGTCGGGGTTTTTTTAATGGAAATAAGGGTGTGGGCCCCATTTTTGTTGTATTTCGGTAATTTTTAGGTACATATAGATTTATCCAGCAAATCCAGGCCCGTCAATCGGGCCCGAGGTAAAATTGCATCGCTAGGCTTGAGCAAGTACATCTTGTGCTAAGCTATGCAGGAATCTATATGTCCGAGCAGATTGGACTTCAATGACCATAATTTGTGGCGAGAGGTAGAGTCCTTAACAGTGAAATGTGGGCATGTCGTGCTCATACAAGTTGAACAGTTCAGTATCATGAATCAACTGATGAGGACCATGATGTGAGGCATTGCACTCAAAATTTTTGCTGGCGACGTGATGGATCATCAAGGAGCTATGATGGATCGCCCTTCAGTGACTCGAGTTCGACGAATCTGCTTTCTGTGATCTTGGTGCATACCCAAAAGTGAGCCATAAAAGGGTTAGAGTTGACTTGCATCAAGTCAGTTGATGTCTCGGGATTGAGACGGTGTGTATTGTAGTTGATGCTATGTGCATGCGATACTTTGTGAAAATGTTGGCTTCAGGTCACGAATCGAGGTGATGGTTTCAAGAGTTTTTGGTTCAGATCTCAATCTGATAGAAGACTTTAGGTCACATCCGAGATTTAGCGACAGAAATAATCCTCGGATAGACCAAAATCCTAATCCGCGATCAGAAGAGGAGCGCACGACCTCTTTACTCTTTTCCCCTCGGTTCGACTGCAGGTCACGCAATTGCGAGCCGCAACAATGTACGTGAATGGCGACGTTATGTGATCCGGGTGAGTGCAACTCGAACTGTAAGGTGGTTTGGATCGGTGTGCAAGCTAAGTTACCAGCATGCACATGAAAGGCTTGAAATTGTGGTCGGGCAGGCTAGAGTGATGCTGGTTGCTCATGATCTGCTTGTGAATGAAGCGAGCAGTTGCACACTAGCAGAGGGCTGCAATGGGGTCTTCCTCTTTGGTGGCGGTGGTTGGTTGTTCGACAATGACGATGTTTGCTTCGTGCGATTCTTGCGCGTCTATAGCTTTACGAATTATAGTAAGTCCTACCATTCGTTAGTGGGTAGAGGTTGTAAAAATTTGTGAACCCGGGAAGGTCGCAGGAACACTCAACCAACCAAGTCAAATAAACCAGAAGCAAGTTGAAAAACAAGAGCCACAATTGAATTAACAGTTTTCTTTACAGTGCGAGACATACATTGCGAGACATGACTTCGCAATGCACCCGATGAAGAACACAAAAAAGACAAGTACAAGAAACTAACATACAGTACTCTGTAATCGCCTAGCCGCCTGTTCGCCAAGGCTAACTGCCTCGTCCGCGAACTACCTTATTGTCTGCTAAAGATAACCCCATCAGCAACTTCTGGTCGCCTGATCGCGAAGTCGCCTGACCGCGAATTCGCCTAACCGCCAAAGTCGCCGCGGACAAATGAACTGAAACTGAGTTGCCGCTTAACCGCAACGCCTGGTCGCCTAATCGTTGAAGGTCGCCTAATCGCGAGTTGAACGAATATCTTTATTTGAACTGTAACTCAGTCCATCAAAGGCGAACTGTGATATCATGCTGGTAAACTGTCAAGAAAGAAGACTGCCTAGTCACCTATCCACGACCTGCTGCTAACCACCGCCGACTGCTACCAGCTATCCACATTGTCTTCAAAACCAGTCTCCTGGTTGCCAAGTGTTAGCCGTACAATCTGCAACACAACAATAAACTTGGTCACTTAACATTGTCGTGCGGTTAGAAAATATTGACCGCAGAGTTTAAACCGAGCATCAGTTCATACAGTTTCTGTAATTTATGACGAGGTCAGCATCCCTATTTATAGGCGGGCATGCAGATAGCGTCACCGCCCAGGGGGATAGAGAAATCGCCAGTGACGTGGTAGCTAGCAGCACTAGTCTGCTCATCATGCGGGCTGCCAAACTAGACCATGTGTGTGGTTAAGTCCACCAGTCCGCACAGCAATGCGGACATCATCCTTAGTCCGCGCGGGCTTAAGTAAATAACAAGCCGGCCATGCGACATAAACCTTAACCACATCAAACGTAGGCCTGCCGGTCTCCGCGGTCTTCCTACCAGACCGCACAGTCTGCGGTTAACAAGAACTAACCACACAGTCTGCGGTTAGCAAGAACTAACCGCACAGTTACACTCCAGAGAACCGGTTAAGACAAACCGCGAGAATCAACTATAGCCAGAACTTGGTTATCCACTAAACCTATTTGTGATAACCGCGCACGGTCTGTGCGGTCTGCACCAATCTGATTGTCCACTTACTACTTCAATAATTTCAACACTCCCTATTGAAGTGGGAAATGTAAGTCAGCACGAGCAGTCCTCGTAATCGAACAAATGGTCCCTTCGATAACAGCTTTTTGAAGATGTCGGCGATATTGTCCTGGATCTGCACGTATTCCACCATCATAGATCCCTCTAGCACCTTCTTTTGAATGAAGTGATGCTCGATATCGATGTGCTTAGTTCGTGCGTGACAAATTGGATTAGTCACCAGCTTGGGAGCACTCTCGTTGTCACCGCGTAGCAGAGTAGGTATTTGCACCTCTTTATGGATATCCTTCACCAATCTCCTCAGCCAGATGACTTCCTGAGCTACCAAGACAGATGCCTTGTATTCCGCTTCAGCGGTGGAGACGAACACAGAATCCTGTTTTTTACTATACCACAAGATAGTTGTTGATCCTCACATGAAGACGTAACCTGACATCGACTTTCAATCGTTTGTATCTCCTCCATAATCAGCATCTGTGTAACCATCTAGGTTGAAGCTCGTGTCCCTCTCATAAAAGAGATCCAAATCTGAGGTGAACTTCACATATTTTAAGATGCTCTTTTTCACCACTAGATGAGATTTTCGCGGATCCTACATATATTGACTTACTCGGCCCACAACACAAGCAATATCCAACCTTATAATTGTCAGATATATGAGGCTCCCAACCAGAGCCTAAAACACCAAGGGATCTGGAAGAACCCTTCCCTCATCATGCTGAAGTTTTAGGCAGCCTCCAGTAAAGTAGAGCTATTCTTCCCCTCCCGCATGTTGAACCGTTTAACGATCCACTTCGCATAGCCTTTTTGGGAAACGAACAGATCGCTCTTTTTTTCTCCACCTCGAGATCAAGGAAATGATGGACCTCCCTAAGATCCTTTATGGCAACAACATCCCCAACATCTCCGTGCAGTTGAATGACAACAACATCCCCAAACAAATCTTTGCGAAAGGCTCTGAATTATCTAGGAGAATATTGCACGGTAGGTTGGTGAGACCTAGTCTCGACCCCAGGACCTCCTTTATAAGAGGCGCCTAAGCCAACCTCTCATACCCAAGTGCACTGTAGTGCATTTGGGTATGAGAGATGGTGTTTGTCCCCTCTTATAAAGGAGGTCCCGGAATCGAGTCCGGGTCTCAACAACCTACCGCGAAATATTTCCCTAGATAATTCGGAGCCTTCCGCAAAGATTTGGTTGGGGATGTTGATGTTGTTCGACTGCAGTCGGCCAGGACCGGAATTTGCAAGGTGTAACGACCCGAGAGGACCACGACATCGCCCGGCCGTGGTGAGAAACAGTCACTAATGAGAAGCAACATAAGCCCGGTCGTGGCTATTACGACATTGCTGCAACTCAGTTGGTGATAGCTACTGTTGGAAGAGTGTGTTATCAAGGTCTCGGGTTCGAAACCCCGTGACAACAACCTTTCGTGATGAGAAACAGTCGCAGAGATTTGGTTGGGGTGTACGGCCTGCAGGCCTTGTAGATTCTGGCTACACCACCGTGGCACCTTGGGACGAGACAAGCTGCACTATTACGCAGTGGGCCTCTAAGCTCTAAATCTTGGGCTGCTAGCGGGTCGGGCGATGTCGTGGTCCTCCCGGGTCGTTACACAAGGTGCTACCCCGACCTGGTTTCTAACAAAAGACCCAACTGAGCTGCAGCTCAGTTGGATATCAAGTCTCCGCTAATCTTTTGTTAGAAACCAGGCCGGGGCCAAGGCTCCGAATGAACTACGGGAATATTGGGACAATCCGGACCTAGCCGACTGCAGTTGAATGACAACAAAATACACAACCAAATTTACGTGCAAGGCTCCGAATTATCTATGAGAATATTGCACGGTAGGTTGTTGAGACCTGGTCTCGACCCCAGGACCTCCATTATAAGAGGCGACTAAACCAACCTCTCATACCCAATTGGGCTGCTACGCAGTTGAGTATGAGAGGTGGTGTTTGTACAACCCCGTGTCCGGCGAGCGAGTCCCGCCAAGGAGGTCGAGCAGACCTGGTCCCGCGACCCGCACCCGAACGACAAAACAGATATACGACAGAAGGGCTGGCCCGCTCCCACCCATTTCAGGCGAGCGAGCCGACGAGGCGAGCGAGCGGGTCGCGTGAAGAGTCCTTTGGCCAAAGCAGATGAGTTTGACGACCCGCGACTAGCGAGTCGATCGGGGTCGCGGTGCCCGCCGGCCAACCCCCACACGCGACCTGGCTGCCGGTCCGCCCGGAAGAAGGCAGGCAGGTCGCGACGGTCCGACTCGCGCTCGCCCAGGGAGGATGGGCGAGCCACTAGAGCCAGGTCGCGCCCGCCTCCCGCGAAGGGGGATTGGAGGCGAGCTGACTCCCCAGGGGTGCGAATAGCCCCTCAGAGCATCGGAGCCACGCTGTTGGCAGACCAGGTTGGGCTGCGCATAGCCCCTCAGAACAGCGGAGTTTGGCTGTTGACAGACCAAGCTAAGGGCCTTTTGGTATTTTCAGGTCAGTTCTTTTGGTTATTGGCAGTTCAGGTTCTAAAAAGCTATAAATAAGACCCAAAGGGTACCTCAGAGGACACGCTTTCAGTGCCTCCTTACTATCATTCTCAAGTGCTCTCTGAGGGTACCTTAGCTCGGTTTCTGGCTAAGGAGGGGAAGCGCTCAGAGATCTTCCGGGTTTGTGGTGGGACCTCCCTGTCGAGCCCTTGGGTTTTTTCTTTCTTGTCTCTTTCGTTGTTTTTCTTGCAGGAGCAAAGTAGGCGCGAGACCACCCCTTCCCCAAGGGTCGAACTCCACTAGAGGCCGGTTTTCGGTTTCAACATCTTGGTGCGGTGAGCGTGGAGCTGATCAGGGTGGAGAAGAGAGTTCAGGGTGGAGCTGACCTATTGCGACTTCGATCAGGAAGAGGGGCACGCAACAGCCACGTGCCCGGAATTCTTGGAGATGAGAGGGAATAGGGGGCGACAACAGCAGCAGGAGGAGGCGCGGCAAGAAGTGAGGATCGAGGAGGTCCTGCCTCGGGCAGAGGAGGATCGTTGCGAGGACCGGGTTGATGTCGGGACCCGAGGAGGGATCAGAGTGATCCACGGGGGGGTGGGGATCGAGGCTTCCCGCAAGGCAAGCCTCCACACCATGTACCGGCGGAGCGTCGCCTCTACATCCCAAACCCCGCCCCCGGAGGAGAGGATCACCTTCTCTAGAAGTGATATGCCAGACCACGAGGATCCGTTCTGTGATGCGCTGGTCATCAAGGCCGCCATCAAGAACTTCACTGTCTCTCGGATCCTCGTGGACAATGGGAGCTCCGTCAACGTCGTCTTCAAAAAGGCGTTTGACGCGATGCAGGTGGAGGCTAAGAGGGTGCTGGCCTCGGACGGGCCCTTGTTCGGGTTCTCGGGAGAAAGGAAGGAAGTAGAGGGAGGCGTTGGCCTCCATGTCACCCTGGGGGGGGCAGTCCAGAAACTGCAAGTTCGTCATTGTGGACGCCCCCAGCAGCTACAGCGCAATCTTCGGGAGGCCCCTGATCAGCGCCTTCCGCTGCGTCACCTCATCTTTCCATCAGTGCTTGAAGTTCAACGCCGATGGGGTGCAGTTCAGGGTTAGGGGGGACCCAAAGGTGGCACGGGAGTGCTATGTCACTGCGGTGAAAGCCATCTCTTGGCAAGAGGGAGCCGAGGAGATGGGGCGGAGGATGGAGGAAGTCGAGCAGGAAGCAGGAGGGGAGGAGCTGGGAGTGAAGGACTGCGCAGAGAAGGCGGTAGGAGGAGATCTGGAGGAGGTGGCCGAAGTAAGGGCCGTAGCGGTAGAGATGGAGGTAGAGGTCCCCGTTCCGGAGGAAGGGGACGCCGAAGAATGGGGGGAGCGGTCCAGGCTGGAGGCGGCAGAAGAAGTGGCGGAGCTGGAGGTGCTCACCCGGGGAGGAAGAATGGAGAAGATCCGTGTCAGCGGAGGGCTGACCCCGGAGGACCAAGGCAGGATGCTGGAGTGCATCCAGAAGAACGTGGACATCTTCGCCTGGAGCGCCGCGGAGATGCCGGTGGTTGATGCGGATGTGGCCTGCCACCGCCTCAACTTGGACCCGGGGACACGCCCCGTCCAGCAGAAAAAGAGATCCACGGCGGACAAGCTGGCGGAACCCATCAGGGAGGAGGTGGCGAAGCTTCTCAAAGCTGGCTTCGTGTCCGAAATTCAGTACCCCGGCTGGGTCTCCAACGTTGTGATGGTTAAAAAAGGAGACGGCCGTTGGCGGTTGTGTATCGATTTTTCCCTTCTTAATAAAGCTTGTCCTAAGGACTGTTATCCTTTGCCTCGGATCGACGCGCTGGTTGACTCAGTCATCGGTTTTTCTGTAATGAGTTTTTAGATGCCTTTTCAGGTTACCATCAGATCAGGATGCACCCCCCGGACATCAAGGATGTCTCATTCATCACAGGGGACGGCTGCTACTGCTACAAGATGATGCCATTCGGGCTGAAGAACGCTGGGGCCACCTACCAAAAAATGATGGACAGGGTCTTCAAGGAGCAAAGGGGAAGGAACTTGGAGGTGTACATGGACGACCTCATGATCAAAAGCCGGGATGTGGACTCCCACCTCCGGGACTTGGAAGAGACCTTCGCCACCCTACGCAGATACAAGATGCGGCTGAATCCCCTCAAGTGTGTCTTTGGGGCCGGCCGGGGGAAGTTTCTGGGGCATCTCCTCACCCCCGCGGGGGTCGAGCCGAATCCAGACAAGGTCAAGGCTATCTTGGAACTAGGGTCCCCACGAAATGCAAAGGAGGTCCAACGGTTGACAGGGAAGCTAGCAGGGCTGAGTCGCTTCCTGTCTCGGGCAGGGGAAAAGTGCTCCCCCTTCTTCAAAACGCTGAGGGGAGGCCAGAGGTTCGAATGGACCAGGGAATGCGAGGAGGCGTTCCAGGCCCTCAAGGCGCAGTTGACACAGGCTCCGCTGCTCCAAGGGCCGAAGGAGGGTGAGGATTTGTTCTTATATCTCGGGGTCGGGGCAGAGGCCTTGAGCTCCGTCTTGGTGCGTGAAGAAGGGAAGAGGCAGCTCCCTATTTATTACGTCAGCCGGGTCCTGAGGAAGGCCGAGCTCCGGTATCCGATCTTGGAGAAGCTTGCATTCGCACTAATCATCTCGGCTCAGAGGCTACGACCTTACTTCCAGGCACACTCGATCCGAGTGGTGACCGACCATCCTCTCCGCAACATCTTCGAGGGGGTGGAGCATTCGGGCCGGCTAGCCAAGTGGTCGGCGGAGCTGAGCGAGTTCGATGTCTCCTTCGTTCCGCGGCTCTCGATCAAAGCTCAAGCGATGGCCGACTTCCTGGCCGACTACGTGGTAGAAGTAGCGGAGGAGGAGATCACCCGCCCGACTCCTTGTAAGGTGAGGGTGGACGGAGCCTCAGGAAGACATTCTCTTGGAGTAGGAGTGGTTCTAGAAAGCCCTCAAGGGACTCAGATTGAGCAAACGGTGGTGGTGCATTTTCCCATTACCAACAACCAGGCCGAGTACGAAGCAGTGATAGCGGGGCTGCGCCTGGCCAGAGAGTTGGGGGTGCTGGACGTGGAGGTCCTAACCGACTCCATGGTGGTGGCTTCCCAGATCAACGGGGAGTTCGAGGCAAGGGAGCCCGCTCTGAAGTTATACTTGGCCAAAGTGAAGGGGGTCATAGGGACCTTCCAGACCTTCTCCATCCGACACGTGTCAAGGGAAGAGAATGACCAGGCCGACCAGCTCGCAAAGCATGGCCCCCGGGTGGGGGGCACCATCACCGACCTGTTCCGCCCCTCCATCGAAGAAGGGGAGCTCATGGAGATCGATCAGCAGCCTTCGTGGATGGATCCAGTAGTAGTTTTCCTCTCCACGGGAGAGTATCTGGAGGGAGTAGATAGGAAGAAGCTGAGGCACAAGTCCGCTTACTACCTCCTTAAAGACGGGCAGCTATACCGGAAGACCCTCTCCTGGATGCTGGCTCGCTGCGTAGCCGAGGGTGAGGCGTAGAGGATCTTAGAAGAAGTCCACTCCGGGGAGTGCGGGAGTCATTCCGGGAGTCGGACCCTGGAGGGGAGGATAGTCAGGCAAGGGTATTTTTGGCCCACCCTGTGCCGAGACGCCACGGAGTTCGCAAGGAGATGTCATAAGTGCCAGCTGTTTGCCCCCCTCCAGCTACAGCCGGCCCAACAGCTCAAGAGTATCACGACCCCCTGGCCCTTTGCAATCTGGGGAATGGATTTGGTTGGGCCGTTTCCCCAGGCCAGCGGTCAGATAAGGTTCCTCCTGGTGATGATCGACTACTTCTCGAAGTGGATGGAGGTGAAGGCGTTGGCCAAGGTGACCTCCCAAGTAATCAGGAACTTCGTTTGGGGGGAGATCATCTGTCGCCATGGGCTGCCCCAGGCCATCGTCACAGACAACGGACCCCAGTTCGCCAGTGCCGAGTTCACCAGCTTCTGCGAACAGCTTGGAATCGACCTCAGGTTTGCCTCGGTCCACCACCCCAGGAGTAACGGGCAGGTGGAGGCCGCGAACAAGATCATCGTCAACCTCCTCAAGAAAAAGGTGGAGAATTTGAGGGGGAGCTGGGTGGAGCAGCTCCCCGCAGTACTTTGGGCCCTAAGAACCACCCCTAACACGGCTACGGGGGAGACCCCCTTCAAGCTCTCCCATGGGTGCGAGGCAGTGCTCCCCATAGAATTTGAAGTCCAAACGCCGCGAGTCGGGGCGGCCAGGGAGGGCCGAGAGGAATGGAGAGCCGAGAACGAGGGGGAGCTGAGACTCTCCCTTGACATGGTGGAAAAGTTGAGGGACCTTTCGGCCATCCGACAGGAGGAGGTCAAAAGAAGGATGGCAAAATACTTTGACAAGCATGTCAGGGTCAAGCAGTTCGCGGAAGGAGACCTGGTGCTGAAGAAGGTGGACGCGGCAGGAAGGTCAGCGTCCGTTGGAAAGCTCAACCCCAGCTGGGAGGGGCCATTCCTTGTGAAGGAAGCTTTGAAGTCAGGGGGCTATCGGCTCCAAAATGTAGATGACGAGACCCTGAGTCTCACCTGGAGTGGAGACGACCTGAAGAGGTTTTTTCCCTAAGCATCTGTAAGCAACACGATTTGTTATAATGAATTCCTTTTTCTCCCCCCCCAGAATTGCCATATCCAGCTTGCACAAAGAATTGGAATGAGTTTGGACCCCGAGAAGATCCCGCTGCCAGGCTCCCACCTAGCTGGCAGGGCCGGAAGTCACTCGGTGTCATCCCTAGCCTCGAGAATATCCCGCTGCCAGGCTCCCACCTAGCTGACAGGGCCGGAAGTCACTCGATGGAATGAGTTTGGACCCCGAGAAGATCCCGCTGTTAGGCTCCCACCTAGCTGGCAGGGCCGGAAGTCACTCGGTGTCATCCCTAGCCTCGAGAAGATCCCGCTGCCAGGCTCCCACCTAGCTGGCAGGGCCGGAAGTCACTCGATGGAATGAGTTTGGACCCCGAGAAGATCCCACTGCCAGGCTCCCACCTAGCTGGCAGGGCCGGAAGTCACTCGGTGTCATCCCCAGCCTCGAGAAGATCCCGCTGCCAGGCTCCCACCTAGCTGGCAGGGCCGGAAGTCACTCGATGGAATGAGTTTGGACCCCGAGAAGATCCCGCTGCCAGGCTCCCACCTAGCTGGCAGGGCCGGAAGTCACTCGGTGTCATCCCTAGCCTCGAGAAGATCCCGCTTCCAGGCTCCCACCTAGCTGGCAGAGCCGGAAGTCACTCGATGGAATGAGTTTGGACCCCGAGAAGATCCCGCTGCCAGGCTCCCACCTAGCTGGCAGGGCCGGAAGTCACTCGGTGTCATCCCTAGCCTCGAGAAGATCCCGCTGCCAGGCTCCCACCTAGCTGGCAGGGCCGGAAGTCACTCGACGGAATGAGTTTGGACCCCGAGAAGATCCCGCTGTCAGGCTCCCACCTAGCTGGCAGGGCCGGAAGTCACTCGGTGTCATCCCTAGCCTCGAGAAGATCCCGCTGCCAGGCTCCCACCTAGCTGGCAGGGTCGGAAGTCACTCGATGGAATGAGTTCGGACCCCGAGAGGATCCCGCTGCCAGGCTCTCACCTAGCTGGCGGGGGCGGGAGTCACTCAATGACAATAACTTGCGACCCAGAACGAATCACGCTGCCGGACTCCCACCTAGCCGGCGAGGCCGGGAACTACTCAAACGATGTTAACAACAGGTCGGAATCACAAACGACCTGGGCTCAAAAAGGGGAGGGGTCTAACATAACCCCCCCAGCCCCAGGAAAGGCGGCCGAGTGGAGGCGAGAACCTGGGCGAGAGTCCGCAAGAAATCAGGCAATACAGACGAGGGACAAGCCGGCTCGCCTCGCTCGGCGGGCGAGCAGCCGCCTCATCGGGGCCGGGCCGCAGAGGCAGGTCGCGTTGCACGGCAATAAGCGAATATGCAAATAAGACAGGCGAGAGAGCATTTATAAAAGCAATAATAGAAGAAAAATCGGTCTTGGCACAGCTCGCGCAAGCGTCTCAAAACAGCTAAACGTGCATAATATATACATCAAAAAATATATATAATAAATGTCAAGAAGCAGGCGAGACGCGAGATCCGGGGCGAGAAGTCCTAAATAGGCTGGAAGGCTTTGTCCCCAGGGTCCGGCACGGGGAGAAATAGCGCTCGGCACCACGTCTTCCGCCGAGAGTTCCGCCGCCTCGCTCGTAAGAAGATCCGCGCGTCGCAGCATTTGCATCGTATACTTCGCGGCGCTGGCGGCGCTCTTTTGCATCAGCACTTCCAAGTCGTAGTCGGAGTGGTGCTCGAGCGGACAGACCCTGCTGTCTGGAGGAGGGACAGCGGCGGCGGCCTCCAGCTCGCGTACCCGCGCCTCCAACGCCGCTTTGTCCTGACCAAGGGTGGCGATCTCGGCACCCATCCGGCTCGCCGTCGCCGCATCCTGGGAAAAGGAAGGAGAAAAAAATCGTGAGCTGTATTCGCGAGAAGGGGCGGTAGTTCAGGGTGAGTACGTACCACCCCGCCCAGGTACTGCGCGAGGGTCTCCTCTGCCGCGTCGGCCCGCCTCCTCTGAAGGTTCGCGTCCTCCTGAGCGAGCTTCTGTGCCTCCTCCCTCTCGTCCGCTAGCTTCTTCAGGGAGGTGGCGTTCCGCTCCAGCTGAGTGCAGCGCCTTCCCACCATGTGAGCTAGCTCCAGGCCGCGTAGCTGGGCCCGCGCGCTTTCGTGAACCAATACTCGCGTCGCCTCCTTGTCGTAGATGGCGGCGTCTTCTCGCGAGTACAGGCCGAACGAGAAGTTGTAGGCTTCCCCGCCGATGGTGTCCTGCTCCATCCAACTCGGCAGCAAGGTCGAGATCGCGGCGCGATTCGACTCCTTGTCCCACGAAAGGAGCGGAGCGCCGAGCTCGTCCAGATATCTCTCACCGTAGCCAAAGTTGCGGTGACCCCTCGACACCAGCTTCGCAGCAGCTTGAGACCCGTCCGGCGGCGCGGAGGTGCCCGCCGCCCGGTCCGGGGTATCGCTGGTCGAAGCAACCAGCGGGGGCGAGGGGCCCTCGGCCGGAGGGTCCACATGGGCCTTGCCTTTCCTTTGGCTCGCGGCGGGTTGCTGACCCGCGGTCTTCGCCACCTTCGGCGGAGGGGTGGGCTGTCCGCCACCCGGCCGCTTCTTGGCCGGGACTGACGGGATGTCGCGCTGAGCGGCATCCGCAGCCTGAGCTCGGGCGAGAACCCCGGTGGGAATCCGAGCGCTCTCGTAAGGGGGGTGAAGAGGGATGTCGCGCTCGCCTGCCAGGAAGAAGGGGTGAGGTAAAGGAAAAAAGAGGGGTAAGGTACAACAGCGGCGAGTGGCAAACCTCCCCCTGGCGGGACGGCGGCGAGTTCGTCCAGATGGCGGCGCAGGTACGCGACCTCAAAATTCTTCCCGGCAAAGAACGCGCACAAGTCGGCTTCATGACCACCTAGGCTGGGCGGCCGGTAGCTCGCCTCGCTAAGCTGCACCGACGATAAGGGGACGTTGCCGAAATCCCATTTGACGAAAAGGACTTTTTGAGCCAATTGTGACTCTTATTGACTGTCTCCCGCACCTTGAGGTGGGCGCTGGAGAAGTAGGCGGTCCCGTCTCGATTCGCCCAGAAGGAGAACAGCTTCCGGAAAACGGCGAGGCTGAACTCCACTCGCTCCTCTCGCAGGAAGCAGGCGAACCCCACCATGACGGCTATGGAGTTCAGGGTCATCTGACCCAGGACAACCCCGAAGTATTTCAGCACCTGGCGCACCTCGGGCCAAAGGGGGAGTCGCAGGCCCACCTCGAAGTGAGCTAGCGGGATGGCGAGCTCATCCCTGGATAAGTCGTTGATCTTTTCCCCATCCCCGGCCCGTCTCGCAGAAAAGCTCGGCGGCACGTGGTCGCTAAGAGCATCCAGGTACTCGCGCTCAGAGATGACAGCGTGAGGAAAATCGTGCTCTGAGAAAGTCCAAGCGCACTTACTTCGTCCGTCCACATCGCCGCCGCCTCCGCCCATGCCCATCAGATCGCCGCCGAACGTGCGAGACAAATCCAGAAGGCGAGCGCGAGCCGTACTTCGCGGGAAAGAGGAAGCGAGAGGACGTTTGTAATCGGTGAGGAAATAAGAGCCGGCAAGGCCTATTTATAGGGAAAGAGAAAGGGCGGGAAACTTCCCGCCGAAAGAGGGGGTGCAGATAGCAAAAATCAGCCCGACGGTTCGACTTCCCCGCACGCAACCGCACCCCAAAGGCCGATCAAGCGCGGGTCTCGCCCGACCACGTCCGCGGAAGACCCGAGCGGGCGAGTCTCGGCCTGCACCCGCCCGGGATTCCGCGCGAGTCGGGGGGCTCCCGCCTGGCGAGCTCCTCGGCTCGCCCTCGCCCCAATCAGCACGAGGGGAAGAGCGGATCTTTCCCTTAACCCGCCCGCAGAAAGCAAGAGCAGCAGCATGATATTTTCAATAAGCCTCAGCAGTAAAAAGTCAGGCCCATAGGCGGGCAAAAAGAGTCGCGAGTGGTTACAAATGCAAGATAACTGGGAAATAACAGCAACCCCGCGGTATCCCGCGAGCGGGGGGCAGAAGGCTGGATCAGTACTCGACCCACTTCCACATGTGCCGCCGCTTCGTTCCCGATCGCGGCGGCACGCGAGGGTCGTGGTAATCGCGAACCGCCACCATCTCCCACTCAGCCAGGCCGATCTGCTCTGTGGCGCTCCTAAGATGCCCCTCGGCTCGCGCAATATGCACGCCTGGTGAAGTGACATCGTCGTCTTCCGCTGCGCGTGGAGGTCCCTCCAAGGCCGCGAGCCAGGCCTCGGTCTCGGCCTTGTCTTCATCGACCCTCTTCACGATCTCCTGCAGCAGCAGCGTGTGTTTTTGGAACAGCCGCGTCACCTGCCTCTTCATCCCCACCGCATCGGATGGGTCGCCCAGGTAATCAGAGACACTGTCCACGTCGGGCGGAGGCGAATACCCTTCGCTCGTCTCAGTTTCGGAGGAGGCCCTGTTATAGCCTACAAACGGGCGAGTCAGAAGGAGCGAACAAGGACAAAGCCAATGGTAAATACCAGCTCACCAGGGGTTGGCACGTCGCCCGCACCGACGGATGGGCGAGAAGAGCCCGGCCGACCCTGAAAGGTTTCTCCCTCGAGGGTCTCAAGAGATTTTCCCAGTCCGTGGGAAGCCGGCGGGCGGGGGGTTTCCGGAGGTGGGCGGTCCAGACCTGGGGAACTAGCGACCCTCTCGGGCGACATGCGAGGGGGGCGATCCTCTCCCCCGTTCCCCACCTCTTCACGAGGAATTGCCTGCAAAACAAAAGATCAGAGGAACAGCGATAATCCGCGGAAGGTCACGTACCCCAGGGACGACCTAAACACCCGCCGCCGAGCTGGAGCCCGGACAGTCACCCGCCCGAGACCGCCTAACGATCTTTCCCTTCGCCGGCCTAAAGAGAGGGCCGGGAGACCCACGTGCTAGCCAAGGGGCGGCCTCGAGGGCCTCCTCCTGAGTCTTCAGGCCCGCCGCCACCAGGCGAGCTCGCACCTCTTCGCTGACCGGCTTCGAGAAACTAAAGTCTGCCCAAAGAAAATGAAGGGACCTGGGGAGCCTCCTCCAGGGGTCAGCGGTATGTATTTATAGCCGGACAGTGGGGCCCCACCAGAAGATTCCCGGCCAGCTCAGCACAGTGCTCGCCGAACACGCGGGTTGAATGATTCTTTCCGAGCTTGAATCAAGCTCAAAAAGAGCGGGGATTGTGTACAATCCCGTGTCCGGCGAGCGGGTCCCGCCAAGGAGGTCGAGCAGACATGGTCCCGCGACCCGCACCCGAACAGCAAAGCAGATATATGGCAGAAGGGCTGGCCCGCTCCCGCCCATTTCAGGCGAGCGAGCCGGCGAGGCGAGCGAGCGGGTCGCGCGAAGAGTCCTTTGGCCAAAGCAGATGAGTTTGACGACCCGCGACTAGCGAGTCGATCGGGGTCGCGGTGCCCGCCGCCAACCCCCACACGCGACCTGGCTGCCGGTCCGCCCGGAAGAAGGCAGGCAGGGTCGCGACGGTCCGACTCACGCTCGCCCAGGGAGGATGGGCGAGCCACTAGAGCCAGGTCGCGCCCGCCTCCCGCGAAGGGGGATTGGAGGCGAGCTGACTCCCCAGGGGTGCGAATAGCCCCTCAGAGCATCGGAGCCACGCTGTTGGCAGACCAGGTTGGGCTGCGCATAGCCCCTCGGAACAGCGGAGTTTGGCTGTTGGCAGACCAAGCTAAGGGCCTTTTGGTATTTTCAGGTCAGTTGTTTTGGTTATTGACAGTTCAGGTTCCAAAAAGCTATAAATAAGACCCAAGGGGTACCTCAGAGGACACGCTTTCAGTGCCTCCTTACTCTCATTCTCAAGTGCTCTCTGAGGGTACCTTAGCTCGGTTTCTGGCTAAGGAGCGGAAGCGCTCAGAGATCTTCCGGGTTTGTGGTGGGACTTCCCTGCCGAGCCCTTGGGTTTTTTTTTTCTTGTCTCTTTCGTTGTTTTTCTTGCAGGAGCAAAGTAGGCGCGAGACCACCCCTTCCCCAAGGGTCGAACTCCACTAGAGGCCGGTTTCCGGTTTCAACAGTGTTAGTCCCCTCTTATAAAGGAGGTCCCGGGATCGAGTCTGGGTCTCAACAACCTACCGTGAAATATTCTCGTAGATAATTCAGAGCCCCAACCAAATCTCCGCGTCGGCCCCGAGCGGCGGCCGTGCGGCCGTGGGATGCGGCCGTGGGAGGCGGTCGCGAGAGGCGGGGAGGTCGGGCGCGGCCGGCCGCTCGAGCGGCGCCTCGTGGTCTTGGGAGGCGGCCGCGAGGGGCGGGGCGGCCGGGCACGACCGGCCATCCGACCGATGCTTCGCGACCGCGTGATGCGGCCGAACACGACCGACCATCTTACCGGCGCTTCGCAACCGCGTGATGCAGCCGCGAGGGGCGGGTCGGTCGGGCGTGTCCGGGTGCATTCCGCGTCGCGGGATGTAGCCGCGAGCGATGGGGCGGCGCTTTGCGGCCGCGAAAGGCGATCGTGGTGTGAGCGGCGGCCGGGTGCCGCCGAGCGCCGCCGGTGTGACGGCTCCGGTTGTCTGCGTGTGTGCGTAGCTGGATCGCGCGCGCCGATCGGGTGTGTTGATCGCGCGGACGACGATCAAACTCATGATCTCCACTATTTCGTGGAGATCATGGAGGAGTGGGCTATGTGCACACCAACTTATCCATAAAAGTGAGTTCATCCCCATCCCCCTTGGAGACCATAAGAGGCTCCTGTTAGGCGTTGTGAGAGTCTAGTCACTAGGCATGGTAAACGAGGGAGTGGTAAACCAATAAAGACATAGAATGAAACTATAAAGAAAGACATGATGTACTTAGGCATTAGTGAGATTATGACAAAAGATAGGGCATAATGGCGGCAAAGGATCCATGTAGCCGGCCCCACATAGTGGGATAAAAGCTTGAGTGTTGTTTTAGGCTATGTTTGGTTGGGGTGTTGCTGATGGTAAGTTGTTGATGAAAAGCTGCTGATAGAAAAAGTGCTGATACTGAAAAATAAAGTTTTGTTAAAAAATTGTTTGAATGAAATGCAATTTGCAAAACAGAGTTTTCAAAAATTTGTTTGGAAACAAAATGAAGTTTTGAGTGAATTTTTTTTCCCACATTTTTTTAATACCAATCTTTTTTTCAAAAAATTGTTTGTAAACAAAATTGAGTTGTGAGGTCATCCCATGATCACAACTTCTTTGCTCGCACTCACTTAAATCAATATCTACAGGTGAAGGGTGTCGACGAATGTAACTATGTAAAGTCATTGTGGCGTGCACAATAGCTACTTGTTTGTCAAAGCGATAGCATGACATGTCCCGCAGTATGACCAACTTTTTCTTTCAAATCCCGAATGATCGTTCTATCACACTTCTAAGCGATGAGTGTGCATAATTGAACATCTCTTGAACACATACTTAAACACACATACACACAAACAACACATACATACAACGCACAACACACAAACAACACACACATACAACACACACGTAAACACAGACACACAAACAACACATGCAAACAACACGGAAACAGTAACACCAATGAAATAGCTTGCAGCAATCAAATTGCAAAAAATTGCACGAAAACAGGGAAGTCAGATTTTCTGTAAAAAGGGGAGGAAATCAGATTCCAAAAAATTCTAGATAAACAGGGCATAAAAATCAAAATTGAGAATCAAACACTTTCTTTTTTTTCTTCCCAAATTTTCTGGAACCTTTAGGAGCAGTCAATGAAGCTCCATTAAAGTTTGACAAAACAGATTAATCAAAAGAAATTATTAACAATGGAGGATCTAAAACCTGCAAATCGGGATAGAAAACTTGTTGAAATCTGAGAAGAAGAAGAAATAGGCAGCTAAAATTGATCTGAAAACATCAAGTTTCAACTTAAAACCAGGAGATCGGGAAGAAGATCTAAAAAAACCAGTAAACCAATAAATATGGGAAGAAGAAGATAGGAACTAGGAAGAGAACATGCCAGTGGAGAACTTCTGAGAGAATGACGCCGACGATGGAGGGAACGACGGAAACGGGCGAAAATAGCGCGGTTGAGGGAGACGTGCGGGAGAATAGAACCGCCCACAGAGAAAACGTGGACGCGGACGCGGACGGAGATGTGCAAGAACTGCTCAAGGTTTTGCGCCGTCATCGACAGGGAAGGGGGATCGGGAGCGGCTGGCGATCGAGAGCGTAGGGACTGCAGGACTTCTGCGGTTCTCCGCAAGAAAAAAATAGCGGTTGGAGATTAGTAATAAACGGCGGTTAGTAATAAACGCAGGTTTGGAAAAAAGTGAACCCAAACGTAAAACGCAGGTTAGTAATGTCCAAATTACATTGCGTTCTAGCCGCACAACAGCGAAAAGCTGAACCAAACGCCACCTTAGATTTGTGCTTTTAACTTATGTTGCTTCTCATTAGCTGTTAAAATCCAAGCATCCAATTTAAAACCAATTGGTTTGAGGTGAATATATCCGGGATCTAAATTAATGTAAACCTGACTATGTTAGTTTACCTATGTAGGACTATGCTCAACTCACCTCTCAGTGGATGACTTTTTAATTGAATGATGTGCAATAGGTCATTAGCCCCACCCAGCAAATATTATGTCAGAATCCAAATATCAAACCTAAATTTATTTGGTCAGACGTGAAAAGGCCTGGGATTTATTAATTGCACAAGATTGTGCAGTTTTCACAATCTAAGCAAGTATTTGTAAGATTTCCCATAAACACTGTTTGTAAAAGTTCTCTTGTTCTATCTCTTCCTTCACAATTTCTTAGCATGATGCAAATTTTGTTGAAAATGGTGAATTGAAAGTGGGTGATTGGACGATCTGGGCGACCTGTCCGTGCGGTTTATGCGGACAGGACTGGCGGTTAGCCAGGTCGGCAGAGTTGTTGCAGTCGGCTTATTCCTTGACGGCCTGGGCGGTCTGTTCGCGCGGTCTGTGTGAACAGAGGTGGCGGCCAGCCAGGTCGGCTTACGCTCAACAGGCAGGTTCCCAGAAGGTAACCGAGCGGATAACTTCTCTATCCGCGAAGTCCGGCAAGATGCGGATTGGGCTGGAGCTCGGCAGTCCGGCATGACAGATGCCTTGGTCTAGCTCTGGTGGTGCGGCTGGTGGAAGCCGCAGGGTTTGCCGGTTAGAGCGGACAGATGCTGGAGTTCGCCGGGATTGGCGGACTGGCCCTGGTGGCCGGTGGTGTGGACTTGGTTGATTCTGAACCAAGTCCATGTTTGCTCAGTCCAGGTGATCGCACGCGGTTAAGTGCGGACTGCTTCTCAGTCCTTCAAGCTCGGCAGGAGTTGACTTGTGGGTTGGTTGCGAGCTTGGTGAATGCGGACTGGAGCTATGCCCGCAAGACGTGCGAACTTGAGCAGTGTCCGCCTGGGCATGCAGACTGTATTCCTTGTTCGCCGAGTCCGGCAGTTGTCAGCTTGGTGCCTTGGTGCCTTGGCTGCGGGCTCGGAGTGTGCGAACTGGAATTGTGTCCGCAGGGCGTGCAGACTGGGACTGTGTCCGCTGATATGCAGACATGTTATTTTTGCAGTGTCCGCTGGTTGACCGACAGTTTGTGCCTTGATCGGGGACTTGTTGTTGCGGGCTGGAGCGGTGTCCGAAGGGTGTGCGGACTGAAGCTGTCCGCTGTAGCGTGCAGACTGGTGTCGTGTCCGCAGGGATATGGACTGGCTTCTATCCGGCCTTCCTTGATGACAGGCAGATTGGCTGGTGTCCGGCCTTGTCCATGCGGACTAGGAGGACTGCTTTGTGCTAGCTGCGAGCTGGGGTGGTGATTCTATCTACTAGGGCGGTGACCACACTCATCTCCGTGCCTATAAATAGGACCCCCCTGTGACAACATAATTAACTGAATGAACAGTAAGTTGGACTTGGGTTAATTGTTGCGGCCTCGGATTTCTATCTGCGCGGTTTGAGAAGGATAACTGATTTGTTGTTTGTAGGTTGTGCAGCTAGCACTGAGAAGCCAGGACTTTGGTGCTGACTGCGGTCAGGGATCAATGAAGCTTTTGGTTTATAATCAGCGGTTTGCAGCAGGTCGCTGTTACGGCCAACCAGTTTTCTCTCCAGCATTTCCAGTTCAATAACCTATCCGCCAGTCTGGGCGGTCTGGGCGGTCTGTTCTCTAGTTCAGCAACGGTTCTTCGCGGTCTAACTGGCGGCTAGGCGACCTCAGCGGTCAGGCGGCTTGCAGTTGCGGACAATTTTTCTTCAACTTGAATAACGGTACTCTGTGCGGTGTGGTTTGCGGTTTGGATGAGGAGATGACCGCCCTCAAGAAGAACGAGACTAGGGACCTTATGCTCAAGGTTGAAGGCATCACTCCTGTGATATACAAGTGGGCTTATAAGCTGAAGAAGAAGGCTGATGAAAGTATCGAGTGGTACAAGTCTTGTCTTGTAGCTCGGGGGTTCTCCCAGCACTACGGGGAGGATCATAAAGATATGTTTAGTCTAGTGGCTAAGATGACTTCAGTGCGAGTGGTGATCTCTTTGGCGATTTGTCATGGGTGGAGGATTTGGAACGTGGCGTGAAGAATGCATACCTTTACGATGGATTGACAAAGACATCTTCATGATGCAGCCACCTAGTTATGTATCTGAAGAACATACATGACACATCTGCAAGCTGAAGAAGACCCTCTATGATCTGAAGCAGGCGCCTCAGGCGTGTGATATGTGAATACCACATAATACATCAAGTTCTGCAGATAGTTCGCTTCAAACTCAAATTCAAGTCTGTTTGGTAAGACGAGGGGGAAGCTTCAAGTCCTAGTGCTGTTGTATGTTGACGATATGAACGTCTCCAAGAACTTAGAAGAAGAGGTAGTAAAGCTATGAGTTGAGCTTGCTATTAGGTTCGAGATGAAGGATCTTGGGGAGCTCCACCATTTCCTTGAACTCGAGGTTGAGACGAAGAAGAACGTTGTGCTCGTTTCCAAGAAGAGCTATGTAGAGAGAATCGTGGAGCGATTTAGCATGCGGGATGGGAAGAGCAGCTCTACTCCTCTAGAAGTCGGTCTGAAACTACAACGTGATGAGTGCAGGATTTTTTTCAGATCTCTTGGTGTTCCGGGCTCTAGTGGGGAGTCTCATATATCTGACTATTACAAGACCGAATATTGCCTATGTTGTGGGCTGAGTAAGTCGGTATATAGCGGAGTCGCAGAAGCCCCATCTGGTGGTGGCTAAGAACATTTTGAAGTACGTGAAGTCCACCTCGAACATGTGCCTCTTTTACGAGAGGGACATGGACTTCAAGCTGCATGGTTACACAGATGCTAATTGTGGAGAAGATTCTGATGATCAGAAGTCGACGTCAGGATATGTATTCATGTGCGGAACGCCAGCTATCTCGTGGTGTAGCAAGAAGCAAGATTCAGTGTCTGTCTCCACTACAGAAGTAGAGTACAAGGCTTCGACCTTGGCAGCTCAGAAAGCCATCTGCTCAGGAGATTAGTGGAGGACATCCGTGAGGAGGTGCGGGGTCCTACTCTGTTTCGCGGTGACAACGAGAGTGCTCTCAAACAGGTTAACATTCTAGTTTGTCACGCGCGAACGAAGAGCATCGATACCGAGCATCACTTCATTCAGGAGAAGTTGATGGAGAGGTCTTTGATAGTTGAGTATGTGCAAGGACAACATTATGGATATATTCCCGAAGCCGTTGCCGAAGGGACCATTTATTCGGTTACGGGGATTACTCGGGCTGGTATTTACGTCCCACTTCAAGGGGTTGTTGAAATTATTGAAGTGGAAGTGAAGTGGAGTAGGGGCGGTCAGATTGGGCAGACCGTAGAGACCGTCGCCGGTCTGGCGATTAGCTTTTGGTGAATAGCCTAGTTTCGGCTAAGTTGTTCTCTCTTGCAGTTTGGTTCATCAATCACCCTAGAAAGTAACCGGTTGGTTAGCCTTATCTAATCGCGGCTATTGCGATCTGGATTGTGAGACCTCACAGTCTGCATGAAGCTTTCAGGATCTCTAGCTCGCAAGAAGGCAGACGGTTAGCATGGTCTGTGGAGGCTAATTGCACATTTCGCTGGAGCCTTCTCAGGCAGGTTGATAGCAAGAGTTCGCCGGTGTTGTGGACTTGGTCATGGTGTTGACAAGTACGGTTTGTTTCCTAGTTCGCCAAGATTGCCTGCTTGCGCGGTCTGCTTCTGGTGTTCACTGAGTTCGGCACTTCAACTAGGCACAGATTTTACTCTAGTCGCGGGCTGCAGTATGTGCGGACTGGATGCAAAGATCGTTGCACAGTGCGGTCTGGTGGCTGAGTCCGGCAGTCCGCCGCTGGCGTGATTTGATCAGGACGCGTGGCTGGGTTGCCATGTCCACGCGGATTGGTATTGTTGTCCGCTCGACTTGGCGGACTGGCCCTTCTTTTCACCTATGCGGAAAGATGGTTTCTCTGGTGGACTGTCGCTTGTACTCGCACTTGTGCGGATAGCTGGTGCTAGTCGCGGTTTGATGAGCGGTTATTCTATCGCTATGGGCGGTGACAATACTTCTCATAGTGCCTATAATTAGGAGTCTCTGACTCGTCATAAAGAATAAGAACAGTGAGAACTCAGCTCGCGTTTTGACCTTGCAGTTAAGATTTTCTAATCGGCACGACTAAGTGAAGTTGACTCTGTGCAGGTTGTGCGGCTAGCATCAGACGGCTAGACAACGAGTGGGAAACTTGGTGTGGAACAGTTCGCGGTTAACTGTCAGCAGAATACAGCAGGTCGCGGTCTCAGCCGCTTGAAGTCTCTTCCTCGGGGTTATAGTTAAGCCGAGCGGTTCGCCCGGTCTATCAACGGGTTCTGTTCAAGCTCATCATCATTCAATAACAAGCTGTCCGCGCGACTAGATGTGGTTTGGCGACTTGGGCGGTTTCGGCACAAGGCTTGTGGTTTGACGGCTTGTGCGATTACAGCTTGCTGTCCGTGCGGTATCTTCTTTGCCTGGAGTTGTATTTTTTTTGTTTTCATCAGGTACATTGCGAAATCATGTCTCGCAATGTATGCTTTGCCTTGTAAATATTATTATTAATTACAGTGGAGACTCTTGTGCTTCTGTTGCCTCTGATTTCTGCTTGTCTTTGATTGTGGTTGTGGTTGAGTGTGAAACTAATCAAGACATGCCTCTTTTTTTGTTTGAACAGTTCAACAAAAGTGTCATTTTATGATAATATTCTCACGTGTCCAAACAAACGGCCCTAAAAAAGCCTTTGAGATTTGAATGGAGCTTTTCTCATGTGCAAAGGCTGTCGTCCCAAATAGAATGTCATAAGTCATAACCCTATTAAACTTGAGCAAATTTGGCTCCTAAATGAGCGCTTATTAATGAGAAAAAAAGACAAATACAATCTTACTTTAAATTTTCATATAATTCTATGTTCATGTCTACTCAATTAAAAACAAAAATTTTAAGCTGATCCAAAGCCTCGCTGTCCTCTCAAACGGCAGTAATATTAATTTGACAGAATCTATGCATGCATCTGTAATTTCTTCCAAGTAGAAATTAATCTTCAAGGCATGCAGAAACTCTCTCTCTATCTCTTACTTCTCTCTCTCTCTCTCTCACTTCTGTCATTGATCTTCAGTACTGTCGTTCTTTCTCTGTGTGTGTAGACGTCTCTATAGGAGGAAAATCAGCTGGCGGGTTCCCTAGCAACTCCCTATCACACGCCTCATTTTTCCGTCCGTCGAGCGGATCTTTCTTAGGTCCGCTCGACCAATCAAAATGCACGAGCATGTGGGGCCACGGTGCGCAGATTTACTGTGCACCGTGAACCCCACAAAATTATAGAATTCTATTGGTGGGAACTTAAAGGACCGTCCGCGGCAGACGGTATTTTTACTCCTGGCACACTTTGGCCCCGTTTGGCACGGTGGTGGTGGTCATGAACATGAGGGTAAAATTGTCATTCGTTAACGTCCACCTAAGAAATTTCAACCACTTTTATGTTCATAAGGATGTTGTTTGTTAGGTGATCTTTAACAAATGACGGTTTAACCCATGCTTTCAAGACCGCCACCACCGTGCCAAACGGAGCCTTTGTCAGCATGGCATGCGCCAATCTCTCCTGCAGCTGTTAAAGGAATGCCATGTGGCTTTCTTTATTATGATTTGATGGAAGTCAAAAGTCAATTTTATACATTTATTATAAATATATTATTATAATATAATTTGGAAACACTGCTCTCAGGGTGTGAGCGGTTTGGTTTGGGTCGATTTGGAGTCAAATCGAAACCGAACCAACATACCTCGGTTTTTGATTTATCCAAACCGAACCCGATCGGTTCGGTTCAAAGTCAGTTCGATTTTTTATAGGTTTTTGACGGTTCGGTGACGATTTTTTTACGAACTTAACTCCAACAAAAAAACATAACAAAAGATTTGTGAACATCCTGCGGTCATATCCCTAACTTTAGCCCTCAATTTAAATCCTCATATTCACAACCCACTTTGGAATCAATTCCTTCCTTACCAGTAATCAAATCCATTGATTTCCTAATCACAGGACATTAGTTTTGCATTGTCCATTTATCGCCCAGGGTCCTATTGGATATTAGCTTCTTAATAAGCTTTTACTAGTCTCTATTTTCTTAAATCATTGAAGATATTTAGAATTTCATTTCAGCAAGCTATAACTCATTTCTCCAATTAATTTTATTTGCCATAGTGTTTTAATTCTCACTTAGCCACTTTATTTAAATCATGCTTTTGATAAAATTATATTTTCCCGCGCCTAAACTTCATGTACACGTCTTCATATGGTCTACTCTCAAGGGTAAGATTATTTCAAAGTGCATTAACAAGAGAAAAATAAAACATTATTTAAACTCTGTTCAAATACTAGCAAGAGTCAGGAAGTAACTTCTCCTTCTACGGCGGCACAGGCGGAAAGGAAAAGGAGGCTTTGGTGACTCTCTCTTTCACACCTCACGATCGGCGCGAAGGCGCCTCAGGCAAATGAGAAAAGACAGTCTCCTAAGAACTGAGAATACCAAAATTCTTTTATATATTTATTATTAACAATTAAGTGCAACTGTGCAGGCCTCCTTCAGGATTCATGAATCACGAAAAATCGAAAACCCAGGCTGTACAACCCCGTATTCGCGATTAGTGGGCCCCTTAGTTAGAGTGTGAAAGCGGCAGGTTGGTAGGCACCCGCCCGGGCCATTCGGGTGTGGAGGCGGGATCAGCAGGCCCTCCCCCTGACCTTTTTTCCCTCAGGCCGCGAGACCGCCCCGACGAGCCCGGCGGGTAGGCCGGGCGAGACCGGCCCAGGCCGGGTCGCGCCCAGCCCCCGCGGGCAGCCGGCGAGACCGGCCCTAGGCCGGGTCTCGCCCCCCCGGCGGGTAGGCCGGCGAGACCGGCCCCAGGCCGGGTCTCGCCCAGCCCCCGCAGGCAGCCGGGCGAGACCGGCCCTAGGCCGGGTCTCGCCCGGCCGGCGGGTAGGCCGGGTCTCGCCCCGCCCGGCGGGTAGGCCGGGCGAGACCGCCCCAGGCCGGGTCTCGCCCAGCCCCCGCGGGCAGCCGGCGAGACCGGCCCTAGCCGGGTCTCGCCCGGCCCGGCGGGTAGGCCGGGCGAGACCGGCCCCAGGCCGGGTCTCGCCCAGCCCCCGTGGGCAGCCGGGCGAGACCGGCCCCAGGCCGGTCTCGCCCAGCCCGGCGTGTAGGCCGGCGAGTCCGGCCCCAGGCCGGGTCTTGCCCCGTCCCGCAGGGTGGGTCCCCTTTAGTTTTGGGTGACGCGTTTTTCCTCCTCTACCCCCGGCGTGGCGGTTTCCTATTGGCCCGAGGCTTTTGGCCGTGGGGGTATTTTGGTCATTTGTGGCCCATGGGATTTGGAAAACTATAAATAGACCCCCTTGGGTGCCTTGGAGAGGATCCTTTTCTGAGCCTCCTCCTCCCTTAGCTTCCTCTTGGTAGAGTAGAGAGAGCTCTCCAAGGCGCCCAACCTAGCCCTTTGGTAAGGGAGGGGAAGAGCTCAGGTAGCCTTCCGGTGTGAGGTGGACCTCCGTGCTAGAGCCGAGGGTCTGTTTCATAGTCTCCTAAGTCCCGGTCCGTGACGTTCTCTCGAGTGTAGTAGGTGTGAGGTCACCCCTTTCAGGGACCCCGAACTCCACAGAGGTCAATTTTGACTTCAACACTTTTGGTGCGGTGAGCGTGGAGAGTGACCAGCACAGAAGATCTCAGGAGAGTGTCATGACGGGAGGTCAGGGAGGTAGTGATGATCTCGGCGAGCTCCCTAGCTCAGGACCCTTTGTGGGGAGGCAAGAGTTCATGGCCTCCATCCAGGGTATCATGGAGATGTTGCGAAGCATTGCTCCTCAGGGTGGCAGCTCCACCCCGACCCCCCAGGAGCTAGCTCCCACCCTCGACGAGTCGACTCCCAGGGGTTTAGGCGAGATGACCCCAGCAGGGGGAGAAGGAAGCGCACCAGGAAGAAGGCCAGGGAAGGAGAGGATGGGAGATGGGGTCGAGCGAGAGCTCACCGGCCGGGAGCTGTTCTCCAGCCCGGCGAGTGCCAACCTCCCAGGCGATCAGGTTGCGCGAGTGGAGGTGGCGAGACCACCCCTTAGGGGGTCACCCTTCAGCGAGCTGATCATCTCAGCTCCCGTTCCCGAGGGGTTCAGAGAGCCAGACATGGCTTACTATACAGGGAAGGATGACCCCGTTCAGCACCTGCAGTGGTTCGAGGATGCCGTCTCCATCAGGCCGATGACGGACGCCTTCAAGTGTCGCCTCTTTGCGATCACGTTGAAGGAGAAGACAAGGGACTGGTTCCATCAACTCCCTCCAAGGTCGATCTATGGGTTCGAGGACTTGAGCCGAAGCTTCCAGCTCCGCTTCTCCACCTCCAAGAAGCGGAAGAGGAGTCCTGAGTCCATCTTCCTGATAAGGCAGGGGGCCGAGGAGTCGCTGGCCCGTTACGTTGACCGGTTCCAAGAGGAGATCCTGGAGGTCCAGGAGATGCCAGGGTATGCTCTCTAGATGGCCTTCACCGTTGGGCTGAAGGAGGGCTTCTTCAAGATGAGCTTGACCCGGAAGGCCCCCCTTTCCTTCGAGGAGCTGATGGAAAGGGCGGCAGAGGAGATTGGCATGGAGGCGGCCAACCCGGCATTTGTCAAGAAGTTGGCAAATCTAACAGAGGCAGAGTCGAAGGAGCAAGGAGGCTCGAGACCTCAGGAAGGAAGAAGGAAGAGAGGAGCGGAGAGCTCAAGAGGGTCCGGAACCAGGTTGGAGGCAGCAGGGAGGACCCGTTCAGGGCCCGAGAAGAGGTTACACCCAAGATGGGGGAACTTCCATGGGGGCCAAGGGAGGTTCAACTTCCAGAGCAAGCCCCTAGACAGCTCCTACCCCCACCTCAGCAAGCGATGGAGATTGGTCGAAGGGAGAGGAGGAACCGCCAGGGAAGGAGAAGGGTCAGGGTAGAGTTACCCTACTGTGACTTCCATCAGGTGGAGGGGCACGCCACGGCTACCTGCCCCGAGTTCCTGGAAGTGAGGGGGGCGAGAGGTCCTGCCCAGCCGCAGCCACCGGTGGGGGTTGAAGAGGTTCTGCCCCAAGGAGGGGTGATGATGTTTGTGAGGACCGGGTCGATGTCGGACCCCGAGGCGGTATAGCGGTGATCCATGGTGGAGTGGGGATTGAGGCCACTCGGAAGGCAAGCCTCCATGTCATGTACTGAAGGAGCGTCACCTCAACCTCCCAGACCCCGCCCCAGGAGGAGAAGATCACCTTCTCGATGAAGGACCTACCGGATCATGAGGATCCATTCTGTGATGCGGTGGTCATCCAGACGGCCATCGAGGGCTACAGCGTCTCCCGAATCTTGGTTGACAACGGCAGCTCCGTCAACGTTGTTTTCAGGAAGGCGTTTGAGGAGATGAAGGTAGAGCGAAGGAGGGTGTTGGCCTCGGACGGACCCCTGTTCGGATTCTCAGGAGAAAGGAAGGAGGTCGAAGGTGGAGTAGGACTCCAAGTAAAGTTGGGAGGGGTCTCAAGAAACTGCCGGTTCGTCATTGTTGACGCTCCAAGCAGCTACAACGCCATCTGTGGAAGGCCCCTCATCAGCGCCTTTCGTTGCGTGCCATCTTCTTTCCACCAATGCATCAAGTTCAGCTCCGGAGGGATCCAGGTCAGAGTCAAATGGGACTCTAGGATGGCAAGGCAGTGCTACGTCACGGCTGTCAACACCATCTCTTGGTTGGCCCAGGCAGAGGAGATGGAGAAGGTCATGTAGAGCTTGAGCAAGATGGAAGTGCCGAGGAAAAGGAGGCGAAGACGGTCGCCATGACCAGGCCCCGTGAGGGTGCCTCGCCTTGCGGTAGTTTTTTTCATCTTTCTTGTCTTATAAACAAGTGCCACCCCCGACCAGCTGAGTCGGGGGATGATGTAACTCATCTTTTTCTCCCCGTTTGAGGATGTGAGATTTGGTAAGGATCGATTGAGATGCTTAGTTCTTTTGCTCCGAGACGGTCCGCTGCCCAGGCTCTCACCTAGCTGGGCAGGGCGGTGGTACCTCTCGTTGATGCCTAGTTGTCTCACCTCGGGATGGATTCTTGCTGCCAGGCTCTCACCTAGCTGACAGGGCAGGTGATCTCTCGGAGGGGGGTAGGTCTCACCTCGAGATGGATTCCGCTGCCAGGCTTTCACCTAGCTGGCAGGGCAGGTTGATCTCTCGGAGGGTGGGTAGGTCTCACCTCGAGATGGATTCCGCTGCCAGGCTCTCACCTAGCTGGCAGGGCAGGTTGATCTTCGGAGGGTGGGTAGGTCTCACCTCGAGATGGATTCCGCTGCCAGGCTCTCACCTAGCTGGCAGGGCAGGTTGATCTCTCGAGGTGGGAAGGTCTCACCTCGGGATGGATTCCGCTGCCAGGCTCTCACCTAGCTGGCAGGGCAGGTTGATCTCTCGGAGGGTGGGAGGTCTCACCTCGAGATGGATTCCGCTGCCAGGCTCTCACCTAGCTGGCAGGGCAGGTTGATCTCTCGTGGAAGCCAGTCCTTTGCTCCGAGATGGATTCCGTTGTCAGGCTCTCACCTAGCTGGCAGGGCAGGTTGATCTCTCGGAGGGTGGGTAGGTCTCACCTCGAGATGGATTCCGCTTCTAGGCTCTCACCTAGCTGGCAGTGCAGGTTGATCTCTCGGAGGGTGGGTAGGTCTCACCTCGGGATGGATTCCGCTACCAGGCTCTCACCTAGCTGGCAGGGCAGGTTGATCTCTCGGAGGATGGGAAGGTCTCACCTCGAGATGGATTCCGCTGCCAGGCTCCCACCTAGCTGGCAGGGCAGGTTGATCTCTCGGAGGGTGGGAAGGTCTCACCTCGAGATGGATTCCGCTGCCAGGCTCTCACCTAGCTGGCAGGGCAGGTTGATCTCTCGGAGGGAGGGTAGGTCTCACCTCGAGATGGATTCCGCTGTCAGGCTCTCACCTAGCTGGCAGGGCAGGTTGATCTCTCGGAGGGTGGGAAGGTCTCACCTCAGGATGGATTCCGCTGCCAGGCTCCCACCTAGCTGGCAGGGCAGGTTGATCTCTCAGAGGGTGGGAAGGTCTCACCTCGGGATGGATTCCGCTGTCAGGCTCTCACCTAGCTGACAGGGCAGGTTGATCTCTCGGAGGGTGGGAAGGTCTCACCTCGAGATGGATTCCGCTGCCAGGCTCTCACCTAGCTGGCAGGGCAGGTTGATCTCTCGGAGGGTGGGAAGGTCTCGCCTCGAGATGGATTCCGCTGCCAGGCTCTCACCTAGCTGGTAGGGCAGGTTGATCTCTCGTGGAAGCCAAGTCCTTTGCTCCGAGATGGATTCCGCTGCCAGGCTCTCACCTAGCTGGCAGGGCAGGTTGATCTCTCGGAGTGTGGGTAGGTCTCACCTCGAGATGGATTCCGCTTCTAGGCTCTCACCTAGCTGACAGGGCAGGTTGATCTCTCGGAGAGTGGGTAGGTCTCACCTCGGGATGGATTCCGCTACCAGGCTCTCACCTAGCTGGCAGGGCAGGTTGATCTCTCGGAGGGTGGGAAGGTCTCACCTCGAGATGGATTCCGCTGCCAGGCTCCCACCTAGCTGGCAGGGCAGGTTGATCTCTCGGAGGGTGGGAAGGTCTCACCTCGAGATGGATTCCGCTGCCAGGCTCTCACCTAGCTGGCAGGGCAGGTTGATCTCTCGGAGGGAGGGTAGGTCTCACCTCGAGATGGATTCCGCTGCCAGGCTCTCACCTAGCTGGCAGGGCAGGTTGATCTCTCGGAGGGTGGGAAGGTCTCACCTCGGGATGGATTCCGCTGCCAGGCTCCCACCTAGCTGGCAGGGCAGGTTGATCTCTCGGAGGGTGGGAAGGTCTCACCTCGAGATAGATTCCGCTGCCAGGCTCCCACCTAGCTGGCAGGTCAGGTTGATCTCTCGGAGGGTGGGAAGGTCTCACCTCGGGATAGATTCCGCTACCAGGCTCCCACCTAGCTGGCAGGGCAGGTTGATCTCTCGGAGGGTGGGAAGGTCTCACCTCGAGATGGATTCCGCTGTCAGGCTCCCACCTAGCTAGACTGGCAGGTTAATCTCTCGGAGGGTGGGAAGGTCTCACCTCGAGATGGATTCCGCTGCCAGGCTCTCACCTAGCTGGCAGGGCAGGTTGATCTCTCGTGGAAGCCAAGTCCTTTGCTCCGAGATGGATTCCTCTGCCAGGCTCTCATCTAGCTGGCAGGGCAGGTTGATCTCTCGTGGAAGCCAAGCCCTTTGCTCCGAGATGGATTCCGCTGCCAGGCTCTCATCTCTTGGTTGGCCCAGGCAGAGGAGATGGAGAAGGTCATGGAGAGCTTGAGCAAGATGGAAGTGCCCGAGGAAAAGGAGGCGGAAGACGGTCGCCATGACCAGGCCCCGTGAGGGTGCCTCGCCTTGCGGTAGTTTTTTCATCTTTCTTGTCTTATAAACAAGTGCCACCCCCGACCAGCTGAGTCGGGGGGATGATGTAACTCATCTTTTTCTCCCCGTTTGAGGATGTGAGATTTGGTAAGGATCGATTGAGATGCTTAGTTCTTTTGCTCCGAGACGGTCCCGCTGCCCAGGCTCTCACCTAGCTGGGCAGGGCCGGTGGTACCTCTCGTTGATGCCCAGTTGTCTCACCTCGGGATGGATTCTGCTGCCAGGCTCTCACCTAGCTGACAGGGCAGGTTGATCTCTCGGAGGGTGGGTAGGTCTCACCTCGAGATGGATTCCGCTGCCAGGCTCTCACCTAGCTGGCAGGGCAGGTTGATCTCTCGGAGGGTGGGTAGGTCTCACCTCGAGATGGATTCCGCTGCCAGGCTCTCACCTAGCTGGCAGGGCAGGTTGATCTCTCGGAGGGTGGGTAGGTCTCACCTCGAGATGGATTCCGCTGCCAGGCTCTCACCTAGCTGGCAGGGCAGGTTGATCTCTCGGAGGGTGGGAAGGTCTCACCTCGGGATGGATTCCGCTGCCAGGCTCTCACCTAGCTGGCAGGGCAGGTTGATCTCTCGGAGGGTGGGAAGGTCTCACCTCGAGATGGATTCCGCTGCCAGGCTCTCACCTAGCTGGCAGGGCAGGTTGATCTCTCGTGGAAGCCAAGTCCTTTGCTCCGAGATGGATTCCGTTGTCAGGCTCTCACCTAGCTGGCAGGGCATGTTGATCTCTCGGAGGGTGGGTAGGTCTCACCTCGAGATGGATTCCGCTTTTAGGCTCTCACCTAGCTGGCAGTGCAGGTTGATCTCTCGGAGGGTGGGTAGGTCTCACCTCGGGATGGATTCCGCTACCAGGCTCTCACCTAGCTGGCAGGGCAGGTTGATCTCTCGGAGGATGGGAAGGTCTCACCTCGAGATGGATTCCGCTGCCAGGCTCCCACCTAGCTGGCAGGGCAGGTTGATCTCTCGGAGGGTAGGAAGGTCTCACCTCGAGATGGATTCCGCTGCCAGGCTCTCACCTAGCTGGCAGGGCAGGTTGATCTCTCGGAGGGAGGGTAGGTCTCACCTCGAGATGGATTCCGCTGCCAGGCTCTCACCTAGCTGGCAGGGCAGGTTGATCTCTCGGAGGGTGGGAAGGTCTCACCTCGGGATGGATTCCGCTGCCAGGCTCCCACCTAGCTGGCAGGGCAGGTTGATCTCTCAGAGGGTGGGAAGGACTCACCTCGGGATGGATTCCGCTGCCAGGCTCTCACCTAGCTGACAGGGCAGGTTGATCTCTCGGAGGGTGGGAAGGTCTCACCTCGAGATGGATTCCGCTGCCAGGCTCTCACCTAGCTGGCAGGGCAGGTTGATCTCTCGGAGGGTGGGAAGGTCTCGCCTCGAGATGGATTCCGCTGCCAGGCTCTCACCTAGCTGGTAGGGCAGGTTGATCTCTCGTGGAAGCCAAGTCCTTTGCTCCGAGATGGATTCCGCTGCCAGGCTCTCACCTAGCTGACAGGGCAGGTTGATCTCTCGGAGTGTGGGTAGGTCTCACCTCGAGATGGATTCTGCTTCTAGGCTCTCACCTAGCTGACAGGGCAGGTTGATCTCTCGGAGAGTGGGTAGGTCTCACCTCGGGATGGATTCCGCTACCAGGCTCTCACCTAGCTGGCAGGGCAGGTTGATCTCTCGGAGGGTGGGAAGGTCTCACCTCGAGATGGATTCCGCTGTCAGGCTCCCACCTAGCTGGCAGGGCAGGTTGATCTCTCGGAGGGTGGGAAGGTCTCACCTCGAGATGGATTCCACTGCCAGGCTCTCACCTAGCTGGCAGGGCAGGTTGATCTCTCGGAGGGAGGGTAGGTCTCACCTCGAGATGGATTCCGCTGCCAGGCTCTCACCTAGCTGGCAGGGCAGGTTGATCTCTCGGAGGGTGGGAAGGTCTCACCTCGGGATGGATTCCGCTGCCAGGCTCCCACCTAGCTGGCAGGGCAGGTTGATCTCTCGGAGGGTGGGAAGGTCTCACCTCGAGATGGATTCCGCTGCCAGGCTCCCACCTAGCTGGCAGGTTAGGTTGATCTCTCGGAGGGTGGGAAGGTCTCACCTCGGGATAGATTCCGCTGCCAGGCTCCCACCTAGCTGGCAGGGCAGGTTGATCTCTCGGAGGGTGGGAAGGTCTCACCTCGAGATGGATTCCGCTGTCAGGCTCCCACCTAGCTGGACTGGCAGGTTGATCTCTCGGAGGGTGGGAAGGTCTCACCTCGAGATGGATTCCGCTGCCAGGCTCTCACCTAGCTGGCAGGGCAGGTTGATCTCTCGTGGAAGCCAAGTCCTTTGCTCCGAGATGGATTCCTCTGCCAGGCTCTCATCTAGCTGGCAGGGCAGGTTGATCTCTCGTGGAAGCCAAGCCCTTTGCTCCGAGATGGATTCCGCTGCCAGGCTCTCATCTAGCTGGCAGGGCAGGTTGATCTCTCGTGGAAGCCAAGCCCTTTGCTCCGATGACGATTCCGCCGCCAGGCTCCCACTAGCTGGCTGGGTAGGTTGATCTCTCGTGGAAGCCAAGCCCTTTGCTCCGAGACAGTCCCGCTGCCAGGCTCCCACTAGCTGACAGGGCCGGTGGTACCTCTCGGGGAGGTTGAGTGTTTTCACCCCGAGGCCGTCTCGTCACCCAGGCTCCCATTAGCTGGCGTGACAGGTTGACCCCTCGGGGAGGGTAAGTGTTTTCACCCAGATGAGGTCTCGCCACCCAGGCTCTCATAGCTGGCATGACAGGTTGACCCCGCGGGGAAGTTACACTCCGCGAATACGTTGGGTTGGATGTTTCTTTCCGAGCTTGTGCCAACCTCGAAAAGAGCGGGGATTGTGTACAACCCCGTATTCGTGAATAGTGGGCCCCTTAGTTGGAGTGTGAAAGCGGCAGGTTGGTAGGCACCCGCACGGGCCATTCGGGTGTGGAGGCGGGACCAGCAGGCCCTCCCCCTGCCCCTTTTTTCCCTCAGGCCGGCGAGACCGGCCCCGAGCCCGGCGGGTAGGCCGGGCGAGACCGGCCCCAGGCTGGGTCTCGCCCAGCCCCGCGGGCAGCCGGGCGAGACCGGCCTTAGGCCGGGTCTCGCCCCGCCCGGCGGGTAGGCCGGGCGAGACCGGCCCCAGGCCGGGTCTCGCCCAGCCCCCGCGGGCAGCCGGGCGAGACCGGCCCTAGGTCGGGTCTCGCCCAGCCCGACGGGTAGGCCGGGCGAGACCGGCCCCAGGCCGGGTCTCGCCCAGCCCCCGCGGGCAGCCGGGCGACACCGGCCCTAGGCCGGGTCTCGCCCGGCCCGGCGGGTAGGCCGGGCGAGACCGGCCCCAGGCCGGGTCTCGCCCGGCCCCCGCGGGCAGCCGGGCGAGACCGGCCCCAGGCCGGGTCTCGCCCAGCCCGGCGTGTAGGCCGGGCGAGTCCGACCCCAGGCCGGGTCTTGCCCCGTCCCGCAGGGTGGGTCCCCCTTTAGTTTTGGGTGACACGTTTTTCCTCCTCTACCCCCCGGCGTGGCGGTTTCCTATTGGCCCGAGGCCTTTTGGCCGTGGGGGTATTTTGGTCATTTGTGGCCCATGGGATTTGGAAAACTATAAATAGACCCCCTTGGGTGCCTTGGAGAGGATCCTTTTCTGAGCCTCATCCTCCCTTAGCTTCCTCTTGGTAGAGTAGAGAGAGCTCTCCAAGGCGCCCAGCCTAGCCCTTTGGTAAGGGAGGGGAAGAGCTCAGGTAGCCTTCCGGGTGTGAGGTGGGACCTCCGTGCTAGAGCCGAGGGTCTGTTCATAGTCTCCTAAGTCTCTGGTCCGTGACGTTCTCTCGAATGTAGTAGGTGTGAGGTCACCCCTTTCAGGGACCCCGAACTCCACAGAGGTCAATTTTGGCTTCAACACAGACCTTTGATACTTTACAGACGGTCTCGACGATAAGCCTGACATAATATTAATATATAATTTATGAAATAATTTATTGAACATATATGAACTGATTCAGCTAAACATTATACATAATATAATTTATGGAAACCCACATTCAGTAATTCAGATCAAAATATCAAATAGAAGCTTGCTTATACATAATTTAAAATTATTATAATATTAGTCAGTTCGGTTCGGTTTGGTCGGTTTTTACAACTTGAAAACCGACCCGAACCGATAAGCCTTTGGTTTTCAAAAGCTCCAAATCGAACCGACACCAGACCGGGCGGCTCAGTTTCAAAATTGGTGCGGTTCGGTCTGTTTTATCGGTTTTCGGTTTTCACTCCTCACCCCTAAGTCTACTCGTAGCGTAAATGGCCTGAAACGCATGCATTAATTGGAGGCAAAATTGATTTTCATTTTCTATGACAAGTGGATTCTTCTTAGTGCCTCACATTGCTTATAAATAGGTAATGAATTCTTGCAGAGGTAGGTGTGCGGAAGCATAACAAGGTAGAGCGGAAGATATCCGGGTATAGTAGCGCCAAAGAAGGATAGAAGTTGCGGCCTGCCTTATGCGGACTGTTTTAAAAACAGGGATTACGACCTCCAAATATCAGCCAATTCCTATTGGCCAGTAAAAGTTGCGGATTGAATCTCTAAAAGCTGCGGACAACTTTGATTTTGGCAGCAACATTTATGCAAGCAAAATGGTTTTGTGATAAGAGGAGGTGACAGTCTCCTATTGGCAAATAGGAAAGTGCATGCAAAGGTGTCAGACTGGCAGACAGCAGCTCCCAGCAAACTTGCGAACTGAACTGTAAGAACAGTTTGCCTTGAGGACAGGTTTTTGCGAACTGGTTTTTGAACCCTGCGGACAGCAGCTCCGGCGTCATTCAAAGGAGTAGCGAACTGTGTTGGCGAGCTCTAGTTTACAAGTTTTAGATAAGTGTTGTATGGGTGGTTATCGTGTCCATTGTAACACCTTGAAGTGGTGTGGTGTTGTGAAGTTGTAATAGTGAAGTCAAGTTTTGTAACTTGTTTTTTTGTAACCTCTTATTATTGAAATAGAGAAGTTATTTGCTCCTTTATCTTGTGTTGTGTCTGTTGTAAATGCTTCCAACAGTGTTATCAGAGGGAGATTGCGAACCTTGGAAGTCACTCCCAAGAGTTGAAGACTTGAAGTGATGTAGATGGTGAATGCTATGTCGGGTCAAGTTCCCAAGTTGACAAAGACTAACTAAGGGAACTGGAGTATCCAGATGGGAGTGTTACTTGCCTCAAAAGAGCTATGAGAGATCGCGGAAGATAGATATGAAGAGCTAACTGCTGAAGCAGAGACGGCGTTGAATAACGCCCAGAGGACGACGCTATGAGTAGCAAGAAAGAAAGACGAGAAGGCTTTGTTTTTACTATATCAAGGGGTTGGTGAAGCAACCATTGAGAAAATCTCGGATGCTAAAAGTTCTAAATAAGCATGGGAGACCTTGCAACGTTCCTTGCAAGGTGTTGACAAAGCAAAGAAAGTGAAACTGCAATCACTCCGAGCAGAGTATGAAGTTATGAAGATGCAAAACTCTGAGAAAGTTGGTGACTATGTAACGTGTCTGCGGACGCTTGCAAATGTAATGAAACATAACGGAGAGACGATTGATGATATGAGTTTCATGGAGAAACTTCTGCGATCGATGTCAAAGAAGTTCAACTATATAGTGGTAGCGATAGAAGAGTCGAAGGATCTCACTCAAATGTCTATCGATGAACTCACAGGCTCTTTGCAAGCCCATGACTATCACATGTTACAAGATAAAGAGTTAAGTATCTTAGAGAAAGCACTTCAAACTCAGTTGAACTTTGGAGAGAGTTCAGGAAGAGGAGGTGGTCTGCGAGGTCGAGGCTACCGAGGCAGCGATATAGGAAGAAGAGGAGGAAGAGATCAGGGAAAATATCAGAACTTCCATAAAAAGGAGCAACCTCAAGCAAGAGGGCAGGGAGGAAGAGGAAGATGCCATGGTGGAATGGCCTAAGTCCAATATTATAACTGTAACAGGTTCGGGCATATGAGTTATGACTGCACACTTCTGAGGAGGAAAGAGAAAACCAACCACTATGCTGAAGCAAGCAATACTGGTGGTGATCCAATGATGTTCTTGACTTACAGAGGAGTTGAAGGTGAAAGAAATGAAGTTTGGTGCTTGTACACATGAACCAGCAACCATATGTGTGGTGAGAAGGAGTTGTTCACTGACCTTGAACCAAGTGCTGATGAGGTTAGTTTTGGAGATGCTTCGAAGATCTTGGTAGAAGGCAAAGAGTTGATAGTGATAACCCTAAATGGTGAGAAGGTGCATCTTAACGATGTGTTCTATGTTCCTGGCTTAAAGAGTAACATCTTAAGACTTGGACAATTGGTGGAGAAAGGCTACTGCATTCAGTTGAAGGATAGTTCGTTGGCTATGCAGAACCATCAAGGAAAAGAGATGGTGAAAGTAAAGATGATGATGAATTGTCTCTTTACATTGAAGATGGATGCCGGGGAGACGACATGCCTAGCAAGAACTGAAAAGGAAGAAGAATCTTGGTTATGACACCATAGGATGGGTCACTTAGACTTTAGTGGTCTGAAGCTTCTGTCACATGCAAAGATGGTGGAACGTTTGCCTAAGATTTTACCACCACAGAAGATCTGTGAAGCTTGTATGAAGGGAAAGCAGAAGCGGCAGACATTTGAAGGTGGCAAGTCTTGAAGAGCAAGGAAACTGCTTGAACTGGTTCACTCTGACATTGATGGTCTGTTTGATATTGTCTCAGTTGGCGGAAGCAAATACTACATCACCTTCACTGATGACTTTAGTCAGAAGTGTTGAGTTTACTTCTTGAAGGAGAAGTCTGAGGCCCTTGATAAATTCAAGGAATTCAAGGTAATGGTTGAGAAGGAGAATGGATAGTACCTCAAGGTACTCAGAACTAATCGAGGTGGGGAGTACACCTCAAAGTTGTTTAATTCATTCTGTAAAGAGCATGTGATTGCTCATCAGTTGACAACAACATACTCACCTCAACTGAATAAAGTTGTTGAGAGAAAGAACTTGATGATTCAGAACATGTCATGGAGTATGGTAAAGGGCAAAAAGTTGCCGAAGATGTTCTGGGCTGAAGCAGTACAATGTGTTGTGTACTTCCTGAACAGATATCCAACGAAGAGTGTTAAGTTCAAGACTCCATATGAGGCATGGAGTGGATGGAAGCCAAGTGTGCAACACTTGAGAGTATTTGGGTGTGTAGCTTATGATCACATCCCTGATCAGAAGAGGAAGAAACTTGATGACAAGAGAGAGAAGTGTATATTTGTAGGCTACGCTCCGATGAGTAAAGCTTACAAGTTATATAATCCTGTGACGAAGAAGGCAATCATCTCTAGAGATGTGTTATTTGAAGAAGATAGTTATTGGAGCTGAGATGAGAAGGATAGAAGCGTCAAAAGAATGTTCTATGATGATGATGATGATGATGAAGGTGGTCATGAAGCTGAAGCTGCGGATGGTGGAGCTGAACCAATGTCACCACCAAGCAGAGATTCAGGGGGAGCCTCTACTCCCTACTCAAGTGGAGTAAGCACCAGCATAAGCAGTTCTGATGGAGCAAACACTAGTATGAGAAGCTCTGAAAGTACTCAACCTAGGATGAGAAAGTTGGAGAAGATCTACGAGAAGACGAAGCCGATTCATGCTAATTTTTCTTTGTATTATCTTTTAGCAGATTGCGAACCATACTCGTATGAAGAAACTGCTCAAGAGAAGACATGGAGGAAGACGATAGATGAAGAGATAGCATCCATCAAGAAAAATGATACTTAGGAGTTAGTCACTGATAACTTTCCAAAAAGAAGTCATCTAGTGCTTTATTTTGATTTAATATTCATCGTATTGAGAAGCAAATGAATTAAATAAGTAAAAATATGAGTAAATTCGTATCTATTTTATTTGTGGTTAATATGTCTAATTTTTCTTTGCTTTCTTGCTAGAAATACCGAAAAAATCGATCCGGAGAAGCAAAACTGGAACTGTTTTTGACCTGCGCAGGTTGTTACAATAACCTGAAAAAATTGTTGCAACAACTTCTGGACAAATTTTAGATTTAATGTTTGAATTTTACGCCAAAATGAAAATTTGAAAGAGACAACTCTTGATAAAGGGTTGCACGTTTTTAAGAGTAGAATCTTATACCATAAAGGGGGATTGAAAATTCATTGGAGAGGATCATCTTGGAGATTGCTTTGGAGAAGAAGAAGAACTAGGGCAAAACTAGATCTTGGAGAAGGACTGCTTGGGTGCAACTTTGAGAGCAATTTCCTGCACTATTTTGGATCCTTACCATCATATGTTGTAAGATCTTTCATATTTTGTGTTGTTCTTCTGCGGTCATGAACTAAATTCTCTTGGTCTTATATGAAGGAAGTACTATGTGTGTTTTGATTGTGTAGTTTTCATATGTTAAATTTGTTTGATGAAATATTTTTGGTGGAACTTTAGAATTTATGAATGGAACTTTTGGTTTTGCTTTCATTTTTTATTTCGCATCGAGATTCGAGAGATGAGAGACAGAATTTAGGTTGAAGGCTATCTTATTTCACTGCAAGAATCGAGTGACGAATGGTGTAGATCTTTAACTAAGAGTTTTTACCCTTGCGTTGTATTTCGAGTTTCGAGAGAGGAGAAGTACAATCACTCATAAGTTCAGCACAGTAAAGAAGAGAGGAAGATATTCCCTTTTCATGTTAGCAAATCCGATTTTTACTCTTTAAAATATTTTTTATTCTTCCTAAGTTAGAGATGAATAGGGGAATATAGGATATTAAGATTTTCGAGATTCGAGAGATGATGATTTCTTCTATCAAATCGTTGCAGGATATTTTGGTCAAACATTCTTAATAAATATTAGTTTCATGCACCATTTTAACTCACATAGGAAATCTGAAATACAAGACTTCTCTTTCCATTGATAAAAAAGTATCTTTTTAAATCATATATTTAGTTTAAATCATCGTTTAGAATTTTCATCACTGTTCCAAATCACTTCATTAGATCTGCTTGAATTTGAAGAAGCGGGATAGCTAGTAGTTGTAAGCACTAAAGTAATCACTTTTCTGTGAGAACAATCTCACTCACACTTTATTACTTGAGCGACACGCACACTTGCCCTTAAGCTGTTTTACATCATATAAATTTTTTGGCGCCGTTGCCGGGGAGGTGCAATGAATTTAGTGTTTTTCTTACAATATTAGTGATCCTTAGTATTTGGAAGTCAAGCTTTTATTTTGTGTTAAGTTTATTTGTTTTTATTTTCTTACACTACCTTCTTAATCTACTAATGTATGTCCAGGTATCATACAGTTGAACTAATACCATTAAATTCAGAAATCGAGCGAATCTGTAGACGTAATAGAAAATCAACTAGATTGGAAATTTTGAATCAACTCAACATGAATTTAAATAATCAAAACAACGGGGAGGAGGTTCATCAAGAGAGACAAGACTTAGGAGTCCAAGTAGAGCATAACGGGCACCCAATGAAAAATAGGAGAACATGTCGTGACTATAATATGTCATTTAAGGGAGGGGTACAAGTTAGTATCGCTAGACCCACTGTAGAGGCTAACAACTTTAAAATTGAATCCACGACGATGCAACTTGTCCAGAACAATAAGTTTAGTGGTCATAACCATGAAGACCCCAACTCTCATCTAAGAACGTTGATAGAAATTTGTGACACATTCAAGATAAATGGCGCATCTGAAGAAGCCATTAAATTACGATTGTTTCCCTTCTCTCTAGAAGGGAAAACAAAAGATTGGTTAAGCTCGTTGCCCCATGAGTTTATTACTACTTGGGCTATATTGGTTGAAAATTTTTTGGCCAAATATTTTCCCTCATCCAAAACTGTTAAATTAATGAGAGATATTTCTACGTTCATGCAAGGGAATGGAGAAACCTTCTATGATACATGAGAATGTTTTAAGGAACTATTGCGGAGATGCCCCCATCATGGATTGACCATCCACCAACAAGTATGGACCTTTTACAATGGCCTCCAGACATCTACGATGATCCAAGTAGATGAAGCTGCGAGAGGGTCTCTCATGAATAAATACCCAGAAGATGCATATGGAATCTTAGAAGGTTTATCTTCTAACAACTATCATTTGATTGATCGACAAGGACATTCTTCTACTGTGGCGGGTTTGTATCAAGTGGACCAATTCATGTCATTTGCAGCCCAAATGACGTCTCAATTCAATTCTATTAACAAGAGGTTAGATGCTTTGACGTTAAACCAAAACCAAATGAACCTACAAGTTAATAGCAAAATCACTCCCACGCTCACACCTAATCCTACTTTAACAATTAAACAACTTGTAGGTAACAATGAAGAGGTAAACTATATTGGAGGTCATTATAAACAAAATCAAAATTCTTATTCAAATTATTATAATCCTGAATGGAGAAACCTTCCAAACTTCTCTTGGAAGAACAATTCCGGATCTACTCCCCCGAATTTATTTAATTTTAATCTAATTCTCAACATCAAAATCATCATCCCAAATAAGATGGACCTTTTGGAAAACTAACTGACGACTTCATTATGCAGTCAATGCAAAAGAATGAAGCATGTTTCACTAGTTTGGAGGCCTTAATGAGGATGATTGAATCTCAACTAGGACAAATAGCGTCCGCTTTGAGTATGGACGACAAGACACACTTCCTACGGATACCACATTGAATCCTAAGGGAGATATTAATCAACAATGTAAAGCCGTTACATTATGCAGTGGAAGGGAGTTGATAAGTGAACAAAACAATCAACTTGAGCATAATAACATTCAAAAGGATGTGGAGAATGACATCCCTAGTAAACTTAATGAAAAAGTCACCCAAGAGTGCAACAATAATGATGAAGAAGTAGAAGTCATAGGAGAAAACATGAAAGAAAAGAATGTGATATCTCTAAAAGAAAATATAATTATTTACCCACCTCCATCATTCCCTCAAAGGCTAAGAAAGAGTAAATTAGATCAACAATTTCAAAAATTTGTAGAAATATTCAAAAAAACTACAAATCAATATACCCTTCGTTGAAGCCTTAGAACAGATGTCAAACTATGTCAAGTTCATGAAAGACATCTTAAATAAGAAAATGAAGTTTGGTGTAAATGAAATGGTAGCATTTACTCATGAGTGTAGTGCAATCCTCCAAAAGAAATTGCCACCCAAGTTAAAAGATACTGGAAGTTTCACTATCCATTGTTCTATTGTATTTCAATTTGAAGGAAAGACCTTGTGTGATTTAGGCGCAAGTATAAATTTAATGCCTTTATCAATATATAAGAAGTTGGGATTAGGGGAAATTATCAAGACGTCGCTAACATTGCAATTGGCCGATAAAACCCTCACTTTTCTAAAAAGGGTTGTTGAGGACGTTTTAGTTAAGGTGTAAAAATTTATTTTTCCTGCATATTTTGTGGTGTTGGATATGGAGGAGGACAAGGAGGTACCTATTATCGTAGGAATGCCTTTCTTAGCAAAGGGAAGAACTTTGATTGATGTTCATAAGGGCGAGTTAACCATGAGAGTTAACAACGAACAAGTTACCTTTAATGTTCTCAAGGCGATGAAATGTCCTGATAGAGAAGAAGACCTTATGGAGGAGGTAAATAGCATAACACTATTTGATTGTGAGTCGAATTATGAACATGATAGTGTTGATGAGGACTCAACACCCTTATTAAATTTTGATGAGATTTCTGATGAAGAGAAAGAAACACAAGAGTGTGTACATTTTTGTGAAAAAAATTTGTTTTCCTTTTGCAGACTGAAACCTTTAGAACTAGCGGATAGATCCTATATTGTTAATCTGCCCACTTTAGAGTTAAAACCACTTCCTGAGCATCTTTCATACATATTTTTGGGAGAGAATGATACGTTACCAGCCATTGTTATCTCCAATTTACTACCGGAATAATAAAAAAATTTACTAAATCTTTTAAGGCAATATAAATTAGCCATATGATGGACTATAGCGGACATTAGAGGAATTATCCCTTCATTATGTATGCATAAAATTCTTCTAGAAGAATCTTACAAAGGGTCTATAGTGCCTCAACGACATCTTAGCCTACCTATGAAAGAGGTGGTGAAAAAGGAGATCATAAAATGGTTAGATGCAAAAATAATATATCCCATTTCTGATAGTTCATGGGTCTCCCCAGTCTAATGTGTTCCTAAGAAAGGGTGTATGTCAATAATTAAAAATGATTAGGATGAATTAATTTCAACTAGATCAACTATCACGGGATGGCGCATATGCATGGACTACCAAAAGCTAAATAAGGATACTAGAAAAGATCATTTTCCTTTGTCTTTTATTGATCAAGTTTTAGACAAACTATCAGGTAATGATTTCTTTTATTTCTTAGACGGGTATTCCAGATATAATCAAATTACTATAGATCCGAAAGACCAAGAGAAGACAACATTCACATGTCATTACAGAACATTCGCTTTTAGGAGAATGCTATTCGGTCTATGTAATACGCCGACCACTTTTCAACGATGTATGATTGTTATATTTTCAGATATTATGGATAATAACATAGAAATTTTTATGGGCGATTTTTCCATCTTCGGAAAACATTTGATGAATGTTTGAACTGTTTGGAAAAATTACTTTCTCGTTGTGTTGAAACTAACCTGGTATTGAATTGGGAAAAATATCACTTCATGGTGCGCAAAGGAATAGTGCTTGGGCATCATGTATCAAAAGAAGGGTTAGAAGTAGGCATGGCTAAGATTGAGATTATCGAGAAATTATCCCCTCCTAAGAACATAAAAACACTACGAAGTTTCCTTGAACATGTAAGTTTCTATAGAAGATTTATCAAGGATTTTGCTAAAATTGCTAAACCTTTAAAGAGGTTATTAGAAAAAGACATAAAGTTTCATCTTGACGATCACTGTCTAAATGTCTTTAATGAACTTAAAACCCAGTTAACGACGACACCAATTGTAGCGGCCCCTAATTGGGGAGAGCCCTTTGTGATTATGTGTGATGCTACTGACTACGCCGTTGGCGTTGTGTTAGGACAAGTGCGAGAAAAGGTTTTTCATATCATAGCCTATGCTAGCAAAACTTTGATCGAGGCTCAAGTTCATTACACATCTACCGAAAAAGAATCATTAGCCGTAGTGTTCTCCTTTGAAAAGTTTAAGTCTTATCTTTTATGTACTAAAATTATTGCATTCACCGATCATGTGACTATTAGATATCTCTTGGAAAAGAAAGATGCTAAACCTATGCTAATTTGTTGGTTTTGTTATCACAAAAATTCGATTTAGAAATCAAGGATAGCAAAGGTGTTGATAATCCTGTAGCTGATCATCTCTCAAGGATTGAATCCCCCAATTCATCGTTCCAATCAACAATTGATGAAAGGTTCCCTGATGAAAGGATTTTGGCCATTTCTGAAAACTCATTACCTTGGTATGCAGACTTCGTAAATTATTTGGTTAGTTGAATTTTTCCTCATGATTTGCATTTTCAGCAAAAGAAAAGATTTTTGCATCAAGTCTGATCCTATGTTTGGGATGAACCTTATCTTTTCAAAATCGGGGCAGATGGTATGTTAAGACGTTGCATCCCAGAGGGAGAAATGAAGCCTATATTAGAAAAATGTCATAACTCCCCTTACATAAGTCATTTTAAAGGGGACAGGACGACCATGAAAATATTAGAAGCCAGATTTTTCTGGCCCAATTTATTTCAGATGCTAGAGAGTTTGTCAAACAGTGCGATCGTTGTCAAAGCAGTGAAAATATTAAGAAAAATTATTCTTTACCAATGAATACAATTTTATAGGTTGAACTGTTTGATGTATGAGACATAGATTTCATGAGACCTTTTGTGAATTCAAACGGTAACATATTTATACTCCTAGCTGTCGATTATGTTTCTAAATGGGTTGAAGCAATCGCTACTACCAAAAACGATGCCAAAATAGTTTTGCACTTTTTAAAGAATTATATATTTAATCGGTTTGGCACGCCAAGAGCTATCATAAGTGATGGCGGAAGCCACTTCTGCAATTACCAATTCGCTAAGCTTCTAAGAAAGTATGAAGTCAAGCATAAGATAGCTTTGGCATACCATCCTAAAACAAATGGACTAGCAGAAGTCTCTAATCGGGAAATAAAGAATATCCTTGCAAAAACTGTTAGCATCAATTATAAGGATTGGTCTCAAAACCTTAATGATGCCTTGTGGGCTTATAAAGTTGCTTACAAAACACCAATTGGTCTAACCCCCTATAGGTTAGTATTCGGAAAAACATGTCATTGGTCTTTAGAGCTAGAACATCGAGCCCATTGGGCTATCAAGAAGATTAACTTTGATTACCAAGATGCGGGAAAACAAAGAATATTACAATTGCATGAATTGGAGGAGATTATGATGAATGCTTATGAGAGTTTCGAGATTTATAAAGAAAAAACGAAGAAGTGGCACGCCCAATGTTTGAATGACAAACACTTCGAGCTCGGTCAATTAGTTTTATTGTTCAACTCTCGTCTCAAATTATTTCCCGGAAAACTCAAAACTCGTTGATCGGGACCATTTCAAGTGAAAGAAATACACCCGTACGACGCAATCACCACAATTAATGAGCAAGATAATTCTGAATTTAAAGTTAATGGAGAGCGTTTGAAAATTTATCGTAACAGTGATAATGAACGACTGATGTTGTTCATTCATTTAAAATGATAAAATTTGACCTGAAGGTTCTGCCGGGACTTAAAATTAGGCGTTGCATGGGAAGCAACCCAATTTTATTATTACTATTATTTTATTTGCACTGTTAGTTAGCTTTAAGAATTCTTATTTCAGTATTTTATTCAAGTACTGGTTAAGAAGATCTTAAAAAAGCCTGTTTGAGATCTTTTTGCCTTACTGAAAAGCTGGCATATACTTAGATTTCGGACAGTAACTAGCCAACTACGTTGTTGCAACATAATTAGCTAGTTCAAAAAAGGCTAGCTCGATCGGATGCCTAGCTCGATTTGATCTCCTCAACACAGGCTCAGGAGCTGGTGCAGGCTCCTCTTCTGCAACCTCCTCAGCAGCTCCTGGCTCCTCAACATCATCTTCAACACCCTGTGCTGGAACTGGCTCCACAGTCTCCTCAACGTGGTCATCACTACCAATAGGCAACTCAGCAGAACGTGAGTCACTCCCAGACTCACCTTTTTCTCCAGATCACCTCTAGTTTCTCCTCGCAAAACACTGCATCGCGACTCCGCACTAACTTCTTTGCCACCGGATCAAAGAATCTGTATCCGAGCTCACCATTATGCCCATAGCCCAAGAAAATGCACTTCCAGGTCTTCGATTCCAACTTCGATCGTTCGTCCTTGGGAATGTGGACAAAGGCTCTGCAGTCAAAGACCTGCAAATGACTATAGGATGGGTCCTTCCCATACCAGACTTGATCCGGAACATCCTCATCCAATGGATAGCTCGGCGAGAGGTTGATGACATGCGCCGTAGTCAAAAGAGCCTCACCCCAAAACATCTCTGGCAGCTTGGACTCAGAAAGCATGCATCACACCCTCTTCATCAATGTCTTGTTCATCCTTTCAGCAACACCATTCAGCTGTGGTGTTTTCGGGGGGGGGGGGGGGTCTTCTCATGACAAACCCCGTGGTCCTTGCAATACTCATCAAATGGACCCACGTACTATCCCCCGTTGTCAGAACGGATACACAGCAGCTTCTTTCCAGATTGGCGTTCCATCTCAGCATGGAACCTTCTGAAGGTCTCAAGTACCTGGTTTTTGGTCTTCAATGGATAGACCCAAACCTTCCTCGACCAGTCATCAATAAAGGTCACAAAATACTGAGCTCCCCCTCACGTTGTGACCTTCATAGGCCCGCATACGTCTGTGTGTATGAGCTCCAATGGCTCAGAACTCCTGGTGGACTGATGACGACGGAATGAAACTCGATTTTGCTTGCCCGCCATACATTGCTCACGTCTCTCCATGTGATCAGTCGATAGGTCACTGAGTAGCTTCTTCTTCTGTATGCAGTCCAAGCCCTTCTGGCTAATATGAGCCAGTCTCCTGTGCCATAGGGAAATGGATCCCTCATCTCGCACGGAGTTCGCCTGTGGATCTTCAGGCCTCCCCTCCATGTAATAAAGGCCGGACTCCCTATAGCCCTTGTCCATAACCAGCAATCCTAGAACTAGCTTCCAGAAATCACCACCAAAGACACTTACATGTCCTTCATCTCCAAGCTTCCCCACGGAAAGTAGGTTGAAACGAATATCGGGCACGTGTCGCACGTCCCGCAAAATCAGCAACACTCCAGTGCTCGTCTTCAGATGCGCGTCTCCACGTCCCAGCACCTTGGACGTATTCCCGTTGCCCATTCGTAACACCCCGCATTCATGGGTGGTGTACGTGGCAAATAGCTCCCGATTGTGGGAGACGTGCGCAGAACCTCCTGAATCTACAATCCATCTCTTGTCGTCACAGGAGAGCGCTGCCGTGATTTCATCACCGACAATGACAACATCGTCCTCATCACTGGAGACAACCGCAGCAGTGTGGCTCTCCTCCTTGGCCTCAGTCGCCACACTCTTCTTCTGCTCATTCTTCCAGGCATAGCAGAACTTCTTGATGTGTCCCTTCTTGTGGCAGAAATGACAGTCCACGTTCTGATATTATGAACGTGACTTCCCTCTGCTCTGGCTTCTTTCCTCCTTCCGTCCTCGACTCTTGCTCCTGCCTCTCCCCCTGGATTCCGTAAACAGAACATCAGCTCGTGATGAAGAGCCTGACGTCCCTTGAGACTTCCGTCTCACCTCTTCGTTCAAGATCCCACTCTTGACGATCTCCATGGTGATAATCCCCTGGGGTGAAGAGTTGATCAGTGCAATCCTGACCATCTCCCAAGAGTCCGGAAGGGACTTCAACAGCCACAGCGTATTGACCTCATCCTCAAATGTCACCTTCATTGCCGTCAACTGATCAATGATTCCTTGGAACTCATTGACATGATCCTTGATCGGTGAGCCTTCCCGGTAGAGGAACTCTCCAAGCTTCGTCAGCAAAGCCAGCTTGTTGATGCCAGTGCTCTTGGCATACAATGTTTCCAGAGTTCTCCACAGCTCCTTTGCATCCGTGATGCTATCCACGTGGTTGTAGACGTTCGGCTCCACGAACCGTCTAATGAAACCACAGAGCTTCCGGTGCTCCACCTGCCATTTAGTCGGATCCATATCCTTCGGCATCTCTTCGAAGATAGGGGCATGCCAGCCCTTGACGTAGATGAGATCCTCCATAAGCAAGTGTCACTGATGATAATTTGCTCTATTCAACTTGACCATCTGTTCTGAAGTCAATTCCATCTTGCTAAACAACTGCCCGGAGTGACCACAGTTCTCTGAGCGCGACTCTCTCATGATAAGTCACTGAAGAGGATAGCCAGAGGACCAATGGTCGTAAACTACCGCACTCAATGCCAAACCTGAGAATACAATCGCCTCGTCTCGAAATTACAAAAGGTCAGCCCAGTATCGGCCCTGTTTTGACTACTGACCAGCAACCTCGCTTTGATACCACTTGTTGGGAAAAATAGCACGATCCCGACCAGTGCACCTATAGCAGATTTACAAGCAAGACAAATACAAGCACAACAATAATAAAGTGACACAACAATTTTTAACGTGGAAAACTAATAGGGTGAAAACCACGGGACTATCAGCGTCCACCCTTGAAAGCCTCCACTATAAGGCGTGAAAATCACGCACAACAAATTACAGGGCTTTCACCACCGCCACATACACAAGGCACAATTTCCACCACCGATCCACAACGGATCATCACCACCTACACAAGGTACTAGTTCCACAAAGAAATACAAAAATCTCACCTTGCTGCAAAAGCATAAATCTCTTCTCCCACAAGCACACAAGGATTGACAAGGGAAAAACAAGCAAGAAAACAAGAAACCATTACCCAACGGATTGAAAAATCCGTTCCGAATGCCACAAAGGAGAAAGACTACACAAAGCCTCTTCTTCTTTAGAATCCGACGATCCGATCTTCGATACTCTTCTCCAAGATCTTCTCTTGATCTTCCTCCACTCAAATCTCTCTTGGAATGAATGTTTTGGCCTTTGAATTGGCTTTCATTTATAGGCCTAAAAAAATGCTACCTAACCCCAAAACTGGTGGTAGGTGTTACCTAACACCTAATTTGGTGGTAGGTGCTACCTAATTTGGTGGTAGGTACCACCTAACTCCGAATTGTGCTCATTTCAGCTCGTTTATGGAGCGCTGCTTAACGAACCCTGAGCCCAAGCAGCTCCAACATCGCTCCGGCCTCCAAACATAAACTTGTAACATCACGAGCAGCTACAAGCGTGCCCGGTGGTTTTTACCGACTCGTATGGGAACCACACCCTAACAATATTTATACTCCTAGCTGTCGATTATGTTTCTAAATGGGTTGAAACAATCGCTACTACCAAAAACGATGCTAAAATAGTTTTGCACTTTTTAAAGAATTATATATTTAATCGGTTTGGCACGCCAAGAGCTATCATAAGTGATGGCGGAAGCCACTTTTGCAATTACCAATTCGCTAAGCTTCTAAGAAAGTATGGAGTTAAGCATAAGGTAGCTTTGTCATACCATACTAAAACAAATGGACTAGCAGAAGTCTCTAATCGGGAAATAAAGAATATCCTTGCAAAGACTGTTAGCATCAATTATAAGGATTGGTCTCAAAAGCTTAGTGATGCCTTGTGGGCTTATAAAGCTGCTTACAAAACACCAATTGGTCTAACTCCTTATAGGTTAGTATTCGGAAAAACATGTCATTTGTCTTTAAAGCTAGAACATCGAGCCCATTGGGCTATCAAGAAGATTAACTTTGATTACCAAGATGCGGGAAAACAAAGAATATTACAATTGCATGAATTGGAGGAGATTATGATGAATGCTTATGAGAGTTTCGAGATTTATAAAGAAAAAACGAAGAAGTGGCACGCCCAATGTTTGAATGACAAACACTTCGAGCTCGGTCAATTAGTTTTATTGTTCAACTCTCGTCTCAAATTATTTCCCGGAAAACTCAAAACTCGTTGATCGGGACCATTCCAAGTGAAAGAAATACACCCGTACGACACAATCACCACAATTAATGAGCAAGATAATTCTGAATTTAAAGTTAATGGAGAGCGTTTGAAAATTTATCGTAACGGTGATAATGAACGACTGATGTTGTTCATTCATTTAAAATGATAAAATTTGACCTGAAGGTCCTGCCGGGACTTAAAATTAGGCGTTGCATGCGAGTCAACCCAATTTAATTCTTATTTCGGTATTTTATTCAAGTACTGGTTAAGAAGATCCTAAAAAAAGCCTGTTTGAGATCTTTTTACCTTACTGAAAAGCTGACATATACTTAGATTTCGGACAGCAACTACGTTGTTGCAACATAATTAGCTAGTTCAAAAAGGGCGCTGCTATCCGCACCGCAGTTTTGGCTATTCGCACCGCACTTTTTCCTAATTTTTCGTGTCTTTTGAAAATATGCTTTGTACATGCATTTTTAGGAAAAGTGTTCAACACGAAAGTTATAGATCTCGACGATATATACAACTTTCGTGTTGAATATTTTTCCTAAAAATATATGTACAAAGTGTATTTCCATAAGACGCGAAACTTAAACGTATTTCCCATGTACGCCTTGTACATGCATTTTTAGGAAAAATGTCCAACACAAAAGTTGTAGATCTCGTCGAGATCTACAACTTTTGTGTTGAACACTTTTCCTAAAAATGCATGTACAAGGCGTACATGGGAAAGACACAAAAAATTAGGAGAAAGTGCGGTGCGACTAGTCAAAACTGCGATGCGGATAGCAGCGCCCTTCAAAAAAGTCCGTTATAACTTTTGATGCTGGTCACCTATGCGATTTAGCACTGCTCCTTCACAATGGCCGGTTCAACCAAACCGGCTCAAATTTTGATGTCTAGACGGTTCGCCCAGGGCATATAGAGAACAACCTAACTTTTAAAGTCTCGGTTCAGATACGGACCGTTCAGATATCCTCCCTCAAAACTGATTCCTTCTCAAACCCTCAGCTTGGACGAATCCCGATCGACGAGTCTATAAGCAGGCGGAGCGCGGCGAGTGCACAGTGGGGACGGCGATCGCCTGGCATCTGGCAACATCTCGAGCAACGACACCAACCAGGAACCCTAGGTGAATCCCGAGTGGCAAATCCCGGTATAAAGCGGAATATCGTGCGCGGCGGGCTCCGGCGAAAACTGGTGCGACAACCCCCACATTAACTGCGAGTCGACGGCGGCGAGAGTGAAGCGTGCGAGTGACGACAACATCTGGAACTGCAGCAGGAGATAAAGCGGCTCGACATCGCGACGGTTTTGCGGCAACAAGCCCGAATCTAAATCGCCGCACAACAACAGTGGCTCTGGCGAATGGCAGCGACACAACGGAGTATAAACTTCCGGTGAGCGGAGAGGAAGACAGTTGCCTCTACTGAGGGATTGGAGACTCCTAAGGTATAACTTTTAGCCCTAGATCTAACCTGAGAAACTAGATTTATGTCAAGCCATTTTAGATTCAATTTTTGTGTGTGTGTTATGATTACTCTAGATCATGGCTTCGAAAAGAAAGGAGAAGGGAAAAAAGTAAAGAGGTGTTGTAACAATAAAGTATGCCAGGTGTCTACGAAGTACGAGTTTATTATTGTAATAAATAGAGTCAATGCTTGTAATGAGAGGGAGGGGAAAATGAATGAATAAAGTGCTCTGTTTTATGCTTTGTCCCGATTCCCCCTTCGTCTCTCCCAACTCCGGCCATCTCCCCGGCCGTTCGTCCTCTCTCTCAACTCCGGTTATCTCTCTCTAGGCCATTCCCCCTTCTTCCCTGTATTACTGCTCATTGCTGATTTTTTAAGTTGCTACATTTGGTGCTCTCGTTATACCTTAGTTTTCTGACCGAGGCTCGACATCGTTTTGAGAACTTAAAATCCATCCCCTTAATTTTCGAGCGTGGATTTAAAATGGAGACAAGGGCTTGGAATGTGAAGTATGTTAACCAAATAAAAGCCCTCCAGTGAGATTCCTTCTGCCATCCGAGATTTGAAGCAATACTTCCCTGAGTATATGAGTTTTACTCAAATGCAAGAGAGGCTGTTGGAGAGAAAGTGTTCGTGCGGGGTAAGAACGTTGAGTTCTCCCCTCATAGGATAGACGACTTATTTGACTTGGATGACAACATCCAAGACGACTTCTTGAACATTCTCAACATAGTCTCAAGTGAAGAAATGGCTGTTGTAGTTTGCTGCACACAGGAGCCGGAGTGGGCAAGCAAAACCAAAAAGGCTATGAAAGCCACGTGTTTCAATAGAGATGCAAAAGTTTGGTTGCTCTTTATAAATGCTAGTGTGATGCTCACGCGTCATCTCAATACAATTACAATGGATAGAGTAGCTCTGATCTATAGTATTATTAGATGGATTAAACTAAATGTAGGACGAATTATCGCTACATGTATAAGACAAAAGATTAAGGAAGAAAAAGTACGCCAACTATGGTTCCCAACACTAATTACAGAACTCTGTCGCCTCTCGGGTGTTGTACAAGGAGAAGATGATATGGTGACTCAAGTCGGGCACCCCATCACAAAGACAGTAGTGGCAGTGAATATCAAGGTGGCTGCGAGAGCCTCAAGGAAGTAGGATCTGTTGCGTATCATGGGAGCTGATCAATCTGCTAAGCCACCATCGGCTGACCCCTTTTATATTGATATTCCAGTGATAGATCGAGGTACCGACCCATATATTATGATGGAGCAGATTGAGTACATTAAGGCATATCAGCTGTGTCAGCATCTCTACGAGAAGGAACAGTTTGAGAACATTCGCTCAAATCTGCGCAAGATTATGGAGAAAGCAAAGGTTCTAGTTTCGAAGCCGCGCTTCAGGATGATTGGACAGTTTGACGACGAGGGATACCTTCTTACCTCGGACCGATCCAGAGTTGACCCAACTGAGGTTACTGCAGAGGAGAGAGATGACGAGGAAGACGATGAAGAAGACGACGAAGAGGAGGACGAGTAGATTTATCTTCTTTCCCGCTCTGCTTTTTACCCTCGATTTTTTTTCTTTGATATGCTTTGGACTTTATTTTTGTTGATATATATGTTGTGATGCGATATGTTGGATGGTTTATTTTGTGTTTCACTTATTTGATCTATGATGCCTTAAACTGTGCGCTACCTATAGTTCTTTTTATGTTTGACATAACATTGGCCTGAAATTGAGTATTGAAACATGTCATATGTATCATGTTACCTCACATTTATTTTGTTGAGAGCTGCACTCTTATCACTTGTTTTGCATTACTTGCACATTTAATATTATGACAAACTATTTGAAGCAAAATGTTTCTTAGCCCAGATACTGTTTATCTTATTACAATTAATATGTTCTAAATTAAATATGATGGAATGATATTTAGTTTGAGCCCTAATAATGGTTTCTATAATAATCAACATGCACATGTGATATATTTGTGTGACTTTTGATTATACTCGTCAATTCTTACACAAATAGATCTCATGCCAATAACTATGTACACTTTGAGGATGAAAGTTATGCAGGCTAGACTAAATGACTGAGTTGCTCTGTTTGGGACAGCTCTGGCGGATTGAAAAGCTGCTGTCCGGATAGAGCTGTTTTGAAATAGATTTCTGGGGAGCAGTTTTGAAAAGCTGCAGAGTGTTTGGGTGTTATGTGCAGAAGTGCGCTTTGAAGAGCGATTTTCTCTTTTTTCTGTTTGGAGAAACAGCTTTTGGAAGCTGTTCTTTAAAAAACGAAAATACATAAATATTTAGAAACAACTGATAACATGCGTCTTTTACATAGTTATAGCAAATAGGAAAAAAAAGATCTTGCAACATCCGGCGACTCCTTTTTTTCAATCATTTCGATCACCTGTTCAAAAATAAATTGATATGAATCAAACTTTTGATATTTTTAAACCTTTCAATTTTTAGTAAGCGTTGGATCGAATTTTTACCTGCGCGCGCTGTATATCTCTTCGGCAATGTGATCTCGTACTGTAGACATATGTTGTTCTCCATCAGCATCACGCATATCGCTTTCAATTTCATCATCTGTCGCAGGTTCCTCAGCCTCTAAGGGAACGAAAGAAGACTCATCAGCATCACAAGCATTAAACTCAGGGTCCCAGCGAGAAGGATGTCTCCGAATGAAGTTATGTAGTGTCATTGTCGCTAGCACAATGGAACGTTGTTTTTTGAAGTTGTACTGTGGCATTTTGCTCAAAATGTGCCACTTCTTTTCCACACTCCAAACGTTCGCTCGATCACACTGCGAAGAGATGAATGCGCCTTATTGAAATGTTCTTGCCTTCCTTGTACTGGCCGACTCCCACGGGCAAAGTCAGCCAAGTGATATCTTGTTTCTGGATACGGCTTTCCATACGATCACTGAGCCCTCTTCTCGTACGCCTTCATAATCCACCAAACCCTCATATCTTCTGGGATACTCATGAAGATCTCCCTAGTGGTCTTGTCTCTGATGTGCTCGAGAGCAAAGTAATATAGATCCAGGTTTGCCCGTAGCTCTGGGCTGCTGGAAATCAACTCCACAACCTCTTTGACCGTGACAACTGGCGGCGGCTTCAATGCTAGAGTGGATTGATGTAAATCTGACATCAGAGAAAATGCCACTCCTTTATTCCTCCCTATCTTCCTTTTTTTTACTTGCCGAAGAGGACGCATTCCCAGGAGGTGTTGTAGCTCCCCCGTACTCTTCAGGTCCACCTTGATTGTTCTCCATGTTATCTGCCACATCATCGTCGTCCAACTGTATCCTCCCCACATCAGGTGGCAAACTCCCAATTGAAGGAGCCCAAGAGTCTTCTCCAGTTGCGACTACCTGGCTGAACATAGTATTCAATTTCTCCTCCAACTCCGGTGCAATACCTCCACACCGAAATTTTTTCGCCGCTGGAACAACCTGTTGCAATCAATGTATCAATGTTAAAATATGGAAAAATATGAACTCATTTACTGAAATGAAACTTGAATTGATCGGACCTTAATCTTCTCTGCCCACCATTCCTCTGAGGCAGCAATAGTTCTCTTCTCTGGATCCCAGCCTAAACCAGTCTCACCATGTTTTAGTTCCTTCCATAACTTCCAATCCTTTTTCAGATGATCCCATTTATTTTTCATCTGCATTCGATCGTAGCTTTTCCCCGTGCGTTCTTTAAACCCTGTAATCAGATTTTTCCACCCTTCTTTGCTGAGTGGGTGGTTGGCCGATTCCCCAAACCAATCTCTTTGATGCAGAGATCACAAAATAAAGTCACTTCACCTGACTCCCAACTCGCTACGATTCCGCCTTCCTTTGGTTTTACCATTGTACTATAAACTAATCAAATTAAAGTAAGAACTACTAATCAAAAAAAAAACACAAACACACACACACAACCAAACAACACAAACACATACACACTCATAATACACATACAAACACATACAACACAAACACATACACACTCATAATACACACACAAACACATACATATACAAACTCATATACACACATACCCTAAACCCAAACACAAACACATACAACACACATACCCAAACCCGACAAAAAAAACACCACACACACTCATATACACACACACATACATACAAACACACACAAACACACACATACAAACACATACAACACAAACACATACACACTCATAATACACACACAAACACATACATATACAAACTCATATACACACATACCCAAACCAAACACAAACACATACAACACACATACCCAAAGCCGCCAAAAAAACACCACACACACTCATATACACACACACATACATACAAACACACACAAACACAAACACATACAAACACATACAACACAAACACATACACACTCATAATACACACACAACACATACATATACAAACTCATATACACACATACCCAAACTCAAACACAAACACATACAACACACATACCCAAAGCCGCCAAAAAAAACACCACACACACTCATATACACACACACATACATACAAACACACACAAACACAAACACATACAAACACATACAACACAAACACATACACACTCATAATACACTCACAAACACATACATATACAAACTCATATACACACATACCCAAACCCAAACACAAACACATACAACACACATACCCAAAGCCGCCAAAAAAAACACCACACACACTCATATACACACACACATACATACAAACACACACAAACACAAACACATACAAACACATACAACACAAACACATACACACTCATAATACACTCAAAACACACACAAGTGAACATACACACATAAGTGAACATACACACGCAACACATACACACAGCACATACACACATTACATACACAGACACACACACACAACACATACACACAACACATACACACACAACACAACACATACACAGTACACTCAAAACACACTTAATACACACAAAACACACATTACAAACACTTTACAGCACACACGCAGCACATAAACACAAATTCTACATCCTTGTTGTACCAATACACACACACATTGCATACATGCACAAACACACACACAAATTCCACTTCCTTGCTGTACAAATACACACACACACACACACACACACACACTGCGCATTATCATTCACACAATCGATTTTCAAACAATCCATCAAAATCACCAAAAAAATCTGAAGGGAGGGGAAGGTATACATGCTGGTGTTGAGTGCTGCAGAACAGGGGCACACAGAGAACATGAAGGAGATCTGGAGTTCTGCACAAAACGGGTGGGGGAGAGGGGAGAGGTGAGATATCTGGCAACAAAACGGGTGGGGGGAGTTCTGCACAATGCAAGAAGAAGGCTACAAAGAAGAGTACCTGTGCTGGAGAAGCCAAGCCCGGCACCGGAGAAGACGAGCCCTGGGCCGTCGGATAAGAAGATCACACAGCCGGAGAAAAACAACCCTGCGCCAGAGAAGATGGGGCGGGATCGATTCGCGCTCGCGGCGACGGAGAAACAGCGGAAGTGATACCTGCCCTAGCGCTTCTCCTCCGAAACGCGGTATATGTTCCTTACTGCGCTCGACTGGGGATGAGTCGCCGCGGGATCGTGAGTCGCGGCGGGATCGGGGAGTCGCCGCGGCGGCGTCTGCGAAGAGAGATCGGGATCGGGAGTCGTCGCCGCGGGGATCGGGATCGGGAAGAACGGGAAGAGATGGATCGCGAATGCACAGACGCGGTTTTTCGGGAAAATGAAACGCAGGGGGTGGACGGCTTCCTAAAAATAGCTCCCAGAGCTGTTTTTTGAAAAGTGATTTTACTAGGGAGCTGTCCCAAACAGATCCACTACCTGCTCTGGCGGCTGGAAAAGAGCTTCTCCAGCCGCCAGAGCTGTCCCAAACAGACCCTAAGTTGCTGAGGATTATCGTATGATGAGAGTAATATGAGGACATCAATAAGAAGCAAAGGACAACCACCCTGTCATATCCATTTCAGGGGAGTTATTCCGATTACAAGTTTCTTTACCCTGAAAATGATTTGCTTATTAGTAAAAATAATTTAGTGTACCTCATGATAAAAAAAATATCTTTGCTAGAGACTAGTAAAAGACTTAAGTGTGGAGGTGGAGATATTATAACCCCTACCACTTGAGTGAAGAATAATTCATTTAAACATGAATTTAATGATCTTAATTCTTATTTTAATTAATCATTAGACTATTCTAGACATATTCAATGATAATTAATTGGTATGCTTGAACAATCCAAAGAGTTCAATCCATGAATTTGAAGTTAGTAAGATTTTCTCTGATAAAGCGCGCTCAAGCATTTATTTTATATACAAAATATTTGTTTACTTCCAATGCCATATTTTGATATTAACCTTCAAAATAACGTGGAGGGATGAGCAAGAACTAAGTCAATGATGTAAGTCTACACATAAGCTTAGGTAGTATTCCTTTTGATCATCCACTAAAATATTTGAGCTTGAATTTGTTTTATACACTTTATTCCAGGCTTACATATCATTCGTTCCTACTAGTTATACCTTAGTAAGTCATTTATGAGTGTCGAATTTTTCTTTAAAAAAAGAGTTAAATTTCATAATGACACGTGACATAGGTATATGTCTACATATTTGGAATGATCCCAACTATGATGAAAAAAAATAATGGGAAAAGAAATTTGCATCATAGTGATATGCGGCCTAGGTATGTGAATGCATACTTAGAATGATCTCAACTATTATAAAAAAGAGAAAAGAAAAAATGGTTGAAACATCATAGTGATATGTGACCCGAGTATGTGTATTTATACTTGTAATGATCCCTACTATGAATAGAGTATGATAAAAGTGATGTATGACCCCATAATATGATGAATTATTAAGATTACTAACTAGAGAACGACATACTATTATCAAAGTTATCCATAAATTCTTAATCAAGCCAAAAACAATCTTACTTTCAATTGAACTACTAAATTTTGTGGAGGTTAAATCGTAAATTTAGCTTATTTTTATCCTTTCCAATAAATACGAAGATTTAATACAAAATTTTGCATGAGAGTAAACTATTTTCAAGGAGAAGCATGCACTGCGCTAAGATACTTGTTTGAGCTTTATCGTCTATCTAACTAATGAATTGGTGAATGGTTGAGCTCTTATAGATTGATAAGCTTATCAGTTTAGTAAAGTGAATTTCTTGAGTATGCTTGAATTAATTTATTTTTAAGAACTAAAGATCATTTGAGTTCACATCTTATTATTAACTCTTCACTCATTCTATTGTTATGAAATATCTTTGTTAGCGACTAGCAAACGCTTAAGGCTCTATTTGTTTGGGCGTTTTGCTACTCCGTTTGGGGCAAACGTCGCCGGAAGGAGGGTAAACAAATGAGCCACCTGCAGTGTTTGCTCTGTTTCCACCCGCCCGCCTTGAGAAACGCTCCAAAAAGCTCTGTTTGGAGCAGACACCTCCCACCTCCATTTCGAACACTCTGTTTCCACCCGCCAGATCGACCCGCCACCACCAAAACAAATGAAGTCTAAGTGTGTTGGTGTGATAACTTCTCAAAAAGAAGTTATCTAGTGCTTCAATTTGATTTAATATTCAACGTATTGAGAAACAAATGAATTAAATAAGTAAAAAATATGAGTAAATTCGCATCTATTTTATTTGTAATTAATATGTTTAATTTTCCTTTATTTTCTTGCTATAAATGCCGAATAATCTATCCGGAGAAGCAAAGCTAGAATTGTTTTTGGTCTGCGCAGGTTGTTGCAACAACCTGAAAAAGTTGTTGCAACAACCTGAAAAAGTTGTTGCAACAACTTCTAGACGGATTTTAGATTTAAAATTTTTATTTTACGGTAAAATAAAAATTGGAAAGAGATTACTCTTGGTAAAGGGCTGCATATTTTTAAGAGTAGAATCTCATACCATAAAGTGGGGATTGAAAATTCATTGGAGAGGATCATCTTGGAGATTGCTTTGGAGAAGAACTTGGGAAAAATTAGATCTTGGAGAAGGACTGCTTGGGTGCAACTTGAAGAGCAATTTTATGCACTATTTTAGATCCTTACCATCATGTGTTGTAAGATCTTTCATATTTTGTGTTGTTCTTCTGCGGTCATGAACTAAATTCTCTTGGTCTTGTATGAAAGAAGTACTATGTGTGTTTTGATGGTGTAGTTTTCTTATGTTAAGTTTGTTTGATGAAATCTTTTTGGTGGAACTTTAGAATTTATGAATGGAACTTTTGGTTTTGCTTTCATCTTCTATTTCGCATCGAGATTCGAGAGATGAGAAACAGAATTTAGGTTGAAGGCTATCTTATTTCACCGCAAGAATCGAGAGACGAGTGATGTAGATTTTTAACTAAGAGTTTTTACCCTTGCGTTGTATTTCGAGATTCGAAAGAGGAGAAGTACAATCGTTCATAAATTCACGTAGTAAAGAAGAGAGAAGATATTCCCTCTGCTTGCTAGCAAATCCAATTTTTACTCTTTAAAATATTTTTTATTCTTCCTAAGTTAGAGATGACTAGAGGAATATAGGATATTAAGATTTTCGAGATTCGAGAGATGATGATTTCTTCTATCAAATCGTTGCAGAATATTTTGGTCAAACATTCTTAATAAATATTAGTTTCATGCACCATTTCAACTCACATAGGAAATCTGAAATACAAGACTTCTCTCTCCATTGATAAAATGTATCTCTTTAAATCATATATTTAGTTTAAATCATCGTTTAGAATTTTCATCACTGTTCCAAATTACTTCATTAGATCTGCTTGAATTTGAAGAAGAGGGGTAGCTAGTAGTTGTAAGCACTAAAATAATCACTTCTCCGTGGAAACGATCTCACTCACACTTTATTACTTGAGCGACGCGTGCACTTGCGCTTAAGCAGTTTTACCGCATATCAGTCACTCTACCGGCAGGTCACATGCCCATTGGTGTGAAATGGGTGTGCAAAGTGATGGAGAAGTGGAGAAGCACAAAGCAAGACTTGTCGTGAAAGGCTACCGACAAGTCCAAGGTGTGAACTACGACGAGGTCTTTGCTCCAGTGGCGCGGATTGATACTATCAGACTGATCATTGCACTAGCCGCTCATTATAAGTGGAAGATCTATCAGATGGTAGTCAAGTCCACATTTCTGAATGATTATCTGGAAGAAGATGTGTATGTCCAGCAGTCGCCTGAATATGAAGTGAAAGGCCAAGAGAGGAAGATCTACAAACTGAAGAAGACATTGTACGAGTTGAAGCAAGCGCCTCGTGTGCGGAATGAAAGAATAGATGCATAATTTCAGAAGACGGGTACAAGAAGAGCCCATATGAGTATGTACTCTACTCGAAGTTGGAGAAGAACGGTCATGATCAGTTGTGACATGATATTCACTGCAGTATGTTTGTTTGCAGGAGTGTGACTGACGACATCATTGAAGCATATGAGACTCTCGATATGATACTATAGCAAGCACTTCACAGTAATGAGTAGTCTCGCATGTTCGAGTGTCTGCTCCAGAGGTGCGGATTTGCTCAGGAGAATCTAGGAAGGTAGGATGTCTCCAGATGTCCACGTGAGACTGTCAGGAGTAACGAGCGTACGAGTGCCTCGTGTGACAATGATACTGACTGCGTGATAGAGCCCGTTGGAGAGTTACTCAGTTGGAGAAGGCTAAGTTGTCTGACTTGATGTTTCTTAGTCATTGATGGTTTGTTTCAGTACAGAATCAGAGTGAGTTTTAGATGAGATTGTGATCTTTCACTCTCCATTGAAGACTAGAGTCAGATGGATCTTGTATCTCAGAAGAAATATATGAAGGAGATTCTGAAGTTCCAGATGGAGAATATCAAGTCTATCTCAACTTCCACAGATCCAGGAATGAAGCTAAGAAAAGATTCAAAGAATGAACTTGTTAACTCTATAATGTTCAAGAGTTTAGTTGGAAGTTTATGCTACCTAACTTTCACTAGACCTGATATCATGTATGATGTTAGAGTTGTTAGCAGATACATGGAGGAGCCGAAGCAAAATCACTTCACCGCAACAAAGAGGATCTTGAGGTATGTCAATGACATGAGAGATCATGTTCTGATGTACTCATCTGCAGAAGAGTTGAAGTTGGTCGGATACTCTGACAGTGACTATGATGGTGATGTGAATGATCAGAAGAGCACTTCCGGATATGCTTTTCATATGGGAACAATTGTGTTCTCGTGGAGCTCGAAGAAGCAGACAACAATTGCTCTATCGACTTGTGAAGTTGAGTACATTGCAACGACATCTTGTACTTGTCAAACGATTTGATTGAGAAATCTCTTGCAAGAGTTGCATCATCCACATGAGGATCTTGTGACTATGTATGTTTGATAATATGTCTGCGATTCAACTCGCAAAGAATCCAGTGTTGCATGAACGCAACAAACACATTGAGACAAATTACCATTTTCTTTGAGAACATGTGCAGCAGAAGGTGGTGGAGCTAGTCTATTGTCCTACGGGTGAGCAGATGGCGGATATTTTCACGAAGGTGTTGAAGACTGAAACATTTCAGAAGTGCAAGAACAAACTAAACATGTGTTGCTGTGTTTGAGAGGGAAATTGTTGGCGGAATAATGTGGCCAAAGTTAAAAGCCAGTTTTATACATTTATTATAAATATATAATTATAATATAATTTGGAAACATTGCTGGTAGCGTAAATGGCGTGAAACACATTGCGGTGTTTTTTTAATATGCAAATCAAATCCGATATTTACAGCCCAAGATCCAACGATTGAGAATTAAAACAATCAAATCCGACGGCCACCTATTTTTCCACTATTTTCGAACTCACGCTATTGACAGACCACAATATAACTTGTACATACTCATTTGGACAAGTTAACAAGTTGAAGCAAGCGCCTCGTGTGCGGAATGAAAGAATAGATACATACTTTCAGAAGAACGGGTACAAGAAGAGCCTATATGAGTATGTACTCTACTCGAAGTTGGAGAAGAACGATGATTTCATGATCGTATGTTTGTATGTTGACGACATGATATTCACTGGCAGTAATTCTCGCATGTTCGAGGAGTTTAGGAGGGCGATGAAGGAGTTTGAGATGACTGATCTTGGTGAACTCACTTACTTCTTAGTCATTGAAGTACATCAGAGTGAAGATGAGATCTTTGTATCTCAGAAGAAATATATGAAGGAGATTCTGAAGAAGTTCCAGATGGAGAATAGCAAGTCTATCTCAACTTCCACAGATCCGGGAATGAAGCTAAGAAAGAATTCAAAGAATGAACTTGTTAACTCTATAATGTTCAAGAGTTTAGTTGGAAGTTTACGCTACCTAACTTTCACTAGACCTGATATCATGTATGATGTTAGAGTTGTTAGCAGATACATGGAGGAGCCGAAGCAAAATCACTTCACCACAACAAAGAGGATCTTGAGGTATGTCAATGACATGAGAGATCATGGTCTAATGTACTCATTTGCAGAAGAGTTGAAGTTGGCCGGATACTCTGACAGTGACTATGATGATGATGTGAATGATCAGAAGAGCACTTCCGGATATGCTTTTCATATGAGAACAATTGTGTTCTCGTGGAGCTCAAAGAAGCAGACAACAATTGCTCTATCGACTTGTGAAGTTGAGTACATTGCAACGACATCTTGTACTTGTCAAACGATTTGATTGAGAAATCTCTTGCAAGATTTGCATCATCTACAGGAGGATCTTGTGACTATATATGTTTGATAATATGTCTGCGATTCAACTCGCAAAGAATCCAGTGTTGCATGGACGCAACAAATACATTGAGACAAAGTACCATTTTCTTCGAAAACATGTGCAGCAGAAAGTGGTGGAGCTAGTCTATTGTCCTACGGGTGAGCAGATGACGGATATTTTCACGAATGTGTTGAAGACTGAAACGTTTCAGAAGTGCAAGAACAAACTAGACATGTGTTGCCGTGTTTGAGTGGGAAATTGTTGGCGGAATAATGATTTGGCCAAAGTCAAAAGCCAGTTTTATACATTTATAATAAATATATTATTATAATATAATTTGGAAACATTGCTGGTAGCGTAAATGGCGTGAAACACATTGCGGTGTTTTTTTAATATGCAAATCAAATCCGATATTTATAGCCCAAGATCCAACGATTGAGAATTAAAACAATCAAATCCGACGGCCACCTATTTTTCCACTATTTTCGAACTCACGCTATTGACAGACCACAATATATCTTTTTAGAAATATATATATATGTATATATATATATATATATATATATATATATATATATATGTATGTATATGTATGTATATATATGTATATATATGTATTTATATATATGTATGTATATATATGTATATATATGTATATATATGTATATATATATATATTATATTGTATATATACATCTTCGAACGGGCTCCGCCCGTTCTCGATACGTCGTTGCGGGCTTCGCCGCTTGACATTCAGGAGGGCTTCGCCCGCACCGCGGCGGGCTTCGCCCGCCACCGCGAAGCCCGCCATTTCGCCGGTCAAATTATAAAAAACCAAATTATATAATTATAATATAATAACAATTTATTTAAAGCCCGTTCGCGATGCGTCGCTGCGGGCTTCGCCTGCTTGGCATTCATGCGGGCTTCGCCCGCCACCGCGAAGCCCGCCCTTCCGCCGGTGGGCTTCACCCGCTTGGCATTCAGGCGGGCTTCGCCCGCCACCGCGAAGCCCGTAGATCTGGTTAGATCACAAGATCTCAACCGTTCGATCAAATCAATGAATCACAACCATCCATTTACATTTTCAAAGGGCTCTTAAACCTAGGATAATAGGGTATCCTAAACATAAGAATTTAGTAGACCTACCCTAGGAGGTGAAATTACTATTTTATCCTCCTAACTTTGAAAAAATTGCTCGGCTCAAATATAGCCCAGCCCATTTTATTTTAGTTTACAAACAGGAAAACCTCTCCACTAATAATATTTAAACAAAGATAGAAATATTAAAACGGTCACGGGGCTCGATAGCCCCGCCATCCCGCCAAGATCGCAAGCCCCAAAGCATGCCAGCCCAATTGATTTCAAACACAAACTACGAAAACAACTATATAAACCAGAAATTATCATCTCTACTAGCAGTATGAGACTATAAACAAAGGCGGAACTATTTTTTTAATAATTAATAATACATATTATTAATAAATAATAATATATATAATAAATAGTCATTAAATAGCAGGCGGGTGAACAGTACTCACGCCATTGTTCACCTGCCTGCATATTATTAATAAATAATACATATTATTAATAAATAATAATATTATATAATATTTAATCATTAATAATATATAATATTTGTTTTTTTAATTTTTAAATTGTTTTATTCATTAAAGATAAAATATTTTAGGTTAAAAATAAATTATATTTATAAAAACGGAGCCTTAACCATTACGTTGGGGGCGGGAGAAGCCCGCCGGCCGCCGGGGGCGGGCGAATACTGTGCCGCGTGGCCATCGGGCCGGAGGCCCGTGCCTGCCACTCGTGTATATATATATATATATATATATATATATATATATATATATATATATATATATATATATATATATATATATATATATATATATATATATATATATATATATATATATATACACGAGTGACAGGCACGGGCCTCCGGCCCGATGGCCACGCGTCAGAGTACCCGGCCGGCGACGGCGGGGTTCGCCCGCATCCTGGCGGGCTTCGTCCCCCCCGGGGGGCGGGCGCCCGCCCCCCGACGGGCTTCACAACAGTACCCAACCACATGCTTTTTATAATTAATTTAAAACTAAAATAAATATATATAATAATTAAGTAAAAATAAAATAATTAATAAAAAAATTAAAAAAAAACATAAAAAAGCAGGCGTGTGAATAGTGGCGGGTGCACTGTTCACCCGCCTGTTATTTAAATGTATTATAATGTATTATTATAATAAAATAAATTTTAAAAAAACAATTATTTGATATTTAATAATAGGCGGGTGAACAGTGATGTTAGCACTGTTCACCTGCCTATTATAGTCCCACATCGCCTATACAGTTGAAGTTTTGTTGTTTAAATATTGTTTTCCACCGTTTCTATTAAAAATCAAGCACGCTGCTGGGCTGGCTGTCTTGCGGGCTCTGGCTTGTGGACTGCATTTGTCAATTTGCGGGATTTAGCGGTGTGGTAGCAATTCAGCCAGCTTGTGGGCTACAAATCTTTTATGGGCTAAATCTGGCTGGCCCAGTTTTTTAAAGAATCTGTTTCGTTTAGTCCCACACCGTCGATAAAAATTGTAATTTCGAGTATATATAGAGAACCCGACGTTATATGGTTGAAATTATACAGCGGTAGTAGTATATCGAGCGGGTTAAGTTTTTCAGAAATGAAAGAGTAAAATGGGAATTTCACATAGATTTAGGCCACCCTACTATGTAGGTTTAGGAGATCTATGAAAATGTGGAGAGAGAAGGTTGATTTGATCATATGGCTGATATAATATCATGTCAGATTGGACGGCCGAAATCGCTCAAATGAGTTTAAAATACATGGAGCAATGCATGCAGGAGAGCCTTAAGGCCTGTACACAAGAATCTCTCCTCTCCTTCTATCTCTCTCTCCTCTTCCTCGATCTCATGTCAAAATCTTGCTTGTTTAGAACATAGAGAAAATTATTAAACATTAAATATAATTATTATCTGAGAGGAGGGGATCCGATGAGATTAATATATGGGCGCTGCTATCCGCACCGCAGTTTTGGCTATTCGCACCACACTTTCTCCTAATTTTTTGTGTCTTTTGAAAATACTCATTGTACATGCATTTTTAGGAAAAGTGTTCAACACGAAAGTTGTCGATCTCGACGATATCTACAACTTTCGTGTTGAATACTTTTCTTAAAAATGTATGTACAAAGTGTATTTTCAAAAGACGCAAAACCTGGACGTATTTCCCAAGTACGCCTTATACATGCATTTTTAGGAAAAGTGTTCACCACAAAAGTTGTAGATCGCGTCGAGATCACCAACCTTCGTGTTGAACACTTTTCCTGAAAATACATGTACAAGGGGTATTTCCAAAAGGCACAAAAAATTAGGAGAAAGTGCGGTGCGAATAGCCAAAACTGCGGTGCGGATAACAGCACCCTAATATATTGGAAGCAGCAGGCAGGCTTAATTAATATATTGGATAGCGGCGCTGAGAAGAGGTCAATTTTTTTTTTGTAGCGCCGCCGTCGCCGGCTGCGGGCTCGCCGGCCACTGACCGCCAGGGGTTCGTCGACGTGCACGCCGACGATCGTCGGCTGCCCGGTGGCCGGCGAGCCCGCAACCGGCGGCGGCGGCGCTGGAATGTATCTCATCGCACGGGATCCTGTGCGAATGAGATATCATATTAAAAAGAAATACTAAAGTCTGCAAATAGCCTGAGTTCGAAATTAGGGGAAAAATAATGATCGTCTGATCTCTTCCACGATACCAGCAGCTGTCTGATCAAACCAACCATCTCTCTCCACATTTTACTAGGGCTCCTAAACCTACTACTAAGGTCCTAAACCTATGTGAAATTATGACTGTACCCCTATAAGGCATAAAGCTAAAAAAAACATGCAATCAAGTCTGCCAGGCCGCCAGCACACACATTCAGTCAGCCATGCCGCAATTCGGCTAGCAAGCCCGCAAGCATACCAGCACACCTTATTCCAAACACTAATTGCGGAAATATCAATATATACCCGAAATTTCTAATTGAATGAGCGGTGTGTGACTAAAAAGAAGGTTTAACGACGACAAACATACGGTGCGGGCGTACGGGCAAGATTTGTTGGGGGTCAAGATTGTCTCAAAACGAAAAATGATCAACATGAAAGTTGTAGATCTCGGCAAGACGAACAACTTTCATGTTGATCACTTTTTGATTTGGAACCGTCTTGACTTCCGATTTGGGCTTCGAAATTGGGGGCGGCGAGATGCTTTATTGTAGCACTCTTGTCGCCCCCGATTTCGAGGCCCAAATCGAAGGCCAAGATTGCTTCAAATAAAAAAGTAATCGAAGGCCGAGATCTACAATTTTCATGTTGATCACTTTTCGATTTGGAGTCTCCTTGCCCTTTGTCAGTACGCTCGTACGCCCACACAGTATTCTATAATGAAAAAACACCCTTTGGTGCAACATTGAGCTTTCCACTTTTGTCTTCGCACCAACGGGTGATTCACTCTTATAGCATGAAAAATGCGGATGGGCCGGACGGGCTGGGGCAGGCTTTGAGCGGGTGGGCGGGCGAAGCTCGCCGTCGACGACCGGGTACTGTGACGCATAATCATTGGGCCGGGTACCCTAGGCTGGATTAAAATGAAGCAAATTTGGCCGCAAACCCTTGGCTTTATCCATAACGAAGGAACCTTTAATTGGAAAAAGGAATGGCACGTGAGCCTGTACTTCTCCTTCCCAAGTTTCGAAGTAACATCTAACCCGGCCCCACCATGCGGGTATATATAAAGCTAAATATTCCTTATTCTCCTCCGTAGTCCGTATCATATATATATATACACACACACACAAAATTTCATTTTCTTCGCTTCACGCTTCCTGTAGCTAGCTAGCTAGCTAGCTTCATAATTCCCCGCCACAAACCAACGCTCATATACAACAAGAAATCATCCGGGAAACGGTTCACGGCACCTTCTCCGTTAATTACACCTAGGTATTTAACAGAAGCTGTTACTTTTTGAAGACTGGGAAACTGACAGAAGCTATGCCAGCTATGCTCTTAGGCTGCCTTTGACGTGGATTATCACTCCTTATTTGCTAGGTGTGATTGGACAAAAACGTCATTGTTATAAAATGTATGTTTGGTATGACAAATGTTATTGTCATTACATTAAAAAAAATAATTTGGGACATAAAATTTTGATATGACAATAACATTTTTGTCCAACTTCATTGGAACAAATAAGTCGTGAAAAGCTGTGTCAAACAAAGCCTTAATTAATCACCGCATATATGAATACAAAATTGTACTATTAAAAATATACACAAACAAAGACTGACCCGAGGGGCTCTAACTCTCCATCTTCAAGGAACCCAACCATCTTCAAGGAGGGGCTCTAACTCTACCGCCAACCGCGAAAGTATTCCGATCCTGACAGTGTCCTACGAGACAGCATCATGACAACATCATTGCCTCGGTGCGACGTCGCTCCTGCAACTTGCAACCCCCGAGCACTATATTCCATGCTAGCACTTTCATTTTAAGAGAGGGCACTTTCATTTTAAGGTGGAGAATTTAAGTACATGCTAGCACATGCTTTAAAATATGGTGTTTATATTGGCAGCCCTTATATGGTTATTGACAGCCCAAAGATAATAGCAGCTCAAAATATAGCTATTTGCAACTCAATGGATATTGACAGCCCAAAAATTAAGATTTTAAAAGAAATTTTTAGGAAAAATGTTCAACATGAAAGTTGTAGATCTCGACGAAATCTACAACTTTTATTTTGAACACTTTTTCTAAAAAATTTCATGTAGCGGGCCTGAGGGATGCTCTCACTACTTATAGCGTGGGCAGTCTCAGCGGTCTGACCGCTCAGGCCGCGGCATGTTCCTTAGGGTCGGCAGGGGCCACGGAATGCTTCTTCAGTCCGCCCCTGCAGGCCGCCTGCCTTGTCAGCTTAATCGCAGCTTGTCTCAACAGGAGCCCCTTTGCCGGACTCGGATGTCTATCCGCCCAGGCCGCTCAAACCGCCAAACAAAGGTGGCAACCTGCCCCCAGGCCGCCAGCCAGCTACCTCAGCTTCCACCTCGCCAATATGTGTGGCCTACCTCGTTAGCCCGGCAGGTCGCTCAACCCTTGTCACCCAGCAGCGCAGACACTCCAACTCCCCGGCTACCCGCAAAGATCAGCAGCCATGTTACGTTCATCGCGAGCTGGGCGGACTCGAAGTGCAGTCAAGCCTTCCAGTCCGCATATGTTGATGAACCCCAGCTCCAGCTCAGCGACATGCATCTTCGTTCCAACATGAGAAGACTCAGCCTAGCAGCCGTCGCGGGCTCGACGGACTCGTTCTCCGGCTCGCCAGAAGAGATTCCATATCCCCTATAGGGAGGACCTGTTGCCTCAGGCCGCCCACCAGGGGAGGCCTCCTGGTCCAGGCCGCCCACCAGGGGCGACCTCCTTGCCCAAGCCACCCACCAGGGGTGGCCTCCTGGCCTCAGGCCGCCCACCAGCGGAGGCCTTCCTGCTCCAGGCCGTTCACCAGGGGCGGCCTCCTAGTCCAGGCCGCCCACCACGGGCGTCCTCCTTGCCCAGGCCGCCCACCAGGGCGGCCTCCTAGCCTCAGGCCCCCCACCAGGGGCGGCCTCCCTGCTCCACGCCGCCCACCAGGGGCGGCCTCCCTGCTCTAGGCCGCCCACCAGGGGCGGCCTCCTGGTCCAGGCCGCCCACCAGGGGCGGCCTCCTTGCCCAGGCCGTGCACCAGGGGAGGCCTCCTGGTACAGGCCGCCCACGAGGGGCGGCCTCCTGGTCCAGGCCGCCCACGAGGGGCGGCCTCCTGGTCCAGGCAGCCCACCAGGGGCGGCCTCCTGGTCCAGCCGCCCACGAGGGGCGGCCTCCTGGTCCAGGCCGCCCACGAGGGGCGGCCTCCTGGTCCAGGCAGCCCACTAGGGCGGCCTCCTAGTCCAGGCCGCCCACCAGGGGCGGCCTCCTTGCCCAGGCCGCCCCCTATGCCTCAGCAGCCCAAAGGAGGCGCGACCTGCCTTCTCCCAGTCCGCCCAGCCGGATAGCTTGCTCGCCGAGTCCGCGCAAGTCTCCATGATGACGTCACTGGGCCCTGCTTCTAGAAGATCTTCCCCGTGCCTATAAATAGCCCCCGATACCTCTCATTTGGGGAGGAACAACGCGCAAGAGGAAAACCACAGCTTGTCAGCAAGCCCTGCAGACTCAGTTTTCCAGTCCTCCATAGCATGCCAGCAAGCCCTGCAGACTCAGTTTTTCAGTCCTCCATAGCTTGCCAGCAAGCCCTGAGGACTCAGTTTTCCAGTCCTCCACAGCTTGCCAGCAAGCCCTGCGCACTCAGTTTTCCAGTCCTCCACAGCTTGCCAGCAAGCCCTGCAGACTCAGTTTTCCAGTCCTCCACAGCTTGTCAGCAAGCCCTGCAGACTCAGTTTTCCAGTCCTCCACAACTTGCCAGCAAGCCCTGCGAACTCAATTTTCCAGTCCTCCATAGCTTGTCAGCAAGCCTTGCAGACTCAGTTTTCCAGTCCTCCATAGCTTGCCAGCAAGCCCTGCGGACTCAGTTTTCCAGTCCTCCACAGCTTGCTAGGAAGCCCTGCGAACTCAGTTTTCCAGTTCTCCACAACTTGCCAGCAAGCCCTACAGACTCAGTTTTCCAGTCCTCCACAGCTTGCCAGCAAGCCCTGCGAACTCAGTTTTCCAGTCCTCCACAGCTTGCCATCAAGCCGCGCGGCCTGCCAGCAGCCTCTTTTCCTTAGCCTCTGGCAACTCCTTACTTAACCGCCAGCTTCCCCCATTGTACCCTTTATTTCTTTCTCATGTAAAGGTACTTTAGCAAGCTGTAATTTTGTTTCTTGATTAAAGGAAAGTCCGTCGCAAGAGTGGCATTTAAGCCGCGGCGGGCGAAGTCTGTTCTTGCCGCTGCTAGCGGCCCCTCTCTTCTTCTCTGCTGAGCAAGCTTCTCCTCTACTTAGCAGGCTTCTTCTCTGCTGAGCAAGCTTCTCCTCTGCTCAGCAAGCTTCTTCTCTGCTCAGCAAGCTTCTCCTCTACTCAGCAAGCTTCTTCTCTGCTGAGCAAGCTTCTTCTCTGCTGAGCAAGCTTCTCGTCTACTCAACAAGCTTCTCCTCTACTGAGCAAGCTTCTTCTCTGCTCAGCAAGCTTCTCCTCTACTCAGCAAGCTTCTTCTCTGCTCAGCAAGCTTCTCCGCTGGTCATCCGTCTACTCGACAGCTCTTGATCAACCTTCCCAACCATCAAACTCGGATCAACGCCCTTCTCTCCTCTATCCCTGCAACCCTTGAACAAGTGTTTGCTCCACTCTCGAGCACTCAGAACCTTCCTTCTCTCCTCTATCCCCGCAACCTCCTTCAATCACCTTGTCTGTGAGATCGAACACCCCCCGTTAGCTGCTGGTGCCCACGACAACCTGCCCCCTTCCATTTCCGAGCATCAACAAGACCCTTTCTCGCCTACTGTCGGCCTCATCGAGCTGCCCTTCCCCTAGCGGGAGGGGTGGCTATTTTACCGAATCACCCCTCCTAAAATCTATAAATAGACTCATCTCCCTCTCATTTTCATCTTTTCCTGGCCCGGAAAATCCTCCTATGGATTTTCTCTCTCCACTCATCCTCCTATGATTCTCTCTCCACCGCTTCCCTTCCTTGCACGCCTCTTCTGTGTGCGCTCTCGTGCGCGCCCCTTCCTTGTGCGCTCTTGAGCGCACCCCTTCCTTGCGCTCTCCCGCGAGCTTCTTCCATGCGCGCTCCTACACGCTTCTTCTATGCGCGCTCTTGCGTGCTTCTTTCATGCAAGCTCGCATGCATGATACGCCCGAAATAGGTATACGTAAATAACACAAGTGCAAGTGCCGGATCAAGTAATATAAAGTTAATAAAGATCGTTCACACAGAGAGGTGATTAATATGACGTTCGCAAATACTAGCTGACCTTTTTTTTAAATCAAAGTGAATCAACTTAAAAAGTTTTAAAACTAAATTAAAACTGTAAGAAAAATTAACAACGATTTCCTAAAATTACTTTTTATCAATTCGTGAGAAAATGGTCTTATTGTATTTTGATTTTCTAAGTCTATTATGATGTATCAACACAAAATATTTATGAGAAAATTATGTGTGCTTTCCTGCAACGATTTTAAGGTAGAAATCAGTATCTCTCGATATCAAAAATTACTATATCTCTCGTTCTCTTGTCATCTCTAACTCAGGCGAAACGAAAAATATGAATAGTAATAAAAATCAAAGTTGTTAACATATAAGTGAAATCTTTTTCACCCTTCTAAGATATATTGAGTTGACGATACACTTACGACTCTACTCTCTCGAATCTCGAAGCGCAGTAAAATGGGCCGAAAACTTTGGTTAAAGATTTACGTAACTCATCTCTCGAATCTCTTCGTGTAGTAAAATAATTTTCGTTCATATTCCCACATGTCTCATCTCTCAAATCTCGAAGCGAGAAATAAAATAAAAATATAATCAAAAGTTTTACCAACAAGATCAAAAATTCAATAAAGAAATCACATCAAACAAAACATTTAATTTACCAATGTTGACCGCCTCACCTGAGAGGCTGCAATAAATTTGCATAATTCTTGAGAATTCTCTAGCTGTGTTGGCCGTAGCAGCCCCAAATAGAAGAGTGTTATTGGCGAAAAGCAGGTGTGAGGTTTTCCTGGCTGTTTTACTTATTTTAATACCAATTCCGGGGTGCGGACTGTTGTGAAGTAGCTGCGATAAAAATTCAGAGCATAGTATGAAGAGGTAGGGAGAGAGTGGACATCCTTGCCTTAAACTGCATGTTGCATTGATCCAGCTTGCTCTAGATCCATTGACAAGGAGGCCAAATCAAGGGAAGGATATACATTCCATGATTAAATTAATCCATCTGACGGGGAAGTTAAAAGCTTCGAGGGCCCTTTGGACAAAAATCCATTGTATTCTGTCAAACGCTTTGTCCATGTCAATTTTTATGGCCATGTAACCGGTCTTGCTCTCAGTTGTGTTCATACAGTGGAGAATTTCTTGGGCAAGCAAGCAATTGTCGGAGAGCAAACGACCCGACACAAATGCGGCCTGCTCATCGGAAATCAGCCTGTGCGCGCGCAGGATCGGCTTCATGCGGTTGGTTATTATTTTTGCCACAATCTTATCAATAGAGGTGCAAAGGCTGATTGGCCGAAAATGCTCCGACGAGGAAGCGCTAGATCCATTGACAAGGAACCCAAAGTTTTTGGGTTCCTTGATAATTGCATTAGCATCATGAAAGTGCAGGAAGAAAACAGAAGAAAAAGAAAAACAACACCCTAACCAAAATCCTCATGGACAATCTCCATGAATTCGGTAGGGGCGGAAGTCACATCGTGTCAAACAAAATCATTACAGCTACCAAATTTAGCACAAAAATCTGCAAGTCTGTTGACCTCCCGAGGAATGTGCCGGATAAGAACTTGATTAAGTTCAGCTAGGAAAGAGAGATCCTGCGCCATGAAGTTGGCGTCGCTCCAAGTCGCCCGGTGCATCGAGTTGAGGCAGAACTCCAGCACATTCTTGTAGTCGCCCTCAATAATGACACCCTTAGCCTCCAGCATGGCCGGGGAGAGGAGCCGGCGGAGAGAGCGGAGCGCCTCAAGCTCGACTTGGTCGGGATCCCAATGAGAAAAGCCCGAGCCCGCAGCAAGTTGCACAGCCCCGCGGTGATCACGGACAACGACACCAATGCCTGCGCAATTGTTCGGAAAAACAGCCCCGTCCACATTAATTTTTATCCAGTCCGGCGGCGGGGGGCACCAAAAAATCGATGGTGACGGCCTGTCCGGCCGGTTGGTGCCCCAGTAGCGCGTAGAAGGAAAAATAGTAGAGCAGTTTATGTTCTCCATAATAGTAGTAGCAAGAATCAGCGGCGTGCCAACCTCACGCCCATGAACTTTAGCGTTCCGTGCCCGCCAGTGCTGGTACACGACATAGCAGAACACCCGGAGAGGTCCCAAGTTGAGCTTGCGGGTAGAGGAAACAAGAGCCGGAAAGGACACCCAATACGTTACAGTTGGTGTATCAATCCCCCACCGGTGAAGCTCGCGAGAAATGGCAGCAACATTGGAGCAGCCCTGCAGGAGGTGGTCACGGTTCTCCGGTGACGGACAGCCCCAGGGGCACACGTCCGAGTCGGTGAGGCCTCGTCACAGCAGCCAACAACGGGTGGGGATGGCATCTTGCGCCATGCGCCACCAATATAAGCGTTCGCGAGGCCGAAGGCCCAGCCGAGATAGCCAAGAGAAATCCGTAGAAGGGCTCGGGAAGCAAGCCGCATATGCCATGGAAGCAATAGTCTTACCATTGTGTTGAAAGGTGAGCTCCAGTTCGTCCCGTCCTGCAGTTGGGAAAAAACTGCAGCAGTTTAGGACGGATCCATTCTCCGTTCTCCGTAAGCATCTCCGAGAGAAACATGGACTCAGGTACTTGGGAGTGTATAAAGGTAGGCCAGCGGGCAAGAACCCGGTCTTGAATCCAACGGCCGGCTAGAATGTTAATATTGTCCCCGCGGCCAACGCGCCAGCAGGAGACCGATAACAGACTAGCCGCACCGTCCCGGAGAATCTTAATAACGGCGGAGTCACTGCGGCGAGCGGGGCAAGTGAATAAATTCTCCGAATAGCGACCATGCATAGCGCGCACAAATAGGGACTGGTGGGGCTGGAAATACTCCCAAGCAAATCGAGCCCGAAGCGAGCCCGACCATGTTGCGGTGGCGTGAAAACCCAGGCCGCCACAGTGCCGCGGGTGACATAGCGATGCCGAATTCACATAATGCATGCCACGATTGTTATCGGACCGCTGCCAAAGAAAACTTCTAGCCGCGAGCTCCAACACATCCAGAATCCCTTTCAGGAAAAGAGCATGAGACATAAGATAGGCCTAGGAGGCCAATAAAGAGTGATTGATCAAAACAGCCCGCCCCGCCAGGGAGAGATGGCGAGAAGCCCAAGCTTGAGTCCGTGAGTGAGCCTTGCGAATGATGTCCGCATAGTCCGCCTTATGAAGTTTCCGGAGAGCCAATTTAATACCCAAATAGGTAAATTCCTCAACCCGGGGAAAACCCAGGAGGCGGGTGAGACGGGTTTTCTTCCACTGCGGGGTAACATTATTAAAGAGCACGAAGGATTTCGCGGCATTGATGCATTGTCCGGTACAAGCACAGTAAGAATCAAGGATAGCTCGCACCTTAGCAATCGCGGTAGTAGAGGCTTCCGAGAAAATAAGGATGTCGTCCGCATACAAAAGATGTGAGATGCGCGGCCCCGGCGAGGATAGAAAGATGCCAAACTCTGGGTCATGCTGTTGGAAAGCAAGAGAAAGGAGCTACGAGCAAAGAATAAAAAGGTAGGGGGAGAGGGGGCACCCTTGCCGGAAACCCCGGGCCGCCACAATCGGCCGAGACCGCTGCCCATTAAGAAGGAGAGAGAAACTCGGCGAGCAAATGCATTGCATAATCCAATCAATGAATTGGGGAGGAAAGTGCAGCCCATGAAGAAGCTTGAAGAGAGTTGCCCAACACATTTTGTCATAGGCCTACGCCATATCAATTTTTAAGGCCATGAAGCCCACCTTTGCCGTAGAGAAGCGGAACTTGTGCAGGATCTCCTGAGCAAGGAAACATTGGTGAGAGATTTGGCGGCCCGGCACAAAAGCACTCTGCTCCTCAGAAATGAGAGAAGGGAGAATGTGTTGAAGGCGTTGCACCAGCAGCTTGGCAATAATCTTGTAAAATATAGAACAAAGGCTAATGGGCCGAAAGAGCTCTGGGGAGTTAGCATTAGGGGACTTGGGAAAGAGAACCACCCGAGTTTCCTTCCAACTCGGGTCCATAACTCCCAGATTAAAGAAGTCCATCACGACCCTGCACACATCAGTCTTAACCAAGGACCAAAAGTGAGTAAGGAAAGAGGATGTAATACCTTCCGCCCCGGGAGACCGGTTAGGCTTCATACTTTTGACTGCAGCCCAGATGTCATCCTCCGTAACTATCCGCAGGAGGGATTGTCGTCCTGAAGCCGAGAGAGCAGGCTTGTCATCCAAAGAGGGACACCCATCCAGAGAAGGATCAAGAGGCAGACATTTCTGTTCAAAGAAATGAAGAAATGTTGCCTCAATTTCTGCCGGCTCGTCAGTAAGCGCCCCATGCATATCCAAAACTTGGTTAATCCGGTTGCATCGCCGACGATTAGAAGCCATGGAGTGAAAATAGGCAGTATTGGAGTCCCCCTCCGTCAACCATCGAACCTTGGCCCGCTGCCGCCACCAAGTGTTCAGACGCCCGAGTGTGTTGTTCAGCTCCTTAACTTTATGGATGAGAGTCGTCGTTTGGTCCGCGGACAAGCCGGTCGGTCCACTTTCCAAAAGCTGAAGTTCGGAGATATCAGCTTCAAGAGAATTCTGGAGGGCTCCCAACTCCTGAAATTTGTTACGGCTCCAGAAAAATAGGGCCCGGAGAGTACGTCGGCATTTCCGCGTAAGGATATCAACCGCAGCCCCATGATCATCCTTGGACCAATTAGATGAAACCACCTTACAAACCGCCGGGTAGGAGAGCCAGGTGTCTTCAAAGCGGAGCCAACGGTGCGAAGGAGGCGGAGCCCCATTGCAAAGAAGAAGAAGAAGTGGACAGTGATCAGAACCAACTCGATTAAGGTGTTGGACCGTGGCCAAAGGGAGGATGTCCAAAGCATGATTGTTGAGGAACATCCGGTCCAGCCGGCTAAGCAAACGACCGGGTCCAGGCTTGTTATTACACCATGTATACGCTGGACCAGTAAAGTGCAGCTCATGGAGAGCGGAGGAGGTGATCCATTCATCCATCTCACGAGATCCAATAGTATAGTGGAACGGCGACGAGCCCCTTTTGTCATCCGACCGGAGGAGGCAATTGAAATCACCCCCAACAATTATGGGCAAAGAAGTCCCAGTATGAGCCGCGAGTAGCTCCCAAACCTGACGGCGAACATGATAATCCTTGTTGGCATAAACAAAAGCAATCAACCATTGGCGGTGGTCCGGGAGAGTAGCTGTCACCATAACGCATTGAGCCATAGCATTCAAGGTGACGACGTTGAGAACGTCCCGCCTCCATAAAATAAGAATACCTCCAGATTTACCCGCGGTGGGTTGGTGAAAGAACTCCCAATTCCGGACGGCAATAGCATCAATGTCCCTGCGAGTTAACAGCTCCACCTTGGTTTCAAGAAGACCAACCAAGCCCACATCATGCGTATGAATCAAGTTGCGAAGATAATTGCCGTCTCCTTCTTCCGTGCCCCCCGACAGTTCCAAATAAGAAGGGATGACATTAATCAACCAAAGGGGATGCGTCCCCGCCGTCGTCAAGGAGGTTGTCCGCCACCGATTTGCGTCATTTGCAGCCAAAAATTTTAGCTGGGAGAGGTAGAAAGAATCATCATCCACCACTTTTTTGGAGTTCCGAGCATCACTCTTCTTTTTGAATTTGGGCTTAATAGTTGCATCCCCCTCCCGCACCTCTATTTCCGTGGGCGGTGCAATAGATGAGAAAATTCCACCCGGTGGGTTGGCAACACCAAAAGAATCACTAGGTAGCGGAAGCGGTGCAAAACCTGGTGAAGAGGGCTCCGGGTCCGGCATAACTTGGGTCTTCTTGTCTTTCGAACGTCGTCGGCGGCAGGAAATAACCCAAGGACCATATTGGGTGGCATCATTAGCCTCTGCCACTTCCTCCACCGACTTGGGAGTAATTGAATCCGGTATCAATGGAGCTTTGCCGTTATCAGCTTTCTTACCATGTGGAGGGGCACCCGCAGCAGAGGGGGTGGCGGCAGCCGGGGTCGGCTTGGGCTGGCCAGATCGCTTACCATCCGAACTCTTCGTCTTCGCTTCCGGGGGTGGGCATAGTGGGCATTTGTCAACCTTATGGCCAATACAGCCACAGCTGAAGCACATAGAGGCAATTCCTTCGTATTCCAATTTTTGAAAAAAATTGCCAAAAGGTCCTCCAATCCATATACCAGATGGGAGAGGCTTAGAGAGATCCGCTCGCACACAAAATCGCGCATACTCAGCCCGTTCCCATTGGGTTGTCACCATATCAAGCCAGAGGGGCTCCCCAAGGGTTCCTTGAAAATTGGGCTACCGCAATTGACGGAAGGACACCACCAGGAGTGGAGCCTGTGGCTTAATTTGACTCAACACAGGGAAACTTACCAGGTCCAGACATAGTAAGGATTGACATATTGAGAGATCTTTTGTAACACCCCGAAGTCAAGAGGATCATTTTGAGCAAAATCGGGTTCAGGCATGGGTGACACGGCCTGGGACACGGGCGTGTCCCAGGGCGTGTCAGTTGACACGGCCTGCGACACGGGCGTGTCGCAGGGCGTGTCGAGGTTGTGTCGACGATCGGGCTTGGTGTCAACGATTTTCGCTCGACATCATCGAGAGGGGCACACGGCCCAGGACACGGCCGTGTCGGATGCCGTGTCGACATGCTCGACGAGTGTTACGCGACGATCGTCGAGCACTGGACACGGCCTGTGACACGGGCGTGTCACAGGGCGTGTCAGTGGGCGTCAAATTCAGCTCGACGTCTCGGGTTAGGGCGTGTTTGCGGGACACGGGTGTGTCCTGGTGCACACGGCCATGAACACGGGCGTGTGCCAAGCCGTGTGCCAGGCCGTGTGAAGTCTCGGGTTGGATTGGTATTATTTTCCTTGAGGAACACGACCTCAGACACGGGCGTGTCTGAGGGCGTGTCTGGTACACGGCACGTGACACGGGCGTGTCACACGGCCGTGTACTGGTTGGATTGAGTCGGTTGTCTGCCGCTTAGGGGGACACGGCCTGTGACACGGGCGTGTCACAGGGCGTGTCAGGCCGTGTTCAGGGTTTTCTGGCCAGATCTGAGCCGTTCGTTTCCCTCTTCCTGGATCCAGTGGCTGGGCTTTGTCCAGGTGTTGGGAAGGCCGAAAAAGGGTATTTAAAACCCTCTTTTATTATCTTCTTCTTCTTCATCTTCATTCCAAGAGAGAGAAAGAAGAAAGGCCTAAGGGAGAGAGAAGGGAGGAGTCTTCCAGCTGCTGTAGGAGCTGCGGAGTGCGGATCGAAGATCCGAGAGCGGATTCGTGAAGGTAGAGCCGAGGCGGTGATTTCCATCCGGCTACTTCATGGCACCGAAGCGATATTCAAGGGTAACGATCTCCTTCTTGGACATCGAAGTCCTTCCTTTATACATGTGCTTGGAATCCTCCACCAAGAGGTGGATTCGCGGAAGAGATTCCTTCGTGAGTCTGCATTTAGAGCCGTAAATATAGAGGACGGCGTAGGCATGCTGTGTGAAGCCCATCTGGACCGGTAGTCTGGATTGGTGATGTTCATGGGTAAACCGGAGAAGACTCCGTGGCTTTGATGCTGTGCAAAACGGATTTCTGTTGTGATGAATGTATGGATGTGATGATTGTGAGGAGGCTTTGGTGAAGCTCCTGGATGAGATGATCAATTGGTAACACTCCTGGTTAGTGCGAGATACACCCGACCTGTTACACCACTAGGGTGGGTTGATCTAGTTAAGGTAGGATCGATGGGTGGCAATGCTAGGGGAGCCGATTTAAACCCGGGTTGCTGCACCACATGGTGTGGGTCGATCGGATTAGGAGGGGGATCGATGGGTAGACAATGCCTGGGGAGCTTAGATAAATCCGGCTTGCTACACCACGGAGTGTGGGTCGATCTGCTCTGGTTGCGATGCTGTGAGGATGGACCTCTGAGTGGCTTGGGCGGGATGTCGCCAGCCTGCGAGCTGGTGGACTAGGGCCGGTCAACCAACAAGTTAAAACCTCGAGAGACAGCGGTGTACGACGGTGGATTCCGGTACGCCAAGAAGGTGCCCTGAGTGCACGGAGCGTTGGTGGACTCCAGCGTTTGTGATGTGATGTGTTTGTTAGATAGTGGAATAAAGAGAATGATCTATCTATGATGTGATTTGGTGATGTTTGCTGATGCTTGATGAGAAAGGAAGCACTGTATACAGGGAAGGAACCACTACCCCGGGTAGGGGGTAGGGTCGTTATAATGGGTCAGCAATGCTGACCGTTACTTTGTTTTCTGTGTTGGTTTGGATGATGAATTGCAGGTGCTGCGGTTTGGAAAGAATAAGTGGATTGGCTAGCCTGGTGTTCGTAGTCCTTGAAGGCTATGTGAAGATTCGTGGTTGGATTTCATGTGTGGCCGGCCTGCGTGCCGATGTACGAAACCATTGATGTGAAAGAGGAACTTGTAAGGCCATAAGGCCAGGGTGTGTGCGTTGTATACATTCCTGGTGTTGTTATATATAAATCTGGTATTTATATTTGGTGGACATTCTGGTTTGAGTTCATGCTAACATAAAATATGCTGCGCTAGAATGGAATGAGTTAAGGATACGCGTCGATTTTGATTTCCACACGTGATTCCGTCGCTTTGTCTGTGAGATATGGCGTGGGGCCCCGGCCGGACCCACCGTTATATGTCATGTGACAGGTGGGGGCGTTACAAAGTGGTATCAGAGCCAGGTTTAGATTGTTTGGGAGGAGAGAACATAAATGAACTCATGATGTCCACTAGGAATGTATGTCATGCACATGATGTGCGTGCGTGTGTAGTCAATGTACCAGTACCGTTATGATTTGGAAGAATTTAATGGTGTTCTGTACATTGATAGGTGGCGAGGGATGGAGCTGGGCCGTCTGAGCCCCAGCGGTCGGATGAGAGTGCAGCACCCGTGGAAGCGCCGATGCCTCCCTCGGCAGAGGCCATACGGGTGGTAGCGGAGACAGTGCTTGCAGTGTTACAAGCACAACCAACTGGACAGGCAAGACCTGGTGGAAGGCAAGAGCATGCTGCCGAGGTGGTGGAAGTGCAAGCAAGTGACGATGCCTTGTCACGTTTTATGCACTTTCATCCACCGACGTTTGGTGGAGCGCTCTCACCAACGCAGGCAGAAGATTGGTTGGCAAGAGTAAAACGGATCCTAACCGCAATCAGGACGGTCGAGGAACAGAAAGTGATGTTGGCCACTTTTCTGTTGGAGGGTGATGCGCGATTGTGGTGGGATGAGATTGAAGTACATCACTTGACAGGTCGAGGTTTAACGGAGGTTTCCATGGATGAATTCTCGCAAATATTTTTAGCCAAGTATGTGCCAGTGTCGCAGAGGATTGCGATGGAAAATGAGTTTCTCCGTTTGGTGCAGGGTGAGCGAGATATTGATACCTACCTGCATGGGTTTACAAGATTGGGGAGATATGCAGGATCTACCTTTGCGGAGGAAGCGCGAAAGACAAATCGGTTTTATGAAGGATTGCAGGATGAATTGCGGTTGGCACTTCGGAGTTCAGTGAGCCAAGGTTTTCAGGCGTTGGTCGATACATCTCGTGCCTTGGAGAAGGATATGAAGCGAGTGCAGGAGAATAAGAGACTGACAAGGGAAAAGTCAGAGTTTAAAATGTCACCATCGGATCAATCGGAGTTTCGACGACAAGAGAAGAAAAGATTTAGACCGGTGGAATCAGCGCCGTTGACTGTTTCGTCGCCCCCGACGTATGGGCCAGGACGTGTGGATACACGTATATGCTATAAATGTGGGCAGCAAGGACACATCACAAAATTCTGTTGGAATGTCCCTCCAGGGAGTGAGAAAAAGACAGGTGCGTCATATGAAGAAAAAGGGAAAGCAGTGGCCGAATCATCTGCACCCCGAACGCAACCTAGATTGCATGCGATGGAAGTGCAAGAGCCGCAAAGCTCAGTTGGTGAAATTCAGCCTCGAGCGTTTCATTTATCATTAAATCGTGAATTTCAAAATCGGGAGGCTGAGCGGAAGTGAACTGTGATGTGAATGTGTCAACTATATTTCTCTATCAGGTGTGATGAATAATCGCTGATGTGCATCACTTTTGACTGAATCGGGAATCGGATCTTGATGAATCATCCATAGTGATGTCTGTACATCATAAATAGTTGTAGATCTCTATAATAGTTTGGTGCACTTGTGCTTGTGACGAGATAAATCAATTATGTTGTTTTGTTTTGAGGTTTTATGTGGCTGAATGTGCACAAGTGGAAGTTAGGGATGTTTGTTGTGTTGTCTGTTTGTTAGTGTGTGCGGAGGCTATGATTTTGTGATGTTGTGACCAATTGGCTGTTTGGAGTCAAATTTCGAGGACGAAATTATTTGAAGGGGGAGAGGATTGTAACACCCCGAAGTCAAGAGGATCATTTTGAGCAAAATCGGGTTCAGGCATGGGTGACACGGCCTGGGACACGGGCGTGTCCCAGGGCATGTCAGTTGACACGGCCTGCGACACGGGCGTGTCGCAGGGCGTGTCGAGGTTGTGTCGACGATCGGGCTTGGTGTCGACGATTTTCGCTCGACATCGTCGAGAGGGGCACACGGCCCAGGACACGGCCGTGTCGGATGCCGTGTCGACATGCTCGACGAGTGTTACACGACGATCGTCGAGCACTGGACACGGCCTGTGACACGGGCGTGTCACAGGGCGTGTCAGTGGGCGTCAAATTCAGCTCGACGTCTCGGGTTAGGGCGTGTTTGCGGGACACGGGTGTGTCCTGGTGCACACGGCCATGAACACGGGCGTGTGCCAAGCCGTGTGCCAGGCCGTGTGAAGTCTCGGGTTGGATTGGTATTATTTTCCTTGAGGAACACAGCCTCAGACACGGGCGTGTCTGAGGGCGTGTCGGGTACACGGCACGTGACACGGGCGTGTCACACGGCCGTGTACTGGTTGGATTGAGTCGGTTGTCTGCCGCTTAGGGGGACACGGCCTGTGACACGGGCGTGTCACAGGGCGTGTCAGGCCGTGTTCAGGGTTTTCTGGCCAGATATGAGCCGTTCGTTTCCCTCTTCCTGGATCCAGTGGCTGGGCTTTGTCCAGGTGTTGGGAAGGCCGAAAAAGGGGATTTAAAACCCTCTTTTATTATCTTCTTCTTCATCATCTTCATTCCAAGAGAGAGAAAGAAGAAAGGCCTAAGGGAGAGAGAAGGGAGGAGTCTTCCAACTGCTGTAGGAGCTGCGGAGTGCGGATCGAAGATCCGAGAGCGGATTCGTGAAGGTAGAGCCGAGGCGGTGATTTCCATCCGGCTACTTCATGGCACCGAAGCGATCTTCAAGGGTAACGATCTCCTTCTTGGACATCAAAGTCCTTCCTTTATACATGTGCTTGGAATCCTCCACCAAGAGGTGGATTCGCGGAAGAGATTCCTTCGTGAGTCTGCATTTAGAGCCGGAAATATAGAGGACGGCGTAGGCATGCTGTGTGAAGCCCATCTGGACCGGTAGTCTGGATTGGTGATGTTCATGGGTAAACCGGAGAAGACTCCGTGGCTTTGATGCTGTGCAAAACAGATTTCTGTTGTGATGAATGTATGGATGTGATGATTGTGAGGAGGCTTTGGTGAAGCTCCTGGATGAGATGATCAATTGGTAACACGCCTGGTTAGTGCGAGATACACCCGGCCTGTTACACCACTAGGGTGAGTTGATCTAGTTAAGGTAGGATCGATGGGTGGCAATGCTAGGGGAGCCGAGTTAAACCCGGGTTGCTGCACCACATGGTGTGGGTCGATCGGATTAGGAGGGGGATCGATGGGTAGACAATGCCTGGGGAGCTTAGATAAACCCGGCTTGCTACACCACGGAGTGTGGGTCGATCTGCTCTGGTTGTGATGCTGTGAGGATGGACCTCTGAGTGGCTTGGGCGGGATGTCGCCAGCCTGCGAGCTGGTGGACTAGGGCCGGTCAACCAACAAGTTAAAACCTCGAGAGACAGCGGTGTACGACGGTGGATTCCGGTACGCCAAGAAGGTGCCCTGAGTGCACGGAGCGTTGGTGGACTCCAGCGTTTGTGATGTGATGTGTTTGTTAGATAGTGGAATAAAGAGAATGATCTATCTATGATGTGATTTGGTGATGTTTGCTGATGCTTGATGAGAAAGGAAGCACTGTATACAGGGAAGGAACCACTACCCCGGGTAGGGGGTAGGGTCGTTATAATGGGTCAGCAATGCTGACCGTTACTTTGTTTTCTGTGTTGGTTTGGATGATGAATTGCAGGTGCTGCGGTTTGGAAAGAATAAGTGGATTGGCTAGCCTGGTGTTCGTAGTCCTTGAAGGCTATGTGAAGATTCGTGGTTGGATTTCATGTGTGGCCGGCCTGCGTGCCGATGTACGAAACCATTGATGTGAAAGAGGAACTTGTAAGGCCATAAGGCCAGGGTGTGTGCGTTGTATACATTCCTGGTGTTGTTATATATAAATCTGGTATTTATATTTGGTGGACATTCTGGTTTGAGTTCATGCTAACATAAAATATGCTGCGCTAGAATGGAATGAGTTAAGGATACGCGTCGATTTTGATTTCCACACGTGATTCCGTCGCTTTGTCTGTGAGATATGGCGTGGGGCCCCGGCCGGACCCACCGTTATATGTCATGTGACAGGTGGGGGCGTTACATCTTTCTTGATTCTATGGGTGGTGGTGCATGGCCGTTCTTAGTTGGTGGAGCGATTTGTCTGGTTAATTCCGTTAACGAACGAGACCTCAGCCTGCTAACTAGCTATGCGGAGTTCAACCTGCGCGACCAGCTTCTTAGAGGGACTATGGCCGCTTAGGCCACAGAAGTTTGAGGTAATAACAGGTATGTGATGCCCTTAGATGTTCTGGCCGCACGCGCGCTACACTGATGTATTCAACGAGTATATAACCTTGGCCGATAGGTTCAGGTAATCTTTTGAAAATTTCATCGTGATGGGGATAGATCATTGCAATTGTTGGTCTTCAACGAGGAATTCCTAGTAAGCGTGAGTCATGAGCTCGCGTTGACTACATCCCTACCCTTTGTACACACCTCCCGTCGCTCCTACCGATTGAATGGTCTGGTGAAGTGTTCGGACCGCTGTGACGTGGGTGGTTCGCCGCCTGCGATGCTGCGAGAAGTCCATTGAACCTTATCATTTAGAGGAAGGAGAAGACGTAACAAGGTTTCCGTAGGTGAACCTGCGGTAGGATCATTGTCGAGACCCTAAAGAGATCGAACGATTTGACAACTTGTGAACTTATTCAGCAGCTCATTGATGCTGTTGCGCACTCGTCCATCTTTTGCATGAACAACCTGATGGTAACATGTTCTAGATGGAGGAGAGATCAACTCGGCGCAGATTTGCGCCAAGGTAAATATGTAGTATGAGTAGAATTTCAACATATATTCTCAAAGCGATTTGTTTTGTGGATTTGTTGTTTTCTCTTCAAGAGTTGTAGGGTTCTCGGCAATGGATATCTTCGCTCTCGCATCGATGAAGAGCGCAGTGAAATGCAATATGTGGTGCGAATTGCAGAATCCCGTGAACCATCGAGTATTTGAACGCAAGTTGCGCCTGAGGCCAACTGGCTAAGGGCACGTCCGCCTGGGCGTCAAGCATTAAATTGCTCCACAAGATCTCTAATGTTATGCATTGGTCTTGTTTAGGATGCGGAGATTGGCCCGTCATGCGCTGATGTGTGGCAGGCTGAAGAGCGGGGGTGATTTTCTCTTACAACGATCGATTAATTGGTGGGATGAAAGCTATGTTGATCATCATCATCGTCTGGTTGCTTTAAGAAAGTTGTGTGAATCCCATGCTTAACCCAATTCAATTGTTATTGTATGAAAATTGATATGCGACCCCAGGATGGGCGGGGTGACCCGCTGAGTTTAAGCATATCAATAAGCGGAGGAGAAGAAACTTACGAGGATTCCCCTAGTAACGGCGAGCGAACCGAGAATTGCCCAACATGGAAATCTGGTTGCCATGCAACTCGAATTGTAGTCTGGAGAAGCATCCTCAGCGACGGACCGAGCCCAAGTCTAATGGAATGGAGCGCCAGGGAGGGTGAGAGCCTCGTTCGGCCTGAACCCTGTCGCAACACGAGGTGCTGTCAACGAGTCGGGTTGTTTGGGAATGCAGTCCTAATCGGTCGATAAATTTCATCCAAGGCTAAATAAGGGCGAGAGACCGATAGCGAACAAGTACTGCGAGGGAAGGATGAAAAGGACTTTGAAAAGAGAGTCAAAGAGTGCTTGAAATTGTCGGGAGGGAAGCGGATGGGGGCCGGCGATGTGCCTCGGCCTGAAGCGGAATGACATACGTTGGTCTGTTGCTTTGCTCTAGGTGTGGATCGTTGCAGACCTTATCGTCATGTAGAGCCTGGGCGAGTGATGCCCACGGAGACAATGTCGTTAAGGTCGACTAGCACCATGTCACGCGTCGTACAGACAGGCTTAACAGCTCCTGCGTGCTTATTGCAACGATCTGTGGGCTCCCCATTTGACCCGTCTTGAAACACGGACCAAGGAGACTGACATGCATGTGAGCCGACGGGTGATAAAGCCCATCGGGCGCAAGGAAGCTGATGAGAGGGATCCTCTTATGAGGTGCACTGTCGGCCAACCTTGATCTTATGTGAAGGGTTTGAGTGAGAGCATGCGTGCTGGGACCCAAAAGATGGTGAACTATGCCTGAGCGGGGCAAAGCCAGAGGAAACTCTGGTGGAGGCCCGCAGGGATACTGACTTGCAAATCGTTCGTCTAACTTGGTGTTGAAGTATTAGACCGGGCGGCTTGGCGGTCTGATCCAGCGGTTTGTTGACCGAGCGGCTTAGCGGTCTGATCCAGCGGTTTGTAGACCGGGCGGTCTGTCGGTCTACCTCTGCGGTTTGTTCTATCCTGCTGGAGTTGCCGAGCGGTTAGCCCATCTGTCTAACCGCGCGGCCTATGCGGTCTCCATTATTCTAGCCGCTCAGTACTGTAAATGTTTAGTCCCACATTGTTTGTATACTCTCTTTCTTATCTCCTCCATTCTATATAAGGGAGGCCATACCTTTGTAAATGATATCTTTTTTGGATAATAAAATTTCAATTATTCAAAAGTTTGTTCGCTTGTTCTCTACTTTCCGCTTCTTGTTCTCTACTTTCTAACATGGTATCAGAGCACACGGTCATTTCCTCTTGATTCTGTGCGCCCTCTGTTGTTCGCGACTTCTTTTCCGCGCTCTGCGACTTGATTCGCGGCTTGCCCTCTCTTCTATCCGCGCGGCCTGTTTCTATCCGCGCGGCTTGGTTTTGTTCGCCAACCTGTTCGCGCGGCTTGCTCCTTCTTGGTTCTCTTCTCCTTCTCCTTGTTGTCGCAGCGACCTGTTTCGTTGTCGCCGCGCTCCTTGTTCTTTCTTGCCTCTCCGACTTCCTAGTCGTCGCGGTCTGTCCCTGTCCGCGTGTGTATTGTCTCTCTACTCGCGGATTGCTGTTGTGATCTGCCTGACCGTGCGGGTTGTTCCTTTCTCACCCGCATCTTGGTCGCGGTCGCCAGCTCTTCTCCTCTTTTCTGTTCGCTCGGGCTTCTCAGTTCGTGCGACTTCTTCCCCGCCGAGCCTTTGACCACCTTCTAGCCGCTGCTGTGATCTGCCTGACCGTGCGGGTTGTCTCTTTCTTACCCGCATCTTGGTCGCGGTCACCTGCTCTTCTCCTCTCTTCTGTTCGCTCGGCCTTTTCAGTCCGCGCGACCTCTTCCCCGCCGTGCCTCTTTCTAGCCGCTACTGTTCGCGCGGCTTCCTCTGTTTTCTAACCTCTCCTGTTCGTGCGGCTTCTTCTGCTTCCGGGTTCTATGACTACCTCCGGTCTCATCACTACTCCTGCAGCTCCTTCTCCTCCTCCTCCTTCAGGCAACCTTGGCACCCTTTCCAAGCTTGTGGGCTCCAACTATCCCAATTGGAGCGTCTCTTTCACCTTTCTCCTTCGTTCTCAACGCAAGCGTCATCACCTCACCGATGACCCTCCTCCTCGCACCTCTCCTGAGTTTGATGACTGGGATGCGAGTGATGCTCTTATGATATGATCCGCCAGCAGATCTTGGGTGAGGCGGAATCTCCTACTTTGGATGCCACTGCGGCTCGCATTGCCGCCGTTACTTCGCTCCTCCAGCGGCCTCTGTTGGCCTCCCCCCTTCCCAGGACTCCTCTGCTCACCAAGCTCAGCGGGGGGGGGGGGGGGGGGGGGGGGGGCCCGAGTGGCCGAAGCTCCTCTGGCGGACGGGGTTCCTCCCGGTTCTTCTGCTCTCACTGTAATCGTACTGGTCATACTGTTGACCGCTGCTGGCAGAAACATCCTCATCTTCGCCCTTCCGGTGATGCTCCTTCGGCCTCCGCCTCTTCTAGGCCGTCTGCCTCTATGGCCACGACGTCAGGTAGTGCCCACGTCGTTACCCAAGGTAAATGGCTGATTGACTCCGGTGCCACCAATCATATGATGGGCAACCCTCATTGCTTCTCCCGTCTTGAGACCCATGACCGCTTACCCCCAGTTCGTGTGGCGGATGGTTCCCCGTCTCCGGTTCATGGGACGGGCATGGTTCAACTCACTCCATCGCTTTGCTTGGAGGACACCCTCTATGTCCCGAAGTTCCCGTGCAATTTATTATCTGTTACTACTTTATGCCGGCAACTTCAGTGCTCCGTTTTATTCACTCCCACTACTTGTTCTTTTCAGGACCCGAGGACCCAGCGGACGATTGCTACTGGGACTGAGAGCGGCGGCCTCTACTTCCTCGACGATGTTTCCGCTCTTTCTGCCTACTCCTCCTCCACCGATCTCCTTCAGTGGCATCTTCGTCTTGGACATCCTCCTCCTCGGCTTATTCGTCAGCTTCTGCCCCACTTACCTCCCACCAATTCTCCGCTCAACTGTGATGCGTGTCAGCTTGGCAAACATCATCGCTCCTCCTTCCCGCCGAAGCAAGGCCGTGGCTCCTCTCGCATTTTTGATCTTATTCATTCTGATGTATGGGGTCCTGCTCCTACCCTCACAGTTGGTCGGGGCAGTTCCTATTTTGTCACTTTTATCGATGATTTTACTCGATGTACCTGGGTGTATCTCTTAAAGGATCGCTCTGAATTATTTTCTGTTTGGCAATCTTTTTACTTTATGATTAAGACTCAATTTGCTATCTCTATTAAAGTCTTACGTTCTGATAATGCCAAGGAATATCTGTCTCATGAGTTCTCCGCGTTCTTTCACCAACACGGCCTCATTCATCAAACGACTTGTGTTTACACCTCCCAACAGAATGGGGTGGCGGAGCGTAAAAACCGTCACCTGCTTGATGTTGCGCGTACTCTCATGGCGCAGATGCACGTCCCTCGCTCCTACTGGGGCTACGCTGTGCTCCTCGCTTGCTATCTTATCAATCGCATTCCCTCCACGGTCCTCCACGGCCGGACTCCCTTCTCCCTTCTCTACCCCCACCAGGAACCTTTTCCTCTTCCTCTCCGTGTCTTTGGCTGTACGGCCTTTGTTCACGCTCCCTCCGCTACCCGCGACAAGCTTTCCCCCGTTCCACCAAATGTGTCTTTTTGGGGTACTCTACCACTCAAAAAGGCTATTGCTGCTTTGACCCCCTTCTCCGCAAGCAGTTTGTCTCCGCAGATGTGACTTTTTTTGAAAATGCTTCCTATTTCTCTCCTTCCTCTTCTCTTCCTTCTCTTCCTTCTGATATCTCTGTTCCTTCCACACCTCTCGACGTTTTCCAACCTTCGTCTCCTCCTCCACCGACTCCTTCTCAGTCCGTCTCCCCACCCACCCCTCCACCCTCCTCTCCGCTGCCGTCTCTCTCTAGTCCCGGGCCAGCCTTCTCCGCCACGGACGCTCCGGTCGCTGACGCTCCCGTCGCCGACGCTCCCGATGATCTGGATGTTCCCATTGCCCTTCGCAAAGGGGTGCGGGCGTGTACTCAACACCCGCTCACGGCTGTTGTTTCTTATGATCAGCTTTCTCCTTCTCGCAGGTGTTTTGCCTTGGCTATCTCTGCTACTTCTACTCCTCGTACCTACCAGGAGGCTCTCGCTCTCCCTCATTGGAAGTCTGCCATGGATGAGGAGATGGCTACTCTTACTGAACGGGGTACCTGGACCCTGGTTCCTCCTCCCGTGGGCACTGATGTGGTTGGCTGTCGCTGGGTCTTTGTTGTGAAGTTTCGCCCCGACGGCACTGTGGATCGCTACAAAGCCCGGCTGGTGGCCAAGGGCTTTACTCAGACTTATGGCGTTGATTACTTTGATACCTTCTCTCCGGTTGCTCGCCTCAGCACCATCCGGGTTCTCTTTTCTGTGGCTGTTAACCGGGCTTGGGCTATTTCCCAGCTTGATGTGAAGAATGCCTTTCTCTATGGCGATCTTCAGGAGGACGTCTATATGGAGCAACCTCCTGGGTATGTTGCTCAGGGGGAGACACGTGTCTGTCATTTGAAGAAGGCCATTTATGGCCTAAAGCAGAGCCCTCGGGCATGGTTCGAAAAATTCAGTGGTATTGTGGCAACCATCGGCTTTCAAAGGAGTTCAGCCGATCACTCCTTATTCATTCGCAAAACGGCCTCGGGACTGGTGGTTTTGGCCGTATATGTGGATGATATTCTCCTTACTGGTGATGACCGAGATGGGGTGGACTTGACGAAGAAGCACCTCCGTCAGCACTTGGTCACGAAGGATATGGGCTCCCCAAAATACTTTTTGGGGATAGAAATCTCTCGGAAACCTGACTCCTTGGTTCTCTCTCAACGGAAGTATGCCCTTGATCTTCTTCGAGAAGCAGGCTTGACAGGTGCCAAACCAGCTCATCTTCCCATGGCTGTTGGAGAAGACAAAACGTGGACGGATGAATCGCCTCCTCTATCTGATGTCACACGGTACAGACGTTTGGTAGGGAAACTCATCTATCTCACGGTGACTAGACCCGACATCGCCTACGCTGTAGGAAAGGTCAGTCAGTTTATGCAAGCTCCCAGGGAGTGTCATCTTCAGTCCGCCCTGAAGATTTTAGAGTATATCAAAGCAGCACCGGGCAGAGGGTTACTCTTCCAGAAAAATGGCCATCTGAGGGTTGAGGCCTACTCAGACTCAAGTTACGCGGATGACAAAGGCGATCGTAAATCCACGTCAGGTTTTTGTACCTTTGTTGGAGGTAATCTCGTGAGTTGGAAGAGCAAGAAACAGTCTGTTGTTTCCAGATCCAGTGCCGAAGCAGAATACCGGAGTATGGCGTCAACTACGTGTGAGTTAAAGTGGTTGCGGGCTCTCATGCTTGACCTGGGCGAGGTATATGATTGTCCTCTCCCTATGTTCTGTGACAACAAGGCCGCTATACACATATCCAGAAATCCGGTCTTCCATGAGAGAACGAAGCATATAGAGGTTGACTGTCACTTCATTCGGGAGGAGATTTTGAAGAATCAGATTTGTACTCCTTTTGTCACCTCTAACAAGGAGTTGGCAGATATCTTCACCAAGCCGGTTTCTACTTCCTTCTTCCGCATTTGTGACAAACTGGGCATGATTGATATCTATGCTCCAGCTTGAGGGGGAGTGTTGAAGTATTAGACCGGGCGGCTTGGCGGTCTGATCCAGCGGTTTGTTGACCGAGCGGCTTAGCGGTCTGATCCAGCGGTTTGTAGACCGGGCGGTCTGTCGGTCTACCTCTGCGGTTTGTTCTATCCTGCTGGAGTTGCCGAGCGGTTAGCCCATCTGTCTAACCGCGCGGCCTATGCGGTCTCCATTATTCTAGCCGCTCAGTACTGTAAATGTTTAGTCCCACATTGTTTGTATACTCTCTTTCTTATCTCCTCCATTCTATATAAGGGAGGTCATACCTTTGTAAATGATATCTTTTTTGGATAATAAAATTTCAATTATTCAAAAGTTTGTTCGCTTGTTCTCTACTTTCCGCTTCTTGTTCTCTACTTTCTAACACTTGGGTATAGGGGCGAAAGACTAATCGAACCATCTAGTAGCTGGTTCCCTCCGAAGTTTCCCTCAGGATAGCTGGAGCCTTGTGCAGAGTTCTATCAGGTAAAGCCAATGATTAGAGGCATCGGGGGCACAATGACCTCGACCTATTCTCAAACTTTAAATAGGTAGGATGGCTTGGCTGCTTTGTTGAGCCACATGTCATTGAATCGAGGGCTCCAAGTGGGCCATTTTTGGTAAGCAGAACTGGCGATGCGGGATGAATCGGAAGTCGGGTTACGGTGTCTAACTGCGCGCTAACCTAGAACCCACAAAGGGTGTTGATCGATTAAGACAGCAGGACGGTGGTCATGGAAGTTGAAATCTGCTAAGGAGTGTGTAACAACTCACCTGCCGAATCAACTAGCCCCGAAAATGGATGGCGCTTAAGCGCGCGACCTACACCTGACCATCGAGGCAAATGCCATACCTTGATGAGTAGGAGGGCGCGGCGGCTGCTGTGAAACTCAGGGCGCGTGCTCGTGGGGAGCGGTCGTTGGTGCGGATCTTGATGGTAGTAGCAAATATTCAAATGAGAGCTTTGAAGGCCGAAGTGGGAAAATGTTCCATGTGAACGGCACTTGCACATGGGTTAGCCGATCCTAAGAGACGGGGGAAGCCCGTCAGACAGCGTCACTTCACGCGAGCTTCGAAAGGGAGTCGGGTTAAAATTCTCGAGCCGGGATGTGGCGGTTGATGGCAACATTCGATAGTACGGAGACATTGGCGGGGGCCTCGGGAAGAGTTATCTTTTCTGCTTAACAACCTGTCAGCCCTGGAAACGGCTCAGCCGGAGGTAGGGTCCAGCGGCTGGAAGAGCGCCGCACGTTTAGCGGTGTCCGGTGCGCCCCCGGCGGCCCATGAAAATCCGGAGGATCGAGTCCCGTCCACGTCCGTTCGCACTCATAACCGCATCAGGTCTCCAAGGTGAACAGTCTCTGGTCGATGGAACAATGTAGGCAAGGGAAGTTGGCAAAATGGATCCGTAACTTCGGGAAAAGGATTGGTTCTGAGGATTTTCATAAACCAAAATAAAAATAGAGATAACATCAAGATAGAATAAAGTACTATCAAAATACAAAATCTAAGGAATTAGTTCATGATTTGAGAAATACATCACAAAATTAGAGAGATCTTACAAGACATGATGTTTAGAGACCTAAACGCGGCAGGAAATTTCACTCAAATGCACAAAAAATCTCTCTTTGATGAAGATCTGTGCGGCTCCTCCTACTCTTGCAAAACCTAGTTCCCCTCTCTTGAAAATTTGAATATTATGAAGAAAGTCGTCATTTTAATTCTCCTTATCCCTTTTATAGATGTTCTTCCCTCAAAAGAATATTTTAAATGTTGAGTATATGTCTCCTTTAGCCTTTTAAAGCAACCCAAATTTGAATATTTTCAGAATTCAAATTTCTATTCTAACTCATATGTTGTAACATAATTTCTGCACTATATGAAAATATGTTGTAATATATTTTATGCATTACTAAAAACTGCTCCAAACAGTAATTAAATTGTGGCAACTCTTCTGCAACTTTTTTTTCCTGGACTTCAAATAAGCTCTACACTTGACTTCTTGGGGTGGATACTTTGAAAATCCCACATCAAAAATAAATTAAAATGACAATAATACCCTCAATTTTCACTAAATTACTTATATTTAAAATTTTCTTACTCAAATTTATCAAATATTTTAGTCAAAAATATAGCAATTAAAGCACAAGATAACTTATTTTTGAGAAATTATTATACCCTCACACATAAACTTTTGCTAGTCCCTAGCAAAGATGAATCATTGCAAGTCATTGGATGAGCGAATATCAACTAACATATAAACAAATTTTAATCTCCTTACTCTTGAATCAAATACATTAAGATTGCGTAGGTGATTTGCATTGAAAATTAGTAAATATGTCAATCATTAAAATTTCAAACATGCATAAATTTATTAGTTCGATACAAATTAAAGCTCCATAATAATTTCCTACTCTTGTATATGTTATTCCTTAAAATTATTTACTCTCAAACAACTTTGCTCATTAAATTTCCTCATAAGTGAGAAAAGACAAAAATATGCTAAGTTTTTGAGTAAGCATGCATAAGAGTTTTGGTAGTAGAAAAAAATCATAAGGACATAAAATAACCGCTCGTCAAATCGCGACTAGCACCACCTATCATAGGGACTTAAATCTCTGCCATCTAGTGCAAGTGTTCTGTGGTTAAGACCATACAAGCGCGCCTCCGCGCACTCCGTCGTCAAGACCATCTAAGAGCGCCTTCGCGCGCCTCGCCGTCAAGACCATCCAAGCACGCCATCGCGCGCTCCATCGTCGAGATCGCCCAAGCGTGCCTTCGCGCGCCCCGCCTTCAAGACATCCAAGCGCGCCACTGTGCTCCGTCTTTCAGATCGCCGAAGCGCTCCACTGTGCGCCCCGCTGCCAAGACCGTGCAAGCACGCCTCTGCTTGCTACGTCGTCTAGACCGTTCCAACTACATCTCCGCACGCTCTGCTGGGACCACCAAGTCTCCTCAGTGTCAGCAGATCAAGCCCGCCAGAGCACCCAAAGTTCGTGTGTCCCGCACCGCTAGTAGTTTATAAGAGCCACTTCAGAGCCCGCCAAATACCGCTCAACTGCAACCCAATTCGCAGAATGCTTAGCATTCCCAGCGTCCTCGACTCAATAGCAAGCTCATCGGACAACAACAAGTCTGCACTCCAGACTCCTCTAAGCACAACATAAGACAAACTACAGATGATAGGGCACACTGAGCGCTCCCCGAGCTTCAAGCCTCAGAGATCAGAATGAGTGCAGCAAGTTACTTCCGCATCCAAGAACTATCTGAGGACCCCGTAATACAACGAGTGTATCGCTCCCAGCAGCCCATGAAGAAAGAATTAGCTCAGTTAGAGGTGGTCTGTCATCCTGCAAGCACAACTCTTTTCCTCAAATTGTAACGAGAGGCAGTCTGTCGCCCTCAAGTTCTTCAAAGAAGCTCTGTGCAACACCCAACATATAGTAGAGGTTTGGCCGGCACAGTCCCGGGCATGTGATTTTTCACCCAATTGAAGAGTTTTCCACGTTAAAAAATTGTCTTGTCAACTTTCCATTTTCTGTGACTATTGGCGCGCTCGACCGCTCCTGGGCTAAGGCAGCTCCATTTGGCAACATGGGGCCGGGGTTAAACTGGCATTCGTTAATGCCCACCTATGGAACTTCATTCACTTTTATGTTCAAACCAATGATGTTCGTTAGGTGATCCTTAACGAATGATGGTTTAACCCATGTGTTTATGACCGCCACCGCCATGCCAAACCGAGCCGAAGCCAATTACAAGAATAAATCCCATGTTATAATTTATTTTAAGGCATGTATTACTTAGGCTCCATTTGGGAGGACTTATTTTCACCGATCATGCGATCGTAACCGCTTCACCCGTGAAAATAAGTCCTCCCAAACCAAGCCTTAGCTGTGCTTATCTGAAATGCAACTCTTAAGAAGTTAACTACATGACAATATTTTAGATACAATTGAATATTTTGTCCAGCTAGCTGCAGTATTAATTCATTTCTCAAAGCTAGAGAGATCAGAGTTGAGAGAAGAGAGAAGCAAGAGAGAGAGAGAGAGAGAGAGAGAGATCTTGAAAGGAGGGAAAGCTGATGCATAAGGGCTCAAGTTGGAAGCTCTCACTTTTTTGGGTGGCAGAGAGCTGCTACAGCACTGGGCTCAAGAACAAGAGCAACACCATCATTCCATTAAAGCATTTATTTAATTACTATTTATATTATTTTGGAATTGAATTATTGTATTTCAGCAAAATCTGAAGTTAGGCTCACCACCACACTATTGAACCCATGTGCCCCATTTTGCATCATATGCTCCCTTTCTGACACAAATTATACATGAAAATGGATGCTCCCTGTACTCTCTCCTTTGTCTTAGCCTCCCCCCCCCTTTTTTTTATTTTTATCAGCCATAAGTTTTAATCAACAAACTTTATATGACAACATATATAATTTATTTATATATACACACACAAGTCCTATAGTTTTCACCTCTACAGTCAACCGCGACATTACTTTAATTGAGACGGGCATTATCAATTAATTAGTGCATAAAAATAGTTAACATAATGACACATTGTCACGCAAAATGACATTATTACTCAAAAATATCACTGACATGACTAATTATAACCTATCAAAGTAGATATGAGAGCTATACAAAAACTTTTTTGTTTTTATGGATTTTCTTTATTAATTTTATTTTAGAGATAAGTGTAGTTACTTAAAAAATATTGTGTTTAAAATTTTTTAAAATAAATTTTAATAATATCGTATTACAATTTTGAATTAGCAGGGGAGATATTTGACATTTTTGAATGTTTTGATAAGAAGAAGTTATTTAAGTCCATTATTTTGGCTTAATATTTATCATAATTAAGAAAAAAAGTTTTAAATTAATGAAGTAGAAATGCGATTAAATTTATATTTATTCTATTTGTGAGTAATTTCATCCTTTTTTCATTATTTTTTTGCTAAAACTCTGAAGATTTCAACCCGGAGAAGTAAAGTTTGACTTATATTTTGTGGTCTGAGGGAGTTATTGCAACACCTGGTTTAGATGTTGCAACAAGTCGGATCCAAATTCAAATTTCAAATTTCAAAATCTGTTGTGTTTTCAAATATGGAAGGAGACATCCTTTCCTAAGGGAGGCTGATGTTTTTAAAGGAGGAATCCCTGCAAAAAAGGATTATTTGAATCCTTAGAGAAGAGAAAAAAAAAAGCGGACATCATCTTGGAGAAGTAGGCTAGGGTTTAAAAACAACTTTTGGACGATATTTGAGGAAAAATTTGTGCAGTGTTTAATCTTTTATCATTATATCTAGTAAGACATTTCTTATTGTGTGGTGTGTTTCTTCCATCACTATGAACTAATTTCTCTAATATTCTATTGTGAGAGTACTATGTCGTGTGTGGTGATGTTCTTCATTTTCTTTATGAATGCTTGAAAAAATATCTTTATTAAATTTGTGATCTTTATTTTGAAACTTTTGGTCGAGCTTTCACTTTTTACTGTGTTTCATAATTTGAGAGATGAGTTGTGTAAGTGCATCATAGATTCGATATAACATATTTAGGGGAAAGAGATTTCCTCTTTGTGTTAACAACATTGATTTTTGTTCTTTATGCAGTTTTTAATTTAACTTGAGTTAGAAATGACAATGGAAATAAAAGATTAGAGATTTTTGATATCGAGAGATACTTATTTTTTTACTTTTAAATCATTGCAAGATATTTGGTCACGCATTTTCATAAAATATCATTTAAAAAATTCATCACACTTGACATAGAAAGTCATGATACAAGATTATTTCTCAAAACTAATAAACAAAATTCTCTAAGATATCGTTGTTTTATAAATTCGATTAGGAATTTACATTTGTAATTTTTAATAATTAAAGTCATCGTATTCGATCTGCTTGGATTTAAAGAAAATGGTAAGTTAGTTTTTACGAGCATTAAATTAATCATTTCTCTGTAAGAACGATCTTTACTTATTTTATATTACTTGATCCAACATGTACACTTGCATATAATTTACACATCTGTTTTTGATGTATCAAATTTTTGGCTCCGTTGTCCGGGAAGTGTTATCTAATTTAGTGTTTTTCTTGCACTATTAGTAAATCCTGAATATTTAGAGCTCAAGTTTTTTTATTGTATTATTATTTTATTATATTTAGTGTATGTTCTTGTTTTTAAATTTTAAATAACATTTTTTTAAAAAAATTCATAATCTTTTTTTTTAAAGTTTATAGAACAAGTTATCTGTGTTTGAAATAATTTTTGTGTGTATTTTAATTTTACAAAGGTGATTTAATTTTATTTTACCATCATCAATTTCAAAAAATAAATGAATACATATGTGAGATGCGAGTGATGTGGATCGTTTAGTCATATATATTACTGATGTGTGTAAAATGGGACTGTTGGGTTTCATTCGAACCTCACAAAACACAGTGGATCTAAATCTTTTGATCCTCAATATTGTGCGACAAATCATTTTAACCTCATGTCCTCACGTCAAATGACATTTTTTTTTCAAATTGGAATAAGAAACCGTTGGTGCTTTTGTGATCTTCGATGCAGCATAGACCGATGTCTTTAGTACCTTGAAGGTATCTCAAAATGCGTTTTACAGGTTTTACATGAACTGGACTGGGATTGTTCATAAATCATGAGGTTATGTTTACTGCATATTCAATATCGGGGTTGTTAGAAACATCAAGAATCCAACAATACTTCTATAAAGCTCCCCAACCAGTTTCTCTTCTTCTTTGATGTTAATTAATTTTTCACCTGTAGATATTGGCTTGTAAGATATATTTTTGTTGATAGATGAAAACTGTCTGGTTGCTGAAGAATTTGTAGGCCCAGAATGTATTATACATGATTCCTAAATTGCTCAATTCAAAACCTTGCATCATCATTCCTTTGAATTCATGTATTAGAGCAGGAAATGAGACGGTGACCAGAATGTCGTCTGCATATATGCATACTAACACAAAATCATTATCCTTTGATCTTTGAACATATAAAGCCTGGTCATTGGGCTTCTAGTGGAATGCTTATCGCATAAGTATTGATTAATTTTAGCATTTCATGCACGAGGTGTTTGTTTAAGGCCACAGTGTCTTTTTATGTTTGCAAATTTTTCTTCTTCCTTTTGTTCATATCCTTTTGTTTGATGGATCAATATTTCTTCTAAATTCTCATTTAAAAAGGCGGATTTCACATCGAATTGGTGAATTTGCAGACCATTTTGTGCAACAAAGGCTAAGAGAAGTCGGATGGTTTCCATTCTTACTACTGGAGAAAAAGTCTCAGTGAAGTTCCTACCTGGCTTTTGTGAGTATCCGTTGGCTACTAGTCGTGCCTTATATTTTTGAACTTGGCCTTTATCATCCAGTTTTACCTTATATGTTCACTTTAGCCCAATGATTTCTCTATTTGGAGGTTTTAGGATTAACTCCCAAGTTTTATTTTTATGAATCATCTACATCTCATTATCCATTATAGTGATTCATTTGGGCTTTTAATTGTTTCTCTATGGCGTGTTGGTTCCTTACATAGTAGTGCTAAAGTTTGTGGATTGTAGATATCAGAAATGGAACAGTATCTTTTTAGAGATGATGAATCATTGTTGTCCTCAGAAATTTGTTGTGCTAAAGTTTTTTTTTCATAGGTAAGAAGTAACTTACTTTGAAAAACTTGCTCTATTTGAGACTCCTTCTAGTACACAACTTCTGGTGGGGTCGAATTAATCGGTCGTCGGAGCAACCGTAAAGACGACAACCTAGAAGAGAGAAACACCAGTACTCCGGCAGAAAAATCCCGCAAGAAAGTCTTCTTCAATTCTTGCCCAAAAACTGTTGAACTCCCAAACAACAACCATTAAATACTCAAACCTACAATAGGTGAAATTACGAAAAGAGACAAAACAATAACAAAAGAAATTAAAAAAGAAAAGAACAGACAGAAAAGGTGGTACACGGGAAGGTCCTCATGGTGTATTAAGGGTGTCCGTTGGGTGCATCATCGTCCCCCACTTGAACAGGATTCGACCACGAATCCGTCTCCTCCTAGCTGGAAGTGATAAGCTAGGGTGATTCATACTCAGAGTGGAATGGACTTAAATTCACGACGTTAAAAGTGCTCGACACATTGTATTTGCCGGGGAGTTCAATCTTGTAGGCATTATCATAGATGCGCTCCAAGACTTTGAAAGGTCCATCCACCCGGGGCTGTAATTTGCCTACACGCCCCCGTGGAAAAAGCTCCTTTTGGAGGTGAATCCACACTAAATCTCTTTTCTTGAAGATACCATGCCTTTTGTTTCTGTCCGCACGAGCTTTGTACTTTGCATTTTGCTCCACAATGCGTTGTCGGACCTTGTGATGTAGCTTCTTGATCTCATGTGTGTCTGTTTCAACATCCGGGTGAGGATGATTAGCAATCGGCAAGGACATGAGGTCCAGCGGAGTTGCCGGGTTTCATCCATAAGCAATTTCAAAAGACTCTTTCATGTTGTGCGGTTCGACAACCGGTTGAAAGCAAATTCAGCATGCGCTAAAACCACATCCACTATTTTGGATGGTCGCTAGCAAGTCTCCGTAGTAAATTCTCGAGGCTTTGATTCACCGCCTCTGTTTGTCCATCGGACTGGGGATGGTATGTCGAACTAAATTATAATTGTGCCAATAACTTCCACAAGGTTCGCCAAAAGTGACTCATAAATTTCACATCACAATCCGACGTGATGGATTTTGGCACGCCGTGCAGTTTCACCACCTATGTCATGAACAACTTCACTATTCGGGATGCGTCAAAGGTCTTGTTGAAGGAAATAAAATGTGTCATTTTGGAGAAACGATCCACAACCATCAAGATCGAATCTTTGTTGCCTTGTGTTCGCGGCAGCCCAAGAACGAAATCAATGCTAAGATCTTTCCCAAGGGCCGGCAGGCACCGGTAGGGGAAAATAAAGACCGGTGTTGGTGCCCTTGGTCTTCGCGCCACGTGACAAACACCACATCTCTTAATGTAACGTGTAACATCCTGGTCCAGGCGTGGCCAGTAAAAATGTTCACCAACTAGTGCCTTGGTCTTGTCCTCTCCAAAGTGTCCGGCGAGGCCTCTTGTGCGGAGCTCGTGAATGACGGCTTCGCGAAGGAAACAATAAGGAATGCACGGGCGATTTCGCATGAAGAGGAAACATGGAACAATGAAAACTCTTTTAAAGTTCCATTTGACATTGAGTCCAAGGATGACTAAAATAGGGGCCATCAACATACAATTTGTTGCGGTTGAGTGTTCCTACCGTTGGCGCGAGTATATATATATATATATATATATATATATATATATATATATATATATATATATATATTATATATATATCAAATAATAATAATAAAAATGTCAAACGGTGGGTTGAACGGCGGAGGCGTAAATGATAGGAAGAATTGAAACGGTACATTGTTTGGAGTGGACACGTGGCGTTTTGCCATTTGGTTATTTTGCCTATAAATAGGCTTCATTTCTTGCGGAAGATAAAGGGCGGAAGTCTGTCAAGGTAGAGCCAGTAAAAGTTGTGGCCTCCTTTTGCGGACAGAAATTATTGATATTACGGAAGCATTGCAAGGTTGCATGAACTTTTATGCGGACAGTTTCTTGCGGACAACAGTCTCGAGTAAATAGAGAGATTGCGGAAGCAAGGCGGTGTTGCGGGTTGTTTTTTGCAAAAAAAAAAAATCAAACCAGACGGTCTTCTATTGGTCAAGAAGAAACTATATGCAAAGGTGGCCGACAAAATATTTATCTCCTGCAAACAGCTCCTGCGAACATCTTGCGAATAGTTTTGAAGTATTGGCGAACTGCATCTTTTGTGAACAACAAGCTTTGCGGTCAGGACCTTTTGTAGACAAGCTTTAAAGCTTGTGGACAACTTCTGTTCGGGTGTTAAAAGTGTGAGCTTGTTGTGTTGAGTTGTAACTCATACTGAAGTTGTATTGTAGTCTTGTAAATTTTTATTTGCAATATATAAAGAAGTTTGTTAATTTGTTTCTCAAGTTGTGTGTGCCCACTATTATCGCTTAAAACAGTAGTATCAGAGGGAGGTTCCGAATCTTGTAAGTCGCTCCGAAGAGTTGAAGACTTGAAGTGATGGAGATGATGAATGCTATGCCGGGTCAAGTTTCGAAGTTGACGAAGACTAACTATATAAGGGAACTAGAGCATCCAAATGAGAGTGCTCCTAGCATGAAAGGAACTATAGGAGATAGTGGAAGATGGATATGAAGAGCAAACCGCTGAAGCAGATGCGGCGTTGACTAACGCGCAGAGAACAGCACTGCGAGAGGCTAGGAAGAGAGACAAGAAGGCTTTGTTCTTGTTATATCAAGGGGTTGATGAAGCAACCTTTGTAAAATCTCGGATGCTAGGAGTTCTAAAGAAGCATGGGAAACCTTGCAACGTTCCTTGCAAGGTGTTGACAAGGCAAAGAAGGTGAAATTGCAATCTCTCCGGGCAGAGTATGAAGTTATCAAGATGCAGAACTCTGAGAAGGTTGTTGTCTATGTGATTCGTTTGTGGATGCCTTCAAATGAAATGAAGTGTAACAGAGAGACGATTGATGATATGAGTTTTATGGAAAAACTTATGCGGTCAATGTCGAAGAAGTTCAACTACGTAGTGGTGGCGATAGAAGAGTCGAATGATCTAACTCAGATGTCTATTGATGAACTCATAGGCTCTCTGCTAGCCCATGAATATCGCATGGTACAAGATGAATAGTCATGTGGCTTAGAAAAGGCACTTCAGACTCAGTTAAATTTTGGAGAGAGCTCTGGAGCAGGTGGCCAGCGAGACCGAGGCTACCAAGGTAGAGGTAGAGGAAGAAGAGGAGGAATAAATCATAACTTCTAGAGAGAGATAGAGCAACCTCAAGGTAGAGAGTAGGAAGAAAGAGGAAGAGGCCGTGGAAGAGGCTGTGGAAGAGGCCGGGGAAGAGGCCATGGTGGAATGGCCCAAGTACAATGTTACAATGGTAAAAGGTTTGGGCACTTAAGTTATGACTGCAGACTTCCGCGGAGAAAAGAGGAGACCAACCATTATGCTGAAGCAAACAACACTGGTGGTGATCCAATGATGTTCTTGACTTATAGAGGAACTAAAGGAGGAAGAAATGAAGTTTGGTATTTGGACACAGGTGCAAGCAACCATATGTGTGGTACAAAGAGTTGTTCACCAACCTCGAACCAAGTATTGGTGAGGTTAGCATTGGTGATGCTTCAAAGATCTCTGTAGAAGGCAAATGGTTGATAGTAGTCACCTTAAATGGTGAGAAGGTACATCTCAGTGATGTGTTCTATGTTTCTGGCTTGAAGAGTAACATCTTAAGTCTTGGACAGTTGGCGGAGAAAGACTACTGCATTCAGTTGTAGGATGGTTCGTTGGCTATGCAGAACCATCAAGATAAAGAGGCGGTGAAGGTAAAGATGATGATGAATCATCTCTTTACGTTGAGGATGGATGCCGAGGAGACGGCATGCTTAGCAAGAACTGAAGAAGAAGAGGCTTGGTTGTGGAACCATAGGATTGGTCACTTAGACTTCAGTGGTCTGAAGCTTCTATCGTATGCAAAGATGGTGGAAGGTTTGCCAAAGATCTTACCACCACAGAAGATTTGTGAAGCTTGTACGAAGAGCAAGAAGAAGAGACAGACGTTTAAAGGTGGAAAGTATCGAAGAGCAAGGAGACAACTTGAACTAATTCATTCGGACATTGCTGGTCTGTTTGATATTGTCTTAGTTGGCGGAAGCAAATACTACATCACCTTCACTGATGACTTCAGTCGGAAGTGTTGGGTTTACTTCTTGAAGGAGAATTCTGAGGCCCTTCACAAGTTCAAGGAGTTCAAGACGATGACAGAGAATGAGAGTTGAAAACCACTGAAGGTGCTCAGGACTAATAGACGTGGGGAGTACACCACTAAGTTATTTGATACTTTCTGCAAAGAGCATGAGATTGTTCATCAGTTGACTGAAACATACTCGCCTCAGCAGAACGGAGTTGCTGAGAGAAAGAACTTGACGATACAGAACATGGCAAGGAGCATGGTAAACGGTAAGAAGTTGTCGAAGATGTTCTGGGCCGAAGCTGTACAATGTGTTGTATACTTGCTAAACAGATGTCCTACAAAAAGTATGAAGTTTAAGACTCCATATGAGGCATGGAGTGGATGGAATCCAAGTGTGCAACACTTGAGAGTCTTTGGGTGTGTAGCTTATGCTCACATCCCTGATTAGAAGAGGAAGAAGCTTGATGACAAGAGCGAGAAGTGTATATTTGTAGGCTACGCTCCGATAAGTAAGGATTATAAGTTATACAACCCAGTGACAAAGAAGGCTATCATATTAAGAGATGTCATGTTCGAAGAAGATAGTTTGTTGAAGCTGGGATGAGAAGGAGAGAAACATCAAGGGATGTTTTATGATGATGAAGATAATGAAGGTGGTCATGAAGCTAAAGCTGCAGATGGTGGACCTGAACCACCATCAACACCGAGTAGATATTCAGGGGAGCTTCTACTCCCTACTCTAATGGAGCAAGCACTAGTAGGAGAAGCTCTGAAAGTTCTCATCCTAGAACGAGAAGGTTGGAGGGGATCTACGAAGAGACAGAGCCGATTCATGCTAACTTTTCTTTATATTGTCTTATAGCAGATTGCGAACCGTACTCGTATGATGAGGCTACTCAGGAGAAGACTTGGAGGAAGCCGATGGATGAAGAAATAGCTTCCGGCTAATGAAAAAGTGGACTTTTGCGTGTGATTCCACTTATGGGCACACCATTTCTTCCGTTGTTAGTTTGTCCTCAAAATAGGATCGTGCGAGGTGGCCTAGGGTTTTGTAGACTTCTTCTCTTCGAATCGAGGTTGCCTTTGATACCAGTTTGTAAGACCCAATTTTTTTACTATGCTACCTGATATTATGCCGAGAATCGTCGTTTTGCAGTGACACCAACACTCGAAAAGGTCATCACTACAAAATGATGATCCTGCCGGCATTAGTAATCGCCAAAGAAGTACAAGTACATAAAAGGAGATAATTAAGTCAAGTCCACAAATTACATTAGATATATAAATGAGCATGAAAATCATAGCAAAGTCCACATGATATAGAAGCAGAATAATAACGATAAAAGACTTGGGAGTTAGTCACTCTGCCTGCAGGTCATAAGGCCATTGGTGTGAAATGGGTGTACAGAGTGAAGAAGAATAAGGATGGAGAAGTGGAGAAGCACAAGACAATACTCGTCGCAAAAGGCTATCGAAAAGTTCAAGGAGTGGACTACGACGAGGTCTTTGCTCTAGTGGTGCGGATAGACACTATCAGACTGATCATCACACTAGCAGTTCAGTATAAGTGGAAGATCTGCCAGATGGATGTTAAGTCTGCTTTTCTGAATGGGTACTTGAAGGAAGATGTGTATGTCCAGCAGCCTCCTGTGTATAAGGTAAAAGATCAAGAAAAGAAGGTCTACAAGTTGAAGAAGGCATTATACGGGTTGAAGCAGGCACCTCGTGTATGGAATGAAAGGATAAACACATACTTTCAAAAGAACGAATACATAAACAACCCGTATGAGTATGCACTCTACACTAAGGTGGAGAAGAAGGGAGATATCATGGTTGTCAGCATGTACTGTTAACCCAGAAATCGACGATCCTTCCCAAGTTAGCCAGCTGGCTCATCGTGACCCTTAGTTTCTCCCTTTTGATCGCGATGGTCCCAGCGTAGGCGGACATTTTCCCTATCCGCCTAGGTCTCCTAGCAACCGCGTGCCCTGCCCCTCACCACCGGGACGGCGGGCTATTCCCATGGCTCACCCTCGCGGGACATGCGGTTAGGCCCGCTAATCATGTAGTACTTTTCCTTGCAGGAGTCCGCCAACAGCAGTACCAGTAGCGGCCTCCTATTTCTCTCAAGGGGATCTCCTACCGCCGTCCGCCGAGGACGCCCGCCTAGGGGCGACCTCCCTGCTGCCCGAGGGGCGGCGGCCTCCTGCCAAGCCGTCCGCCGAGGCCGCCCACCCCGGGCGGCCTCTGCCCGTCAGCCGGGCGGACTCCACCCGGAGTCCGCCCAGGCCGCCCGCAAGGGGGCGGCCTCCACCCCAGCCGGGCGGACTCCCCCCGGAGTCCGCCCAGGCCGCCCGCTAAGGGGGCGACCTCCACTCCAGCCGGGCGGACTCCACCCGGAGTCCGCCCAGGCCGCCCGCAAGGGGGCGGCCTCCGGCCAGCCGGGCGGACTCCTCCCGGAGTCCGCCCAGGCCGCCCGCAGGGGGGCGGCCTCCGACCAGCCGGGCGGACTCCTCCCGGAGTCCGCCCCGGCCGCCCGCAGGGGGCGGCCTCCGCCGGGCGGACTCCCCCCGGAGTCCGCCCAGGCCCCCCGCAGGGGGCGGCCTCCGGCCCAGCCGGGCGGACTCCCCCCGGAGTCCGCCCAGGCCGCCCGGCAAGGGGGCGTCCTCCCCTGCCGGGCGGACTCCCCCGGAGTCCGCCCAGGCCGCCTGAAAGGGGGCGGCCCCGGCTCCTCCGGGCGGACTCCCCACTGGAGTCCGCCCAGGCCGCCCGCTAGGGGCGGCCCCGGCTCCAGGGCCGGGCGGACTCCACCGAGTCCGCCCAGGCCGCCCGCTAGGGGCGGCCTCCGGCCTGCGGGCGGACTCCTCCCGGAGTCGCCCAGGTCGCCCGCTAGGGGGCGACCTCCAGTTCTCTGCAGGTGGGTCTTTCCGCTTGCTTCCTCAGGCAACAGTGGCGGACGCAAATCTCTGTCCGCGGAGTCCGCGCAGGTCGTCATGCTGATGTCACTGGGCCCCGCTTCTAGAAGAACTTCCCTGGGCCTATAAATAGCCCATGGTGCCTCTCATTCTAGATCACGCCAGACGGTGGGAGGATCCTGCAAGTCCTGCCAGCAAGCCCTGCGGACTCCATTTTCCAGTCCGCGCAGTCCGTCGTCACCTCCACAGTTGATCCAGCAACCTCTGCGGACTCAGTTTCCTGTCCGCGCAGCTCTCCAGCAGCTCTTCAGCAGCTTGCCAGCAGACTCTGCAGACTCAGTTTCTCAGTCCTCCAGCTTGCCAGCAGACTCTTTTACTTAGTCTCTGGCAGCTTCTCCTCTGCTTTCTGGCACTTCCTTCTCTCTTAGCCGCCAGCTTCTCCTTGTACCCTTTAAGTGATTTTGTTGTAAAGGTGTACTTGTAAGCTTGTAATCTCTAGCTATTAATAAAAGGAAAGCCCGTTGCAGGAGTGGCATTTAGGCCGCGGCGGGCGAAGTGTGTTGTTGCCGCTGCTAGTGGCCCCCCTTCTTCTTCTCTCTGCTCAGCAAGCCTTGCTCCTCTGCTCAACAAGCCTTGCTCCTCTGCTCAGCAAGTCTTGCTCCTCTGCTCAGCAGACTTCTCCTCAGCTCAGCTCTTCTCGGCAACCAACCTGCAAGCACAACCTTGATCCCGCCATTAGCCGTCTGCTCGACAGCTCCTGGTCAACCTCCTTCTCCTCTCCTGATCAACCCTTGCTCTGTTGATCAAGCTTCTCTCCTCTATCCCCGCAACCCTCTTTGACAAGCCGTTTGCTCCACTCTCGAGCACTCAGAGGCTTCCTTCCTTTCCTCCTTTCCTCCTCTCCTAGCTTGTGAGATCGAACACCCCCTCCGTGTTAGCTGGCTGGTGCCCCGCGACGTTTTCGCGCATCAACAGTTAACACACGACCTTCAGATCCGGTTAGACGGTGAACAGCGACAGTTAGCCATGTCAGATCAATCAGCCGAGAACTTTGCTCCAAGTCCCAGTGAAGATCCTCTCTAGGAAGCTTTTGAGCAGTCGCGCCGTGAGAATGCTCAACGTTCCAAGCAATCAACCAAGTCCTTGCTGCGATCACGCAGCGGTTAGACTCTCGTCCAGCAACTGCTCCAGCTGCTCCAATCAACCCAACGCCAACATCAGAGCATAGCAAGCTTATTCTCAAGCTGTACTCCGTTCTATCCGCCTTACACCCCGACCTTCCCGCAAGGTCCTGCTGCTCCTTTGCGAACTCAAGATGAAGAGTTCGCCGCTCGCCAAAACTTCTTCCGGCAAGCAGCCCGGGAAGTCCTGCCAGATTTCTCAACTTTCAAGGAAGTCATCCTTGCCCCCCAGCTCCTGCCTCTGCTCCTCCTGCAACAACCTTTCCTTTCTACCCCCCTGCTTCTTTTGCAGCTGCAGCCTATGCTCCCTTTAATCCCTATGCTGTGGGAGAGCAGGAAGAGCCGTCGCCTTCATTGAGAGTGTTCGCCTTGAACCTACTCCAGCAAACTTCAGAGAGCCTCGACTGCCAATCTATACAGGAGAGACCGATCCGGTCAAGCATCTTCAAGCCTTTGAATCACCATTGCTCTCAAGACTCTGTCAGATGCAACCAAGTGCAAGCTCCTTGTGACAACCTTTGATGGGCAAGTGAGGGATTGGTTCTATGGCCTCCGTCGCCACTCCATCTCTTCCTTCCTTGATCTTCGTAGAGAATTCCTTCTCAGATTCTCTACCTCCTCCAAGAGAAAGGGCGGTCCCTGAAGCCCTCTTTGAGATCAGACAGCGCAGTGATGAAACCTGGTCTCAATTTGTTGATCGATTCCAGAGAGAGATTCTGGACATCGAAATCGTTGATCAAGAAATGTACCGAGTGCTCTTATCCATGGTCTTCGTGAAGGGCCTCTCAAATTTGAAGCCAATGTCCGTGCTCCAAGGACATACCAAGAGCTGATCGCTCTAGCCAACTCGTACATCCGAGGCGAGAAGAGCAATCCAGGCTTCGTTTCCAGCTCGTATCAGAGAAAGATCCGTTTCGCAAGCAACTCTAAGGTCTCCTTACAATCATTTCTCAGCTCACTCAAGGAAGGAGAGAAGGCTTCATCGCCAGCGATACTCCTTCCCGAGCCGTGATGCTCAAGATCCTTTGCTCCCGCTAGCTCCTTCTCAAACAGCAGCTGTGCAACAGCAGCAAGACGATGACTTGCATGAGTCGGATCTTGACGACGTCGTGCAAGAGGTAGTGCAGATCATGAAAGACAGGGCAAGCTACAAGAAGCCCTACCGGCCAGCAGATCAGAGGTCTAGAGACTCAGAGCCTTATGTGAATTCCACAAAGAGCCAGGCCACCGAACAGAAAACTGCCGAGCATTCCGTCAGCTTGTGCAAAGGATGCTCCGGCAAGGCAAGATGCATGACTTGCTTCCTAAAGAAGATCGCCCTGACCCATCAACTTCAAAGGCAAAGAAATTTCAGACGCTCCTCACTCCTCAAGAGGGGTGAGCCAAGTCGAAGATTATCCTCTCCTCGTTTGTTAACAAAGAAGTCGAATGCTTCGATGCCATGACGAGGGTATACTGGGAAGCTATTCTAAACTAGCAAGACTTCACAGTCCTCCAAAGCGATGGACTTCACAGTCCTCCAGAGCTCCTTACAACCTACAGGGTTATCTCAACCCTTACTCTCCCTCTTTCAAGCATTTTCATACAACACTTCTTAGTGTTCTTTTCTTGCTTTTCTGCAAAGCTTTTATTCAGAGATCCTGTACTTTTGACACAGTTCCCTTTTTGTTGCCTCTCTCTCTCTCTCTCTGGATCATACGCCAATGAGATTTGCCGAGTCTGAAACGTTCCCTCCGTAGTTTGTTCTCGCACTACCGCTTCGACCACATATGGCGGGAGTATACCCATGTGTGTAGTGGGAGCAGTTCATCTACGATTATGGGCTTCAGGCTTAGGATCCTAGCCAGCATCTGACACAGAGTGTGTGCTAGGGGCGCCCATGTGTTAGCTCTGCTGTGCGTCTTATAGGAAACACTACGGTTAGGATGATCTTCGCTGGACAAGCAATGACAATCAAGCGTAGCCTTGTCTCTTAGATCAGCCTTCAACTGTGGTGGCCGAATAACTCTCTCCGGTATCCTCGATCCATGCCTCTCGGGTTCTCACAACTCCACTGATCAATAACAGACAATATAGGCCTCTTGGCGCAACCTGTCTCCTTGATCAGTGATGCTTGTGCCCATGGCAAGAGAGCAGAGTTTCTAGGATCCTTCTCAGGATCTTCCTTGCTTCCAGCGGTCCTTCTCAGGACCTTCCTTGCTTTGTGCCCTCCTTGAGGATGCGCGGCCAGCCCGCTTTGAGCAGGACCATACTCGGAATGACTTTCTCAGGCCAGTGATGCATAAGGCCCCGGGGAACACCTGTGGCAGCATTCAACCTTCTTTAGTCATTCCGAACATGGACCTCTTTTTCCTTTCCGCTTCGAGCAGACCATACTCGGAATGATTTTTTCGGGCAAGTGATGCATAAGGCCCACGGGGAACACCTGTGGCAGCATTCAACCCTCTGTAGTCATTCCGAACATGGACCTCTTTTCCTTTTTTCCCCCTCCTTGAGGATGCGCGGCCAGCCCGCTTTGAGTAGGACTATACTGGGATGATTTCTCGGGCAAGTGATGCATAAGGCCCACGGGGAACACCTGTGGCAGCATTCAACCACTTTAGTCATTCCGGGTGCAGCCCTCCTTTTTTCTCTCTTGCCTTCTTTCACAGGTGAACAGGTTAATCCGACTTACCAAAAGGATTTTCAGCAATCACTTTGCTCGTGCTCATCCTATATGAATTGCTTATTCAAAGCTCTATCAGGATGATGACTCGCACTCTACTCATATAAGCTCTATTGCTCTCATCTCCTCTACATTATTTGCTCAAGTGCTATCAGCCATGCTATTATTATCCAGTCATATCTGTCAGCAGTCAACACTCAGTTTATTGATCTGGGCTTCATAATAATATTCATCAGCCACTCTTCTTGCTAATTGGTCATATCGACCTTATCTTGTCAACAGTTAACTTATCAACAGTTGACAGTCTACAGTTAACATTGCAAGCCTTCTCTTCACAGGTACTTGCAAGTTATTTTCATATCTTATTGGTTTCCTAACTCTCTTCTTGCAGAGATCCACAAACCTTGCAAGTTTCTTCACAGGTACTTGCAAGTTACTCTCATATTGTGCATGCTCCTAACTCTTCTTTTGCAGAAAACAGCAAAGACTTGCAGGGTCCCTTCCAGGTACTTGCAAGTTGTTACGCCTTTCGTTTTCCTCACTTTTGTTTTGCAGAACATTCACAGAAGACACGCCTTCTTCGTTTGCAAAAGCGAATTCAGGAAGCACTAAGCTTCTAAGGAGAGTGTTTCAGGTTCTGTCTCTCCTTGCTCCCCTTCTTCCGTTGGGGTGGATCACGATTTTCGTGGGGTCTCCAACTTTTTCGAAGTTCTTTCGGAACTTAAAAAGTGCGGGGATTATGTTAACCAGAAATCGGCGATCCTTCCCAAGGAGGCCAGCTGGCTCATCGTGACCCTTAGTTTCTCCTTTTGATCGCGATGGGTCCAGCGTAGGCGGACAGTCTCCCTATCCGCCTAGGTCTCCTAGCAACCGCGTGCCCTGCGGGACGGCGGGCTATTCCCATGGCTCACCCTCGCGGGACATGCGGTTAGATCCGCTAATCATGTAGTATTTTCCTTGCAGGAGTCCGCCAACAGCAGTTACCAGTAGCGGCCTCCTATTTCTCTCAAGGGGCGGTGGTCTCCTACACGCCGTCCGCCGAGGACGCCCGCCTAGGGGCGACCTCCCGCTGCCCGAGGGGCGGCGGCCTCCCCCCTTGCCGCCGTCCGCCGAGGCCGCCCACCAGGGCGGCCTCTGCCCGTCAGCCGGGCGGACTCCACCCGGAGTCCGCCCAGGCCGCCCGCAAGGGGGCGGCCAGGCCCCGCCGGGCGGACTCCCCCTGGAGTCCGCCCAGGCCGCCCGCTAGGGGGCGGCCCCGGCAGTCAGTCGGGCGGACTCCACCCGGAGTCCGCCCAGGCCGCCCGCAAGGGGGCGGCCAGGCCCCGCCGGGCGGACTCCCCCTGGAGTCCGCCCAGGCCGCCCGCTAGGGGGCGGCCCCGGCAGCCAGCCGGGCGGACTCCACCCGGAGTCCGCCCAGGCCGCCCGCAAGGGGGCGGCCAGGGCCCGCCGGGCGGACTCCCCCTGGAGTCCGCCCAGGCGCCCGCTAGGGGGGGCCCCGGCAGCCAGCCGGGCGGACTCCACCCGGAGTCCGCCCAGGCCGCCCGCAGGGGGCGGCCAGGCCCCGCCGGGCGGACTCCCACGGAGTCCGCCCAGGCCGCCCGCTAGGGGGAGGCCCCGGCTCCTACCGGCGGACTCCCCTGGAGTCCGCCCAGGCCGCCCGCTAGGGGGCGGCCCGGCTCCAGCCGGGCGGACTCCACCGGAGTCCGCCCAGGCCGCCCGCTAGGGGCGGCCTCCGGCCTGCCGGGCGGACTCCTCCCGGAGTCCGCCCAGGTCGCCGCTAGGGGGAGACCTCCAGTTCTCTGCAGGTGGGTCCTTCCGCTTGCTTCCTCAGGCAATAGTGGCGGACGCAAAATCTCTGTCCGGGAGTCCGCGCAGGTCGTCATGCTGATGTCATGGGCCCCGCTTCTAGAAGAACTTCCCTGGGCCTATAAATAGCCCATGGTGCCTCTCATTCTAGATCACGCCAGACGGTGGGAGGATCCTGCAAGTCCTGCCAGCAAGCCCTGCGGACTCCGTTTTCCAGTCCGCGCAGTCCGTCGTCACCTCCTCCAGCAACCTCTGCGGACTCAGTTTCCTGTCCGCGCGCAGCTCTCCAGCAGCTCTTCAGCAGCTTGCCAGCAGACTCTGCAGACTCAGTTTCTCAGTCCTCCAGCTTGCCAGCAGACTCTTTTACTTAGTCTCTGGCAGCTTCTCCTCTGCTTTCTGGACTTCCTTCTCTCTTAGCCGCCAGCTTCTCCTTGTACCCTTTAAGTGATTTTGTTGTAAAGGTGTACTTGTAAGCTTGTAATCTCTAGCTATTAATAAAAGGAAAGCCGTCGCAGGAGTGGCATTTAGGCCGCGGCGGGCGAAGTGTGTTGTTGCCGCTGCTAGCGACCCCCCTTCTTCTTCTCTCTGCTCAGCAAGCCTTGCTCCTCTGCTCAGCAAGCCTTGCTCCTCTGCTCAGCAAGTCTTGCTCCTCTGCTCAGCAGACTTCTCCTCAGCTCAGCTCTTCTCGGCAACCAACCTGCAAGCACAACCGTCCCATTAGCGTCTGCTCGACAGCCTGGTCAACCTCCTTCTCCTCTCCTGATCACCCGCTCTGTTGATCAAGCTTCTCTCCTCTATCCCGCAACCCTCTTTGACAAGCCGTTTGCTCCACTCTCGAGCACTCAGAGGCTTCCTTCCTTTCCTCCTTTCCTCCTCTCTAGCTTGTGAGATCGAACACCCCCTCCGTGTTAGCTGGCTGGTGCCCCTGGAGTCCGCCCAGGCGCCGCTAGGGGGCGGGCCCCGGCTCCTGCCGGGCGGACTCCCCCTGGAGTCCGCCCAGGCCGCCTGCTAGGGGGCGGCCCCGGCTCCTGCCGGGCGGACTCCCCCTGGAGTCCGCCAGGCCGCCCGCTAGGGGGCGGCCCCGGCTCCAGCCGGGCGGACTCCACCCGGAGTCCGCCCAGGCCGCCCGCTAGGGGGCGGCCCCGGCTCCTGCCGGGCGGACTCCCCCTGGAGTCCGCCCAGGCCGCCCGTAGGGGGCGGGCCTCCGGCCTGCCGGGCGGACTCCTCCGGAGTCCGCCCAGGTCGCCCGCTAGGGGGCGACCTCCAGTTTTCTGCAGGTGGGTCCTTCCGACTTCTTCATCGCTCGACAGTGGCGGACGCAAAATTTCTGTCCGCGGAGTCCGCGCAGGTCGTCATGCTGATGTCACTGGGCCCCGCTTCTAGAAGAACTCCCCTGGGCCTATAAATAGCCCATGGTGCCTCTCATTCTGCAGCACACCAGACGGTGGGAGGATCCTGCAAGTCCTGCCAGCAAGCCCTGCGGACTCCGTTTTCCAGTCCGCGCAGTCCGTCGTCACCTCCTCCAACAAGCTCTGCGGACTCAGTTTCCTGTCGCCACAGCTCTCAGCAGCTTGCCAGCAGACTCTGCAGACCCAGATTCCCAGTCCTCCAGCTTGCCGGCAGACCATTTTACTTAGTCTCTGGCAGCTTCTCCCCTGCTTTCTGGCACTTCCTTCTCTCTTAGCCGCCAGCTTCTCCTTGTACCCTTTAAGTGATTTTGTTGTAAAGGTGTACTTGTAAGCTTGTAATCTCTAGCTATTAATAAAAGGAAAGCCCGTCGCAGAAGTGGCATTTAGGCCGCGGCGGGCAAAGTGTGTTGTTGCCGCTGCTAGCGGCCCCCTTCTTCTTCTCTCTGCTCAGCAAGGCCTTGCTCCTCTGCTCAGCAAGCCTTGCTCCTCTGCTCAGCAAGTCTTGCTCCTCTGCTCAGCAGACTTCTCCTCAGCTCAGCTCTTCTCGGCAACCAACCTGCAAGCACAACCGTCCCATTAGCCGTATGCTCGACAGCTCCTGGTCAACCTCCTTCTCCTCTCTGATCAACCCGCTTGTTGATCAAGCTTCTCTCTCTATCCGCCAACCCTATTTGACAAGCCGTGTTTGCTCCACTCTCGAGCACTCAGA